>CM064480.1:7110558-7567365 GCA_032716605.1 Paralithodes platypus
ACTATTCCATGCGCCTCAACCTTTTTTATCAATCTCCTCATGGAGGGACTCTGTCGAAAGCTTTACGAAAATCTAAATATATTATATCATATGGACTTGTCAGTATCTACTGCTTCATATACCTCTGAGCAACACCTAAGCAAATTAGTAAGGCCAAAGAACGTCCCTGAGGTGAAATCCATGGCTGAGAAGAATTT
The DNA here is from genome assembly GCA_032716605.1 of Paralithodes platypus. Taxonomy (NCBI): domain Eukaryota; kingdom Metazoa; phylum Arthropoda; class Malacostraca; order Decapoda; family Lithodidae; genus Paralithodes; species Paralithodes platypus. The sequence goes on from CM064480.1 coordinate 7,110,756, forward strand.
ATTTAAATATTAAAGGTATCTAAGTGGTTGATTTTACTAGCAATAATTGACTCTAGTAGCTTTCCTATGATTGATGTAAGACTAAAATGGGACTGGTAATTGGATATGCTATTGATTTGTCACCTTTTTTGAAGATCGGAACTACGTTTGCAAGCTTCCAAGCTTCTGGAAACTATACCTGTCTCCAATGACTTGTTAAATACAAATGTTAATGGGTAACTTAACTCATCCCTACATTCTTTTAATACTCTAGCATATACCGTCATCAGAGGACCAGGCGATTTATGAGGTTTTCAGTCTGGCAATTTCCTTAAGCACATCATTTCTACTTATAGCAAACGTACTTAACCTATTTTCTATTACTATCGCTATATACCTTACGGACTTCTGGAAAATTGTGCCAAAATTTTCATTAGTGAAAACGGGGAAAGAAAATGGACAAGTTAATGTACTGCACAATTTCTAATATCATTTTCTGTCATTTCTCCTCTCCCCCGAAGTTTTAAGGGGACCAATTACATCTCTAAACATTGGATTTATATAGTTGGTAAAAAGCTTTAGGATTATTTTTTGAGTCAATTGGCAACCTTAATTTCATAATTTTCTTGTTTCTTTCCTAATATCCGTTTTTACCTGTCTTGATCGATTCTGATAGTAAGCAAGTAGGTGAATTACGCCTTTTCTAATTGTTTCTATATATTCCTCTCTTTTGTCCTAGGAAGATCTAATAGTCTATTATTCATCCATTTTGGGGTTGGTTCTGTGTTGATCTAAATTTTCTTTTCGGGGATGGATTTATTTTGTGCATTGAATTACTGACTTGATAAAATTATCGTATGTATCTACCCAAGGTTGACGTCTCTTCCTGACTTAAAGATGACAGGTGCCTGAGAAGGGGTACAAACTCATTTGCGACACCTGGATCGGACTTAATTTTTTTTGACCATAGGGTCCGCTAATAGGGATCTTCTTAACCCCCCACCAAAATTGGCTTTTCTAAAGTCCAGTATTAATGTTGTATTCTCTCTGGTATTACCTTTCCATTGTATATTTAAAATACACAAGAATTGTGGTCACGCATTTCCTAGGTGGTCACCTATCTCAACATTATTTACCATATGTTCATTTTTGTTACTGAAAACTAAATCGAGGAAGATTATTACCTCTAGTCGGGCCCGTATCTATGAATTGAAAATAAAAAACCTAATTATTGTACTACCTCTATAAATCTCCTCAGAATAAGAGGGTCTCCTATGTGATGCTGCCAATCTATATTCGGGAAATTAAAATCCCCCATAATGCAAACATTGCTAAACCTTGATGCCATTTTAATTTCCTCCCATATGGGAGTTCCGTCATTTCTACTCATATTTGGCGGTCGATACATAACTCCAATAACTATGGTCTCACTACCTTCGGTTAACCTCTACCCAAACACTTTCATTTATCGTTATTTAGGTCTAATACCTGATTTAATAAAGCTTTTTAATGTACTCCTGACAAACACTGCTATACCGCCACCCCTCTTACTTGTTCGGTCCTTATTTAAAAAAAAATATCCTGGTATATCAAATTTCTGCTAAAAAATGCATCTGGTTTCTGTAGTAATCCACGCTTTTCAGTTAGCGCTATTATGTCTATATTTCTATTGATAAACAAGGGCTCTAAGTTCGTTCATTTTGATTACATAGACTCCTACAGTTTGTGTAATATACTCTCAATTTACTTCTTTTCTTTATACCTAATTTACCTGTGTTTTTAGGCGACATTTCCATCTTCTGTTGCCCCATCACGACTATTATTTTCATTATAGTCATCATTTTTAGCATGAGACTGAATAATCCTTATCGCTTGCGCCTGGGACGCTAAAATTGTTCCAATTAACCTCTCATTTACACTCTCAATATTTCTGTTCAAAACCCCACAAACCCCCTATCTAAAGAACTAGCTAATGTAAGAAACCCCTAACCGTGAAAGATGAACCCCATCCCTTGCGTACATCCCATCTCTCCCATAGAAGAAAATATCCCAGTTATCAATGAATGGTATTGCTTTTTCTTGGCAATATTTCTCCAAACGGCAATTGACACCAATCGCCCTGGATGTCCATTCCTTGGGCACTCCTCTTCTGGGTAGGATACAATGTACTACAGGGATCCTCCCCCCCTTCTCCCTAACTTTATCTAACACATCCCGATACTGCTGGACAGCAGTTCCTCCACTTCTACCCCTTACCAACATCGTTACTCCCGGCACTGAGACAGATAGGGGGTTATCTCAACTATCTTCCAAGGGTGAGTCCATCTTCTCTTAAAACCCTCCCAACTCCATGGCCAGGCAGGGACACACAACCTTCCTAAGTTTAGTGCGGGTTAGCCCTAACATAAATGTCTTACCATGGAGTCGCCCACAATAGACACAGACTTCTGACTTCTAGGGACACCGAATTACCTTTACCTCGGGAGGATCCAGCAGCTGCAGTTGGAGAAACCACCCGGTGGTGGCAGAAATCAAGAAGGTTCCCTTGGTGGGGGTGGTGTGGTGGGGGTAGTGGTGGTGGTAGGTAGACACAGCTGCCGTCAGAGGGTTGAGCTGAAGGTCGGCGGCAGGCACTTCGGTTATCCCGCCCTTATCCTGACTATCACTTTTCCCCTCACATTCGTCTCGCAAAGGAGTAGAATGTATTTGTCACACTTCATACCTATTGATACTATCCTGCTGCTGGAGTGGAACTTTCCCACCCGTATTTTTAACAACCTGCCATGAATACCATTTTCATTCAACTTCCTCCTTTCTCCCCTTACTTGACTTTATTTCCTCTTGGCGAAGCTTGAAAGATAGGATTTTTCGTCTTTAATCAAATCCACTTCCCTCTGAAGTTTAACATTAACCTCCCTTAGAGCCAAGACCTCTTCCTTCACCACAACCATCTCCTGCTTATGGATGGGGATAGCGTGTAGGGCAATTGTTCGTGAAAGGGGGATGTGTATTGTTACGGACTGAGGTTAAATATATCAGGCGCTTATTCATTGGACTCGTATGGATAAATGTTACAACCGGAAAGCGCTAGATCCAACCTTGATGTATTATTCCAGTGAACATAGAACACAAATACTCTCCGGAGTTCTATATGCAAATAATCGGGTTATTAAACTCTGACAATTACAATGTGCGTCTACTCTAGGCTTTATGTTATGTGAAAACAGCTATTACGACCTATAACCGAAGGCTTGGTTATGGTATGCAAAGTAAGGTGTGGGAAGAGAAGTTACAGCTTAAGTTACTTTAATCAATAAATGTCAGGCACTCCTGCGTGAAAGAAAAGAAAGTGCACTAAGTCCTCAAACACCAACAAGGAATTTTCTTTAAATGTTATTTGTTATCATGATGCTCGAATCGGAAATGGAACCCAAAAAGGCTGGCAAGCGGAACAATGCTCGTGCAGGCTATTGCACACAAAAAGGAGGAATATTAATGCAGTCGGACCAAGAATTATCCTAAACGCTACAACACTAATAATAATAGCCACGGAAATGTTTTAAGTATTCCTATCAACAAAAAGAGCCTAAGTCGTTTGTGTCTCCATTACATCAAAACTAGGCTGCGAAATGCTTGTGTAATGCATAAAAAGAGTAATTGGGGTAATAACTTAATGTCTACTATGAATGATAAAGTATAGCTAGAGGACAATGATACGAGGATACTGGTGCGCATGGCATGCCGCATAGCCTACTGCAAATCTCAAGTCTGTGGCTTAAAATATTACGTTATAATGAAAGGGTTTAGCTCTCTTGAGAAAACCTTAATACCGACGTATTTAAGCGTTCTCCTGGCGTACCTCAAAGCAAAAACAACGAGCTTAGAACAGTGCAGAAATGGTATAAGGCAAAAAGCCCTCATTCGTGCATGCTCTACTCTCAATGGCACACACAGACTAGAATTTACTCAATCAACTCCAGTTCTCAGGTAGGTCGTGCAGATTTTCAACTAAAGCCAGCACTCATAGGAAACAATACCGTATAATATCAGACTCCTAGTCTAGCATTATCTAATCAAGCAGAACACTAATAATTATAGGAAAGCGGGGTAATAACAAGATGAATGCCAACCAATGCTTCGTGATCAACTTATCTTTAACAACTAAACATACATGGGTTATATCAGACCTTAACGCACAAATACAACTGGCCCAGCATTAAGCTGATTGTGCAGAGTTAACCAGGAGGGGAAAATATGAATAAAAGGTTGGTGAAAAGTATGGAACAATGAGAGAGATAGGCAGAGGAAAAGGTCTCAGGTGAAGAGAGGAAGACAGGTCTCAAAGGGATAGAAGGAATGCGTTCTAGTCTAGAAACCAGACTGAGGGATGGAGAGTGGCGAGGGAACTATAGTATAACTAGCACTAGGCTCAGCCGCGTGGAAAAAAAAGCTGGGTGGAACACGTCATCCAGCCAATACTAAAGAAAGCCAGCCAAACATGACGTCACAAGCATGGTCAAAAAACCACTCTCTCACCGGAATCCCCACGAGGCCAGCCAGCTATGACGTCATCGGTTATAGCAAAACAATACGCGCCTCCTCTCCACTCTGTTCACTCTCTATCTCTCTCCTATCTCAATTCCTATCATTACTACTTAATCATAAAAACATATAAATGTGCAATTAAATATATAAAGCCGTGACATGGGCGGAAAACCAAAGAGCCTTTCTGGACGGCCCATGACACGAGCTTTCACTATGAATAAAGCCACAACCAAGACAACAACTGTAGCCACATCCACTGCCATAGCGCATCTACGACAGTCCTGTTAGGACAAGCATGCGGTTCTAACGGGAGTAGTGGTTCAACGCACAGTATGTTATATAAAGAGGTTTTCCTGAGACCCCTGAGGTGTGAGGGCAGAAAGATATGTACCAGCTACCAAGGCCTTTGAGGAAAAAGGAAGTCAGCTTTCCCTGAGTCTCCCGAAACCTTGGCGGTAGTACTTCCTGGGCGGGGCTGCTACCCCTACTACTCCAACTATCATCTGAAAATATAATTATAATCGTATAGAAAAGGTTGATACGACGACAAATATACATCCAGTGTTAAAGGGTTAAATGGAGAGAATAACACGGGTGAATGGGACTATTCTTCAGTTATTGAATAGAACATTTTATGTACGTTGCCAATGTACTGTGGATCACATGGATAATACAGGACTTATCAGTATATATAGCAAAACATGAGGGCAAAACTGGCAAACGAGGAGGAGGTAAAATGTGAGTAGATAATATTAATTGATGAAATAAACAAATACAAATTATATGGAGCAAGTTACCGGAGATAATTTGAAACGAAGGTTATAGAAAACGGGACTGAGGTACACGAGACCTTACAAATGCGATCGTTGTTCACGATAGTTAGTGGCCTATAACATACGTTTTCTATGTACCATAACCTATATACAGTAGTAACAGTTACAGTATGCCAGTATGTAAAGCTTGATAAGTTAAACCCTTAGTTAGGGCGGCAACATAAGTCGATGTGAAATAAAGCTGGACTATGTGGCGGCGCTCGACATAGGTCGAGTGGCAATTTCAGCACGTTAATGTGGCTGAGAGAGAGAGAACGTGGTGGCGGAGACTAGCGAGCGTTGACTGCTCCAGACCACCGCGGCGAACCTACTGACACAAATCCTCAGCTCCCTACTCTCCCCTTCACTCGCTCTACATACCAATTATTTACTGAAAGTAACGAATTACTGCTTTTGCACTCGCGTTGCACGGTTATTGCAAGAAAACGATCCATCATACAAGGACGTTTATGAGTGTCATTCGAAACTTCGTTATGCCCTTCAGGGATTGGTACTTGTTTTACGTCTGGCGTCTATTAGGCATGAAAATGAATCCACGTAACAGCTCTATTTGGATTAAAAACACCCCGCTGTCGGTGTGTACACATAAATAAACCGATAGGGTCCGCTGTAAGGTGTTAAATAAGGCCTAATTATGACGATAGTAAGTATTACGAGTCTTTAGGAACAGTATATGACGATTATCATATAACTATGTTCTAATATTATAAAAAGTGTACAATATTTACCGCTATATATCCGCTACAAAACTTAGCATAACCGCTAGATTCGTAGCGTAAAGGCGATGACGTATCTAAAAACAGACGCCTCGCGCTAGAGCAACATATGCGGGGTCACACATCCGTATATTGCTTCCCGACAGCTCCCGTCAGGCGTAATCGCCAATTTTGTTCTGTCGGGAGTAGTCCCGCCGTGTTGTAAGCCCGTATCACCACGATATTTCATTTTTCCCGACAGACGTACCTGACGGGGCCATTGTTACGTCAGTAGTAATGAACTTAGGTACGTGTTTGGCGACTTGCGTCAGCATGTCCCCGTTAGTCCGCATGGCTGCCCGATTTGCGGAAACACAGGCCACGCCCATTGCCAAGGCCCCCCACAAGACCTGCGTAGATGAGGGCCGTAGCTTGGGACTTTTTAGCTTACCTTGACTGTTTCCGGACAATCGTGGGCACACGCCCCGTCTGTCCAAACACAGACAAAGACAGTCTTGGTCAACCACGTAGGTCTGGTTGGAATCTGGGAGGACTACAAAAGGGCGAGGAATGCCCACCATTTGCCATTCCCAGTCCTTCATTGGCACCCCCTAAAAACAACATCGCGGCAATCATCCTGGAGGAGTTCAATTTGTGACTCCCTAATAACCCACCGGAGAACAGTGTTACGATCCATGTTGCAAAAGACACAGGGCTCTTACAACAATGGACGGAGTAATGGCAAAATGCAACAACGGCTAACACTAGATCCAGCCCCTGCATTAAACACTGGAAAACAAAACACACATTACGTCCTGAGTCGTGCCGGGACAACGATTGTATCCTAGGACTCGGTAACTGGTGCACACACACTAGGCTGACGCTCGATAGGAAACAGCCTATTCTCAAACAGTAAAAGATTACTCGATTAGGTTAAACAAAGAAAAGATAGTTAAAGTGATGAAATTAACGTTAAGGTAGATTACTCAACATAACTGGCACTCCTGCATTAAAGAAAGTGCAAGGCTAGTCCTGACAACATCAACTGGAAACTTCTGAAATAAGTCTGATGCTTGGGAAAGATGTTCGTAAAGAATCTTGAAACAATTATCATGCAGAATAGGGTCACAATAAATACTAGGACATATAGTAAGAATAGGCAGGCGAATTTAATAAAGATCTGCGCACAAGGTAGTAATGCTCGCCACCTAAAGAAATGCTTCGTGACACAACGCAACAGGGGGGGGGGGGGGGGGGCCCCACCGCGGGGGCCTACTAGGGCTGTGCAACTCAACAACAACCTCGGCTCAAAAGTGCAGTGAATAATAATGCTGCATACATATAATAATGGGTTGGATTATCTCTAACCAGTGTCTGCTCAGTTAATAAAGTCTAGCTGGGGGTATCAAGGCAGGGCAACAATGGGCGAGCATTGCGGCTCGTAGCCTAACGTTGTCCGAAGGTGGTATAATGAAGAGTACGTTACATGGAGGGGATGCTCTCTGATAAATCTAGGTCTCTAGGACCTAGTTCTATCCTGGCGGATCCCTCAGAAGTAAACAAACAAGAGGCAGCACTATGTGTGTGAGGGATAGGGCTAGGGCCCTCTCACACCACAGCGCTGTGCTCGCAAAGTAAACCCACACGAAGACAACTTACGCTCCCACAGTACCTGTCGCTGTCGTGCAGGGCTTAGCTAAACAATGCACAACATCGGAGGGACAACGACACAGTAACCTTACCCCATAGTCTAGCTTTAGATAACCAAGGGCAGAATCACTCAACACCTTGCCAGGGAGAAACATTATACGGGTATACAACCTTCCCGAGAGAGGACACATACGGAAAGTCCGTCTCTCAAAAACCTCAAATAAAGCCTAATACCTCCTTAACTAATACATGGAAATCTCTGAGAGCTTCGCGTACAATACGATTCTGGTCGACGGGGGGAACGGTTCTATGCTGAAACCAGAAGGGGATTGTTGAGTTAATAAAGATTAGAGAATGAGAAGGAGAAGTCGAGAGAGGAGAAATAGTATGCCAAGTGGCGAGTATGGGGACAGAATTGCAAAGGATGTAGGCCGGATACGCGTGTCAGGCAAAGCTCTGAGCTGGTAAAGAACACGCCGGGCCGCGATGGGAAGGGATAGTTGCCACCCGGCCGCCAACGCCGTCAGCGCACAAGAGGGCCGCGTCAAGCCACCCGCTGCCAGTGTACTCCCTCACCCTCTCTCGCTGCCTCCCACAAACCAATATTTATTATTATAGCGAATTATAAAATAATAAGGCGCGGGCACAGACCAAAACAAAGACCATTTCTAGACGTATGTCTGTGGCAACACGACACTATTACATAATAACGAAGATCAGTCTAGGACACCTGTAGCCACATCCCCCCATCCGGCGAGCGCTAGCGAGCTGCAAGGCCCCACGCAACCATTCTGATAAGCCGGGAGGCGTCACACCCCCCCCAAGCTATGGGGACACTCAACCATGAGCCCATATCTGAAAGGAGAATTCTAGAATCTGCCACTCTAACCACTCTGCCACTCATGGAATGCAAGCTCAGTCTCCTCCAAAAATACACCAACTATTTTATATAAAAAAAAAAAATCTTATCACCTTCCAATATAATACATTAATCATAACATTGGGCTCCCAGAGCGGCTTAAGAAGCACAGCCTAACTGAGGGAAATCATCGAACCAGTACTCAGTACAAATATCTAAAAATTAATTATAAAAAAGAAAGAGTTTTTAGTTTAACACCCTCCGAGCGGGCCTGGCGGTTTTTTATGTGTTACCGCACAGCGGGGTGTTTTAGCCAAAATGGCTGTTTACGTGATAATTTCATGCTAAATAAAGACCCAGACGTTAAAACAAGTACCTATCCCTGGAAAGGGCATAAAACCAGAGCTTCGAATGACACCATACGATCCTTGGATGATGGATAGTTTCTTGCAAGAACCGTTGCAACGGCGACGTGCAAAAAGCAGGTATCGGACTTTCAGTACATAATTGAGTATGTAGCGAGGAAGAGGGAGGAGGGAGCTGAGATTTGGTCAGTAGTTCGCCGCGGTTGGTCGGTGCAGTTCATACGCGCGATTAGTCGCCTGCACCACTTGTCTCTCTCTCTCAGCCACATTTACGTGCTGCAAATTGCCACCGAACCTATGTCGGAGAGCGCCGCCACATAGTCCAGCTTTATTTAACTCGACTTATGTTGCTCGCCGCTAAATAAGGGTTAATTTTTCATATTTTATTTTTATGTTGTTTTTTGGCGGCTACTATAGATGTAGCCTAATTTTCTTCTAATCAAAGCCAACACACCTCCTGCCCATGCGACCCTACGCTGATGCTTACACACGCGAAGCCAAACAAGCCCACCAGCGCAAAAATACACCGCGAGCCAAGACAGGAGGCTATACCAACATACTGTGGTAGTCCTTATCCACGGATCCTCCACCCGCGAACAAACAAGTACGCAATCCACATTCTCACAACCGGCAATATGGCGAATGTCTAAGTTGACTCTTGCCCACGATGAGCGACCAATCTGGTCAGTCCTCATATGTCCGGTTGTGGACCCAGTGATTGAGGAATGGAATTTAAGCGGGTGGTGGGTCGGTATACACTACACGACTGGCCCCCCCCTCTATAGGCAGGAACATAGACCGCCAAAGTGTCTTGAGCGCTAACACGATTGCCAGGCAGTTCCTTTTCAACAAACCGAATAGTTTTTCTGTGCTGGAATTAAATTTCTTTGAAAAGAAACTGACTGGATGCTTCAAGACCTCCTTCCGCTCTCGTCCCTGCCAAAAGTACGGCACCAGCCCCTACTCTTCGCTGGCATCAGTCGCCAACTGATAATGGTCGTACCAAGTCCGGGGCCCGGAGGATAGGGTGAGTGCATAAAAGGTGTTTAACTACTCAAAACGCCTGCTCACACTCAGGTGCCCAGCGGAACTTTTTATCTTTGGCTAGTAGCTCTGTCAAAGGACCTAACACACTAGAATAGCCTCTTATAAAGCGGCGGTAATACCCAATCATACCCAAAAATCTCATGATCTGCCGCTTGGTGGTCGGCCTGGGGAACAAGTCGATAGCCTGTATCTTCTGTTGGGGCGGGCTCACCTGCCCTAACCCAACCACAAACCCCAGATACTGCACCGTGGCTTGCACAAAGTCACACTTGCCCAGATTAACCACCAAGCCTGCTTTACTAAGTTGACTAAATATGTGCTCACAGTGACTTTGGAAATCGTTGTCATAAATGATCACATCATCAAGGTAGACAGTACAGTTTGGAATGTCTGCTACGATGTCGTTCATTAAGCTCTGGAAAGTGGCCGGTGCATTTTCAGACCATATGGCATCACGTTGCAACGGTAAGTACTGCCATCACCACAAAACCCGCACACCTCTTTAGCCCGCTCAGACAGTGGTACTTGCCAGTAGCCTTTGACGAGGTCTACCTTGGTCAAGTACCTTGCTTTCCCGATCTTATCCACACTGTCATCCACCCGGGGGAAGAGGATATGCGTTGGTGGGGGGTCAACCCGTCCAACTGCCTAAAGTCATTGTAGAAACGAACTTTTCCTTCAGGTTTGGGCTACAGAGTGACAGGGAGAAGTCCACCGTACTGCCCCTTCTCGATCAAGCCTCTCGCCAGCATATACTCCAGCTCATCCCTGAGCGCTGGGAGTTTAATGGGTGGCACCCGATAAGGTATCGACTTGAATGGGGGGTGCTCTCCTACATCGACGTCATGCACCGCTTGAGTAGTGAGGCCTGGGTGCTCGGCAAATACAGTGTGGTATGAATCGAACAGGCGCTGCACTGCCACCTGCTGTTCCTCCGGCAGGTGCGCCAGAGCATCATGCGCACATTGGCTCAAATTCCCCGCCCACTGATCAGCCGAGACATGACAATCCCAGTTTCATCCAAATGATCATTGCTGCCTCCTCTCCTTCTCCACCATGACCGCAGCAGGTCAACACAGGGACAGCTAGTGACTCAGGTGGGCGCCTCACATACTCCTTCAACAAATTAAGGTGGCATAGTTGGTTACGCTTCTTCCGGTCTGGAGTGGCAACGAGGTAATCTAGATCGGAGATCTTTGACACCACCCGATAAGGCCCAGCGTACTTGGCAGCCAGAGGATGACCTGCCAAAGGCAACAGGACCAACACCTCTTGACCTACCTGAAACTCCCGGAGTTTTGCCTTAGTATCGTACCTGTCCTTCATACGGGCCTGCGAACTCACCAAATTACGCACGGCCAGCTCCAGACTTCTAAGCATTCTCTCTGCTCTCGAGGACGTATCTCAACATAGAATATGGCTTAGCGGTACCCTCCAAAATCTCCTTCACCATGTGGAGAGGGCCCCTCACCTGATGCCCGAAAACAAGCTCATTCGGACTGAAACCGAGACTCTCTCCAGGTACTTCTCTTGCCGCGAACAAAACATACGGCAGACCAAGGTCCCCTCCTTTCCGTTCTCTGCGCAATAACATCGAAGTATGCTTTTCAGCGTGGCGTGCCACCTCTCCAACACCCCTTGACTCTCCGGGTGATACGCAGAAGAGACGACAGTGCTGATGCCATGCTGAATCATAGTTTGTTTGAACAGATTAGAGGTAAAATTAGAACCTTGGTCCGATGGCACCTCTTGCGGGTAACCATACCGCGAGCAATACAAGAGCAGGTTCCGGACAACAGTTTTCGCCGTGCCATTTCTCATTGGATATGCATCAGGATACGAGTGGCACATCCATGATAGTAATAGAAATTTATTACCGGCACTAGTAGGGGTTAGGGGTCCGACCATATCAATGATGACCTTACTGAAGGGCGGTCCTCTGACAGGAATGGGGTGCAACGGGGCTCTCGGAATTGTTTGGTTAGGTTTTCCAACCCTCTGGCACGTATGACACCTTGCTATCCAGGTTACCACCTGCCCCTTCAACCCCGGCCACCAAAACAATTTTTCTAAAGCCGCCACCGTTTTTCTCACCCCTAGATGTCCTGCCAGTGGTATGTCATGCGCCAACCTCAGTAGGCTATCCCTGCACTCCCGTGGCACCACCAACTGGTCCACTACTCGGACCCCTCTTGCCAACTACGTTTAGGGTCTTGAAAACGCCTATAGAGGATGCCTTCTAAATAAAAAAAATCTCCTGGCTGTGCATCGCCGTCCTGGTCGAGCTCTACAGCTCCATGAGCACACGTTTGGAGCTCAGGGTCCTCTAGTTGCAACCGACGTAAATCTGAGGGTGCCAAGCGATCTAACTGCTCCCGGAGCAATGCATGACCTTCCCCGATATGGGAGCTCCCTCTGTCTCTCTCGATGTACATAACGTTGCTGTCGTGGAGACTCGTCATGCCCAGCCTCGTCACTCTCGATGACAGGCCCAGGGGCTACTCCAGAATTAAGTAATGGTGCTAATACTGAATCACCCAGGAGAGCCGCCGAGTCAAAACTCTTAAAACCAACTCCAGGATTTAGCCTCCTCCTGTGGATCGTACCACCGCTGGACTGAAGACGGAGGACTAGGCTGTGACACTTTAGCTGCCCGAGCTCGGGTGACAAACACACGCCTGGGTGTGTCTGGCACCGCTCGACCCACTCTTGCTCTTCCCTACTCACGTCGGCCGGCCTCTCGGCAACGACTAAGGGTAGAACCTCAGAAGCGGGCATTGCAAAGTCGTTGCCGAGAAGAAGGTCGACGCCCTCCACTGGCAGTTTCTCCACAATCCCGACATCCAATTCACGTGCCACCCCATCCACCTCAACTCCAACCGCACCAGCGGGTATGACCGAGTTGCATTAATACCCTGCACCACCACCACCGAGCCGCGTTTATAGGGTAGCCAGTAAGTTTTCATAAGACTTTGGGAAGCACCTGTATCACGCAAGACCTCTACTCCATGCTTGCGCCCCGCCCACATCACGCAACCCCGCCTCTATGGTCGCAAAAAACATCCTGAGCAGGGTTCGAGCCTCCCAGGTGCTTCTGCATTGGCTGTGCCTCAGCCTCTGACGAACTGCCCCGGCAAATCAGATGACTTCGGAGACACACCAATGTTGCACGCCAAAGACACACCTCCTGTAGGGGGTTTGCTTAGGACAGACTCTTGCAAAGCCCCCTTTTTATGACAATGAAACACTCCACTCCCCTTTGGGCTTCCCTTGGTACTGGGAAGGCCGCTAAAATGGGACGGTGCTAGTTGTGGTCAGTCTGCATGGCTCTGGCTGTATAAGGGTATTATATCACTAACGCGGGGGGGTGGGGGTGCTGCCCCTGTTACTGCCTCACTACGCTGGGCAGACCCGCACCCGAATAGTGATGCCGGAGGTCAGCATCTCAGCTGCTGTAGAGTTTTGGTTGCAGCGCACTCAAGGGGTGTGTTTAGCAAAGATCTTTACGATGACACTCATGTTCATGCCGTGACCCCCCTTGTATGATGGGATAGTTTCTAGGTATCGGTCGGGTTTGTACTTCATACATAATGAGTATGTAGCGAGTGAGAGGGAGAGGGGAGCTGAGATTTGTGTCGCGGTTGGTCTGGAGCAGTCTTACGCCGCTAGTCTCCTGCACTCCCTCTCGCCCACATTAGTGATAGCGGTCGAGGTCGAGCCATCTCAGCTTTATAACTCGACTTATGTTGCTCGGCAAATAAGGGTTAAGGTTTAACGTCAGGTCGCCGCCCGTGCATTTGAAAAACTGCTCTAAAAGCACCAATTGTTTAATGTCGTCAAACGTAGTAGCTTTCTCCGACCTCAGCCAATTCCCAAAAGCATCGGACAGCTCCCGGGCATGCTCCAAAAAGGTGCTCTCCGACCCTTGGTAACACCCCGGACTTCAACCTGTACGTCTCTGGTTGTAGTTCGTATGCTCTCAGGACAGCCTCCTTGAGTTCCTCATAGATAATACACGACTCTATCGGCAATGATCATAGGCCCGGTCCCTTGCCCACAAGTCTAGAGGAAACAAGGGCTGCCCCCTTCTCCCCAGGCCACTGGTGTTCTGGCACTTCTTCTCCAAGCGTGTGAAAAATTCTGTTACACCACTCTCATCAAACACCGGAACCAGTTTCAATAAGTGCGAGAGAGATGATCATGAGCACGGTTACCAGCCCCAAGTCGCTGTCATGTTGTCTCTACTCGCGACTTCTCTACGTCACTGTCGGCACAGTCCCTAGACGACACAGCTTGGATTTTTGCTAGCTCTATTGCTGCTCACCTGCCCTGATAGCCTTTCTCTCTTCGATCTTAGCTAATTGGAGCTGAAGCAATAATTCTGGAGATAACCCTTGAGGAGGTGAAAGTGCTACAATGGTTGAATTACCGGTGGTCCCCCCAGGGGCAACCCACCATGCCAGTCACCACCCAACTGCGGAAGCGTACCCGGGGTCGGCAAACTACTGGGAGGGCTGGGAGTCGAGTGTAGGGGAAGCATGGCCGAAGGGCTCTGAGCACTCAACCCATCTCGCTCACCAGTCACCCTGCCCAGTACACACGTTATCAAGTTATCCTTGGTCATGCTGCTAGTAACCGCATGACCGATAGCTGTGGCCAGGCATTGAAGACCGTACCGATCCATACCCTCCAACCGCTCGGCAGTAACAGGCCATTGCAAAAATATCCTAGCATCCTCCTCACAGTTCACCCGATTAACCCTTTCATCATGCTGCTGTTCCTCAGTTTCGACATTACGTACTGTGTCTCCATTCTCCTCTGACCCGGTATAAGACATGATGCTCACAAAAATTTCTCACCACAATATTCAGAAAAGAAGTACCCCAAACTCTTATGTAGCACTATTCACTTGCCAAAAATGTCTGAAGGACTCTCAAGTGCTATAGTACTTTGCCAAAAAAAAATTAACGTGCCCACTATTCCTCAATAAAACAAATGACAACAACAATCCTGCAATTATCTCTTAGTTCACAAGATCCTGAGCTAGGTCGCCATTTGTTACGATCCAGGTTCTCAAAGACACAGGGCTCTTCAACATTGGACTAGATAATGGCAAAATGCAACAACGGTAACACTAGATCCAACCCCTGCCTTAAACAATGGAAAACAAAACACCATTACCGCCCTGAGTCGTGCCTGGACAACGAGGTATCCTATGACTCAGTAACTGGTGCGCACACACTAGGCTGACGCTCGATGAAACAGCCTATTCTCAAACAGTAAAAGATTACTCGATTAGGTTACACCAAGAAAAGATAGTTATCGTGATTAATTAAACGTTACGGTAGATACTCAAATAACTGGCACTCCTGTATTAAAGAAAGTGCAATGCTAGTCCTGCAACATCAACTGGAAACTTCTGAAATAAGTCTGATGCTGGGAAGAGGTTCGTAAAGAATCTTGAACAATTATAATGCAGAATACGGGTCACAATAAATACTAGGACATAATTATAGTAATAATAGGCAGGCGAATAATAAAGACTGCGCAAAGGTATTAATGCTCGACAACTAAAGAAATGCTTCGTGACACAACGCAACAGCCTACTAGGGTTGTGCAACTCAACAACAACCTCGGCTCAAAAGTGCAGTGAATAATAATGCTGCATACATATAATAATGGGGGCTTATCTCTAACCAGTATCTGCTCAGTTAATAAAGTCTAGCTGGGGTATCAAGGCAGGGCAACAATGGGTGAGCATGTGGCTCGTAGCCTAACGTTGTCCTAAGGTGGTATAATGAAGATTACGTTATATGACGGGGATGTTCTCTTGATAAATCTAGGTCTCTAGTACCTAGTTCTATCCTGGCGATCCCTCAGAAGTCAACACAAAGAGGCAGCACTATGTTGTGAGGGATAGGCCTATGGCCCTCTCACACCACAGCGCTGTGCTCGCAAAGTAAACCCACCCGAAGGACAACTTAGGCTCCCACAGTACCTGTCGATGTCGTGCAGGGCGTAGCTAACACTGCAACAACATCGGAGACAACGACACAGCTAACCTTACCCCTAGTCTAGCTTTAGATAACCAAGCAGAATCACTCAACACCTTGCCAGGGAGACATATACCGGTCTACAACCTTCCCGAGAGAGGTCACATACGGATAAGTCCATCACACAAAAACCTAAATAAAGCCTAATACCTCCATAACCTAATTCATGGAAATCTCTGAGAGCTTCGCGTACATACTGACTGGTCGACGGTGAACGTCTATGCTGAAACCAGAAGGGATGTCGAGTTTAATAAAGATTAGAGAATGCGAAAGGAGAAGTCGAGAGAGAGAAATAGTACGCAAAGTGGCGAGTATGGGGGACAGAATTGCAAAGGATTGTAGGCGATACACGTGTCAGGCAAGCTCTGAGCTGGTAAAGAACACGCGGCCACGATGGGAAGGGACTAGTTTGACCACCCGGCCGCCAACGCCGTCAGCGCCCAAGCGAGCCGCGTCATAGCTCACCCCGCTGCCAGGTGTACTCCCTCACCCTCTCTCGCTCGCCTCCCACGAAAGCAACATTTATATTATAGCGAATATAAAATATAAGGCGCGGTCACAGACCAAAACAAAGACCATTTCTAGACTGTCTGTGGCAACACGACACTAATTACATAAAGCAGATTATTCTAGGACAACTGTAGCCCATCCCCCCATCCTGGCGAGCGCTAGCGAGCTGCAATGCCCCACGCAACCATTCTGCTAACGCCGGGAGGCGTCACAACAGGCATAACACGCGGCTAATGCAATGGATCCTTTCCTACATCGAAATCTTGGAACGACTTGCAATAGCAAACTTCATCTATCAAGAGGAACAAGAGAACAAGGAAAGGAGCAAGAGGAGAGTGTGGGTGTGGCCTTATCTGCAACGAAGGCTTGAACATGGCCATTATGAGAACCTGATGCAAGAGTTGGCCAGAGAATGTCCAGAACTATACAGGAACTTCACCCGGGTAGACAAAAACCTTTTTGATGAGATAGTGGAACGTGTCACCCCCCTCATTCAGAGGAAACCTACGTTCTGGCGAAATTCCATTCCTCCTTGTCTGAGGGTGGCCATCACCCTACGTTTCCTCGCTACGGGTGCATCCTATAAGAGCCTGCAATACTCCTTTCGGGAGTATTGGCTTCCTATCGCTCGCCTGGAAAATATTGACACCTGGATGTGGTTGTCGAATTAATAGTGAAAGGGTTGGCAAACATAAAAAATATGCACGTACCTGAGGCATACCATGTGTCCGGGGTTCCTTTGGCGCACGATGTGTGCCTTCAGGAAGCTAAACATGGTGACGATCCACTTCTCCCTCTCCGTCATCCTGCGGGCCCCATCACCACTTTTCTGCTTGGAGAGCCTGCCGAACCTGGAGCGGAGAGAGGAGTACCACGTCTGCAAGTCCTCGGTGGTGATGGAGGGGTGCATACTGGCTGCCTTCTCCACCCAAACATGTTCAATGTGTTCCTTCTGCTTGTGCCTGGGATCACCCTTATCATATATATAAGGCACCTCGAACTCCAGCCACTCTCCCAGCATTCGCTCCGTCTCCTCCGGCAGGATAATGTTGGTGCTCTTTCGGCGGCGTTTTGCCGGTTGTTGTTGCTGTGCACCGCCGGAAGGTGCAACGGCATGGTCGTCCTCCTCGTTGTCATCGTCATCACTGTCCACCTCATCGTCGACGACATCCTCCATGACCTCTGCACTCTCGCCGACGTTGATTACAATTTCATCGGGATCAGCCGAGGTGGACGAGGTGGCAGGAAGAGAAGTGGCAGGCGGAGAGGAGACAGCCGGATAGGTGGCAGGCGGAGAGGAGACAGCCGGATAGGTGGCAGGCGTCGAGGTGGCAGGCGTCGAGGGGGCAGGCGGAGAGGTGGCAGGCGGAGAGGGGGCAGGCGGAGAGGTGGCAGGCATCGAGGCGGCAGGGGAAGGCTTCCTGGCCTTCTTCATGTTCCTCTTCAGCATGGTGACGGACAGCAGGGCAGGTGAAGCGTGCAGAGGGTGGCAGGGTTGGCTGGAGGTGGTGGTGGTTGCTTGTTGCGGTGTGGTGAGAGGTGTGACGGCAATGCCTCCCGCCGGTCCTTGTATACCCCCCCGTACAACGTTGCCGCGTCTGCCCGCCAACCCGCAGTGCGGCGCTGTTGCCAGATGCGCCCGGACGAACGTAAACTTTCCCGTTTAACGGGAATTTTTTACGATTGACGGGAGTCGCTTACGTCTGACAGCAGAGCGTTTTACGTCTGACGGGGCTGCTCCCGTCAGACGGCCGTGATGGCCGGTCGGTCGTAAAATTTCCTGACTTTTGACATACGGGAGCGCGAGCCACGACCGTGATTTGAATTTCAAAAGATATGGCACGGCCTAGCCCGTGCCCAGCACCTCCCCGACCCACGTGGCTACTCCCATCATGCGTACCAACCCCCCAGACTTTACACAATTTCACTTACATTTTGCATAATATGCCCTTACGTTTTACGTAATCGGTTGCCAACTACCAATAAACCTTCGTACGGGAGCAGTCGGGAGCATATACGGGAATGTGTGACCCCAGCATTATACTTCGTCCAAGCAACACCTCCACTCTTAAGTTCGCCGCGACCCTCGTTCCGGCTTTCATCACGCTCTCATCATTATAACTTCATCCAACTGACTGACAAACCGACAAGCTAAGCTATTATCATGATTTAATCTTTTCAATATTATTTAGCCTATTCCCTTTTTTGTTAAGGCGCGCCCACGTGACCCCTTCGATGTAAACAACCAATGGTGCTCGAGAAGTAGCCATTTGCCTACCATCCATCAATATTTCTACAACACCTAACTACAACCTGTCTATGGTGGTTTAATAGTGAGTTACACTTCCGGTATTTGTTGATTATTTACATTTTATATGAGCGGACCTTTTCAGTCTAGGTAGAATAAACTGAGCTTCTTTAAATCCGCCATAAATGCCATACGACATAATTACACCATGAAAATATCACCACAAACACAATACAACCGGTAATTATTCAATATATAACTCTTTTGTAATATCAAACCGTAAGAAAAGCGTGAACAGAGTAACTGTTGGAGCAGCAGCAATGTGGCGCTAGAATATATATCATAGTAAAGAGTTGTTTGATGTTACTTACTGAACTTGGGAACCGACATTTCACATTTCCGAGTAAATATACAATTGGGTTGGGTACATAAGTATAATTGCATTTGTTGGTTGTGGTTTGACTGAGAACGGGTCTGTTGTTTCTCTCTTTGTTCTCACTTTCCGTCACAACTAATTAGTGTGCATGTATTCTGAATGCAATTATATATACCCTTTGTCCTCCTACAATTAAGAATTTGTAATTAATCTTTATTTATAGATTACATATAAAAGGAAATGTATCACATAATTAGCAGACAGCATACTGTGCAAGACACTTTTAAATGACATATCACAACATTAAGACTTTTAAATATATTCAGTAAGGTTATAATTAGTAAGAGAGCTTCACCAGCAGTTCAGTATATTCATATGCACTATACGCCATTATACCTTAATTATTATGGTAACCAGTAACGGTGGGGAGGGGAATACTGTCCAAGGTAATGACATGGTTGACAGGTGAGTTAATTAGTTAAAATAGGACTTCAGAGGCTATTAACCCTACTGGATTATTAAACCAGCGCACTGTTAATCCAGAATAGTATCAGGACTGGAGCTCCCTTTCGAGAATTCCAGTCCCTTGACAGGTGCAGATAGCCAGGGAGGTGGGGAACCAGCAGGGATTGGTGAAGGGGAGGTTGGGAGGAGGGGAGCCAGGAAGGAGTGGTGGAGGGGAAATTGGGAAGCGGGGAGCCAGGAGGAAGTGGTGGAGGGGAAGTTTGGGAGGAGGGGAGCCAAGAGGGAGTGGTGGAGTGGAAGATTGGGAGGAGGGGAGCCAAGAGGGAGTGGTGGAGGGGAAGATTGGGAGGAGGGGAGCCAAGAGGGAGTGGTGGAGGGGAAGTTGGGAAGAGGGGAGCCAGGAGGAAGTGGTGGAGGGGAAGTTGGTAGGAGGGGAGCCAAGAGGGAGTGGTGGAGGGGAAGTTGGGAAGAGGGGAGCCAGGAGGAAGTGGTGGAGGGGAAGTTGGGCAGAGGGGAGCCAAGAGGAAGTGGTGGAGGGGAAGTTGGGAGGAGGGGAGCCAAGAGGGAGTGGTGGAGGGGAAGTTGGGAAGAGGTTAGCCAGGAGGAAGTGGTGGAGGGGAAGATGGGAGGAGGGGAGCCAAGAGGGAGTGGTGGAGGGGAAGTTGGGAAGAGGGGAGCCAGGAGGAAGTGGTGGAGGGGAAGTTGGGCAGAGGGGAGCCAGGAGGAAGTGGTGGAGGGGAAGTTTGGGAAGAGGGTAGCCAGGAGGAAGTGGCGGAGGGGAAGTTTGGGAAGAGGGGAGCCAAGAGGAAGTGGTGGAGGGGAAGTTTGGGAAGAGGTTAGCCAGGAGGAAGTGGTGGAGGGGAAGTTTGGGAGGGAGGCCATGAGGAACTGGTGGAGGGGAAGTTTGGGAAGAGGGGAGCCAAGAGGAAGTGGTGGAGGGGAGGTTGGGAAGAGAGGAGCTGGAGGAAGTGTGGAGGGGACGTTGGGAAGAGGGGTCAAGAGGAAGTGGTGGAGGGGAAGTTGGGAAGAGGGAAGCCAGGAGGAAGTGGTGGAGGGGAAGTTTGGGAAGAGGGGAGCCAAGAGGAAGTGGTGGAGGGGAAGTTGGGAAGAGGGTAGCCAAGAGGAAGTGGAGGGTACATGGGAAGAGGGAAGCCAAGAGGAAGTGGTGGAGGGGAAGTTGGGAAGAGGGGAGCCAAGAGGAAGTGATGGAGGGGAAGTTGGGAAGAGGGGAGCCAAGAGGAAGTGGTGGAGGGGAAGAGGGGAGCCAGGGAGGAAGTGGTGGAGGGGAGCCAAGAGGAAGTGGTGGAAGGGAGGTTGGGAAGAGGGGAGCCAAGGGGAAATGGTGGAGTGGAAGGTGGGAAGAGGGGAGCCAAGAGGAAGTGGTGGAGGGGAAGTTGGGAAGAGGGGAGCCAAGAGGAAGTGGTGGAGGGGAAGATGGAAAGAAGGGAGCCATGAGGAAGTGGTGGAGTGGAAGTTGGGAAGAGGGGAGCCAAGAGGAAGAGGTGGAGTGGAAGATGGGAAGAGGGGAGCCAAGAGGAAGTGGTGGAGGGGAGGTTGGGAAGAGGGGAGCCAAGAGGAAGTGGTGGAGGGGAAGATGGGAAGAAGGGAGCCAAGAGGAAGTGGTGGAGGGGAAGTTGGGAAGATGGGAGCTAAGAGGAAGTGGTGGAGGGGAAGATGGGAAGAAGGGAGCCAAGAGGAAGTGGTGGAGGGGAAGTTGGGAAGAGGGGAGTTAAGAGGAAGTGGAAGGTGGGAGATATAGTTTGTTTTTCTTTTCAACTAACGGTTAATTAAACAGTTCCCATCAAACATTTTCAGTTATTTTGAAGATTTTGTAGCGAAATATGGTATTAATTATGTAAACCTGTTCAAAATCTGATGAATATATAGTATATTCACATTTCTCCATTAATTATATTCGATACATTAGCTGGTACGGGATTCAATTTATCGTCAGCTGAAAAGAAACAGTATAGGAGGGGAAAACGAACTACCCAGGATAATTATATGGTTAACCCCTTCTGTACCGGCAAAGTCTTTTCAATGTTATTCTAGCCACTATTAAACGATTGTATTCAGTTTAACAAGGACCTTCAGCAATCAACAGGCTTCGATCTATCTCACTTAACCCTTTTTAATACCACACATCCTTCTGAAAAAGCACGACATCGTTTAAATATAGCTAGAATAACATGAAAAGTACGTCGCCGATACAGAAGGGGTTAACAGGTGAGGATAGCCAGGGAGGCAGAGGGAACGGTAAAGGGGACAGGGAAACTGCCAATAATATAGTAGCACACCAGGCACTTGTACAGGTGATTGGATCAACAGTACAGAAAAACACTACATGACTGGTGCACTACAAATAAATTCAAATTAGCACCAGCCAAATCCACTGCATCCCTCCTCACAAACTGTGCAGCCGAATACAAAAACACCCAGCACCTCACCATAAACAACACTCCCCTAAAAAAAAAACACACACATCTGAAAGTAACATATGATACTCTAATGACATTCAAACAACATATCACACACATATAAAATAAACTGAGACCCAGACTTAACGCCCTCAGGTCACTTGCCCACACAACACATGGACAAAACAAAGAAACTACCACCTCCGCATAAAAACAATACATAAGATCAGTGATGGAATATGCAAGCCCTGCCTGGGCTTCTAACCTAGCTGAAACACATCACAAGACCTTGTACACTATTCAAAACAAAGCCCTAAAAATTATCACAGGCTGCACAGCTACTAGATCTACAGATCACCTACATCAAGAAACCAAAGTCCTCAAAGTCAAAGACCACCTGGACATAAGAGGCACTAAATTCCTGGCAGCAGCCTTCACGAACCAACACCACCCACTACACTACATGGCAGCACACCCACAGACACCAAGGACTATCAAAACAAAACCCAGAACACGGTATCACACACAACTACTGTCATTTCTCCCTCCCTGCCCACCCCAAACCAGCTTCCATAAGCACATCCATACATATATCTCTCGCCGTTCCATCCAATCACTCATAGACAACACGCAGCTTCAGGCACGACCTCCCGATATCCATCATTCTGAATCCTCCAACAGAGTCCACCTAGCCAGGCTGATATGTGAGTACCATCCCGCTCTTCTGAGCTATCAGAAAACACTGGATATCTCCGTCGTCGACACCTGCCCGGGATGCAACACGACACCCCATACTATTAAGCACATCATAGAAGACTGCATTCTAGACAATCACTTACACCAACAACATAATCTACACAACTTGAGAGCCCTGTGGGAAAGCCCGATCGTGGCCATGGCCTTGCTTAGGGACTCGGGCCTGTTCGGCCAGGCAGCCTAGGGAACAACAACAAGATCATTCAGAAACCAACAAGCTATAAAAAAACATCCCAAAGATCCTCCTTCTACATAAATTTGTACTTATATCGGTTGAAAAACAGGCTCGCTTTCACTCGCCAGGAAAAAATCGACACCTTATAAGCATGAAAGGTTTTGCTTTTTAACAATAAATTGGGCAAAAGGTCTTAACATTGCCAAACTAATGGACCAAACGTCTTAAAATCTAATAACTAATGGTGTTAAACACGAGGGAGAAGGGGGTCACAAAAAACAACTATTCATCCCTTAAAGATGCTCCGAGATTTAGTTACTAGGAACAGTTTAGTTGCTTACTTGTACTCTTAATTTTAAGCTTATACCAAAAGATTAAATGGAATGGGAAGAGTATATTAAGTTAGTGTAGCTATAATATAATATGATAAGATGTGCGTAAGTGTGATATATACTTTAAGTTAAGGTTTCTATAAAAAGTTATTGTAATGCGGGAGAAGGGAATGTTTTGCCTCCCGAAACTATTTGGAACTAGCCAGGATTTGAACTCGGGTCAGTGGCGTACCAATCTCCTGCTTCACCTCGGACGTACAATAAAGAAGCAACCTTAGTTCGTAGGTGGTGAGATTATTAGATTTTCTACCATGACTATTATTATGCTTCCTCAATCGTCAACTTGGTGTAGGTCTGTCGTTCAGGGTGTATTCGGTGTAGGTCTGTCGTTCAGGGTGTATTCGGTGTAGGTCTGTCGTTCAGGGTGTATTCGGGCACAGGGAAACACAGTTATACTAAATGTATAAATACACCAACCCTAGTGTAGCCTATACAGTAAGAATATAAGCAAATGTATGCTTCTTTATAAATGCAGCACCTGTGATTATGACGAAAAACAAAAATAGATAGATTTATAAATAGAGACAGTGAGAGAGATTATATGGGGGAAGGGGGTCTCTTCTCATAAGTAAGTGAAACACCAATTAGCCAACTACTAACAGGTTGCGAACAGGTAGATTAAAGACCAGGTAATTGTAGAGTCAAGATAAGTGGATAGGAAGGGAAGAGTGGATAATTAGTAGTGGAGATGATGGATGCAAAGTGGAGGAAGGATTACACAACATGGAAGGGGAGGGGAGGAAAAGAAATGGAAAGTGGAAAGGTAAAATGTTCTAGTAGAAAGTGGGTTATAATTATAGAATAATTAATTTGAGCATGTGTGTGCTTTCATTATTTAAATATTTATGTACCAATATAATATAATTATTACTATTATTATTATAATAGTAATTATTATCATTATTATTATTATTATTATTATTATGTTTATTAATATTATTATTATGTTTATTATTAAGTAGTAGTTGTAGTAGTAGAGGTGGTGTGAGAATTATCATTATGAACACTTACGCTGCGGGCATGTTTCCGCCTATTTCTGCCATATTAGGGCTCATTCAGGCACACCTGATTGATTATGAAATTATGAATGAAATTAAATGTATTCAGCCGAAAACTAGACGAAAATAGCTTAAAAATGACGCCAGAATGAGCTTCGTAGCTCGCTGGGTTCACCCGCAGCGCTACCATAGCTAAAATGAGCAATTCTCCCTAATTTCTCACTACATTTGCCTTTGGCAGCACTGTATATCTCGCGAGACTCTGACTCAGAGGCCCTAGTACCACAGCTGCCTGGCTGGGAAGAGGATGTGTGACCTGTCGCGCTCACACTCCCTTTCACTCTATTTTACAGGCTTTAAGAGGATTTAAAAGCCTGTAGATTGCTGTAAATTGCCATGAAGTTCGAGAACGTCTTCCGCAGGGAAAGAGTTAATATTATTAAAATTGTTAGTATTATAGTATTATCGTATAATAATATGATCTGCTACAAAATAGATTCTTAATTAATCTTCACTAACTCTCAAAGCAACTGTTTTAGATCACTTTGTGCTCAAATGTGTTATTATGAATAAAGTAAGAATCCTGCCAGTCAATCAACGCGCTTCAACTGACCATCCCATTAAATCAGCTGAGTTTGACATTTCCCACAACTCTGCCACACCCGCCCGGGCAACCAATTAGGAGCCTCCGTTGTCGGAGCATGTGAAGACCGAGCCAGCCGCGCGCACATCTCCCCTTTCAAAATCGCTCTCGCTCCCTCCACCGGCCGTTCATTCAAGTTGCAATAAGTCTATCACATCAGTGCAAGCCCCATACTCCCGTAAGCCACTACAAGACCGATGCAACCATCTCCCTGGGACTTATTACGAAGAGAGAAGACCCGAGGAGGGAGAAAGAAACATTCAAAGCGCACGGCTAGAGGTAATACTGCCCGGGCGGCCGGCTCAGCCAATCACAGTGCGCCACACCGTGAGGCGGAGCTATAAAGGGAGGGGGGAGAGGCTGCAGACGTCATTCACGTCACGGACTCCACTGGGTCAACCTGCCAGCAACTCTCTACCTCTCCCTCACCTGTGCAGTGATGGGAGCTCGGCCAATCCTGCTCCAGCCTACCCGCTAGCTTACCACCCTCCAATAACTTCCACCTCTGGCCTACAACAACCTTCCACTGCGAATCAGATACACCATCAGTACTCTGGTGCTTGTCGTCATATTGCTAGCTTATACACTATTAGCCTAGCAATTCAAGAGGGGTGACAAGTAGTAGATGGGACTGAAGATTTCCAGAAGACATATTGGCTGGCTATGAGGTGGTGAAGACTGCTCCAGAAACAACCCATACTTTTTAAAAGACCCTTAATGGGCCCGAAATAGATTAAAAAGAAAGAGAGAAAAATGCTCGACAAACCCAGTGGTTCCAACCAATTAAAATTAGATGTGTTCTTATAGAACAAAAAGAAAGAGAAGTCGATAGACTCATGAATATATAAACAAATGTATTGTTGAGAGAGATAGCTATTAATGATAGAGAAGGCTCCATGCCATTTAGTTATAATAATAATAATAATAATAATAAAAACTATTTGTCAACAGCCTACTGGGCAGAAGCCCTCATAAGGCTGGGGAGAGGTTAAAAGTGGTGTAAATAATAGAAAAATTAGGGGTAAAATCAATAAAATGTGTTCATCATAAAAAGAAAGAAAAGAAACAAAATAATAATAATAATATTTATTCAGTTAGCAATTTACAGAGTTGGTACCACATAGTATGTTACAAATATGACATGTACCAGCCTTGCATAATTCCAACTAAGGATAGCCCAATAAGGCCGTTAGGCGTATTTCCATTGGGGTTCTTGTGGGATTAGGTTAGCTGGGGAAAATGTGGAGGATAAAGAAATAGATACTTTAGAGAAAGTATTTCTAGGGGGTTATTTTAAGATACCTTACATCCTATAGTAAATATCAGTAATCCGTAATCAGTAATCATTTCAGTTTGGTTTGTCTATCTCTTTTGTCGCATTTAGTAGTAGACATAAGCTTGTTGCTCCCTTCTCGCAGCTGTCCGGTTCAGGTGTTCCTTCAGGCTACGTCTGAAGGAATACAGTGTTCTCTTTTCACGGAGTGACTTGGGTAGGTCGTTCCAGTTGTGACGCATGTCCAGTGTGAGCATGCTGTACAGAACGCCTAGTCATGCCCCACTCTCGCTAGGATCGTCAGGGCAGGAACTTTAGCTGTAGTCTATGTAGAGTTTCCTAACTTAGTTCATGTGAGCCGTTGTACTATAAGTAATATGAATATGTATTTTGTTTTCATCTGAGTCAACGAGTTCTATTTTATATCATTAGTTATAAGTATTGTGTGTAAAACTTATTTGTAATGATGGGAGAAGCGGCAGCCACAGTTGGGGGTCAGTGGGTGCGCCATGCGGGAGGTGGGCCTAACTCACTAGCACTCCCCCCCCCCTCCCCTCAGTGCTAGGAAAGCCTTTGTCTATCCCAGAGGAGAGAGAGAAATTACGTAATGATTGTCAGTGGGCGGTCCTTAGTAGTTCACGTTGGGCTCACTAGAGGGCCGAGTATAAAAAGGGAAGTCTAGCCATTTTTTGATCAGAACTCATTAGGCAGAGCGACTTCTCATTTCCCTTGCTAACTATATATATTCTTCTGACTGATGTGAACTTTCTCTACTACCTTACATTCTTATCTCCTCTTTTCCCTACCCTTTTTAACTTCCATGGTCCCGTTGGTGCAGAGCTAGTCAGCCAACGTATTATCGCTTGAGTTCTCATGAGATACATGCCTATTAGATAGCCTATTTTGGAAGGGTTAACTTAGAATAGGATTGATTTATGTTTGTTGCACTTGTCTATGCATTTCCCTGTGTGTTATTATTATTATTCCTGTTTTCTGCTAGTCTAGGTAATGCTAGACTGGGGTAAGGCTTTTCTGTGTTACGAGTTGTTGTTTGATGCAGTGGTTAAGCGATAAACCTGCATACTCGTTTTGGTTCAGTGAAGCCTAGGTTGTCTTCGCGGCTGACTGTGTTGAGTTAATAATTTACAGTGCGTGAGGGCAAGAGCCTAACCACCCTGTATTTTATTAACAGCTGGTTTTTTACTTTGTCAAGGAGCCGGGAGAAAACCAGATACAAGGGATCTGGATTTCTCAAAGTGCACTTGTTAGTGTTAACGTAATACTTTAAACAGTTGTGAGGACTTCGCTAGGCTACGAGCCGTTTTTGCTCAGTCACTGCTACCTTTTGCCCACAGTACCCCAGCTAGACTTTACTCGATTAGTAGATACAGAATAGTATTGAAGCTTTCCTTATGTATGATATTGTTTATGCACTATTGATTTCATGTGTTGCAAGCTTGGCTACTTAGTGATTAGTGGCCCACGAGCACAATCCGAGTAGGCTATTGCCGTTGCATTTGCGGAGTACTTCTTTTTAATGTTTGCCATTTACTATTGCATATTCTTTTAATTATTCTTATGCCAATTTAAGCCTTTAATAGTATTTAATTGCCAGTGTTTTTCTTATTGAATTACTGTTCAAAATCCGATACGTACTTCTTACGAGCATCCGAGAAGCATCTAACTTTTTTCAGAAGATTCCTTGCTCGATGCTTAAGGACTATTAATTAACGTAACGTAATAGTGCCGATCCGAAGTAGAGGGTGGAGGACTTCTTTAAGTTCTTAGTCAAGGGTGGATTACTTCGGCTTCGGCCAAACACTATTCTTTGGTGTTGTTGTTTCTTACTTCTTTGTTTGATTGTTGACCAGACTAGAGATTTCCTGTCTCTTTATTAGTCTGTTGTTGAACACTAGTACCGAGTTCTTGTATACCCCGTTATAGCAGATTGAACTCTGGAGGGTATTGGTGTTTTTTGTTCGGCTGGCAGTACCCAGGGGTTGGGATCGTGTGTTTCCGTTGTGGCAGCGAGCCGTATTCGAGTCCTGATTGAGAGCCCTTGTGTACCCGAGTGCCAGGTCGTAACAAATGGCGACCTTGCTTAGGATTTTGTGAACAGTATAAATTTTTGCAGAGTTGTACAACATTTGTTTGTTTTGTATTTTAGCGTGCATATTGAAGAATATTTTGTTTTGTATGGCAATTAGTAAAGCATTTAAGAGACTCCAGTTAATTTAGTAATTAGTGCTTGCATAGGAAGTTTAACACTTTTGTCTCGAGAATTTTTTTGTGGACTTCAGTATGTCGTGCATTAGCACTGACGATGAGCGAGCGAGAGATGCCATTTGAAGGTGTGCCGTTAGTAACCAGTGAGGAGGATGCTAGAGTTTTTGTGAGTAAGCGGTACCACGTGACGGAGGAGAGGCTGACTGGGGTGGATGTTTGTGGCTTGCACCTGATAGCCAAGGTTTTGGGCATTTCCAATGTAGTAGGGATGTCCAAGGGGGAGCTGATTTCCTGGGTGTTGCGTGGGCGACATGGGGTTTCGGAGGAGAGGGCGTTTGGGGGGGTTCCTCCCCAGATCCCCTCTCACTCTACTCCCACAGTGCCGTACACTCAGTTACCGGAGGTTAGCACTCTCCCACAGAGGGATGAGAATTGGCAGATTGGAGTGCCCTCGGGTGGTGCACATGGTGGTTCCCCAGTTTTTGCCCCCCCTCCTTCAGTAGTGGCAGCTCCCTCTTCCTGCCTGTCTCCAGATATGGTATTTAGACTTGAGCTTGCTAAGATTGAGGCTAGGAAGCAGGAGATTGAGGCTAGGAAGCAGGAGGATGAGACCAGGAGGCAGGAGAATGAGACCAGGAGGCAGGAGGATGAGACCAGGAGGCATGAGATTGAGGTTAGGAGGCATGAGGCTGAGCTTAGGTACGACTCGGAGAAATATTGTGCTAAATTAGATTTAGATAAGTCTCGTGCAGAGTCGACAGGGACTTGGATGGGCTGTGAGGGCCAAGTAAGAGAACAGTCCTTGGCCCAATTAGTCAAATTGGTGCCGGTATTTAGTGAAACTGAAGTCACAGAATTTTGTAATCGTTTTGAGAAGAAATGTAGGGAGCATAATTGGCCTGAAGAGAAGAGGGCAGCTCTAGTCTCCTCAAGACTTACGGGTAAGGGTCTGAAGGCTTATGATGCACTGCCTTTAGAGTCTTGCATTGACTACCCAGAATGAAGAGAGCTGTCCTACGGGCATACGAGTTGCAACCGGAAACATATCGATTGAAGTTTCGGGGTGTTACAAAGACTAGGGAGGCGACCTTTCTTGAACATGCCCGGGACTTAAAAGATGCACTTAAAAACTGGACCCGTTCTGAGAAAGCTGAGACGGCCGAACAGTTGACTGAGCTGTTTCTGCTCGAGCAGTTTTATAAGTGTACTGGTGCAGAAATGACTAACTATTAAAGAAAAGAACCCAAAAACTCTACAGGAGGCAGCTGAGATGGCTGACCTCCGGCTATCACTAATTCGTGGGTGCGGGTCTGCCCAGCGTAGTGAGGCAGGTAACAAGGGGCGTGACGCCCCACCCCCCCGAGTTAGTGATATACCTTATGCAAACAAGTACAAGAGCCATGATACCAAGACTGACCACAAGACTAGCACCGTCCCATTTAAGAAGGGGCCGGGCCCTTCCCAGTACCAAGGGAAGCCCAAAGGGGAGTTGGAGTGTTATCATTGTCATAAAATGGGGCACTTTGCAAGAGTCTGTCCTAGCAAACCACCTACAGCAGCTGTGTATTTGGCCTGCAACATTGGTGTGTCTCCGAAGTCATCTGAGTTTGCCTGGGGCAGTTCGTCAGAGGCTGAGGCACAGCCAATGCAGAAGTACCTGGGAGGCTCGAACCCTGCTCAGGATGTTTTTTGCGACCATAGAGGGCGGGGTTGCGTGATGTGGGCGGGGCGCAAGCATGGAGTAGAGGTCTTGCGTGATACAGGTGCTTCCCAGACTCTGATGAAAAACTTGACTGGCTACCCTATAAACGCGGCTGGGTGGTAGTGGTGCAGGGTATTAATGCAACTCGGTCATACCCGCTGGTGCGGTTGGAGTTGGAGGTGGATGGTGTGGCACGTGAATTGGATGTCGGGATTGTGGAGAAACTGCCAGTGGAGGGCGTCGACCTTCTTCTCGGCAACGACTTTGCAATGCCCGCTTCTGAGGTTCTACCCTTAGTCGTTGCCGAGGGGCCGGGCCGACGTGAGTAGGGAAGAGCAAGAGTGGGTCGAACGGTGCCAGACACAACCCATGGCGTGTGTTGTCACCCGAGCTCGGGCAGCTAAAGTGTCACAGCCTAGTCCTCCGTCTTCAGACCAGCGGAGGACCGATCAACAGGAGGAGGCTAAAGCTGGAGTTGTTTTAAGAGTTTTGACTCGGCGGCTCTCCTGGGTGATTCAGTATTAGCACCATTACTTAATTCTGGAGTAGCCCCTGGGCCTGTCATCGAGAGTGACGAGGCTGGGCATGACGAGTCTCCACGACAGCAACGTTATGTACATCGAGAGACACAGAGGGAGCCGCCCAGTATCGGGGAAGGTCATGCATTGCTCCCGGGAGCAGTTAGATCGCTTGGCACCCTCAGATAACGTCGGTTGCAACTAGAGGACCCTGAGCTCCAAACGTGTGCTAATGGAGCTGTAGAGCTCGACGAGGACAGCGATGCACAGCCAGGAGATTTTTTTTATTTAGAAGGCATCCTCTATAGGCGTTTTCAAGACCCTAAAACGTAGTTGGCAAAAGGGGTCCGGAGTAGTGGACCAGTTGGTGGTGCCACGGGAGTGCAGGGATAGCCTACTGAGGTTGGCGCATGACATACCACTGGCAGGACATCAAGGGGTGCTTGAGCGGTGGCATGCTACACTTGAAAGCATGCTCAGGTGTTGTTGTGCTGACAGCGGTATGGGTTGGGATCTTAGATTGCCTTGTGTGCTGTTTGCTGCTCGGGAGGTGCCTGGTGAGAGCCTGGGATTTGGTCCAGGCGAGCTGATTTTTGGACACCGTGTCGGGGGCCCCCTTAACATGCTGAAAGAAATTTGGGAGGGGACTGTGCAGCCTTGTCCATTATTAAAGTATGTGCTTGAAAGCCGTGAGCGCATGCTTAAGAGTCTGGAGATGGCAGGTAGAAATTTGACAGAATCACAAGCTTTGATGAAGGACAGGTATGATCGCAAAGTGAGGCTCCGGAAGTTCACTGTAGGACAAGAGGTATTAATTTTGTTGCCTTTGGTTGGTAACCCCCTCTCTGCGAAGTACACTGGACCTTATAAAATTGTAGAAAAAATTTCAGACTTAGATTACCTTGTTGCCACTCCAGACAGGAGGAAAAAGAACCAGTTATGTCACGTGAACCTTATTAAAGAGTATGTGAGGCACCCCTCTGAGCCTCTCACTGTCCCTGTGTTGGCTTGTTGCGGCCGTGGTGGAGAAGGAGAGGGGGACAGTCAAGCTTCAGAGGAGGATAGCTGGGATCAACATGTTTCAGCGGATCAGTGGGCGGGGAACTCGAGCCTAAGGGCTGACGAGGCTATAGCTCATTTGCCTGAGCCGCAGTTTGATGCTATCCGTCAGTTGTTCGGTTCATACCCCACTGTATTTGCTGAACACCCAGGCCTCACTACTCAGGCTATGCATGATGTTGATGTGGGGACCATCTACCCTTTAAGTCAATCCCGTACCGTGTGCCCCCCATAAAACTACCAGCTCTGAGGGATGAGTTGGAGTATATGCTCGGTAGAGGGTTGATAGAGAAAGGCACAGTTAAGTGGACTTCCCCTGTAACACTGAAGCCTAAGCCAGATGGCAAGGTACGCTTTTGTATTGATTTCCGTAGGTTAAACGGTTTGACTCCAACTAACCCATATCCTCTTCCTCAGGTTGATGATAGTGTTGACAAAATTGGTAATGCTCGTTTTTTGTCTAAAGTAGATTTAGTAAAAGGTTACTGGCAAGTACCTTTGTCCGAGCGTGCTAAAGAGGTATGTGGTTTTGTTGTGGACGGGAGTACCTACCGGTGCAAATGTTATGCCTTACGGACTTAAGAATGCACCAGCAACGTTTCAGAACCTGATGAATGAAATTGTAAAGGACATTCCAAATTGCACCGTATATTTGGACGATGTAATCATTTATGATGACGACTTTGAGAGCCATTGTGAGCACCTTGAGACCTTGTTCCGGAAACTTAGTGAAGCAGGTCTGGTAGTAAATTTGGCAAAGTGTGACTTCGTAAAAGCCACTGTGCAGTACCTTGGGTTTGTAGTGGGAAGGGGACAGGTGTGCCCTCCTCAGAACAAGGTACAGGCTATCAATAAATTTCCGCACCCAACAACCAAGAAGCAGATTATGAGATTCTTGGGTATGATAGGCTACTACAGACGCTTCATAAAAGGTTACTCAACGGTGTTGGCACCTCTCACAGATTTGTTATCTAAAGACAAAAAGTGTTTGTGGGCACCTGAGTGTGAAAAGGCTTTCACTTTGGTGAAACATTTGCTATGTACTCACCCGATACTCAGGGCCCCAGACTTTAACAGGCCTTTTCAGCTGGCAACAGATGCTAGTGGTGTAGGGGCTGGTGCCGTCTTGCTACAGACAGACAATGAAGGTGTGGAACACCCAGTAAGTTTCTTTTCTAAGAAGTTCAATGCTGCACAAAAGAACTATTCTACAATAGAAAAGGAATTACTGGCGATTGTGCTGTCGCTCAGGCACTTCGAGGTGTATGTTCCAGCCTATGGCCCAGTCGTGGTTATCTACACTGATCATCACCCTTTGAGATTCCTGAATCAATTTCACAATCGCAATATGAGACTGACCAGGTGGTCTTTGATGTTGCAGGAGTATAACCTGGACATCTGTCATATTGCTGGATGTGACAATGTGATCGCGGATTGTTTATCAAGGGTGGATGATCAGTCGTAGGCTATCACAGGTGTGTGGGTTTGAGTGGAGGAAAATAGGCTGCCCTTATAGTGCAGCCGGGAAAAACATATTAAAATATAAAAATCATATAAAAAACTCTTTCTTTTGATATAGGTAATCGTATAAGTTTGTCATAGCCTATAGAGTTTGAGTAGTCCACGAACTATCAAACAGCTGAGCTGCTGTAAGCTCGCTCTGGGAGCATGATATTGTGTCTTTTTGCTATTGTTGGGAGGAGTTATAAAATGTGAATTTTTGGTTAATAATAAGATGTGTTTTGGTGATAAACTCAGCTTTGTTTTAGTGCCATACGGTCGCTGGGCGTGAGGGGCTTGATGGGGTTCTGTGTTTGTCAGATTTTAGCTCAGGGTTGAGCAAGTAAAATCTTGGGGGAAGTGTGACGCATGTCCAGTGTGAGCATGCTGTACAGAACGCCTAGTCATGCCCCACTCTCGCTAGGATCGTCAGGGCAGGAACTTTGGCTGTAGTCTATGTAGAGTTTCCTAACTTAGTTCATGTGAGCCGTTGTACTATAAGTGATATGAATATGTATTTTGTTTTCATCTGAGTCAACGAGTTCTATTTTATATCATTAGTTATAAGTATTGTGTGTAAAACTTATTTGTAATGATGGGAGAAGCGGCAGCCACAGTTGGGGGTCAGTGGGTGCGCCATGCGGGAGGTGGGCCTAACTCACTAGCACTCCCCCCCCTCCCCCCTCCCCTCAGTGCTAGGAAAGCCTTTGTCTATCCCAGAGGAGAGAGAGAAATTACGTAATGATTGTCAGTGGGCGGTCCTTAGTAGTTCACGTTGGGCTCACTAGAGGGCCGAGTATAAAAAGGGAAGTCTAGCCATTTTTTGATCAGAACTCATTAGGCAGAGCGACTTCTCATTTCCCTTGCTAACTATATATATTCTTCTGACTGATGTGAACTTTCTCTACTACCTTACATTCTTATCTCCTCTTTTCCCTACCCTTTTTAACTTCCATGGTCCCGTTGGTGCAGAGCTAGTCAGCCAACGTATTATCGCTTGAGTTCTCATGAGATACATGCCTATTAGATAGCCTATTTTGGAAGGGTTAACTTAGAATAGGATTGATTTATGTTTGTTGCACTTGTCTATGCATTTCCCTGTGTGTTATTATTATTATACCTGTTTTCTGCTAGTTTAGGTAATGCTAGACTGGGGTAAGGCTTTTCTGTGTTACGAGTTGTTGTTTGATGCAGTGGTTAAGCGATAAACCTGCATACTCGTTTCGGTTCAGTGAAGCCTAGGTTGTCTTCGCGGCTGACTGTGTTGAGTTAATAATTTACAGTGCGTGAGGGCAAGAGCCTAACCACCCTGTATTTTATTAACAGCTTGTTTTTACTTTGTCAAGGAGCCGGGAGAAAACCAGATACAAGGGATCTGGATTTCTCAAAGTGCACTTGTTAGTGTTAACGTAATACTTTAAACAGTTGTGAGGACTTCGCTAGGCTACGAGCCGTTTTTCTCAGTCACTGCTACCTTTTGCCCACAGTACCCCAGCTAGACTTTACTCGATTAGTAGATACAGAATAGTATTGAAGCTTTCCTTATGTATGATATTGTTTATGCACTATTGATTTCATGTGTTGCAAGCTTGGCTACTTTAGTGATTAGTGGCCCACGAGCACAATCCGAGTAGGCTATTGCCGTTGCATTTGCGGAGTACTTCTTTTTAATGTTTGCCATTTACTATTGCATATTCTTTTAATTATTCTTATGCCAATTTAAACCTTTAATAGTATTTAATTGCCAGTGTTTTTCTTATTGAATTACTGTTCAAAATCCGATACGTACTTCTTACGAGCATCCGAGAAGCATCTAACTTTTTCAGAAGATTCCTTGCTCGATGCTTAAAGGACTATTAATTAACGTAACGTAATAGTGCCGATCCGAAGTAGAGGGTGGAGGACTTCTTAAGTTCTTAGTCAAGGGTGGATTACTTCGGCTTCGGCCAACACTATTCTTTGGTGTTGTTGTTTCTTACTTCTTTGTTTGATTGTTGACCAGACTAGAGAATTCCTGTCTCTTTATTAGTCTGTTGTTGAACACTAGTACCGAGTTCTTGTATACCCCGTTATAGCAGATTGAACTCTGGAGGGTATTGGTGTTTTTTGTTCGGCTGGCAGTACTCAGGGGTTGGGATCGTGTGTTTCCGTTGTGGCAGCGAGCCGTATTCGAGTCCTGATTGAGAGCCCTTGTGTACCCGAGTGCCAGGTCGTAACACAGTCTTTGATGGCGGTGAAGAAGAATGTTTGCTTACCCTGTCCTTGGATTCTCGGGACCTTAAAATTAAACCTCCTGTTTCTTGTATTATGTCCACTCCTCTCATTTGCTTTAACAAAATCATTCTTTAGATACTCTGGAGCTCTGTCATAGAAATTTTTGAAGGCATTAGTGAGCCTGATTTGTTTGGCCCTGTCATAGACATTGAGCATACCTAGTGACTGAAGTTGTTCCTGGCCAACATGTGATCTGGGTCCTAGGTTCAGCATGAACCTAACCATTTTATTTTGAGTGACCTGAAGTTTGTGCTGTGCTGATTTAGATGATGCAGAGTACCAGGATGACACAGAATAGTCAAAATGACATTGAACAAGCGCTTGGCAGAGGGTCGTTTTGGTCGCCGTGGGCAAGCATCCCACCTGTCTATACAGGTATTTTATACATGCTCTACACTTACTCAGGATAGATTCCAAAATTGTTTCACCTGACAAACTCGCGTCCAGTTTTAGTCCGAGATATATAACTTGTGACACTGTTGTTATAGGAATATCATTACAGTTGACCGAGAAGCCCACAATCTCTTTCAGTTTGTGTTTTGTTCCACATAAGATGGCTTCCGTCTTGCCCAGGTGAAGAGATAGTCTATTGTCCACTAGCCATTCACTACATGATTCTAGTTCTTTGGAAAGTGAAGCGGCAATACTTATTGGGTCTTTTCCTGAAACCAGAAGCACGCTGTCGTCTGCATACAGTAATAATTTACATGAGACGCTCAGTTCCATGTCGTTCACATAACAGAGAAAGAGTAAGGGACCAAGGATGCTTCCCTGCGGGGCCCCACAGTTAATTGGCATAGGATCAGATATATTATCATCAATTTTGACTCTTTGGGTTCTACCACTAAGATAAGATTTAAACCAGTTCACAGACCCTATGCCCATTGCTTGTAGTTTATTACATAGGACATCATGGTCTACTGTGTCAAACGCTTTTTGTAGATCAAGAAGAACCATACCGGTGTAGTTACCTTTAGACATTTCTTTACGAATGTGATCCGTTAAGTGGATGAGACAGGAGTCTGTCGAGTACATGCATCTGAAACCTGATTGAAACTTATAGAATAGATAATTTTGTTTGAGGTAGTGTTCAATTTGGGTGTATACCGCTCTTTCAAGGATTTTAGATACAATACATAATATGCTAACTGGTCTGTAGTTACCAACTTCTAGTTATTTCCTTTCTTGAATAGAGGGGTTACAATACCTTCCTTCAGTTCAGCAGGTACAGTGTTGGTGTTAATTGACAAGTTGATGATGTGGGTTAGGGGGCCTGCTATACCAATGGCTCCATCTCGTAGAAATTTGGCAGGAATTTTGTCTGGTCCTGTGCTTTTATGTACATTTAGGTTAGACAGCTCGTCAAAAGTGTATTTTGGTGTAACATTTTGCAATCCAAATGTGTTCGGGTGTATGTCTTTATCTCTGTAGAAATTTCGAAAGGTGGCCGTTGTTGTCGTGTATTTATTGAGAGGTTGAGGTAGGTTCTGTGCAAGTGTGTTTGCTATGGAGGTGAAGAAGGAGTTGAAGTAGGTTGAAATTTGTCGTTTATCGTGGCAAACCTGATCATTAATGGTGAGAGCAATATTAGTGTTAGACGAATCCCTTGTCTTGTTGCTGTAGCCTGTTGTTTTTAGGTGCCTCCATAGTTTCTTTGGGTTATTCTGATATTCCTCTGCCTTATTGTGAAAATAATTAGTTTTCGCTGATTTTATTTTCCTACTTAGTTTATTCCTTGCCCTGTTGAACTCATGTTTCAGACCTTGATCCTGTCTATGTTTCGCTAGCCTTTTTTAACAGATTGTCTCTGTGTTCCAGATGGTGTAGTATGTCATTGTTGATCCATGGGTCTAACCTTGCTTTAATTAGTATGTCTTTCAGAGGAGCTATTTCGTCTAGGATGTTTGTGATGATGGTTCTGAAGCCAACCCATGCGTCATTAACGTTTGTACTTCCAAACACTGGAGACCAGTCTGTATTCCATAAAATGTCCAGAAATGTTTCTTTATTGTAGTTTCTGAATGACCTTGTTTTGATAACCTTGTGATTCTCTAGGGTAATTTTTGTGGTTTTTCGTGTGCAATATGTGACGAAGTGATCACTTATCCCAGTCTGTATAACCCCTGATTGGGATATTTTGTCCTTTCTGTTACAGTTTATGTGGTCTATTATTGTGGCAGTGTTCTCAGAGATACGTGTGGGGGTTGTGATGAGTTGTTTGTGATTGTGCATTGTCAGTATATGCCTATATTCTCGTACAAGCCCATCATTTCGTTGTTTGTAACACAGGTTAAAATCCCCTAGTATAATGGATTCATTCCGAGGGTCTAGCGATGACAAAGTTCGTTCAAATTTGGTCAAGAATTGTGTGTCGTTTGGTGGCCTATAGCATACCCCAATTGTGATGAGTCTTGTCCTCGGCAGGTGTAGATCGATCCACAGAGCTTCGTGATTTTCTACATGGAGGTCGGTCCTAGTTATGTGTGTGAGGTTGTTTTTTTACATACAAACATACTCCTCCCCCATGCCTATTGCGATCATTCCTTAAAAAAGATCATTCCATTAAAAAAGACAATAAAATATGACTAGAAGAAAGTATAAGACATTAGATCAGATGAAAGATGTTAATTTCTTTAAGGCAAGCAAATAAGTTGACAATATCAAAGGAAGGATTGTCAGACAGGATAGCCTGAAGAGAAGGCTGAGAAAAGTAACGCTGCCGCTGTCGACCATATAGTGAGCATTCGATGAGAAAGTGCCGCACAGCAATGTCACAAGTAGCGCACCACGGGGGAGGAACATGTGGAGTTGGCCATTAAGTGTCCATGTGTGTAGCGGGTATGACTAATTCGTAGACGAGTGAGTACGACTTGGTCCCTGCACCTGTAATGAAAAGAGGAAGGCCACATGGAAACCACATCCTTGATAGCACGAAGATGGATGGTAAGGGGCTGTGAAGACCACTCACGTTGCCATGCACGATAGATGATTTCTCGAACTACGGCTTTCATGTCAGACAGGCGCAAGAGAGGACCTGCTCCAGGACCGATACAGGCTGTTTTAGCGAGCCGATCTGCTCTCTCATTACCCGCAGTGCCCATATGGGCAGGAACCCAGCAAAACAGGATATTCCAATTGGCCAAGGAAAGGTCATGTATTCGGCGGAGAATAGTGGAAATAAGTGGATCCCTCATAGAAAGATCTTGTAACGCCATAAGGGCACTCAGGCAGTCACTATAAATAACCACCGAGGGGTGTTGACAGGGAAGGAAGGGACCATATCAACTGCCCCCAACAATGCTCACAATTCAGCAGTAAAAACAGATGAATATGGGGATAAAGCCAAGCTAAAAACAGAAGCCTCCGAAACTGCAGCACAACCAACTTTCCCATCCCTTTTAGACCCCTCAGTATATATGACACGGGCAGGGGCATGACTGAGCATATGCTGAAGGGCGGCACACCTCTGAACAGCAGGGAGCGAGGACTGAGAACCTTGAGCAAGAAACGTACAACCATAGGTGATGATAAAAGCCAATACGGGATGAAGGGGTCAGCCGCCTGCAGAAGGGGCATGGGTAAATCATGGTGCGTAAAGAGTCTGTGGGCCAGAACCGGAAAAGACGGTAACAATGCTAATGGGAAACTCATCCTCACCCACCTTTTCAAACAAGTTGCTCGCAGGTGACTCGGTAGACGGCAATTGTAGAGCAGAATTCATGATTACACGCTCTCAATGGAGGGGGAGAGGAAGCTGGCCACTTTCTACGAGAAGGCTCGTAATGTGAGATGACTTGAAAGCTCCAGTGCAAAGCCTGATACCAAGATGATGGACAGGATCCAAGGTTTTAAGCGTGTCTGGGAAGCTGTGCCATAAATAGCACACCCATAATCTAAGACGGACGATACCGTGGCCGTATATAACATAAGGAGGGTTCGACGATCAGCACCCCAGGTAACATGGTGACATTTCTTCAAGACGTTAAGACGTCTTAGGCACCGCGCCTTAAGGTCTTTTTCATGGACAGACCAGTTAAGTTGTGTGTCAAGGATGAGTCCCAAGAACTTAACATGATCAGAAAATAGTAGCCGTTGTCCATTCATGGAGAGGGAGCTAGTCTGACCATGTAGGTGATGTTTGTAACGATAAAAGAGAATTGCCTTGGTTTTCTCGCTGAAAAATGTAAACCCCATAGAAGACGCCCAACAGGTAAAGTCCCTCAAGACAGTATTAAGGCATCACTGTATATGTGATAAACTGGGTGAGGTATAGGAAACTGCGAAATCGTCCACATAAAGGCTGTGGGAGACTTGAGGAGGGAGGCAGGACACCAGACCATTGATGGCAATTGCAAACAGCATACCACTAAGAACACTCCCCTGAGAGATGCCCATCTGAAGAGAGTGAGGGCGAGACAGGGTTCCATTGACAATCACTTGGAAAGACCTATCATATAGGAAACTCTGCAAAAATCGGAGGAGAGAGCCACGCATGCCAGACTCATACAAGATTCGTAGAATTCGATAGCGCCATGTCGTGTCATAGGCCTTAGTGATGTCAAATAAAATAGCTACGGTGGGGTGACCCAACACGAACCCTCGCCGGACTTGATCCTCCAAACAGGCCAGAGAATGAAGCGTGGAGCGTTGAGGGCGGGACCCAGACTGTGATTGGGAGATGAGGTTATGGTTCAAAGCAAAGTATAAGAGCCGAGGGTGCACCATCTTCTCAAATAATTTGCTTATGCAAGATGTCAATGAAATTGGGTGGGAGTTGGTAGGTAAACTAGGGTCCTTGCCTGGTTTTGGAATGGGGACTGTATAAGCATGTTTCCAATCAGGAGGGAAGTACCCATGCCGCCATATTTGGTTAAAAACACCAGATAAAAACGTAAGAGCCTCATCGTCCAGGTGTTGAAGCATACTATAGGAAATTCCATCTGGGCCAGGGGTAGCATCCTTGC
The DNA here is from genome assembly GCA_032716605.1 of Paralithodes platypus. Lineage (NCBI taxonomy): Eukaryota > Metazoa > Arthropoda > Malacostraca > Decapoda > Lithodidae > Paralithodes > Paralithodes platypus. The sequence goes on from CM064480.1 coordinate 7,151,278, forward strand.
AATCCCGCAAGGCAATCTTGAGGACATCGACGGTAAAAGACTATTGTAAGGGGAGGACGTACCCCCACGAAAGTCCAAGGAGCGTGCCTCAGAACGACGTTTCTGAGAAACAAACGCTCGGGGTAAATTAGCTTCACTACCTACATCCGCCAGATGACTAGCATGTGCCATCGATATAGAATAATCGTCAAACAACAGAGAGGCGGAAGCATGATCAAAAACCGAATGAACAGGAGATCCGTTGTTTTTACCAGTAATCTTGTGAAATTTCTTCCAAACTAAAGACAGAGAAGTACGGGGGGTCAATCTGGATACATACGATTGCCACGACTGTTTCTTCTGCGAGATGACAGTACTTTTGAAAAGTGCACACAGTTTATTATAGTAGGGTTTCACCACGCTGATAAAATACATAGCAGTAACAAACTTTGCCCAAACATGCAATGTAGCACCATTTGCCAGCGATTCTCGAGCATCCTGTAGGTGACGGGTGGACTGAGCAAGGCGACTCTCCAAATAATGTTTTAATCGAACAAGCTTGGACAGTTCAGGGGACCACCATGCGACTCGTCGAGGGTGAGGGGTACTGGATGTCCGAGGGATGGTGCTATCAGCAACGGAACAAATCAAATCTTTGAAAAACATATATTTATCATGCGGAGAGTCATCATCACGAAAAAACCCAATGTCAGCTGAAAGAGAACTAAAAGAGTCCCAATCAGCTTTAGCAAGGTTATACCTGGCTAACTGACTTGACGCATTAGGGGATGTGGAAGTCAATAGTATAGGGTGGTGGTCACTGGTAAAACGGTCAGCAACAACAGATCAAGTAAAAAGGGATGCCGCCTCGGCCGATGCCAAAGTAAGATCAACTGCAGAGGAAGTAGAGTGAGCTAAAGAATAAAAAGTGTGGTGACCTTCATTAAGACAGCACAGGGGAGAGTTTAAAAGCAGATCCTCAATGAGACGTCCTGGTGCATCAGCAGAAGAACAATCCAATACCGGAGGGTGAGAGTTAAAATCACCTAAAATAAAAAATGGAGGAGAAAGACACCGTAATTGATTGGGCAACCTAGACATGTTATAATTACAACTAGGTTGATTATATACACTACAGATGGTAAGGGCTGTACTATTAGGAAGGGATATCCTAACAGCAACAGCTTGAAATGGGGGATCTAACAATGGAACCGGTTTAAAAGCACAAGAGCAATGTAAGAGGATGGCCGTCCGAAGATGACCATCACGCACAGATGACTCTGCTGCAACATAATAAGCACCTATCGAGTCTAGGATAGGACCTACATGCTGGAGGCAGACACACAGAGGAGTATGCAAGTGAAGTAAACGTTGAATTTCGCCAAGGCGACGCCTAGTGGCGAAACCGTTCATGTTCCACTGAAGTATACTATAATGGTTCATGAGTAATCACTGATTTTAACACCTTACGAGCGGCCTATGCGGTTTATTTATGTGTACCGCACAGCGGGGTGTTTTTAGCCAATAGGCTGTTTACGTGATCATTTCATGCCTAAATAAGACCCAGAACGTAAAACAAGTACCTATCCCTGAAAGGGCATATAAAAACAGAGCTTTCGAATGTAACGATCCTTGTATGATGAGTTTTCTTGCAATAACCGTGCAACGCGAGTGCAAAAGCAGGTAACTATACAATTTCATGTAGCGATGAGAGGGGAGGAGCTGAGATTTGTGTCAGTAGGTTCGCCGCGGTGGTCTGGAGCAGTCATACGCTCGCTAGTCTCCTGCCACCACTTGTCTCTCTCTCTCAGCCACATTACGTGCTGAAATTGCCACTCGACCTATGTCGAGCGCCGCCACATAGTCCAGCTTTTTACGACTTATTTGCTCGCCGCTAAATAAGGTTAGACTATGATTTGGGCCCGCTGGATAGGGCAACATGGGTACAGGCAGAGGGTGAGGGGGAGGACGTCCAGGCACGTTGCGTCGTGTATCACACACGGAAGGGGACCTGGAGCACAGGCAATTATTCAGGGGGAGAAGAAAATCTTGTGTTTGAATCCTTTCCACTGTTGGTTGAACTGCCAGGTGACCTATACAATTAACACATATACAATGGGCATCATGAGGTCCTACAAAGTCAGAAGGAAGGTGGCAAGAGGCAATAAAGTTATCAACCTTTACACGTAAGTCCTGCACATTATCATTAATAGCAGGGCCAATATAGTCTATGAAGAATTTATCACAGCCACACTGGGAAACATGTTTAGCCGGAGGCGTGGAGGTATCTAATTCCATTAGTGGACCATCGATGATTGCAAGTTGGGCCTCTATATCACCATGGGAAGGAGTCAGAGGAGCTGATGAGAGATGTCAGAAGGTGAGGCCTCCTCCTATCCTGACTCCGCACATGCTTGGGAAATAAGGCAGATCTATCCGTAGGAGGAGAGTCAGAACCTTTCCTCTTCTTAGTTGCAGGATCCAAGGGAGGAGATTTGTCCTTACTGCGCACTGAAGAAACAGTAGTTCGGGCCAGATTAACACTGGAATTACTCCTAGTAGTCACCTTAGATGAGGAAGTCAAAGCAGTAGTAGAGGTGGAAGGAGGACACTGAACAGGCTCCCCTGCTACCTCAGGAGGAGGATTCTTCTCTGGCAGTAGGTTCCGGAGTGGCGAAAAGCGATTGGTTGGAATAGAGCGAGTCACTGAAATTGGAGGATGCGTGAGAGTAGGTTGCAAACCAGACATAGCCACCCTAGCATACGTCAAGGAAGGCAACAGACCCTGTTCCTTTAAATGGGAGATGGCCGCTCTGTGAGAGAAGCCCCGACTCCGGTTTCAAATCAAGGATAGCACTCTGATAATAAAAATGAGGGCAAGTGTTGGAAAAGACAGCATGGGGATCACCGCAGTTGAGGCAGGTACGGGAGGTTGCATTGCAAGCCTCCCGAAGGTGAGCTGAACTTCCACACAGGGGACATAATCTTGGGTTCTCTTGGCAATACTTGGCCGGGTGACCAAACTTCCAGCAACTCTGGCATTGTCTAGGGCAGGGGACATGTTTTTGTACAGCCAGCCGTCGGCCCGCTATCCTAACAAAAGGGGGCAAGTCACGTCCCTCGAAAGTCAGTTTAGCGATACAGAGAGGGCCATCACGCTGGGAACCGCGCCGAGACAGGTATGTCTCAACCTTCAGTGCTGGAGTATCAGATGGTCCCATGTTCACCAGGATGCGAGATGCAGAGTCCTCAAATGGTGTATCAATACGGATCTCATGAGGGATAACAACTGGTCCCAACACAATTATTAAGTGTCTTGTGCATTGTGATGGAAACTTGGGACGGTGGATTGACCAACCCACTCCTGAAGAGAACGAGACTGAGCCTCAGTCCGAGCTTCAAGGAGTGATAGCCATCCGTACCCGTACGGATTTCAACATCACCGATGTCATGGCGTAGTATGGAGTCAAGCTCAAGATCACCTATGTCATAATTAATATTAACACATTTAGGCCACTTACTGGAGCCAAAAATAGTTTGATATAGTTGGACAGAAGTTGGCTGGGCAGGACGACGTGGACGAGAAGGTTTGGATTTGAGAGGGACATATAGCTCCAATGTAACAGGGCCATTAGAACTAGATGAAGGAGGTAAGTGTGGCTTGGGAGAGGGATGAGTCTCTCCTACTATTGCAGCCGAGGAGGCTACTGACAGCCCCTCGGCAGGGTGGGAAGGATCCAGGGAAATGTCAGAAGTTGCACCAGAGGTCGTAGTTAGTGTCAAAGTCGGAACCAGGGGAGGAGTTTCAGTAACACCAGCCATAAATACCAAGCCATGCTGTTCCATGTGTGTACTAAGCAGACCAGGCGGATAGAAGATATGTCGGGAGAGATACCAGTAAGCCAACCCTTACGAATCATGGAGCCCTAAACCTTCACCAACGACACAAGTGGGGACAGACTCCCAAGTGTCAGCTTCCTATCCTACCCCTCGGAAGGGGATGGCATTAAAATGTAAAGAGAGGCTCAAGTGTAAGCATAACCCGCTTGATGAGACTGAGGGCATGAAACGATGCAAACATCTCCAGTCTTTACATAATTATGGGCTACCGGTCAGAAAGCCAAGAGTCCCACCTCCAAGGAACGGCACCCCTGGATCCGGAGCCGCACTACGGAGACGGTCCCGCCTAGGAACCATAACATTAGACATGTTACCGAACCACAGGTCCTAAAACTCTCGGGTGAGCCGACATCTCACCACTGTCACCACAATTCGTTCCGGGTCAAAGCTCCAATCCCAGCAAAGAGCAGCTCACTCACCCAACCCAACATAATTTGAACAAAGAGGAAAAGTCCACAAAATTAAACCAAAAGGGACAGAATAAGAACAGAAGGGGAAAAACATCGAAAGAGAAAATAAAAACTACACAAAATTAGTCAAGCCGACAATGAGAGCTCGAGGGGAGAAGGCAAAGAGCATCCCCCATCAAGCTCCAGTTGCCGGCCCCGAAGCCCCCCAACCGCGGCAAGGAATGTAGTAACAGGGGGGGGACATTTAATTATAAATAGGATAGGATCTCATAGGGTAATAAGTAAAGGGGATTACTAAGAATCATATAGGAGTCTGTTTATATAATGATAACGGGGTTGTACCACTTATTTAAGAATGGAATTAATAATGTTTGTGATAGGTTAGACCTAGCTGAAGCAATAGCCAGGAAGGACACTAGCCCGTTAGATGAAATATATTGTTTAGATGTAAAGGAAACATTGTTATTCGATTAGAGAGACTATTGTACGGAATACGGTTCTTAGATAAAGCGACCCTGTATTCATGACATAAGTAACAAGTCGAGGCGACTATTACCATGGGTGTTGTACTAGTGAAAGTAGTTATTTTATGTTGAATGAAATAGTGTTCTGATATACCAGGTGATCAAGTGTTACATTGTTGTAATAAGGTAATGTTGACATATCGGATATATTGAATTATGTAATAATCTATATGAGTTGAAACTTTATTATAAGTGAAATAAAATAGGAGGTAAAATGTATTGTATAACTTCTTGTTCTTGTTAGGGGGACCCACAGAGGGCTGCTCTCGGGCAGCATGATATGCGGGGGTTGTGCAGGAGAATTATGAGAGGGATAGGATCGGGTCAAGGATTAGGGAGATAATGAGTAGTGATCCTATTTCTAAAGGAATGAAGAGTGGGGCTATTAACTATGTGAGATGGGAGGTGATTCCACTCTTGGATGCTGCGGGGAAAAAATGAATGTCTGAATATGTCCGTGCTTGCCTGATATGTGTGGTATTTTAAGTTGTGGCTGCGTCTCGTAAATCGTATGTTTGTAGGGTGTAAATATGAATTTTTATCTATGTCTGCTAGATTGTTTGTGATTTTGTATAACATTTGTTGTCTGTGTATTTGTCTTCTTGTTACAAGGGGGTCTAGTTTAATGTCTTGTTTGAGCAAAGTGACTGATGTAGTATGTCTGTAATCACGTCTGATCCATCTTGCAGCTTTGTTTTGTATGGCCTCTAATTTTTTGATATTATTGTGAGTGTGTGGATCCCAGACGGTGTCGCAGTATTCTAAATGTGGCCAAACTAGTGATTTGAAAGTTTGAATTTTGATGTTTGAGTTACACTTTGTGAGATTCCTGCGAAGGAAGCACAGGGCCCTATTAGCCTTTGCTCTGACGCTGGTCGTGTGTGTGGTCCACCTCATGTCCGCTGAGATGTGCACCCCTAAATATTTATGGGAGGGAACGGTATCTAAAGGGGTATTGTGAAGTTTGTAAGGGAATGGAATGATTTTTTCTGGAACGGGTGAAGAAAATATGGTGGCACTTGTCAGGTCTGAACGTCATCTGCCACTTGGCTTCCCACTGTTCAAGCGCAGTTAAGTCGTCTTGTAGTCAGAGGCAATCGTCCCTATTGATAATTGGTCGGTAAACTAAGCTATCGTCTGCAAAAAGTCTAGTAAATATTTATGACTTCATTTGTGAAATAGGAATCAGGAGTGTGGGACACTCCGGAGCAGAGTTAGATTTAAGTAATTGACTACGGGCGCCTATTTATGTGTTTTGAGATATACGATATAAATAGATGAGATGTAGATATAGGAACATCTAGATTAACGTGATTAAAGCCTAGGTCCTACGATTGGACATATTGAGGCGTAGTCAACCATAATGATATATATATATATACAGATAGGTTGTAAGTTTAGGGACGTTTAGATTAGATAGGTTAAAACCTTGGTCGTACTATAGGACATATTGAGGCGTAATGAAGTTTTGTTAATTCTTTTGAAATAGCGACGTGCTATTGGATCGACGTCGGAGTGAATCAATGCCTGAATAACGGGTACCCAAATAGGTGGTAACCAAATAGGTGGTAACGGGAATTTAGGAGTTCCAAAGTACAATCTATATTGGGTCGACGGTAATATTCAATTTATGGATTGAACTCATTTCGGCCCGAACAGAGAATCGATTGTTATGAGGAAATATATTACCAGGATATTTTGTTAAATAAAAGCTACGAACTTCTGAACAACTGTCGAATTATTCCCACCTTAGTAGCAAACTTAGAAATAAATACTACAATGAATATTGCATTAAACTTACAATTGGAAATAGTAACGTTCTCAAAGTGTATTTTTTGTTTGTTAGTTGAGCTTTAATAGAGAGAGACGCATTGCATTGTTTCCACGAGTTATATTGGTTTGTTAAGATATATATTAAAGTATTATATTCATAAATAATTTAACGCAAACTCACTTAGGCCTAAGCGTTGATCTTACTCTCATACTTACTTGTAAATATATAATGTATTCCAAAGTACCTGTGTTTCTGAACCACCGTGAAGAATGATTACTGTTGTTGAAGTGGTAATGATTATACTGGCAATACAAAGTGCATGATATATATAAGAATTCGACAGTAAACAAAGTGCAATTTACCTATAAACTTATAAGAGTGAACTTATTTTAAGGGGAGATCTCCACTTGAGGGATTTTTTTCTTGACCCCTTTCTCCCTCATGTTTACCCCATTGCTTTTGATATTATAAAACGTTCGCCTCATTAGTTTAGCGATTTTAAGAACTTTCACCCCATATTAAGACCTTTCGTGCAATTCAGGTGTCGATTTTATCCTGGCGAGCGATAGCGAGCCTGTAATTTAAGAGGAACCGGCCTTCGGCCGGGACATTTTTCTACCGAAAAATTTACAAATTTATCTTGAAAGCGACTCAAGAGGGTGTAATTTCAAGCTTGATGGAGGTTTAGGAAACACACTAAAAACCTCCCCTTAACCCGGCAAGCGCGATAGGCCTCACGGAAGGCTTCCTATAGGGAACGCGATAGGCCTCACGGAAGCAGGACCATAAAAAAAGCCTTCCATAAAAAAAAAGGGCCTATCAAAACAAAGAAATTTGTCTCTAGGTGAGATAATTCCCCTCCAGTACTCATCCATGTAAATCTCACCCACCCCCCTCCCCTCCTTCCCCACCTTATCCCCCCTCCCTCCCCACCTCAATTATCACCTATTTTTCCTCTTATTATCATCATTTATCGGTTATTTTTCTCTCCCGCGATAATGTAGCACAAGTGGGTTGCATAAAAGATCGTTATGAAACACCCAGACACCGGCACACACCGCCCCGCTCTTCTCAGTTGACTCCCAGACAGCGAGAGGGGAGGGCTGCCTGTCTCTCTCTCTCGCCTGAGATTATGACCGGGTGGCCAATATCTTCGTTTTTCACCACCCAACTGCTTTTCCCACTTATTTTAGCACTCTTGAAGGTTCATATATACATCATATATGTAAAATAAAAGCATACCGAAAACAAATAATGGTTTATATTGTAAATATAACGAATTCTGTCAGAATCCAGGGCTAGAAATGCACAAATAACTACCCTAGCACCTACTGTCATATCGCGCTTGTCAGGTTAAACGTTGATAGTGATGGATAGCTCAAGGATAGAATTAGGAATAGATAGAAGGTATAGTGGCCACTAGGAGTTAAGAATTAGAGTGACTTAGCATGAAACAGGTGGTTGTATTGAGAGCAGCTAGAAGGAGTTGTTGATGAGATGGTCGTCAGAGCGAGTCTGAGGTTCCCGGCGGTCAACCCGCCAGTCCCGAAAATGACGCACGCGCAGTCAATATCCACCAATGCGTCATTTAACTATCTACAGTTTCAAGATATACCGGATTAATTGTAATGATAATCCGATATAATTATGGATAATAAACGAATAGAGACTTAATCCGAAATAGTACATATCTATTATAAAGATATATAACTTAGCCTAATACTGGCGCCTAATTTGAACTTCCAGTATATTTACTTAACCTAAACTGTCGAGTTACATACGAGTCTCGACAATATATGCAGAACGTGTGATCACATAAAACACAAATATATACAATAGTTGTCTCATAATTTGCTAAGAGTTGAATAACTTATTCGTGTATTTTAGAGGACAGGTCCATATTTCAAAATTTGAGAAATTTCTTACTTGACATGTGTGCGTGTGTGTGTGTGTGTGTGTGTGTGTGTGTGTGTGTGTGTGTGTGTGTGTGTAATTAAAACATAGCTCACATGGTATTATATGGATTTGTCAAGCATACTTTTTTTTTTTAATTTGCGTTCACGGACCGTAATAACGAAGTATATATTGTACATTATAATTAAGCATTATACCATGCATACATGTAATTACACACACATACATATACATACAGGCATACCCTCAGTCACTCTATCACACACACACCATTATATAATTTAACCAAGCTGAATGCAACCTGAATTTAGCCTAGCCTAATATAGCCTACCCTGATAAACATTAATAGTTGACAATGGCGTGGCCACTTGTATTATACGATAACAGTAATATCATTATGAAATAAATATTCAAAAAAGGCTCGCCGCCTTATTATACATAATTTATTTGGGACAATGCAGGTCTATGGAATCCTTATAATGTACTCGTGTATAATCCACTGTGGGAAAATAATTATGATCACATTTATAAAACCCGATATTACTGAAGAAAAAAAAAAAAAAAAACGCAGTCTCATCACTCCCAGAGATCCCTCAGACGTCCTCACTGTTTACAAACGTCTTCATTATTTAGTATAATCGATATTTACCCCCTGCTGGCAACATAGATGATGATTTCAATATGTCATGTTGGGTGAGGCGGAGCAAAGCCCCCCCTCAACCCATCTCATATCCCACGCTGGAATTATAATTCAAACCATGAAAACACCCAATCTCAAAATCTGGAGGAAAACACATGAACAATACAGGTGCGAGCATTTTCCCTATAATTATCTAATTATTTAACACAAACTAAAATGCATTACTTACACACTGCACGGCCTCATAAATACTCCAGTACCCACCGTCTGACAGCAAAGAAGAGAGGAAAGTTCATTAGCTGTGTGGGAAGCACATCTAGCACGTCTATACAATTGTCATGATTCATGCAACAATTACTACATCTCCATATTTATGTTAATGTACCTTGTGGTGGTTGATCAAACGTTAATTTAATTTAACTACATTTGTAAGAACTATTTTACATATTTGAAGTAATTACTGTTTATTTATTCAATGTGACAAGGTATGATATCAGTTTATCTATTATTGGAGGAACAACTATGATGCACTGGTAAAGTCCTTTGGTCATACAATACGTTGTTTGACTACCTAATGATTAATGAGTAATATATTGTAATGATACGTTACAGCCTTTATAGCAACGGCCGAACACTCATCAATATACATATTGTGTAACAGCAGGCTAGGGGACGATAAATGATGAACAGCAGCTCTAATATCCTGTCGTCAGGAAGGTTATAGCTTGCAGTAAAGGACACCAGCCGTCCTTTAGCAATACTAGATTATTTAGGATCTGACAACATATTCCGTTTTGTTACTTATTATGACTTGTTATAAATAGATAATTGCACATGGAAGGCTTCTGTTTCTTGAGTTTGTACAGTAACTCTTGTGGAAACAGACAATAATACAGATCAACAGAAAATGTGTTAAATTAAAGTGTATATACAGTATAGGTCAAGCAGCTACAATAATTCAGGAACTCCTTCAGTAATTATAACAAACAATAAACAAAACAATACCCTCACTGGGATAAGGCCATGATGCTAGTCTGCTAGACGAATACATTCAATCCACTAATGTCTGCAGACTCAATCAATAAGGAAACTTGTAAATACGGTAGTCAAAAGAAACATATTACAATAGATACAGGGTGGAAACAAAATTTTAGAAAAAAAAAGGTAACTAACAGTCTCACTACGACTAACCGAGATAGATGATTGGAGGCGAGGGTATTAGACTTGGGAAAGAGTGAAGAGAGAGTACACATTCCGATGACAGTGACAGACACAATGGGACCCCTTACCCCCGGTTTGGTTTGGTGGGGAACACGGGTATGGGGGATACCTGTGGTCCCAACTTTTGTGACGTGGGTGGAATATTCCACTAAAAAAACACAACAAAGCGAGTACGAACCCTGAAGCACATACAGGTGATATAATGAAGCACACTGAAGCACATACAGGTGATATAATGAAGCACACTGAAGCACATACAGGTGATATAATGAAGCACACTGAAACACATACAGGTGATATAATGAAGCACACTGAAGCAGCTAGAATTATCCATAGACACGCATGGGTGTATTATCAACGACACAAGTTCGTTCCCTCAACCTGGCACTGTGTTTATTAAAATCACCTGGTGGTCGACAAACGAAGCATTTAGTGAGTGTAAATAGCACTTCTCTCAAATACTTCGTTTGTCGACCCCCAGGTATTTCGGATTCACTCAGTGGCTGGTTGGGGGAATGAACGTTAGTCGTTGATAGTACAGCTGATAAAATAAATCATAGGACTGTTTTCAATAATAGCCTACATCACGAAACCAAGCAAATCAATCAAATGACGTTATGTGCTAGATAAATAACGTTATAAATGTACACTCGGATACCATAGTCTCTAGCCCACCCCACTCTGGCAAAAGGTGAGGCCAGGACCCTTTCTGGATGGCGGCCCACAGTGATGGTGAGGGGTGGGGTTTGAGAGAGAGGGCAACACACAAACGAGCACAGTGTGAAACATTTGAAGACTTCGAATCCTGTCCCAAATGCTTCACGCTGTGTTCGTGTGTGCGTTTCTCTCTCTCCCAAACCCCAGCAGTAACTATCACTGTGGGCCACCGTCCACAAAGGGTCCTGGCTTCACCTCGTGCCAGAGTGGGGTGGGCTAGAGACTATGGTATCCGAGTGTACCTTGCACACTGATAAATAACGTTATAAATGCTATAATTGTACTTTGCACACTGTAAATGAGAATTGATATATAGTCTACTGGTATACCTGAAAGTGCTATGTGTTCCCTCACATATCCATGGAGGCAACATGTGTGTGTGTGTGTGAGAGAGAGAGAGAGAATGAGAGAGAGAGTGTGTGTCGTTCACTTCATGGAGGTGAACACACAAGTTTATGCCCTTGTTAACTTAATGTCCTTATTTAATAAAATAACACAAACACAGAAGAGAGAGAGAGAGAGAGAGAGAGAGCGATGGCAATAAGGCTATAGTTGAATACTGATATAGAACGATCAGCAGAAGGAGACTGAAACTATAGTCTATTCGCTGTAAGTAGGCGAGAAATCATGACCTCTATCCTCTGTAACTCAAAAAGGGAAAGAGCAAATTGGCTGTAAATTTCCACATCTGTTCCTTGCATGAATCTTCCCAAATGGTAAACATATTAGCTCAGTTACCCTAGTTGTTTATGAGATATAGAGGTTAGGGGTTACGATTTCTGGCCTAACTAGAATTAACAGACTTTTTTTTTTTTTTTTTTTTTTTCTATGTGATTGAGGGAGGCAAAAGGCATAACTGCCTATAGCGAGTGCCTCCCCCATAGTTGAAAGAGTGACAGGGCCAAAATCAAGGGACGTTCGAGCCAAAATGCCTGGACACACTGAGTTTTGAAGCAATTTAAGTCATAGGAAGAGGGAAAGACTGATTCTGGGAGAGAGTTCCAGAGCTCAGATGTTGAGTAGAAGAAAGTTTGAGAGTAACGTTTCACTCTTGGGTTGGAGAGTTGCACAGAGTAGGGGTGGGATTGAGTTGCAAGACGGGTACCACGTGCCCTACGTAAAGGAGGTGGTATGCACTGGGATAGCTCTGAGGAACACTGATTATTATAGTAGCGATAGAATAGCGAGAGAGATGCAACATTGCGGCGGAGAGAGAGAGATTGCAGAGAGTTGGTGAGTGGACGGGAGTTAATGATACGAAAGGCCTTCCTTTCAACTTTGTCTAGGAGAGCGGTGTGAGAGGAACCTCCCCACACATGTGAACAATACTCAATACAAGGCTATAGGATCATTGGTATTTAACCGAGTAGCAAACACACACATTTAGGACAGCAAGTTGTAGATAAACGACATCTAATACAAGCCATTTATAACGAGAAGTTAGTGGATTTTAACCCTTTGAAGATTATGACGCATTTTGACAGGTTGTTCTGCCTATCATTGGACGACTTTATACAGTTATGGAAGGATCTGTGGTAATTATAGGTGTAAAGACTTTCTTAATTAACTCTCTGACTTCCATATATCATTCCCAATCTTGATACAATCGTGCACTAATAGCCAGCAGACGGATACAAATTGTGTAATCGGATCTTGAAAGGGCTAACATGACCACACCTGTATTAATCAAGCTACAATAACACCTAGCTTAATCTAGACTAACATATTATAGTGCATTATGTATATTGTGTTCTGTACAGTCAGGGGCATAAATAACGACACACACATATGAATCAGTATCGAACATAAATGAGATAATACAATGCTTTATTATAACCCCGATGATTCAAAACTTAGCTTAAGTGGTTCACGTATTCGAATTTGTATAACTGTCTTGATGGTGTAATGGTTAGAGCGGGTAATTTGTGTATGTGATATCCTAGGTTCGAATCCTGAAAGAAACACATGCTTTCATTAATTTAATTTGGGATGTTACTGGTGGTAAGAACGATGTTAAAAATATACTGATAACTGTACCGTGACAAATCGGGAAGGGACTGGAGTTCTCGAAAATGGGATACATTCCTGAAGTGATTATCGTGCTACAGTGTGCTGGCTTATTAATCCAGAAGGTTTGATAGCCTCAGAAGTCCTATTTTAACTAAGTAACAAATCAATACAGCACAAAAAAAAAAAAAAAAAAAACTTTGTGTATACAGTATGTAGGGACACAATTAGATGACAATCAATGGTACCATAATGTACTATTGCTAATGCAAACTGTTGTGTCACCATATTTCCCCTTATACAATCCAGCCAATAAACACTTACTAATGAATGTAAATTATTGCAGATTAAAAGTAATATTATAGTGATATTTTAATTAACCCTTCAAGCTCCAATACGCGTTTCTGTTCTGTTTTTGACTACTATTAGACGATATTGTTCAGATTAGCAACGGTATATGGAAGTCAAAGGGTTGATTGAGATAGTATTTACCATTATAATACCCACAGATACTTCCTAAGCTGCATAAAATCGTCTAATGATAGCCAAAATAAACTGCAAAAAACGCGTCAGAGCTTCAAAGGGTTAATAGGAAAACACCAGTTCTGTAAATGTGTGTATTTGGACAGTAACTTATATCTGTTGTACAAATTGCCTTAAGGTGAGGTTTTTAGTTCGTTCCCTAGAATTCCATCAATCTTAAAATTACACCCCGTAGACCCCCTTTCAAAATAAATTTGTACATTTTTCGGCAGAAAAATTTCCCGGCTGAAAGCCGGTTCCTCTTAAATTACAGGCTCGCTATCGCTCGCCAGGATAAAATCGACACCTGAATTGCACGAAAGGTCTTAATATGGGGTAAAAGTTCTTAAAATCGCTAAACTAATGGGGCAAACGTTTTATAATATCAAAAGCAATGGGGCTAAACATGAGGGAGAAAGGGGTCAAGAAAAAATTCCCTCAAGTGGAGAGAGGCTATACTTATTGGTCGATGACATATATTTACTAATTATGTTTTTTGTTTTCCTCCCTAGACCTCCATCAAGCTTTAAAAAACATTCCATGATTCCCCGTCTAGATAAATTTGCACATTCTTCGGTAGACAAATATCGCGGCCAAAGGTCGGTTCCTCCTATATTACAGGCTTGCTATCGCTCGCCATAATAATAATAATAATAATAATAATAATATTTATTCAGTTAGTAATTTACAGAGTTGGTACCACATAGTATGTTACAAATATGACATGTACCAGCCTTGCATAATTCCAACTAAGGATAGCCCAATAAGGCCGTTAGGCGTATTTCCAATGGGGTCCTTGTGGGATTAGGTTAGCTGGGGAAATGGGGAGATAAAGAAATAGATACTTTAGAGAAAGTATTTCTAGGGGGTTATTTTAAGATACCTTACATCCTATAGTAAATATCAGTAATTCGTAATCAGTAATCATTTCAGTTTGGTTTGTCTATCTCTTATGTCGTATTTAGTAGTAGACATAAGCTTGGTGCTCCCTTCTCGCAGCTGTCCGGTTCAGGTGTTCCTTCAGGCTACGTCTGAAGGAATACAGTGTTCTCTTTTCACGGACTGACTGGGGTAGGTCGTTCCAGTCTTTGATGGCAGTGAAGACGAATGTTTGCTTACCCTGTCCTTGGATTCTCGGGACCTTAAAATTAAACATCCTGTTTCTTGTATTATGTCCACTCCTCTCATTTGCTTTAACAACATAATTCTTTAGATACTCTGGAGCTCTGTCATAGAAATGTTTGAAGACATTAGTGAGCCTGATTTGTTTGGCCCTGTCAGGCTCACTAATGCCTTCAAAATGATTACATCGGCACCTTAATGGCACGAAAGGTCTTACAATTGACAGAGAAATAGGCCGAAAAGTCTTAGAATCGCCAAACTAATGGCTCGATCTTAACTCTGAAAACTAATGGGGCTAAGCCAAGGCCACCTAGAGTACCAGGCCGCACGGATGGGACCTTTAAATTCTGTGACGTCGACAAAAGGAGTGCTGAAACGGTCACTACCCTCGCAGGTCAGTATACATTTTAGTGAGGTAGGGAGAGGTTGTCGCTGTGTTTCCAAACTATTTCCCCCTCATATATACTTTATAAGTACATTATTCCCTGTGATAGCTTCTCCATGATCATCAACAATGCCTTACACGTGTTCAGTGCCAAATTGCAAGGGGAATTACAGATCGGGACCGAAAGTGCACGTGTTTAGGTTCCCAAGGAATACTGACCTTTCCAGCAAATGGCTTACAGCCATTCGACGAGTAGATTACACTCCAAATGAAAACAGCAGGGTGAGTAAAAATTATTCTACAATGTTATTCACGTGTCTAAGTATTGAGTACGGTAGGCTTAAACATTACATGACTAAATTTACTCATTCCTTCAGCAAGTTGAAATAGAAATAATAATAATGTTAATATAAATAATAATAATAATAATACTATTACTAATAATATAATAATAATAATAATAATAATAATAATAATAGTAATAATAATAATAATAATAATAATAATAATAATAGTAGTAATAATACAGCAATAATAATAATAATAATAATATTAATAATAGTAATAATAGTAATAATAGTAATTGAGTAGCTCAACAGTGGGAGTATATATATTTTCGGGAGTTTATTATGTGGTATATCGATGACTTCATTAATGATATAATAGATGTGTTACCTTTAATATAATTATTATTAATTTCATTATTGATATTATTATAATTACTAATATTAGTATTATTAGTATTATTAGTATTACCGACGACGCTGGCGGATGCATTGAATTGGATCCTCCTCCTGGATCAATGCTGCATAATGAAATAATTTTGTATTCCCAATTATGGAAAAATATATATACAAAATTTAAGCCTACCCAGTACTGTAATTTAAGTGTGGTATATTGAATTGTATATAATATTCATAAGTCAAATTACACACTGCTCAAAATCAGTGTATTTACTCCTTCGTGAATGATTGAACTACCAAGCAATAATATCGCTCGCAATACAATTATGCAACGATTTATTTTTAGCTTAGCTATATCGGAGCTTTCATCTCTTACAGGTGTGTGAGCTCCATTTTAGACCTGATGAAATAAGGCGAGAGACTTCGTACTTTGACGAGAAGAGCGAAACTAAATTAGTGGCCAAGTTGACGTATCCTCAGCTCTGTGATGGTGTAATTCCATCACAATTGCCGAACTGCCCCTCTTACCTTTCTGGCCCATCACATGCTAGAGAAGCCCCGGACAAGAAGAGGAAACGAATGGAAGAGTCTGCCATTCAAGCTGCGGTAGCAAAGAGTATTGCAGATAACAATAAGTACAAACAAGACATAACATTTCATTCTTTAGATGAACTTAAAGATAAAATACAGTTCATTGATAAGAAATACTGGACAGTTATTGAAAACGAGGAAGATTTTCATATATGTCGAATTGTTCATTCCCCACAACCTAAAGTTATTTTGTCCTTAGTCATCAAATCAGACTGTAATGTTCAGGCTAATGTACAGGCGGTGCAAATAAACCAGCTAGGGGATTATAAGATTCCTTCAAAGGTCACTGACATTAATACACTTGAAGTGTTGCTTGATGCTTTGCGTAAGTGCGATATCAATAATCCTGCCTCAAACCCAATTAATGCAATTGTAATAATTCAACTTGTGATCTCCTTTTGTCAACTATTGTACAGGATAATGGCTTCAAGTATCAGAATACACTCAAATTCGTTTGTGAACAGCTTCATTTAATGACTCTCACTAAATTTGATTACTCCTCAGAATTTTTGATATTCTCCTCTCTCTTGCATAATTGCTCACCTCAAGGTTACAGACTTCTGAGAGATAAGAAATGCCTAATTCTACCTAGCTATTCAACTATAAGACGAATATTTTTGTCCAAAACGTTTAAACCCAGCTATCGAACACCGTACCAGCCATTTTCTTATGTATATTAAGAACAAATTTAAGTCCCTGACAACCCGTGATAAAACGGTTACAATGATGGTTGATGAAATTCACCTGAAGCCTTACTTGGATTATAAAGCAGGAAATATTGTTGGTTCAGCATTTGACAGTGATGCAATTGCAAGAAGCGCATATGTGTTTATGCTAAACAGTATTCGGTCAAATACAGAGATGTTGTTCACATAATTCCAGCAAAGATAATGAAGGCAGAGACATTATATAACATTATGAAGAAGATTATTTTAGGGCTTGAGAAGATAGGATTTAGTGTCATTAGCATTGTAACAGACAATAATGCAATCAATGGCAAAGCTGTATAATATTTTGCCAATCCACCAAAACTGTCCATTGTTTACCCACATCCAGCGCAAAGTACCAGACCTCTCTTTTTCCTATACGACGCTGTACATATTTTAAAATGCATCAGGAATAATTGGCTAGGACAGAAAGATGAAGAAAACACTATGAAATTCCCACAGTTCCCAAGTAAAAATGTCCGTAATGAATCTAATAAGATAATGTATGCCCCTTTCAGTACTCTCAAAAAACTGTATTTCTTAGAGGAAAATTTGCTCCTAAAGCACCTATAGGCTAAGCCTGAAAGCATTATCCCCCTCCAACCTAGAGAGACAAAATGTCAAATTAGTTCTCCAAATTTTTAATGAGTATATAATTCAAGCCTTGCTCAAGATTGGAAAACATAATGGCCTAACGTTATTTTCAGATGTTGCTAGGTACATCGAAGTGTTTCTTAATTGGTGGAATATAATGAATGTGAAATCCCCATTTAAAGGTCTTAGGCACAATAACAAGTTATCTTGTCCATTAACAAATAGTACAGATGATGACCGATATCAGTTCTTGGATAGTTTCCTTAAGTGGTTAGATGCGTGGGATAGTCTTCCAGGATGTGGGGGGAAACTGACTAGGGAAACAATTAGAGCTCTGAAACATACGACCCATGCAATATTAGAAATAACAAATTATTGCATAACAGAACTGAATATGACCTACATACTAACAGGACAATTTCAAACAGACAATTTGGAAGCAAGATTTGGTCAGTATCGACAGTTAGCAGGAGGAAATTACAATATTTCTGTACGCCAAATATATGAGTGTGAGAAAAAGATACGGATGATGTCAGTGTTAAAACTTAGTTTACCCATACTCGACAAGAAGGTCATTTTAAAGGATTTTTGAAGAAATTGACTATGAGCAAGTAAAAACAGATGAGGAAATTGATTTTGGTTTATGTCATACGAATGTTGAAGTTTGTAAGGAGGATATTGACAGGTGTAAAGACATCATCCCCGTTATAGTTTATTTAGCTGGCTATTGTTGTTACTCCGTGATAAAGAAAATGAAATGTAATGCTTGTAAAGAATTATTACGTGTTCAGATAGTGCTGAAGAAATCCCAGAAAATCTAAGTTACATTGCTGGAATTAGCAGAGGTTCTCTTATATACCCAGATAGTGTGACTGCGAACATGGTCATGTATAACTATATTGTAATTAACAAACTTGCTAAGCTTCCTGCCTTTCGCAATGCTACTAGCCAAAGAAATATAGCAACACACCTCACAGTTACGGCTTTAGCAGATGCTGATCTCCTGTTCCCTAGTGATATCTGTGAAAATGGTCATAGCACCAAAAAAATAAAAAGTATGGTGGTATATGCTTCAACAAATTCAATTTTAAATAATTACTGTGCTAAAGAAAATAACATCCCAACAGCTAACAGAGCTAATAAGAATGTAGGCGTGAAGAGAAAGCTTCAAACCCTAGAGAAATAGATAATGTGTACTGTATTGCATAGTATATAATGATATCGTGTGTGTGTATGTGTGTGTGTGTGTGTGTATGTGTGTTACAGTAAATATATTGTTCATCTTCATACATATAGTATATAATTAAGTTACTTATATATATTTGTTCAGGAATAATATTGGATGTCACGTAATTGTCTCTTCAGTAAGGTTGTTTATGTCTTTGTATATAATATAGTAATGTATTATATCATTGGCTCTTCAGTAAGGTTGTTTATGTCTTTGTATATAATATAGTAATGTATATATCATTGGCTCTTCAGTAAGGTTGTTTATGTCTTTGTATATAATATAGTAATGTATATATCATTGGCTCTTCAGTAAGGTTGTTTATGTCTTTGTATATAATATAGTAATGTATATATCATTGGCTCTTCAGTAAGGTTGTTTATGTCTTTGTATATAATATAGTAATGTATATATCATTGGCTCTTCAGTAAGGTTGTTTATGTCTTTGTATATAATATAGTAATGTATATATCATTGGCTCTTCAGTAAGGTTGTTTATGTCTTTGTATATAATATAGTAATGTATATATCATTGGCTCTTCAGTAAGGTTGTTTATGTCTTTGTATATAATATAGTAATGTATATATCATTGGCTCTTCAGTAAGGTTGTTTATGTCTTTGTATATAATATAGTAATGTATATATCATTGGCTCTTCAGTAAGGGTTGTTTATGTCTTTGTATATAATAGAGTAATGTATATCATTGGCTCTTCAGTAAGGTTGTTTATGTCTTTGTATATAATATAGTAATGTATATCATTGTGTTTTGTTTTATTCCAATATAACAAAGTAATGAGATATACTTATAATAAGTTTTAATCTTGTACAACTACTTGTTCAAGGTATAAGTCATATGCAAGAAATAACCAAAACATGTTGTTATGATATCGGTATCATAATATAGAGTATAATAAAGTAAGATATAGGTAGATAGTGGTTTTGCGTACACCTTAAACGTAAAATATATAATTTGTTTGTACATTAATCTAAAATTTAACAGAAAAGAATAAAAGAGAGTATTTATAAAATGGGGACAGAGCGCGGGCAGTGGATGTAGCACCCCATTGCCTACGTCACAGAATGGTTGACACGGCCTGGTACTCTAGGTGGCCTTGGCTAAGCATGATAGAGAAGGGGTGCCAGAAAAAAAACAACCTCCCCCATTTAACCTAACCTAAGCTAACAGCTCTACTTAACATAGCACCGTTTATATATAAGAGCTACTGGTTGAGGTCTAACGGTTGAGTTGTCCTGTCATCGAAAAAAGAAGAAGAAAACCTTAACGAATTCGAGAATAATAACACGCACAATATTGCCATTCCAACAGCTTCCTCTCTTCATCCCCTCTCAACATTCTTTGGAAAGTAGATACGAGGTGCCGTTGTAAAGGCTTATTCATCAATACCTTCACCGGACCTGACCTGACATACTTTTTTTTTTTTTTTTTTTTTAAGAGACAATGAACGGAGGAAGGAAAAACAGATAAAACAAAAAGGTCCATGTGCCTAAAGGCATCCTCCATTCATAAAATGTTTGTAACAACTGGATTTAAACATTTGTAGATTGTAAGTTTGTGGAAAGCAATTCGAGGGAAGTGAATTCCAGAGTAGTAGCTCTGGGGATAAATGAATTCTGATAAGCAGAAGTTCTGCATTGTGGAGGAGAAAGTGTAAATTCATGGGCGCTCTCAGCTGCCCTAGTTCTACGGGGAAAGATGTGGAGAGGCGGCACAATTGAAGCAAGTTCCTCGGAACAATTGCTGTGAAAATATCTGTAGAATAATGCAAGGGATGCAACGTTTCTTCGTATGGATAACGTAGGAAGGTCCTGTGTGATTGCAGGGTTATTGATTAATCTAATAGCTTTATTTTGAATTTTGTCCAACTGCCTCAATGCAACCACTCCACTTCCACCCCACAGAGGTGATACAGACTAATATCACACACAACAGTCCAACAACTTCCCTTCTCTCTGTCTCTAACACCCCTTCTCCCCTCTCAACACTCTTCTGATAGTAGATAGTAGGTGCCGTTGTAAAGGCATATCCCTCAATACCTTCACCTACACACAGGTTTGTGTGGACCCTCTCTAAGAAGACGTCCGCTATGAGTTAACCCATTTTGTACCGTCGGCGTCTTTTTTTAGTTTATTTTAGCTATACTTAGACGATTTTGTGCAGTTTAAGAAGGATCTGTTGTAGTAAAAATTATTAAGTGATAATACAGTTTCACACCGACGAGTTTTACAGCAACTCCTGATCGGTAATATATAATCTTGCAACATTTGGTGATGCTTTTAGCCCTGGTAGCATCAACATGATTGAAGCTGAAGTGTTTCATTTCAAGCCACTGATGTTGTATATTGCAGAACTATTTTGCCGGGTATAGGGATTGCATGAATGTATCTTAACCAGAGTTCCATTATTAACACCTTACGAGCGGCCTAGGCGGTAATTTATATGTCCCGCCCAGCGGGGTGTTTTTACCCTAAATAGGGTTGTTTACGTGATCATTTTCATGCCTAAATAAGACCTAGAGCGTAAAACAAGTATCTATCCCTGAAAGGGCATAAACAGAGCTTTCCAATGACACCCCAACCATCCTTGTACGACCACTAGTTTTCTTGCAACGATCACGCAACACGAGTGCAAAAACCATGTAATTAGGTACAGTCTATGACAGAACTTGTTGTCATGGCCTGAGGCAATGTGTTAGTTTGCTTATCTTTTAATAGATGGCCCTTTAATCACTTCTAATAAAAGGGGGCGGGGTTAATATAGAGGTTGGAAGGAGGAGGAGTCAAACGTGTGTGTGTGTGTGTTCTAGAACAGCACGCAGAATAATTTTATTTTAACATAACACACAGGATATATTATTAGATTAGCCCATGCCGTATTACAAAAAAGTACCGTAACACACATCAGGTGTTGCGTTATTTATGGAATTTAATATACGGACAATCAAGTTTCTTTCCTTCGAACTTCCCATTCCCCCCTCCTCCCCTTCTCTCTGCTGCCTTCCCCCATCTCCCCCCTTCTCTCTGCTGCCTTCCCCCATCTCCCCCCTTCTCTCTGCTGCCTCCCCCTATCTCCTCCCCTTTTCTCTGCTGCTTTCCCCTATCTCCTCCCCTTCTCTCTGCTGCCTTCCCCTATCTCCTCCCCTTCTCTCTGCTGCCTTCCCCCATCTCCCCCCCTCTCTCTTCTGTCTTCCCCTTTCTCCTCCCCTTCTCTCTGCTGCTTTCCCCTATCTCCTCCCCTTCTCTCTGCTATCCCCTATCTCCTCCCCTTTTCTCTGCTGCCTTCCCCTATCTCCTCCCCTTCTCTCTGCTGCTTTCCCCTATCTCCTCCCCTTTTCTCTGCTGCCTTCCCCTATCTCCTCCCCTTCTCTCTGCTGCCTTCCCCTATCTCCCCCCTTCTCTCTGCTGCCTTCCCCTATCTCCTCCCCTTCTCTCTGCTGCCTTCCCCTATCTCCCCCCTTCTCTCCTCCTTCTCTCTCCTAACCGAGTATATAATTGTCCTCATCATCGTGTTCAAAGCTGTCCATAAATATTACTTTGGTGTTTTAATAATACTGTTCTTCCTATCTTTACTGATTCTCAATTATTAACTCGTATTCTATTCTTTACTTTATACAATGTGTTATAGAAAATAAATAGATATGCTCCGTTGCAAAACACTCAAAGTTGCCAACCTTGGCGTCCTGGTTGGTGTGAACAATCGTATAAATATATAAGTAATTGAAACGGGATGTTACAGTCCACGCATCAATACAAGTTGGATCACATTGTAATCTAGCTTGGACCAAATTATAACCAAATATATGTATCATAAAGACAAGATAATATCGGCTCAGTTAGATAAAACACTTTAGATGAGCCGAAACGTGTTTCTTTGTAATAAAAACAAATGTTGATATTAGAGTAAAAAAAAAATCTTTCTTTCATACTACTATTCACAGCACTGTGGTTGACCAATTCATAATCTACCTTAACATGTAATAATGACACGCTATGATTATTGCATTATACTTTTCTCAGTGGATTCTTAATTACTAGCTTAATTACTGTGGCTTCCCATTATGAGTAAACAGTTCGGCGCTACCCATTGTAATGATTTACTATAAATTATTATGTTCTATCCAATAACCAACTCGGGTGCCCAACCCCGAAAGGGGTTGAAATAGGGGAGCTATCCTCCCGCCAAAGGCGGCTTTCTAGGGCCTTTCCTAGCTGATGCTGAGAGGATTGGGTTCTAGTCATTTGGGGATGGGCTGGTCTATCAGAGTGAGAACTGAGCGATCTCTGCTATACCCATAGCTTACTCTGACTGTTCTTTTTCTTATATATTTTCTAGATCTCAAGTGACGGCATCTCTTCCGTGGATTGACCTCCCGATCTGCCAACCTAGAAGTTGCCAGATTGGAAGCCAAAGCGTCACATTTTTCCTTTGCCCCTCAACTTTCTCTTCATAATTGGTGAGGGGCACAGAGCCCTGGGTGGGGCTTTGGTTTCCCGGGCATTTCCGAGCCCTCCTCAGCTCCCCGCCATGGAGCGGCTTCAGTCACCCAGGCTTTAATTGTGGTAGGCAGGGAGGGTTCTGTTGGGGGACTCGGTTATGGCCTTGGCCTTGCTCGGGGCCTTGGGGTTGTTCGGCCAGGCAGCCTGGGGAACAGCAACAACAACAACAACAACCAACTCTACTCCTAAAATCGATTAATGAAATATTACAAACACATGTGGTAGTCCGTGGATTCGAACCCAGGACGCTCACACCGAAAATCAACACCTTATGCATTGCCCCACGAAGACAGTAAAGTAAGTCATCGAATTGAACAATTAACGATAATCCAAGCAATCTGGTTATGTTGTTTTAAAGTTGATATAAATTGTTTAGTTATATATTTACTTCGAATTGTTTAAATTATAATCCAAACATAATTAAAAGTATACTATATCTCTGTGTATGTTACCTTGAATTGAATTTAATATGTATTATTTCACCATCATTATGTTACGGTGAACATTGGAAACACATACACATTATATAATATATATAAAGGGTTCTTAAATGTAAACATTTACAATTTATATTTATTCAATCAATATGATCTCCACCCCCAAGTTGCATCAACTACCTCCTGTAGTCTCGTTGGAGCTGATTAAAAAAAAAGTCCAACTTATATTAGGGCGGCGACCCCCCCCCCCCTAGAAATCTCTATTGGGTTCATGTCATCCACCCTTGTGGACCAGCTAAACCCCGGATGGGGTCAGGTCAGGTGAAGGTATTGAAGGATAAGCCTTTACAACGGCACCTCGTAGCTACTTTCTACTTTTCCTATTTTCTGAAGAATGTAGAGAGGGGAGAAGGGTTGTTGGAGAGAGACGAAGTTGTTGTAGTGGCTTTGTTATGTGTGTTATTAGTCTATACGTCTTCTATTGCACTAGACATATCGAAAGCCTTCGATAGAGTCTGGCATAAATCTTTAATTTCTAAACTACCCTCCTTCGGTTTCTATCCCTCCATCTGTGCCTTTGTCTCTAATTTCCTTTCCGGCCGTTCCATAGCCGCGGTTGTGGACGGCCATTGTTCACTTCCTCACCCTATAAACTCCGGTGTTCCTCAGGGCTCTGTCCTATCTCCTATTCTCTTTCTAATTTTTTATAAATGATCTCCTTAACTGTACCTTAATTCCCATCCATTCATACGCAGACGACTCAACCTTACACTACTCCATTAGTTTTTTCAGAACGCCCCAGCCAGCAATCCCTCAACGACAAACGTAATGAAGCCATAGAACTCTTAAATTCTGATCTAAATACTATTTCCAATTGGGCAGAGAAAACCTTGTTAACTTTAATGCTTCCAAAACCCAATTTCTCCATCTATCTACCCGTCAGGATCTCCCAGCGGACTATCCCTTATTCTTCAACAATACAAAAATCAACCCTTCATCTTCTCTCAATATTCTTGGTGTCTCTTTTTTTCTGCTGCTCTCATTTGGAAGGACCATATTACCAGTCTTGCTAAGGCAGCCTCCCAGAAGCTGGGTGTGCTCAACCGCCTTAGGGGGTTCTTTTCCCCTGCACAGCTTCTTGCTCTGTACAGGGGCATAGTGCGTCCTTGTATTGAGTATTGTTCACATGTGTGGGAGGTTCCTCTCACACCGCTCTCCTAGACAAAGTGGAAAAGGAAGGCCTTTCGTATCATTAACTCCCGTCCACTCACCAACTCTCTGCAATCTCTCTCTCTCCGCCGCAATGTTGCATCTCTCTCGCTCGCTATTCTATCGCTACTATAATAATCAGTGTTCCTCAGAGCTATCCCAGTGCATACCACCTCCTTTACGTAGGGCACGTGGTACCCGTCTTGCAACTCAATCCCACCCCTACTCTGTGCAACTCTCCAACCCAAGAGTGAAACGTTACTCTCAACTTTCTTCTACTCAACAGCTGAGCTCTGGAACTCTCTCCCAGAATCAGTCTTTCCCTCTTCCTATGACTTAAATTGCTTCAAACTCCGTGTGTCCAGGCATTTTGGCTCGAACGTCCCTTGATTTTGGCCCTGTCACTCTTTCAACTATGGGGGAGGCACTCGCTATAGGCAGTTATGCCTTTTGCCTCCCTCAATCACATAGAAAAAAAAAAAAAAAAAAAAAAAAAAAAAGGCTCAGGATGGCCAGGGCACGCACTGAAGACAACAGTATTTCCTCAATAATGCTAATACCTGTTCTAGTTTGCCTGGACCAGTGTGTATGTGTGTGTGTGTGTGTGTCTGTGTGTGTGTGTGTGCGCGCGCGTTTTATGTTATGTGTGAGTGATTTGTGCCCATTACATTGTATGTGATCATGTGTGTGATGTGCGTTTTATGTTATCGGGTGTGATTGTGTGTGTGTGTGTTTTGTATCCTGTGTTAGTGTTGGTGTGGGTGGGTTGATGCTTGCATGTGATGGACAGAGGAGAGAGGTTGAAGCGCCGTCTCCCCAAACATTACAAATTGTGGAGGTCATAAGTATATATATTATCCAGCTTATTCCTTAAGCCAACACAAATAACTTAAATCCTAAGTGTTATTGTTACACTTAATATATATACAAACAAATATAGACGTGATCTTCGGGAATCATAGGTTAAGTAGGAATAGGATAACTAGCGAGGCAGCGAGCAATAGATGTTGTTCGCTGCCTCGCTAGTTATCCTATTCCTAATCAATATATGTTTTTTATTTCAGTCATCCATAACATTTATTATGTATATGTAAATTAAAAACAATCGCATAGTATTAATCTGCGTATTTTAGAGGGTATCATTTCCGTCCTTGAGAGAGAGAGAGAGAGAGAGAGAGAGAGAGAGAGAGGAGGGAAGAGAGAGAGAGAGAGAGAGAGAGAGAGAGAGAGAGAGAGAGAGAGAGAGAGAGAGAGAGAGAGAGAGAGAGAGAGAGAGAGAGGAAGGAGGGAAGAGAGAGAGAGAGAGGAAGGAGGGAAGAGAGAGAGAGAGAGGAAGGAGGGAAGAGAAAGCGGGTGAAAGGGAGACGGGGAGGAGGGGGAATGGGAAGTGCGAAGGATATAAACTTGATTGTCTGTATATTGAATTCCACAAATTACGCAACACCTGATGTGTGTTACGTTTTTGTGATCCGGCATGGGCTAATCTCATAATATAGCCTATGTGTTATGTTAAAATAAACTTATTCTGGGCGCTGTTCTAGAACACACACACACACACACACAAACGTTTGACTCCTCCTCCTTCCAACCTCTATATTGACCCCGCCCCCTTTTATTAGAAGAGATTAAAGGGTCATCTATTAAAAGATAAGTGAACTAATACATTGCCTCAGGCCATGACAGCAGTTCTGTCGTAGACTGTACTTTCCCTACATAACTCCCTGTGTAGCGAGTGTGAGGGGGATGGAAGGGTGATTTTCACTTCAGTTGGCCCACCGCGGTGGTGGGCGGCGGTCATAGCATTACTACGCTCCTCACACCGCTCAGCTCTCTCTCTCTGCAACATTACGTGCTGAAAATGGCACACGACATAAGTTGTGAACCGCCACTTAGTCCAAATTTATTTCACGACATAAGTTGCGTCGCCGCCACAGAAGGGTTAACCAACAGCACCCTGACAAATATGTACATAGCGTTACATAGATACACAGACCACACAGATATTCCAATCCCTAGTAGGCAGCGCGGCCAGCCTAAATCTAATATAATTACGTCCTACTGAATTCCAGCCAAGAACGTAAAACAGACAGCTCTCTCCTTACACACCACGCACTTTGGGATGGCGAGAAACATTTGTTTTCTATGCCTCAACCTCCGGACTGCAGCCTGTAACTCTTACGAGGCCTCTAAATTATCGATTCAAGTTTGGAGGTGTTGGGTGCTTCATATATGTCGCACAAACAGATGGTCACAGTGGAGCTTTAAGGTGTTGGTTGCTTCCCTCCTGTCACACTAGATGACGACACCTTATTTATACACATCACTTGATTTGGAGAGATATGGTCACGGTTCACAGCATCTTCGAATATGGTCAGACATCTTCTATGCTATGAGTGTATGACAATGTAGTTGGGGAAAAAGATACATCCAGCACATATAGGAATCCTGTTTAAATCAGACTCTTAACCCTTCCTCCCCGGGCAGCATTAAAAGAGGTCGATAGGCCTATCCAGGCGATCTGGCCAAAAACGTTGAATGTAAACATAAGCCTATTTTTTTAATTTTAACTGGTAGAGAATTCACACAAATCTCAAAATGTAGCTCTTACTTGTATATGTAGACTGGCATTGAGTAAAGCTCTCTAGATCAACTGGTTCAGTTGTGATGCGGTTTTCCGTGGAAAGCATTTCGCCGCGGATTTTGCAATATCGGACACTTAGAAATATTAATTTTCGCTCTAACTAGCAATGGCGGCCAAGGTTGGACTTCTTCTTCTTGCTGAGGCTTGTCGTCGCAAAGATCGGCTTTGTAAACAAAAGTTTCGCCGCGCACCTTTCAAAACACGCTTAATAGGCTTTCAAGCTTACGGATTTTAAAAGGATGCCCGGGCTCCTGGCCTTCACAAGCCGTGTCATTTTAAAATGCTGCTCGAGCGGGAAGGGTTAACCAAGCAGACAAAATATGACGGTCATATTAGAGCCACATAAACCCCGCCCCCACCACCCATCCCCCATCTCTTTCTCACACACACACTCACTTTAATTCTTACTCACTCGCTCTCTCTCTCCCTCTCTCTTTCACACACACACACACACACACTCTCATATACTCTCTCTTTCTCTGTAATACCCACCAATATTTTGAAATATCCAACGAATTATAGGTTTGGCAATTAATTGGGTGTAGTTTTTGTTAGCTGGTATTTATAGCCATAGTTGACAAGTATTATTATAGTTATTCGTAAAGTTATAAATTAGACTTGTTGATGTTGTTGGTATTTACTCACATTTTATATTGTTTGGAGAAGGATTTGATTGCCAATGTTCTATACCCTGTTCCAAGTAGGCCAAAACTGTTCAACACTAGCCTCTATAACCAACAAACGACTCGAGTAATCAAGTTCAAATATTTCTACCATTTGGGAATGGTCGGCCATGGAATATGTGTGGAAATTCACAGCCTTTTTGGAGTTACAGAGGCTAGGGTTCATGAATTCTAGCTTACATATTTGGAACAGGGTATACTAATTAATAAAATGGTTATTTAGCGATTAACCTGGCGTAGATTTTGTTGTTGTTGTATTTGTTTTATTGTTAGGATTATTGTTGATATTGATGTCATTCCTTGGGATTATTTGTGGTACTATGATAATTACTAAATTAATATAAACACATCCAAGGAGGAGTACTGCATTGCCAACGTTTCGCAGACAGGTTCTTCAGGTCATGTTATATTTACCTATGTTGATGCGAGTGTTATTCTTTGTGTACGCCAATATTCTAGTAATTAGAATATTGATAAGTAAGCACAGTTGTTCTAGTGGTTTATGTTGTTTATATTTGTATTTCCTTGCTATTTATTATGTTGCAGTAGGGGTCTTTGTTGTTATTGACTGTGGAGGTTGTATATATTGTTGTTTGTTATTGTTCTTGTGGATGATGTTGGGGAGCTGTTATTACTTGTTAGGTATGTTGTTATTATTGATATTGATGACGATTTTGTTATTGCTATTATTATTATGGATGATGATGTTGCTGCATTGTTTGTATTATTCATGGCTGGGTCAGATGTGTTAATTTGTTATGTTATTGATGGTGATGTTGTTTCTGCTATTTTGTTTATGGATGAAGATCGGCGATGATACGGTGTTTCGGCACATAGTAAACAGAACGTGGTTTCTTGTTTAAACATCGCCCACAAAGCATATTTAGTTTAATCTTGAGAGTGTTATTACCAGTATCAGTGAGGGGACAAGGAGCCGTCAGGCACTAGCCCAGCCCTGCCCAGGCACCATAAACCTCCAGCAGTAACCACAAGGTGAGTGAAGTAACCGTTTATAGGGCAGGCAGTTTCACCCTTATGGTTCCCCACCATAGGCCTTATCTTCCATCTACCCCAAGGACCTGACCCTCGGTCTTTCAACTTCTCAAACAATTCTAACCATTATGAAGTACTTGCTATAAGGTCCATTTTTATTTCCCTCTCTCTAACCATTTAGGAAATACTTGCTTCAAGGTCCATTTTCATTTCTATCTCTCTCTCTCTCTCTCTCTCTCTCTCTCTCTCTCTCTCTCTCTCTCTCTCTCTCTCTCTCTCTCTCTCTCTCTCTCTCTCCTTTTTATCCTTAACATCTTTCCATCCACTTTCAATCACCGCACTTAACCGTCTCATTGTTATTATTTTTTGGTTTTCTATAACTTCAGATCGCTTTTTATCATTTTAGTTATTTGTTTTTCCCTAACATCTTTCAATACCCAACCAGGCCAGCCTCCTCTCCAGCTCGCTTTCTTTCTCCCTCGCCCCCGCCCCTGCTCTCTCTCCCTCTCTCTCTCTCTCTTAACATTTTGTACAATTTAAGCATTTTTCCATAACTGCTGTCCTAGATTCGGTTACCCACTCAGATCCTGGCTCTCGCTCACTCTCTGGCTCTCTCCCTATCTTGATGTTGACAGCATTAGTAATATCCTAAGTATTTATTAATACTCAACATCAGGGTGGCGTCGCCAGTGTAAGTAATCATAGGATATAATTGGCGTGCTTCCCTTCAATCAGTTAGATCTTTTAGTTGTACCGGTGCCCAATGCCGAGGATTTATACATTTAACCACTTAAAGGCCAATTGCCCATCAGAAAGGTTGACTATGATATGTGAATTTTTATGCATCCAGCCAATTATACATTAATAACAACAGCAATAATCTAGATATGTGCCAGGAGAGATTTCCCGGGGTTTCTGAAACAAGGGAGACATGGTAGAGATGGAAGCACCACGGGAAGATCAGGAGGACGGCTTGGGAGAGGCAGAGGAACGGATAATCTTGGAAGACTATGGCCTAGCAGATACTAAGTGTTTTAAGTGCGGAAAAACCAATGCAAGAAAGAATTCGCGAAAATGTTCCGGCTGTCTTAGATATATTCATTTATCTTGTGCTAAGCTGACAAAGAAAACATCAGGAGAACAACCAAACTGGAAATGTCTCGCATGCCCAGGGCCCACTGCAGAGCCAACCGGGGCAACACCGGCAACACCGGTCGCCGACTTGACCCAACTTGTGACCAAATGGAAAGCGCGGATCCAGGTCCTTGCCCGGGTACTTAAAGGAGCCAGAATCCAAGTGGCGGAGGCTCTTACAACCATCATAAAGCAGGCCCTACAGCTCAAGACACCCCTCGCATGGGCACGGCTCCTGGGTTTCTCCTATGGGGCCCTCCGAAAACCACCCAGAACCAACATACAAGACCATCTTCAGGTTTCACTAGCCACCAGAGTGAAACGTCAAGTAGCACAGTATATGGATGGAAACAAACTGGTGGAACCCCCCGAACAGCAACCAAACAGGGCCCAGAAGCAACAGGACAAGGAAGAGGAAGTGGCTGAACAGCTACGTAAGAGGGTCGCGGCGAAGCTGGCGGATAGTGACATCAAAGGGGCCGTCAGACTGTTGTCCTCTTCAGAAGATTTTGCTGGTCAAGGCACCGAAGTTGTTGAAGCCCTACAAGAAAAGCACCCACCTACACCTAGGGACCTAAACCTCCCCCCTGCCCCAAATGACCAGATGCGCCAACCTTTAGTTGTCACGAAGGAGCAGGTGGTTGCCGCAGTGACTTCATTCCCAGCAGGCTCAGCCACGGGCCCATATGGTATCCGACCCGCCCACCTCAAAGGCCTCGTGGGTCAGGGATCAGGAGCTGCTGGGGAGGCACTCTTGGAAACCCTCACCAAATTCATCAACATGGTTTTAAGAGGGAAAGTACCCGACTGTGCCACAGCCCTATTTTTTGGGGCATCACTCTGTGCACTGGCAAAAAAAGATGGCGGCGTGCGCCCAATAGCAGTAGGGAACACCTTCCGCCGCCTTGCTACAAAGGTGGGTTTGAAACCACTCTCGAATGGCCTAGGTCAACACTTAAGACCAGTTCAACTAGGTTTCGGAACTCCAGGGGGGTGTGAAGCTGCTGTACACGCAACCCGCACCTACCTCAGCCAAGCCCAAGAAAAACGAGTGCTTCTAAAGATTGACATGCGGAACGCATTCAACAGCATTCGCAGGGATGTTTTCCTCCGTGCAGCTCAAGAACACATCCCCACTCTGTACCCCGTACTTTGGCAGGCTTATTCCAAACCTTCAATCCTGATGTTTGGCGAGACGCTAATCCCATCAGCGACCGGGTTACAGCAGGGAGATCCAGGTGGTCCTGCTCTTTTCTCAATAGGGATGGATGCAGCAGCTAACAAAGTAAGGTCAGAACTGAATGTATGGTACCTGGACGATGCAACCTTGGGTGGGTCAGTAGAGAACGTTCTAACCGACCTAAATAACATCGTAACTGACCTCGGCCAGGCTGGGCTAGTGATAAATGACACCAAATGTGAACTTGTCCTCCTCAACCACACACGTGAACAAGGAGAAGAGACTCAGGCCCTGTTCCGAGACATATTGCCAGATGTAAAGATCCTTCAGGAGCACCAGCAAACCCTATTAGGTTCCCCACTAACTCTGGCAGCAATCCCACCAGCACTTCAAGTTAAAAAGGAGGAGCTTCAACGTCTCGTGAGTCGCCTGATACACATCGATGCCCACTCAGCTCTGGCCCTGCTCAAGAACTGTTTCTCCATCCCAAAACTCCAATACCTCCTGCGCACATCGATGACTTACACGAACAATGGTGGCCTCCAAGAATTAGACAGCATAATCCGAGAAGCAGTGACCAGCATCACCAACGTGGAATTTAAAGAACGGGCCTGGACACAAGCCACCCTTCCTGTCCGCCTCGGGGGCTTGGGCATACGGAGAGCCTCGGATATTGCCTCCCCAGCCTTTATCTCTTCCCTCATCGCGACCAACGACCTTGTAGTGTCCATCCTTCCTTCTCAACCCGGAATGACACTTAATGGGGACGTAACAGCAGCGATTAACACCTGGAAGGGAAGTACAGGAGTAGAGGAGGAGCCTCAGGGTACCTCCAGGAGCAAGCAGAAAGCGTGGGATACCATCTCGGCGAAGAAAACTCAAGAAAATCTCCTAACCAATGCAGACCAGGTTGCAAAAGCACGCCTCCAGGCAGCCACCCGTTCGGAGAGTGGCTTGTGGTTACACGCCATCCCCATCCCACCTCTTGGAACTCACTTGGATGCTGAAGCGCTCCGGGTTGCCATCGCGCTCAGAGTGGGTGCGGCAGTTTGTCACCCACACACTTGCAAGTGTGGTGGGGGGATGGATGCTCAAGGTCACCATGCCTTGTCATGTAATTACAACGCAGGCCGCCTGCCAAGACACTCTGCACTAAATGATGTCATAAAACGGGCCCTGCAGAGTGCTAACCGTGCATCAATCCTCGAACCACATGGACTTCACAGAGAAGACGGCAAACGGCCAGATGGGATGACCACTTTCCCTTACAAGAATGGCCGGTGCCTCGTGTGGGATGCCACATGTGTTGACACTTTCTCCACAACCAACATCGCCAGAAACGCCGACGAAGCAGGTGAAGCCGCCCGGATAGCAGAAAATAAAAAGTGAGAAAAATATCAAGCCATCGCCAGAAATCATCAGTTCGAGCCCCTGGCATTCGAAACTTCAGGAGTCTTCGGCCCTACCACCCTTAAGATGGTGAATGAAATAGGCCGTAAAATCAGAGAAGTTTCAGGAGAACCCCGGGAAACCCTCTGGCTCAAGCAAAGACTAGGGATGGCTATCCTCCGGGGCAATGCCACCAGCGTCATGAGCTCAGTTCGACAGGACTGGGTCATGCCACTGTGTGAGGCCCAGGCAGGAGTGGTTTATCCGTAGTCTTTCCACAGTAGGGTAAAACAAAATATAAACTTTGTTTTTTCTATGTGATTGAGGGAGGCAAAAGGCATAACTGCCTATAGCGAGTGCCTCCCCCATAGTTGAAAGAGTGACAGGGCCAAAATCAAGGGACGTTCGAGCCAAAATGCCTGGACACACGGAGTTTGAAGCAATTTAAGTCATAGGAAGAGGGAAAGACTGATTCTGGGAGAGAGTTCCAGAGCTCAGATGTTGAGTAGAAGAAAGTTTGAGAGTAACGTTTCACTCTTGGGTTGGAGAGTTGCACAGAGTATGGGTGGGATTGAGTTGCAAGACGGGTACCACGTGCCCTACGTAAAGGAGGTGGTATGCACTGGGATAGCTCTGAGGAACACTGATTATAGTAGCGATAGAATAGCGAGATAGATGCAACATTGCGCGGAGAGAGAGAGATTGCAGAGAGTTGGTGAGTGGACGGGAGTTAATGATACGAAAGGCCTTCCTTTCAACTTTGTCTAGGAGAGCGGTGTGAAAGGAACCTCCCCACACATGTGAACAATACTCAATACAAGGGCGCACTATGCCCCTGTACAGAGCAAGAAGCTGTGCAGGGGAAAAGAACCCCCTAAGGCGGTTGAGCACACCCAGCTTCTGGGAGGCTGCCTTAGCAAGACAGCCTCTTGTATGTAACATGTGTGATGCACATAAATAAAAGGGGATGTGTCGGATGGTTGAAAGCCACAGTTGCTCGCGCGTTTGGGGCTAGCAACACGTATTATGTAAAACATGTATCCTCCTTCATTCACTGTCCCCCCCTTCACTCACTCAACCCCACAATTTGCCGGAGGATAACAGGTTTTTCACAATACGTAGACGGAGGTCTTTTAAAAATAAAATAAACAAATATCTAAGAGTTTATTACGAATAATCTCTCACACAAGACACACAAAATAATATTCGATCATAGATGAGGTCAAATCACACGGGTGGAGGAACTCAGATTCACAATAAATATAGTGACTGAATTGGAATAGATAAAATATAATTTAATATAGTTTGAGATAAATTAACCAACTAATTAAGAAATGCAAATAAAAGAGCGTGATGATATAGCTTAATAAATAGCTATCTTGAAAGGGGCGTACATGACGAAGTTGCACTTATGAAATACCAAACATGACCTGAAAGGAGTTCGGAATAAATTAACAAATTCCTAAAAGAACGCAGAACTACTGTAGCCTTGTATTCTAAATACAATTATAATATAATGGATTATTAGATAAAGAAACAAATAGAATCGATAGCCAAATAGTAGGCGGAATCGATAAAGGAATATACCATCTGAATTCCTAGATTGATGTGGAAAGAATTACATGACCCGAGTAATGTATATCATCAGATTATTCACAAGAACTAATAGACATCAGATATCTTGATAAAGAATTCATTCTAACTCAACGGCAAGGGTTCTTGACTTTCAAATAAGGGAAATGATATAATAAGTATTCTCTGGCGATAATTAGGCGGATATATGGATCCTGAATTGGGCGTAGGTTCTAGGTATATATTGGATTAAAGAAGAGAATCAGTTCACGTTATACACTTTCACTTCGACTTGGATACACAAAGAATAAAAAACACATACGAATAAAATCAGAGTATTCTGACTAAGTAACGTGTGTAACAATGACTATGTAACGTACGTACAGTTAAGGTTCTGAAGGATTAACACAGTTTATCTTAGCAATATCTCGTACTTAATGAATCACTGTACGGATCAAAGTTAGAAATCTTACACGGGTATCAAAGGTTCAAGATAGATCTTAGGCACAGATCTAGAGTTAACTATAATAGAATACTCGCATATATTATCTTACCTTCACAACAATAGCCACAACTTATAACACTCAGAGACACTTAGGGTACAGGGTAGAAGTGGCCATGAACGAGAGTCTGGACGACGTAGGACTCGTGGTTCTGATGGGTTGGACGTGGAGGGGAACTGCCTTTCTCTCAGGTGCAGGGCAGCACACTCTCGTTCAGGGTGAGACTCAATACCAATCCTTTCCCACATCCGGCGTAACCAGTGGAAGGAAGCAATAGTATTTGCTAACTTTCTTCAGTTTCAGTCAGACTATATTCGGGTTATTATTAGGATTCAATTTGGTCTATCTCAATAACATAGGGACATGTGGATATCGTTAATTTGGCTATGGTGAAGGCAATTCTTAATCTAAAAATACAATGAATTTATTTATTTACACACACAGAGATTCTTGATCTCTCGATATTGTCCCCCTATGTTTTGAGGGCAGTATGGTTGCGTAATGAATGATTTTCTGTTCATCGTGATATCTGGCTTTTCTTATTCTGCATGCCACAGGTTTCTCACTATTCACTTTGGTTGCACTATTCCCAGTCTTCTCAAGAGGTACTTTAGAGGGGGTACTGGGATTCCCATTGATGGCGATATTGATATGGTTCTTGGTGTTGAACTTGCATAAAGAGTTCTTCACTATATTGCAAGTCGGGCTGGAACTGGTTATATGACTTGGGTATTTGTCTCGGTCTCTGCCATTGGAGGAGCCGGGGTCCCTGTGATTGGTCCGGACTCTAATTTCTTTCTCGGGCAGACTGACCTAAATTCCCGGAAATTAGAGTATGGGTAGATCCGAGAAAAGGGGTAGGCTGACCTATTCCGGCAGGTATTAAAGCCTGAGAAACTGGTCGGGTCTTATATTGTCTCTCGCTTTCTCTTGGTGTTGTCTTTTCCTGTCCCTCTTTGTGTCTCTAATTACAGCTATTCTGGTGCTGTTAGGTTGCTCCTTTCCGGGTGTGATCAGGGTGTGGCTGCTCAACCCCGTCATCTCACAGATGTTATTGATGGTGATTCTGTTTTCATATTTGTATTATGGATGATGTTGTTGCTATAGTTGTTAACGACGTTCATATGAAGTTGTCTGTAGTTATTTGATGTTATTATGATGTCGAGAGTATTAGTTATTCGCTGATATCAATATTTTCAACTGCACTATTGCACTATTCTGTTAGTTGACAGCTTCATGTATAAACACGACTGTTGTTGTTATTATTATCGAGGTATTGTATGTTTGTTGTTTTGTAGTTCATTATTATTGTTGATGTTCCAGTTGTAAGATATTGTGTTGCTATTAGACTTGAGTTATTTGTTAAGGCCATTTGCTAATAATTTGCTGTTATTTGGTAATTATGCATATTGCTATTATACAGTATATTATTATTTTCTGGGTTCTTGGCGGTTATTTTGATGTTATATAATTGTAATTAGGAACTTATCGGCGGCGTGTGATTTGCGAATGTTTTTATATTATAATATTCGATATTTTATAATTTTGCCTGCCAACACTGCAGATATAGTAAGGTTATCAATATCGCTGTTCATATCTTCTGTATTGCTGTTGATATGCGCACCGCAGTTTGGTTACTGTAATGAAACCACACGACATTTGAATAATTTGTAAATAATTACTTATTAGTGTTATTGGCATTGCTATTTTACTTTGCTATGTGATTATTTAGTGGGATACATATTGCATTCATAAGTCAATTTTGAT
Source organism: Paralithodes platypus (assembly GCA_032716605.1). Classification (NCBI taxonomy): domain Eukaryota; kingdom Metazoa; phylum Arthropoda; class Malacostraca; order Decapoda; family Lithodidae; genus Paralithodes; species Paralithodes platypus. The sequence continues at coordinate 7,188,221 of CM064480.1, forward strand.
AAAGACAATATAAAAATACTTCTACGTAAATATATGAATATATATAATTTATTTGATGATAAATTACAAAGAAATCCAGGGTCTAATTCGAAAGTTAAGAAGAAAAACATGGTATAGCCTACGATTTGCATTCAACATTGAAATGTTCATATATATTTGCGATAACGTGAATATAATGGCATATAATTCATTCGACTGGTGCTGTAGAGTAGCCCAACTAAATTTTGCGACAAATTATTAGCTACGTGGCACCTGTCTAGTTTGCACTCCCGTCCCAAGCCGGTGGTCGGGTCTAGCAGGGGCCGTGGTGTCTAGGCAGGCGCCACCGCCACCTGCACTACCACAGCCAGGGCACACAGACACAGTACTCGCAAATGCTGGGCGCTACATTTTTTGTTATGACAATATTGCTATCATTATTTGTTTGTATCATAATAGAAGTCTCTCTCTCTCTCTCTCTCTCTCTCTCTCCCCGTTAAATACAAATATATTTACGCGCAACAAACTACTTTATAGATCCATTTCTATACATAATTTAAAATTAATACAATGAGTTGCATAGATTGTATTATATAATCTAGTATACACTTGTTAGTGATTGTTCTAATCAAAACCCCTATTAAACACTATACAGTACTTGGTGTTGGTGTAGAATGTATTCGAAAAATGGGTAGTCAATATCTACATCTATTTTCTGATCTACTCATATTTATGTAATTATATATATATACAGTATATATATATATATATATTTTTTTTTTTATTTTTTTTAGTTATAAGATGTTATGCGGTCAGGATTAGCGCCAAGTTCGCGTGCCACCGGGTATATATTGTATGAGTTATCCTAAACTTTTATATGTATTCGATGTTACTCAAAGAATTGTAATTTTATAAGAACATAAGAACATAAGAAAATGGGAGTCTGCAGAAAGCCGATTGGCCTAAGCAAGGCAGATCCCTGTCCCACACAACCCCAATTACAAAGCCCAATTATAGGCTCAACACTCTAATACCCTGAGGATCATCTTACCAAAACGGTTAGAGATTAACGCAGGATTACGGGGGTCTGCAGAGCGCTGATTGGCCCAACCCTGCTGATCCCCCTTCACACCCAACCCTTCTCGTCCATATGCTTATCCAATTTTATCTTAAAGCTCCCTATCGTTTTTAATCCCACTATAGCACTTGGTAGTCCATTCCACCCATCTACAACTCTGTTACCAAACCAATATTTGCCTATATCTTTTCTGAAACGAAATTTATCTAATTTGAAACCATTGGTACGAGTTCTTTCGCTATCACTGAGCTTTAGTACATTTGTCATGTCCCCTTTGTTAATCCCACTAACCCACTTGAACACCTCTATCATATCCCCTCTAACTCTGCGTCTCTCTAACGAATGTAAGCCTAATTTCTTCAACCTTTCTTTATACGGAAGATTTCTAATATTATGGATCATTTTTGTCATTCTACGTTGTACTCTCTCCAATGAATCTATGTCCATTCTGTAATAAGGACACCAAAATTGAACAGCATAATCCATATGGGGTCTCACTAATGACAAGTAAAGTTTTAAGATAACATCAGCAGTTCTGTTACTCACACTCCTTGAGATGAACCCGAGAATCCTGTTTGCCTTGTTTCGAACGCTTATACACTGTTGTCTAGGCTTCAAATCATTGCTAACAAACACACCTAGATCTTTCTCACAATTCGAGTTTTCTAATTCCACATTAGCTAGTTTATATTTAACATTTGTATGCATCTTTCCTATCTTTAATACCTTGCATTTATCAATGTTAAACTTCATCTGCCAATTTACTGACCATTCGTGTAAGGTATCTAGATCCCTTTGGAGGCACTCTATATCTCTATCTGAATCAATTGTTCTCCCCATTTTGGTATCGTCTGCAAATTTACTTATCCTACTAGTTATACCTAAATCAAGGTCATTTATGTATATAAACAAAAGATGACCTAATACAGATCCCTGGGGGACACCACTTTTGACTGCTCCCCATTCTGACTTCGTACTATTTATGCTGACTCTCTGCTTCCGACCAATTAGCCATGACCTAATCCATCCCAACAACGCCCCACCTATTCCATGCGCCTCAACCTTTCTCATCAATCTCTCATGGGGGACTCTGTCGAAAGCTTTACTGAAATCTAAATATTATATCATATGACTTGTCATTATCTACTGCTTCATATACCTCTGAGAAAAAACTAAGCAAATTAGTAAGGCAAGAACGTCCCTGAGTGAATCCATGCTGAGAAGAATTTATTACATTAAATGTATCTAAGTGGTTTCTAATTTTACTAGCAATAATTGACTCTAGTAGCTTTCCTATGATTGATGTAAGACTAATGGGACGGTAATTGGATGCTATTGATTTGTCACCTTTTTTGAAGATCGGAACTACGTTTGCAAGCTTCCAAGCTTCTGGAACTATACCTGTCTCCAATGACTTGTTAAATAAAAATGTTAATGGGTAACTTAACTCATCCCTACATTCTTTTAATACTCTAGCATATACCTCATCAGGACCAGGCGATTTATGAGGTTTCAGTCTGTCAATTTCCTTAAGCACATCATTTCTACTTATAGTAACCGTACTTAACCTATTTTCTATACTATCGCTATATACCTTACGGACTTCTGGAAACTGTGCCAAATTTTCATTAGTGAAAACGGAAAGAAATTGACTATTTAATGTACTGCACATTTCTAAATCATTTTCTGTCATTTCTCCTATCGAAGTTTTAAGGGGACCAATTACATCTCTAACCTTGGATTTATATAGTTGGTAAAAAGCTTTAGGATTATTTTTTGAGTCATTGGCAACCTTAATTTCATAATATCCTTTTTTACCTGTCTTGATAAATTCTGATAGTAAGCAAGTAGGTGAATTTCGCCTTTTCTAATTTTTCTATATATTCCTCTTTTGTCCTAGAAGATCTAATAGTCTATTATTCATCCATTTGGGTTGGTTCTGTGTTGATCTAAATTTTCTTTTGGGGATGTATTTATTTTGTGCATTGAATACTGACTTGATAAAATTATCGTATGTATCTACCAAGGTTGACGTCTCTTCCTGACTTAAGATGACAGGTGCCTGAGAAGGGGTACACTCATTTGGACACCTGGATCGACTTAATTTTTTGACCATAGGGTCCGCTAATAGGGCTCTTCTTAACCCACCATAATTGGCTTTTCTAAAGTCAGGTATTAATGTTGTATTCTCTCTGGTATTACCTTTCCATTGTATATTAAAATACACAGAATTGTGGTCGCTATTTCCTAGGTGGTCCCCTATCTCTACATTATTTACCATATGTTCATTGTTACTGAAAACTAAATCGAGAATATTATTACCTCTAGTCGGCGTATCTATGAATTGAAATAAAAAACTATCTTGTACTACCTCTATAAACTCCTCAGAATCAGAGTCTCCTATTTGATGCTGCCAATCTATATTCGGAAAATTAAAATCCCCCATAATGCACACATTGCTAAACCTTGATGCCATTTTAATTTCCTCCCATAATGACGTTCCGTCATTTCTACTCATATTTGGCGGTCTATACATAACTCCAATAACTATGGTCTCACTACCTTCGTTAACCTCTACCCAAACACTTTCATTATCGTTATTTAGTCTAATACCTGATTTAATACAGCTTTTTAATGTACTCCTGACAAACACTGCTATACCGCCACCCCTCTTACTTGTTCGGTCATATTTAAACAAACTATATCCTGGTATATCAAATTCTGCTAACAAATGCCTGGTTTCTGTATTAATCCACGTTTCAGTTAGCGCTATTATGTCTATATTTTCTTTGCTAACAAGGGTTCTAAGTTCGTTCATTTTGTTACATAGACTCCTACAGTTTGTGTAATATACTCTCAATTTACTTCTTTTCTTTATACCTAATTTACTTATACAGCTAAATGACTAAGAGACTTAATTTGCCTGGACGTCAATAGCATCTGAGGTGAATGAAACCAATGATCTTGGGGGCTAATAAGTGATTGAGGTTTCCGAATGTTTGTGTGGGAACTGCTGTATGGATTCTTCCCCTGCCACCTCTTTTTTGTCCTCCTCTCATGTGTTTCTTGTTGATACTCCCTACCCCTTGTGGAAATAAGGGCTGGCTACTGACTAAATTTCAAACGTCAAATTAAGAGTAGTATGCTGCTGTCACATTTGTTAAATGCTTAATCATCAATCTTGTAATGGAATTTATCCGTGTTGGCTGCGAGTGTCTCGCTACTATTAACCTTTCTTTTCCCAAGTATACGAATCGATAAACAAAGAAAACAAAAATACCTTCAAAGATATTGACATGTCAGTAAAGTTTTCGATAAATATCCACGTGAAAGATTGCTGATTAAAGAAGCACCACATGGAATAGGGCGAACTATATTAAGTGAATTAGACCATGGCTAATTAGTAGGAAACAACAAAATAACATTAACAGTAGCCTATACAATCAGATTGGTTGTAGTAAAGGTTGGGATCTTACACGATGGTCAGTTTTAGTTCCTCAATTGTTCATGTTTTACATTAACGACCTTGATTTAGGCCTAACTAAAAATATTGGTAATTTTTCAAATGACACTAAAACTAGGGTGAATTATTGATCCTGATAACGATTAATGCTCTCCAAAAATAATTTGATACACTACCCGAATGGGCAATACCATGTCAGTTGATATTTAATGCAGATAAATACATGCAGTTTAGTGAAAATTAGGAAATAAATTTAACAATATTTACTTCGTCAATAATTACGCGCCATATATCTCCCGTATGAAGATATTCAATAACTCAATGCATTCTTGTGATGTCCGATTCCATTACCCATCTCCCTTACTCAAGGCCAGGTTAGCCAGTAGGCTAACCACCAGCTATATTACAGAAGAAAAAATATATAATTTGTTCACCAATCTGAGTGGTGACAGGGGCAAGACGCAATATCAGTGGTATCTAGATGGCTAAATAGCATGGAATTAAGTAACTCAATTATTACAAAAGATATGGAAGTCATCGTCAGTCGTGATATGAAACCAAAAATACAATGCAACATTGTTTGAAATCAGAGTGTTTAGATAGATATCTAGAAGCGTGAATAACAACAAACGTAATTTTAAAATTTCACCCGTCCTTAGTAAGGCTTCACATGGAGTATGTTTGTAATGTTGCTGTCCAGTGTCCATAGATTAATTGGAAGTGACGGTACCAAGAAGAATGGCAAAACAATCCAGAATAATAGAACATTAGAACATCAATAATATGCTAACGCCTGACGACTAATGCCAAATGACACGGAATTATAGCCAGAATGGGTTAGAATATTTAACATAAGTAAAAGATTATTGAGGTAGTGAATATCATGAAATGCTTGATATGGTCAGTACAAACGAAAGGGGACTTGGGAAAACATTAGGCTTGCATATATTAGAAGTGTAGAGTAAGAGAGGATATGATAGGCCGTACAGATGATTAAGTTGTAAGTGGGATCCACAAAGAAGATGTGGAAAACGGACTGCTGCTCCGTGATAGGCATGCAAAGGTTTGGTAGATATGTGAAATAGGCTACCGATTGCTACAGTAGGATCAATAACGACAGAAAGCTTAGAAACATAATTATATAGGCACATGGCTGTGATGTGCTGATTGTCAATGGGATCCGCTGTGAATGTGCCAGTCCATGGTATAAAGACTAATATTAGTCTTTATACCATGGGCCAGTCAGCCCATGGAGTCAGTCCTCTGACGTCCAGGCCATAATAATAAGCCCAAATGGTGGAATAAAGATATTTCAAACTGCCTCCTTGCTAAAAAATTTGCTAATGATAGATTAAAATCCTCACAAAATGACGAAGAACGGGTGAAATTTGTAGAGCTACGACGCAAAGCCAAAAAGTTAATTAAGCAAAGTAAAAAGACCCTAGAGTTACATATTGCGAATCAAAGTAAAACAAACCCGAAAGAATTCTATAGTTATATCAGAAAGAAAAAAGTAGTTACTTCAACTGTTGGACCGTTAGTCGATGAAAATGGAGAATACACCAAAGACGAAGTACAAATGAGTAATGCCCTCAATACCTTCTTTGCATCAGTTTTTACAACAGAAGACCTCAGTGATATCCCTACACCATCGCCGATTCAGATTGATAATTCAGATGTTCTAAGCAATATCACCGTTACAGAGAGAGAAGTATTGAATTGTTTAGATAAACTCAAGGTAAATAAAATGCCTGGACCTGATACAATCTCGCCTAGAGTTCTAAAGGAAGCTAAGGATGAGCTCTCCAAACCACTGAAATTACTATTCAATAAATCCTTGCAGTCTGGAACTATGCCTGATCAGTGGAAGATAGCCAACGTATCACCGATATTCAAAAAAGGCAGCAAATCCCTACCCAGTAACTATCGTCCAATTAGCTTAACCTCAGTTGTATGTAAAATGCTAGAAACGGTCATAAGAGACAGACTCGTAAATCACTTAGAGGAAAATAACATACTTAAAAATACTCAACACGGCTTTCGTAAAAAACGTTCCTGTTTAACAAACCTCTTAGACTTCTTCCACGATATCCTCAACCTCTACGATGAGAGTAAAGCTGTAGATATTATATACCTTGATTTTCAAAAGGCCTTTGACAAAGTTCCCCACAAACGTTTACTGCTAAAACTAAAAGCGCATGGAATACAAGACGGTGTGTTGAAATGGATAGAAAATTGGCTCAGCGACAGAAAGCAAAGAGTAGTCATAAACGGTAAGGCATCTAAATGGACCAATGTAAGTAGCGGGGTACCCCAGGGATCGGTACTAGGACCAATTCTCTTTCTAATTTACATCAATGACATAGATGAGGGTCTCACCTGTACAATCTCAAAATTTGCTGACGATACAAAAATTGCAAAATAGCCGTACTCTCAAAAGATCAAGTTGACAATATGCAGCACAATCTAGATAAATTGTCACATTGGGCCCAAATTTGGCAAATGAGTTTCAATGCGGATAAATGTAAAGTACTACATATCGGATACCTAAATGAGAAAGCAAACTATTCGATGAATGGCACTCAGCTTAAGAATGTAAACAGAGAAACCGATCTGGGAGTAACAATATCGAGTAACCTAAAACCGAGTCAACAATGTTCAGAAGTTGTTAGGAAGGCAAACAAAATAATTGGCTTTATAGGCAGGTCATTTGAGCATAAATCCAAAGACATTATCCTAACCCTTTACAATTCCTTAGTCCGCCCTCTTCTGGAATACTGCGTTTCAATCCTGGTGCCCTTATTACCAAAAAGACATAAACAAGCTAGAACGAGTTCAACGTAGAGTTACCAAAATGATACCTAGCCTAAAGAACAAACCATACGAAGAGCGTCTTAGAGAATTAAATCTATTTCCTTTAACCCAGCGCAGATTAAGAGGTGACTTAATTCAAATGTTCAAAATCATCAAAGGCATCGACAATATGAACTGTAGTAAGTACTTCACTATCGACCAATCTAATTACACGCGGGGAAACGGTTGCAAAATTATTGGTAAATCTTTTAACTCACACGAATCTAAGAATTTCTTCTTCAATCGAGTTTGTCAACTTGTGGAATGGGCTTCCCCGAGACGTTATAGACTGCAGCACCGTTGATTCATTTAAATTCCGCCTAGACAAATATCTCTCATCAAACCCGCGACTGACTGCGTTTGTAAATGAATAACTTTATTTTATCCTCCCCTCAGTTACTAACCCATATGTCCCCTACTAACTTCCTAGTCCTGCCACGGACATTAGTTCCTAGTTCCCTTTCCAATGTGCCCTTACCCACTCTAAACCACTGTTTGGACACTTGATCCTCAGTGTTTTGGAGGACAAGCAGCCTAGAAGGGTCACTAGATATGTTGTTGCTTGATTTCCTTTGTACTCCTTTGTACTTTGTACTCTGAAAAAATCCCTCTTTTATGATTTGTTTGTTATGTTAATTTTTATGTAGGCCTAGTGGAACCAGGACGTGTGTTTGGCAGTTTATTCAGACTAGCATTATACTATTATATTCAGAGTAGAAACGGAGACTATTTTATTCAGAGTAGAAAGGGAATATGAAAGTCAAAGGGTAAATATGACATAGTATGTTCACCAATGATAGTTTAGGTAAGGTATTAGTTATCATATTCGCAAACAAGTTATATGCATTCACTAAGGGGGGAGGGAAGTAATAGGGGAAGATCTATCCTATATTGCACAGATAGTGGCGGGCGAAGTGGATAGGATGAGTTACTAAACCGAACGTGGTTGGTTTTTAGGCAAACAACCGATGGTATAGACAGGAGTGGTTAATGTGCATATTATAATTATCAAGTCATGCTTAATAGTATTTGAACAATTTAAGTAAGGAGTTAACTAGTTTTAGGGCTATTAATGGATGAGTAATGAAATTAAGAAGTTATATAAAAACAAAATCTATGTGATTGAGGGAGGCAAAAGGCAGAACTGCCTATAGCGAGTGCCTCCCCCATAGTTGAAAGAGTGACAGGGCCAAAATCAAGGGACGTTCGAGCCAAAATCCCCGGACACACGGAGTTTGAAGCAATTTAAGTCATATGAAGAGGGAAAGACTGATTCTGGGAGAGAGTTCCAGAGCTCAGCTGTTGAGTAGAAGACAGTTTGAGAGTAACGTTTCACTCTCGGGTTGGAGAGTTGCACAGAGTAGGGGTGGGATTGAGTTGCAAGACGGGTACCACGTGCCCTACGTAAAGGAGGTGGTATACACTGGGAAAGCTCTGAAGAACACTGATTATTATAATAGTGATAGAATAGCGAGAGAGATGCAACATTGCGGCGGAGAGGGAGAGATTGCTTGGTTAACATGAAATTAGCCAAGAGTGATATGATGGAGAGTATTACTCTGTATGATGACTATTCTATATATGTTATGCACAATATCAACTAGGACTAACTCACATGCCGTGTGTTCCTAGGCCTCCAACAGCGCAGTCTTCGACCCATGCGTGGTTGAGCTGAAAGTTTTCTTGTCTGAGAAAACAACTCTTGGATGGGAGAGAGGTATCCCGACCAAGATTCGAACCCACTCACTCCAGGCATGTTTGGGAGAGTTGGGCACCGTAACCACTCGGCCATGAGCGGATATAAAGAAAGCAACCTTTATTCTTATTTGAAGAACCCCCGCCAACTCGGCTAAGTGATACAATTTTAAACGTCCTGGTGCTATTATGGAACCTCTCTGACATTATGAAAACAACTGATGCCCAATAGTCAATGACCCGGTCAACAAATAGTCGAGCGAAATCAAGCCTAGTTTATTTGTGCCTCTTGGTTAGCTTTGGCTTGACAGCTGGTGATCTATGTTTATATCCCATCTCCTTCAATCTCTTGCGAATAGTTTCTGTAGAAACTTGAAATTGCAAATGTTTCTTAGCTTTCTCGGCGTTGGAGAATGGATGGTTATACATATACTGTTTAATTTCTTGGTCCTCTTCTGACGTGGTTTTCCGCTTAGTTCCACTTCTATGTTGGTCTGTTAGTTGTCCTTCTTACCACTTTTTGTGCACCGGTAAACGTTCCGACACCCCACTCTCGCTCATCCCAACTATACTAGCGTGTTCAGCAACCTTAGAAGCCTGATGAGCCATGACTTGCTGAATGGATGACTAGGTTTGATGTGGGCAAGCGAGTATTGAGGATTTTCTGATCACCTCAGTTTCCAATAATTACAGCTTCACGTTTGTTTTATTTATTTATTTGTTTTACCGAAAAAAGTTCGACCTGGGAATATATTGCGTGAAGTGTTAATGCATGGTTGGAGTGGCTGTAGATATGCATGTAATCTGTAATCAGCCAATTGCCAATATCTGGATTTTGAGTGTTTGGTTGACCTATACGGTACCCGTCCAGCTAGTAATAGACCACCAACACTATAAAAAACGTCGTAAGTGGCCTCTAATTCCAGAGGCCTATTTATACTGCTAGGTCTATAGAGGCGTATAGTGTAAGAAGAATTCCCCAAATGTGTCTTTCCCGCCCGGGAATGGAACCCGTGTCCTTTTGGCTGTGAACCAAGTGCGCTAACCAATATGCTACGGACCACTGTATGTGTGTGTGTGTATGTGTGTGTGTGTGTGTGTGTGTATGATTCTGTAAAATAGAACTTAAATTATATACCCGGTAAACTAATTAATGTTTAGTTATACTCCCATATATTTCCATAGTAGACATAATTTCATCGAAGTTAGATTCTAAAATCATGATACGGTAACTATAATTTTCTATATTCTAATAGTATCTCATAGAAACAGTAAGAACTTTAGCTGTATATTAATACACGTTCTTATCATTAATAATATTACCTGATGCAGATGTTGCAAATAGAACTACTCGTATAACCCAGCACTGCAAGATGATGCAGATTATAACATACCTGTATTATTTAAAGAGTGTTAATTAGATAAAAGAACACAATTATTTACGCCTCATTGTTTTATCAAGGAAATCAGTGAAGAATGTGGGTTTATAACACTGAACTTTGCCTTCCGTTTCTGTGTGTGTGTGTGTGCTAATTAATCTACAAATAGTGTACCGTGAAAATCGATTGATATTAACCTCAGTGAGAGAGAGAGAGAGAGAGAGAGAGAGGGAGAGAGAACCTTCTAATATGATACAAACAAATACTGATAGCAATATTGTCATATGTAGCGACCAGCATGTGCGAGTACTAGTGTGTCTGCGTGTGCCCTGGTTGTGGTAGCGCAGGCGCCACTAGCAATATTGTCATATGTAGCGACCAGCATGTGCGAGTACTGTGTCTGTGTGTGCCCTGGTTGTGGTAGCGCAGGTGGTGGCGCCTGCCTTAGACACCACGGCCCCTGCTAGACCCGACCACACGGGCTTGGGATGAGAGTGCAAACTAGACAGGTGCCACGTACCTAATATTGTCGCAAAACTTAGTTGGGCTACTGTACGTACATATTATAGGGGGAAAGTAAGTTATCTCTCTCTTTCTCTCTTTCTCTGCAATGTCTAAAGCAGTAGGAGGTCGACACAAATTTGGTCCTTGTGAGTTGGTAATGTCCTGAGTCTAAGGAGAGAGAGAGAGATGGTGAGAGTGATATAAAGGGGGAAGGAGAATGCATTTTCAAAGATAATTACTGGACTGTATTTAGAGAATGTGTACGCTATATGATCTTATACATTCAAAGTTAAAATACCTGCAAAATAGAATCTGTATATATTCATATAATTATATTTTAAGTTACAATACCCCCAAAATAATATCAAACTACAGACTATCTCCTGTACTGACAGCGCTAAAGCATTAGGCGATATGTTTTAGTTTGTAATCTACATACACAATTCAAAGGGATAAAAACGATCTCAATGAAACCTCTTATTAACATAGGTCCTTCATTAACTGCATAACATCATATCAGTTTAGCCAGAATCAAAGGTAGGAAGGCGACATGGCGCTGAAGGGGTTAAGGGAGGTAGTTGCTTCTGCTTCTCCATCATGTTTAATTAAGGGGAGGCTGAACCTTACACCCCCAATTCACCCTATAAAAGAGGTTTTGTTTCTGGCATTATACCATCTTAATACCAATGGAAAAACTTAGACTCGCTGAAAAATTAATTTCTCTATGTGCGTGCGTGTGCGCGCGCGCGAATTTCATCGCATTATATGAAAAATCATTCTTGACATTGAAAATTGTTCAAATTTCTCGCAATTTTTGTATGGCGTATCCTACAAGCATCCCCTACAATGTAGCGTTTTCGCTTTCCCATATTGAATAATAGAAGGGGCTGAAACAAATATATAATATATATATTTTTTTTTTGTGGTGCAATATTACACATAAAAAGGTCGAATCTTGGAAAATATCAGAGGGGCGGCCATTTTCAGAACACTAGACAGGTGCCATATAGTCCTATATATAGTGTGTAGAAGGGGAACGAAGCAGAGCAATATACAAAATAGTAGTTTCACTTTGAAGTTGCCAATATATGATCTCTGGAAATCGCAGAAGAAAGTAAATTTTGTTTTCGTCGCAATATTTTCGCGAGAAATAGCTTAGCTAGTCCTGCCAGAGACGTTTTCTATTATTTAGTTGTAAGCGAAAACGATAGTTGTATGGTATACTATAATGAAAAGAAAGCATTATAGGCCTATGGGTAATTTATTGTATATGTATATTTATTGTATATTTATTATATTGGGGGCCGGGTCTAGGGATGTCATATGGGTGTTTATGCCCTCATATGATATTCTCTATTGTTTACAGAAGCCTTTTAGACAAACAACACAAAAAAAAAAAATTGGGCTGAGAGGGTCCAACTTGGTTGGGTGGGGGGGTTATGGATGCGATATTTTTTTTTTTGCCCTCCTATGCTATTCTCGTATGTTGAAAGAAGCATTTTAGAAGAAACAAAAAATAATTTGAAATTTTGACTTCTGGGCTAAATGAAGGTTCAGCCTCCGTTTGTTCGATTAGTTTGGCGATTTTAAGACCTTTCATTCCATGTCTTTGTCAATATTAGGACCTTTCGTGTAATTTAGATGTCGATTTTTTCCTGGCGAATGATAGCGATCCTGTAATGAAGGAGGAACTGGGCTTCGTCCGATAATTGTTTCTACCGAAACATGTACAAATTTGTTTCAAAGGGGGTCTAGGAGGAGATGTATTAAGCTTGATAAAGGTCTAGCAAGGAAACTAAAAATAAATAAATAAATTGGCCAACATATCCCCCCTCCCCCCTCAAGGTAAACAAGTGAGAGATGGTATAGAACAAATGGGTCACACTAAACAAAGAAAACAGTAAAGTACAGTTTAGTTCCGAACAAGTAAAACAAGACGGACAGTAGTGAGCTATACGTCTATGTCATATTCAGTAAAGGGAGGTTTGGTTATTCGGGGCATTTTTCTCCCTCAGGTTTAGCCCCATTACTTATGGGATTTTAAAACTTTCGCCCCCTTAGTTTTGCGATTTTCAGGCCTTATGCCCCAATTCTTTATCAATATTACGATCAGTCTTGCCATGTAGGTGTCGATTTGCCCCTGGCGATCGATAGCGAGCCTGTAATATAGAAGGAGCCGACCTTTGGCTGGGATATTAATCAACCGAAAAATACACACATTTGTCTCGAAGGGGGATCTTGGTGGTATTTGTTATAGCTTGATGGAGGTCTTGGAAGGAAACTAAAAATAATAAAAAACATAATATATACTGTATATAAATATATATATAAATTGCTTAGTTTCCTTCCTTGACCTCAAGCTGTACAAAAACACACTCTAGGACCGGGCGAAGACCGGTTACTCTTAAAATTACAGGCTCGCTTTCGCTCACCAGGAAAAGAACTCAACACTTAGATGGCACGAAAGGTCTTAATATTGACAACGAAATGGGGTGTAAAGTTATAAAAATCACCAAACTAATGAGTCGAACGTCTTAACAAAAGTGGGATTAAACATGAGGGAGAAGGGGGCTAGACAAACCAGCCCATTTAAAGTTTCTTTCCCACAATCACGACTTGACATGATTTTCAGTCGCCGACTGGTTATCGTATGACTTTTTTAACAACTGGACACGATTGATTAAAAATGACAGTTAAAATATGACTGTCGCCGATCACTCGGCAACATCGTCTGCAACATAATTATGCGATGTATCGCTGATATCGTCTGCAACATATGCGATGGCTTGCCGATGTCATCTGCAACACCATACGATGAAGGTAAAATTTTAATTTCAGAAAACCGTTACAGCACGACTTCATGCGATTTGCCGACGATTCCTCGGCGCATATTTGCTGATTCCTCGGCAAATAGTTGGCAAGACGTGTTGCATACATCGAACGACGAAAATGTAAGACTTTCTAATTTTTCTCAGGTTATTATCCCTCACCCCCCTTGTATGCTAATGTATGAACAGCATTTGCAAGGCTCAACACCATTCTCACCTTGACCTTCGAACGTGCTTGTCAATTCCCAGCCATGTCTAGGCAAGGCATACGTAATTTTGATTTAATGCGGCTTCACTTTAATATAGTAAATCAGAGGCTGCAATTGTTGGCTGTTGTACAGTATATGTGCAGCAAGTGAAGGAGTACAAAGGAGGACAGAGGAAATCAAGCAACAACAGTATTGCGACCCCTCTAGGCTGACTGTCCTCCAAAATAGTGTTTTAGAGTAAGGGAATATTGGAAAGGGAACTACTGCCCTGGAACATCCTTACACACATAATATGATAAACACACACAGAAACGAATCACACCCATTACTATCTCGCTTATTTATCAATAGTTATATTTGATATATGTTATCTATGGAATCTGTGAATCATTTCTGATTTGATGGGCTAAATATAATTATTATTCCACTAACACATAATGAGCAAATGACATACGTCAATTAATATATGTTATAAAACAACAATTTCCCCAATCTTATTATCTCAGCCGACCTCACTCACAAGTGAAAGCGAACGATATGTATGATATGTATACGAAAATATATGACACCGACTTAATGTTCTGAAACATAAGTTGTCAACACCGAACGTTCAGCCTAGACAAAAGATGAGGTAAAAAATCTATGTTTTACTCTTTTGTCATAATAATTGTTTTGGTAATTGTACAATAATATTATTTTCAAATCCATGGCATTAAAAACTAAACAGTGATTAAAAAAACACCAAAAAAATAATAATTCTGTCAATTAATAGGGAAGATAATTAAATACAGGAGATAAAATTACAGTACATAGATGAGAAGGAAAAGGGAAGGGTTCGTAAGCATAATATTTGTTCATGCACCACAACCACTACCACCGAACTATTACCACAACCACAAACTCTCACCACCAATTACAAACCACAACCACCATATACACAAACAAACAAGCATGACTACCACAACTACCACCACGGCTATACACCAACACCACCATACACCATCACCACGACCAAGCACCACCACTACCACCACCACCACTACCACCATAACCACAACCATAACCACCTCCACAACCACATTCTTGTGTAAATCGACGGTTTGTGTCTCAAGCATCGGCGATGGCAATCTCATGCAATCGTGCATATCGACAACATCCTTGTGCACCCTCGTGTTGAGCATAACAGGCCCGGTTATACTTTCAGCAAGTCATGCGATAACCATCTTATATGTAGCAGATTATGCGCCGATTGATTTGCAGACTAATCTTATGTCTCTGAGAGTCATTGTACGACAGGTCGTGTCGGTATAACAGGGTTTTTCATGCGAGGCCATGCGAGGCTATCGCCAATGCATAAGACTATTTGCCGATGCATTGGCAAATATTTGGCAACATATCGGCGAGGCTTACGACGGTCGTGTACATCGTGACCAGTCGTGAGTTCTTTTGATTTTTTCAAAGTTTGAAACAACTCATGGGACACCTTGTGCGACGCATGAGATCCATTGCCGAGTCATGAGATTGTACAACATTTATTTAAGACTTCATGCGATTATGGGCAATCGTTAGGGATCGCATATGAAAAATCGTGAATGTGGGAAAGCCCCTTAAAGAGGTGAAATACAGTAGTGAATTTAATGGTATTTAGGATATTTACATAGATAATTGTCAACTACTAGAAATAATGCCACCTGAAGGAAATGGAGTATTTAGTGATGGCTATTTTAACTAAATTAATGATAATTCATAAACTTATTTATATTTTATATGTAAAGTCAACTCGTTTAACCCGTACAGCCCCAGCGACGCGCCTGACGCGTCGGCGATGTATGTAACGCACAGCCCCAGAGACGCGCCTGGCGCGTCACCCTAATTGCGCCGACCGTAACCTCAGGTGTAGCCACTCAAGAGGGCTCAGATTTGTATGGGACCTGTGTACGTATCCCACGCAACCGTGCCGATGGTTGAAAACTCTCAAAGTCCACGTGCGTGCGCGCGAGCGCGCAATAACCTGTTTTTTTTGGGATAATTGCCTTCAATTTTTTACTCTTGTAAAATCCGTTTTCGGGGGCTCTGTAGGACCATTTTTTAAGCTTTTTGAGCGGTTTTTCGTGGTTTTTCCTTCATTCCTAACCCATTCGCTATTGTTTCTGGAATAAAACCATTTTTTGAAAACCGGCCGGGTTCTGGTGCGCAAACATTACAAAACTAGCCGGGGCTCCACGGGTTAATCCGTAGAGTCTCAGCATCCTCTTTAGGCTTATTAGAAGCTTAAAAGGTAATGCATATACTAATTTTGCAAAAATATAACGTGGAAAAGGGATGCATCAAGAAATATACATGCAATATTGTTTCATACATCAATCTATGAAAATATAAGTACAATTTCAGAGACTCTGCGGATTAAGGAAGTTGATTGTACATATTGCGACTACAAGCAACACTAATGCTTATCAAAAATGTACCTTCACAAAAGGAATACAATACTCAGTAGCAGAAGTGTTTAGCATAAAGTTCAAATATATATCGCAATACTTGTGATCATGAAAGATAAACTAATGCATACATTTAATTATATACGAAAGGAGTTTAGATGTACAGTATAATAGCGAACGAAATTAATACTGCTATGGCTGCCAAAATATATTGTATGAAATATATCACGGACATGTTGGTAAGATAAAAGAGAGGGGAGAGGGAAGGAATATAAAGGATGAGTGGAGCCGTGTGGACAAACAGAAGTGGAGAGAATATAAATACAAAAATAGAGGCAATCAAACACAAAAAGGTTGAAAGTCAGGCAAGAGAAAGAATGGACAGGTTCGAGAGGGGTCATATATATATATATATATATACAGTATATGTAATGTTATGCCGGTGGTAATCCAACTCGCTTTATATGTATTCTTTATTAATCCGGGGTTTCGGATATTTAGAATTAGATAATGCTCGACAGGAACATATCTCGCTTCACGAATATTTCTTTTAAATTACTCAATCGGTCTCTCGAAACACAATAAACACAGCATAAATTACACTCATATGTATTGTTTAAAAATAGATACTGGAAATGGTTATTGAAACCTTTACTATAAGGAGTAGGATTCCAGTATTAAAACACTTGTGATTGGTAAGGAATTGAATAAGTTTTACTCCTTAACCCGGGAACTGCGGGGAGACTCTTATGAGTTCCCCCGGCGGACTGCGGGAAGACTCTTAAGAGTAAGGAAAAAAAAAATCCATTTAAAACACCCCAATTTTTTTTTTTTTTTTTTTACCCCTGATATCCAAATATCACTCTTCCACCTCCCCTCCTTCCCCACTTTCCTCCCCTCCTTCAGTTATCACCTATTTTCCCTGTTATTCCCTTATTCTGTGGTCTATTTTCGTGCTAACATTAGCGAGTTGGTAGCAGGGCGTTGTCATCACTGTTACCAAGCGAGTGGAAGATAGAGAGAGTATCGATCGACAGTCTCTCTCCAGACTTGGAAAAGAGTGATGGGGAGGGAGGTTGCCTCAGCCATACATTATGTAACTCCCGGCCTGTATCGCCGATTTTGACCATCCAAACGCTGTTTCCATTTGTTTTATTGTTGTAACAGGTTAATACCTTTATAATCAACCTATAATAGGCGCATATGGATAAGTATTAATGCTATTTATGGTAAAATAACGATGTTAGTGATGGGAACAGCTCAAATACGTCAGCACAGGAGTGTGGTGTCTCACACCCCCCCATGCGCACTTCTTAGGTTAATGAAATAATGTTGTCACTTACAAAGCATCAAAGTTAGGAGATACACAAATACATAAAATACATAAACAATTATAAACACTGATGACAATACCTATACGGATCAAGTGTATAACGTAAGGTATAATAATTACAAGGTATGGCAACTGAGGTCAACTACTCAGTTGCTCATAAGGATGCGCGGCGTGAAAAACAAATAATGCCACCTCAGGTGTACTACCAAAGGTACCGCTCTCGGGGGTACAGGTCAGTCGGACTGAGGTCAGGTTAAATATATTCTCGGTTTAGTGCAACGTTAAATCGAGTTAGGAAGATATGAACTTCGCTCTATTATATGGTGATTGATAATTTAAATCTGAATTTAACTATCAAAGAATTATTGTGAATAATCTCTCACATGATACTCGAAAAATAAATTCAATCGTAAATTACTCAAAATTACACGTAGGAAGGAAATCAGAATCACAGTAAATATAGTGAACAATTTATAGCGGTACAATAGCTATAGACAATTATGTTTGAATGAATTAACAAATTACTGAAGGTAACACAGAACGGAGTAATGCTTTATTATAGCTTTAATAAGAGCTATAATGACTTGGATACAGAACAAAGTAGTATTTAATAATTAGCCAAAATGATGGCATCAGAAGGAGTTTGAATAAATTAACAAATTGCTGAATAGAACGCAAAACTAAGTAGCGCTTTACTATAACTTAAATAATCGTTATAATGATTTAGTTACCGAACAACGTAGTAATATATCAATAGCCAAAATACAGGTTTGATGAGTTTAGGAATATAAAATCTGAATTCCTAAATCGGTGGCGAAAAAATTACATAGCCCGGGTAACGTATATTATAATAGATTATTCACAAGAACTAATTCAAATTTGATATCTTGAATAGAGATTAATTCTAACTCAACGGACGGGTTCTTTACTTTCAGCGGTGGCGACTTTATACACTAAGTATTCTCTTGGTAAAATTGGACGTAATATGGTCCTGAGTTGAGGAGCTAAGTTTAGGTTTTAAAATATTTAGAAGGAAAATAGCCTACGGTATACACTTCACTTCGACTTGGACACGTAATGAATAATAACACAATAGAATAAAATCTGAGAGCATTCACTAAGTATCACATGTAATATCGACTATGTAACGTAGGTAAAAATAAGTCAACAAATGCTTGAACATGAATCACATAAACAATACATCGTAATTATATAAGATCACTGCACTGATCAAAGTTTGATAAGTCTCACACGTGTACTAAATTGACAAGGGGAGTTCTAGAAGCGGATCTCTACGAAAAAGTTAAGTTGAACACTCGCATATTTTATATTGCCTTCACAATAATTCCCAAAACTTGTAACACACAGAGACACTTAGGGTACGGGGTAGAGGAGAAGTCATTTCCATGAGGGAGAACCTGGACGACGTAGGACTCGTAGTTCTTCCTCTGACTGGACGGCAAAGGGAGCTGCCTCTCTCATAGACACTAGAAAAGGTTGCTCCTGGCTCCTCTAACACACTCTCGTTCGCCACCCTAGTTGGACTTTACTATAGGGACAAATTTGTATTATAGAGACTAGCCAACACTATTCTCTACTCACTAAAAGCTGAACCGGTGGAAGGTAGGAACCGTAGTTGCATACCTTCCCTCGATTTCAGTCAGGCTATATTTGAATGATAATTTGAACTCAATTTGACCTATCTCAGTATAGTAGGGACATTGGGGTTTAATTCTTTCTCTTATTGTGAAGGTAATCATTATTCTAAAAATATATCTACCCTAATAATACATGTACAAGTTTATGCTCTATCTCTTAAAATTATACTCTTTAAATAAAAGGCTTGCTTGGTTGCATGATAAATGTTTTTCTTGGATTCACTCTTCCTGACTGTTTCTATATTGCAGGCCATGCTTTGGTTCCTCCTACTTTGTCTTCTATTAACTCCATTCCTCAAATGATGTACTGTAGAGGTGATTCTCTTGGTCCCATCTGTAGAGGTATTGCATTTGATCTTTATGCAACATTTGCATAAAGTCTTCTTCGCTGTATAATAAATCCAGCTGTTGCTGAGTAGTTGCCTTTGATGTTTGTCACAGGCTCCGTAATTGGCTGGACAGGTATCTCCGTGATTGGTCCGGGTTTGAACTTCTGGTAGGTCCCCGATGTGGTGACCTTTGGCGGGCAGACTGTCCTATTCTTGTAGGAATTAGAGCATGGGTATTTCTTCCTTGCTGGTTAGACTGTGTTACTGCTGCAGGTATTAGAGCATGGGAAACCTGGGGTAACTGTGTTTCTCTTTCCATTGTCTGCTGCATTTTCTTCCTTGTTCTTTTGCCCTCCTTTACCATAGCTAGTTTGGCTCTGGTAGATTGCTCACTTCCCTGCATTGTTAGGACCTCTGCAGGGTTGGCTTTCCCCCTGGTTTGCAACCCTGTCATCTCATATATATATATAATATATATATATATTTTTTTTTTGGTTATATATGGGAAAAAAAATGCAAAGAATCAAATCGCACACCCCATTATTTAATTACACTTGATGAAAAAACAAAATTGGCGAAATGTCATTGACCCATTAGGAGGAAAAGGGTCCCCTTATCGACCTTGTTTATTCGACCCTATATGAACAAATGGAAATACTCAGCATTAATCATTCTAGAATGAAAAACTGATATGTAAATTATTGTTAATGCCTAAATAAAGGAAATTTCTTTTTGTATACATATTTGTGTCTTATACATAAGTATAGAATATACAAAGCCATATTTATATGGCATATATAATTTACTCCATGCTTACAAAATCTAAATGATGATGTGAAAAAACCCAAGGGAAATTTCAAGCCAAGTAATATATATTTTACTTCATCCATCCCAAACACTAAAAATGTGCCCTGCGTGTCTTGATGCAATTGATCTTCCAATGCACTCACCATTAGAGGTCCTTTGAAAATCTGCCCCCGGGTCATCAGGAGAAATTATCCCGGAGGAAGCGATAGTCCGGAAATGATCAATCAAAAGGAAGCAGAGCGAAGGAGAATTCTTAGAAGCCGGGGAGAGGGGCGAAAGGAAGGGCTGGTGAAGAGGAGAGGGTAATGTTAAGGTTGGACGATGGATAACAGTTGAACCATATTGTGTGTGTTCATGAGAGGGAGAGAGAGAGCGTGAGCGTGTGTGAATATGAGTGTGTGTGTGTTGTGAGTGTGTGTGTGCGCGCGCGCATAATATAACGGTCCGACCAATACACAATATTTACATAAATCATAATATATGTGTTTGTTTTGAAAGAGACACCATCGGTCAGACAGATTACTCAGTATCATGCTTCTTCTGCAACATTATATGACTGGCAGAATGAGTGGTAAAAATACGTCTATCACTTCCTTAATTCCAAGACATTTAACAACTCTTTGTAAACCATCTACATAGTTTTGGAGCCTTTTGCTGATCTCTTGGTATCCTTCCTACAAGTTCCTGTTAAAGCCAATTCATTGCAGACCCACTTTGAGCTTCCCATTAAAGGAGAAAGCATTGTTTTCCAGAGGTCAGCACTAATAGAGATCCTACGAAGATGGTCAACCTCTTACAATTATATCATTATTGAATTTCAAAAAACATAAAATTAAAGCTACAGTAATATTACACTGTTGATAACCTAGCAATATATTTTGTACTTTATGTCATTAGTACCATACTTATTACCAGTAAACCAATAAAGGCAAATCAATAATTAATTGTGAATAGCAGTATATAATTTCAAAGCTACATAATTATTATAATGTGTTATGTATTGATTATATAGTATTCCAAACAACATAGCAAGAATTAACCATTCTTTAGCGGGGCCCGACTTAAGTCCGTATCTAAAAACCTGGACTATGTGGCGGGGCCCGCCTTTAGTCTGTGTGCAATTTTGGCGCAATATTGGCTCTGAGAGAGAGCCGAGCGGTGGGAGGAGCGTAGGTTGCCTCAAGACCGCTCGCCACGACCGTTGTGGGCCCACTGACATGTACTCCACACTACTCCACCCTCTCTCTCTCGCTACACACGTAATTATGTAACGAAATGAACGTATTTTAGCGATTTTGCCCTTCGGTTGCACGATCGTTGCAAGACAACCAGTGATCGTAGAAGGATGGTTCGGGTGTCATTGGAAAACTCAATTTACGCCCTTTCAGGGATATATACTTGTATTATGCTCTGGCTCTTGTTTATGCATGAAAAAGAGCACGGAAACAACCCCATTTATGGTAAAAACCCCCGCTGGGTGGCACAGTGAATATACTCCACCACCCGCTCTTTGAGTGTTAATAAGTAAAAGAGGATTGATTAATTATAGCATTTAATCAATATTTAGTATAATGAATAAGTGGAGTTCACAGTTTTCACAGTTAAATTATTACCAGCAGTATGGATATATACTCTCAAATACTAAGATATACTTATAAATTTGTTAATTCATAGTTATATGAGTAATTGATGCAAAAGGTGAGTCTCTCGTGTGTATAAAGAACTTACAACAAATACTAACAGTTCTGACTGTAAGTATATGACCCGACTGAAGGTGTCTCTTGAAGGGTTACCTAAACTTATAAGACAGTGATAGTGAGTTATATTGAACTCTATAGGCTGTGGTAGCCGTGTTCAGGGAGTAAGGAAGGCCTAGAGGGCACTGTGTGTGCCTCGGACTATGTCTGGTTGAAGAGGGAGTTGTCCCCGATACTGCTACACAGAGCTGTGGCAGTACGGGAAATGGAATCCCAACATACCACCTTCCCTATAGTCTAAAGTCTTACTTTGTGTACAATTGAGCTGGGAGAAGATCAAACTAAACTCACATATATACAAAATGAGATAATATTATAAACATGTAGTACAAGTTATGGGTAAATAAGTAGTGATAGTTAAATAGAGTTAGATGTTATACTGAATTAGTTATAGCCTATATAAGGTAGTTAAATCCTAAATATAGAGTAAATGTTCACTATATATTAATTGATATGGAGAGTTATGATTGCATACATATATATAAATACTGTAGTTGCAGATGGAAGTTTATAGAGTTGTAAGAATTAAAAGGGGGTTAAATGTGATGGTTATAGAGGGAGAAAGGTGGGGGGAAGAAGAGGGAGGAGGGGGGTGGGGGTAAGACACATGTTAGGGGAGGACAGGAGGTGGTGGTAAGTATATACATCGACTAATCATATATTGCTTCCATTTCACCGGAACTGTTGTATTTTATATTTGTATGGGCCATGCTCCAGAAGGCCTATCACATTCGCCTAGCAGATACTTCCAGAAGGCCTATCACGCTTAACGGGTTAAGGCTGCCTATGTATGAAAGTGATAACTAAAAGAAAATATCTACTTACCACCAGCATTAACTGTATCAATTTATGTGCTCTACTCAACATCAAACATTAAGTATCAAATATTATAACACATCCTCTTATGAATTCAGTTAACTATATACCAGCGATAATTATTGTAATGATCATGATTTGCGCGTGCTGGTTATTGGGGCCGTAAATATGCTTAATATTTGATTTTTTAATTAGGGTGATAATGGAGTTAATTTAATTCCAGATTGAAAAATATGAGATACCGTATTACTGTCGATATGATTTTTAGTTGTAGTGTTATAATGATGTACACAATCTATCAGATACTGGTGCATAAACATTAATCTCATTAAGCTATGGGCAACTGGATTTTGGTTATACGAAAACATTATTTTCTGTAGCCTTTTCTATGAATATGATTGGTACTATATTGTCTGGACAAAAACAAAACAACTGTTCATGTATACGTCTTATATTTTGGTTTGTTTTCTTTTCAGTAACACCTGAAGTACTTAACCATATATTAATGTATACAAAAATACAATATTGTTTTCCGTAAACAGTATGTCCATTTGTATAGGTGTATTACAATATGTTAACAAAGACGGACGGACGAACTATTTATTGGTTAGATATATTATAATTTAGTTCATTACATACATCATCCTTTCCCTAACCGGATCTAACACCCAGGGATGCCTAGTTAGCTTATGTGTTGTATGTTTAGACGGCTATACTGGATATTAAGTTTCCCAGGATCAATATATACAAGATTCAGTAATATTGTTTTTTTTTCTATGTGAATGAGGGAGACAAATGGCATAACTGCCTGCAGCGAGTGCCTCCCCCAGAAATCTAGTAAATCAAATAAACAAGACGTCGCCGGTACAGTAGGGGTGAATACTAGCACCAGGTGTTTTCACATGACTAAGATTATTGAAGACAAAGTTGAAAATAGAGTGTCTGAAAGTGCTCTAGAGGGGGGGGGGGGGGTTGCTTTTTCTGGACCCCCTTCTCCTTCATGTTTAGCCCCATTAATTTTGAGATTTTAAGATGTTCGCCCATTAGTTCGTTCCAATTCTTTACTAATATCAACACCTTTTGTGCCATTACAGTGCAATTTCCTGGCCAGCGAAAGCGAGCTAGACATTTTTGAGTAACCCACCTTCGGCCGGGACATTTTTCTGTCAAAAAATATGTAAATTTATCTCAAAGGGAGGTCTTGAGGATAATTGATTAAGTTTGATGGAGGAAACTAAAATTATAGTTAACAAATAAACTAATAAATATACCCTACTCCCTTAACCTAAGAAGTGCGTAGGTATGTTATTTGAAACATCCCGCCAGGCGAAGGTAATTTGGTTCTTTCCCGCTTAAAATCGTCATTATCTGATAAATATCGTTATTACTTATTCATATGCAACTAATTTACGTTTAATATGAAGATAATAACATGTAACAACAATAAAACAAGTGGGAATAGTCTTTTGATCGTCAAAAACGTTAATTATTGCCGACCTGTCATTTATGAAATGTGGAGCAGAAGCAAGGGAATCCCTCCCCTCGTGAGGCCTGAAACCAGACTGACTCACTCCCTCACACTCTATGATACACCACACACTCGCTAGTCATATGACCACGCCTTAGAACTGGTTTGCAGATATTGAAAATTAATGATAAATACACCAATAAATATGGGAAAAAGAGGACAAATAGGTGATAATTGTAGGGGGGGGGGAAAGAAGGGGATTTTTACACATGTGGAGGAGTGATAGGAGGTATGGAGGGGAATTATCCCACTTAAACACCATTTCTTTTTGTAAGTGCTACTGGGGACTTTTAAAAGTTTTTTTTTAGGCCTTGGCTCATATGAGGACGCTCGCCGTCGCCCAGTACGGACTCATATGAGGACGCTCGACGTCCTTGGGTTATTTATTTCATATACAGTATTTATTATATTTTGAGTTCCCTCCCTAGACCTCCATCAAACTTAAAGAAACATCCATTAGATCCCCCTTCTCAATTAATTTGTACATTTTTCGGTAGAAAAATGTCCCGGCCGAAGTCCGGTTCTTTCAAAATTACAGGCTCACTATCGTTCGCCATGAACAAAATCGACACCTAAGGTCTTAATATTGACATACAAATTGGGCGAGAGGTCTTAAAATCAACAAACTAATGGGACAAACACCTTAAAATCTGAAAACTAACAGGGCTTAACATGAGGGAAAAGGGGATCTAGAAAAATGACCCATCTCCCCTTAAAGATATGAACTTACTTGCAAAACCACATAGAATATGGTATCTCAGTGTGTGTGTCACATTGTTATGTAGGAATGGATGAATCATGACAGTTAATGATGGAACACAAAATACATTTTTGTAAGATATTTGTTTTGGTTTGTTCGTATATTTATGTATTACATATTATCTATAGTTTCCTCCCAAAACCTCCGTCAAGCTTAAGAAATATCCCCAAACCCCCCTTCGAGAAAAATTTGTACCTTTTTCGGTAAACAAATGTTCCGGCCAAAGGCCACTTCCTCCTAAATTACAAGCTCGCTTTCGCTCACCATGAAAGGAGAGGAAACGCAGGGTGGTACTATACAAGGAAATATACAAGGCGTATAAACGCAGGGTGGTACTATACAAGGAAATATACAAGGCGTATAAACACAGGGTGCTACTATACAAGGAAATATACAAGGCGTATAAACGCAGGGTGGTACTATACAAGGAAATATACAAGGCGTATAAACGCTGGGTGGTACTATACAAGGAAATATACAAGGCGTATAAACACAGGGTGGTACTATACAAGGAAATATACAAGGCGTATAAACACAGGGTGGTACTATACAAGGAAATATACAAGGCGTATAAACACAGGGTGCTACTATACAAGGAAATATACAAGGCGTATAAACACAGGGTGCTACTATACAAGGAAATATACAAGGCATATAAACACAGGGTGGTACTATACAAGGAAATATACAAGGCGTATAAACACAGGGTGGTACTATACAAGGGAATATACAGGGCGTATAAACACAGGGTGCTACTATACAAGGAAATATACAAGGCGTATAAATGCAGGGTGGTACTATACAAGGAAATATACAAGGCGTATAAACACAAGGTGGTACTATACAAGGAAATATACAAGGCGTATAAACACAGGGTGGTACTATACAAGGAAATATACAAGGCGTATAAACACAGGGTGCTACTATACAAGGAAATATACAAGGCATATAAACACAGGGTGGTACTATACAAGGAAATATACAAGGCGTATAAACACAGGGTGGTACTATACAAGGGAATATACAGGGCGTATAAACACAGGGTGCTACTATACAAGGAAATATACAAGGTGTATAAACACAGGGTGGTACTATACAAGGAAATATACAAGGCGTATAAACACAGGGTGCTACTATACAAGGAAATATACAAGGCGTATAAACGCAGGGTGGTACTATACAAGGAAATATACAAGGCGTATAAACACAGGGTGGTACTATACAAGGAAATATACAAGGCGTATAAATGCAGGGTGGTACTGTACAAGGAAATATACAAGGCATATAAACACAGGGTGGTACTATACAAGGAAATATACAAGGCGTATAAACACAGGGTGCTACTATACAAGGAAATATACAAGGCGTATAAACGCAGGGTGGTACTATACAAGGAAATATACAAGGCGTATAAACGCTGGGTGGTACTATACAAGGAAATATACAAGGCGTATAAACACAGGGTGGTACTATACAAGGAAATATACAAGGCGTATAAACACAGGGTGGTACTATACAAGGAAATATACAAGGCGTATAAACGCTGGGTGGTACTATACAAGGAAATATACAAGGCGTATAAACACAGGGTGGTACTATACAAGGAAATATACAAGGCGTATAAACACAGGGTGGTACTATACAAGGAAATATACAAGGCATATAAACGCAGGGTGGTACTATACAAGGAAATATACAAGGCGTATAAACGCTGGGTGGTACTATACAAGGAAATATACAAGGCATATAAACACAGGGTGGTACTATACAAGGAAATATACAAGGCGTATAAACACAGGGTGCTACTATACAAGGAAATATACAAGGCATATAAACACAGGGTGGTACTATACAAGGAAATATACAAGGCGTATAAACACAGGGTGGTACTATACAAGGAAATATACAGGGCGTATAAACACAGGGTGGTACTATACAAGGAAATATACAAGGCGTATAAACACAGGGTGGTACTATACAAGGAAATATACAAGGCGTATAAACACAGGGTGGTACTATACAAGGAAATATACAAGGCATATAAACACAGGGTGGTACTATACAAGGAAATATACAAGGCGTATAAACACAGGGTGCTACTATACAAGGAAATATACAAGGCATATAAACACAGGGTGGTACTATACAAGGAAATATACAAGGCGTATAAACACAGGGTGGTACTATACAAGGGAATATACAGGGCGTATAAACACAGGGTGCTACTATACAAGGAAATATACAAGGTGTATAAACACAGGGTGGTACTATACAAGGAAATATACAAGGCGTATAAACACAGGGTGCTACTATACAAGGAAATATACAAGGCGTATAAACGCAGGGTGGTACTATACAAGGAAATATACAAGGCGTATAAACACAGGGTGGTACTATACAAGGAAATATACAAGGCGTATAAATGCAGGGTGGTACTGTACAAGGAAATATACAAGGCATATACAGTACAGTAGATATTGGTAAGGATGAGCCATTTTAAACTGATGAAACAAATCAGGCATGCAGCTCATGGGTTCATGAGGATAATTGAACATTAATATAGAGGCAAGTGTGTATGGAATGTGTGTGTGTGTGTGTGTTCAATGTTAGGTGAAAGTATATATTGGTAACAGAGATAAGTTAGGAAGCGAAGGATGCAATAGGAGAGAATTATGCTGGTCTGTGAATGATAACATTGTACGGTGTAGTGGCTGTTGTAGTTACTAAGGCTACTCTATTAGTTTTGAAGTACAATTTAGAATGCTAGAAATACATAAAATCTACGGCTGCCACTCTCTAGGATTCTGTAAATTAAATTGATCCAATTAGGCAATATATAGTAGGTTACTAAAACTCGAAAAAATACAAACTAATATACTGTACATACAACATTCATATTTCACTTTGTTTCATTAAAGAAAATGGTAGAATTTATATCCTAGAGTTGTAATACACGTCAACCAATTCAAGGCAATGGAAGTATCAACAATGTTCCGCAATTAGCCAGAGACAACCACATTGGTGAGATAAATCCCTAGATATTCCTTAATTTGGCTGTCACACTTTCAACTTTGGGGGAGACACTTGCTGCAGGCAGGTTTGCCTTTTGTCTCCCTCATACACATAGACAAACAAAATGTATATTGTTCTGTTTAATACTATTTTGCTTCACGTATTTAATACAACCACATTTATTCTTCTGTTTACTGTCAATCTGCCAGAGGGAGTGGAGTGTGGAGAGAACCTTTTTGGCTTGCTGTTCTTTTCGTTCAATATTTGTTTACTAACAATTATGAAGGCCAGATAACCTTGTAACCAACTGTTCCGTGTATTATCTACATAATCTCTCTCTCTCTCTCTCTCTTACAAAAAGAAACTGTGCATCAGGTAGTTTTAGCACTAATGGAGGAAGACCCCCTTACCTCCTGTATTAATCATTGCTACTAAAGGAGTGGGATATGCCAGGAAGGGTAGGGAGGGAGGGAAAGGGAGCTTAAGTAATATGGGGTGTTTTTACTATAAACCCTCTGCCATTACCACTATGCAATGAAGATGATATTTTCCCATAGTCAACATTTGTGACAGCAGCATGGTTAATATTCATCATGTACCAAGAGGTTTATTTGTATATTTGTGTCGTTCAGCCAATCAGCATCAACTGAAGTTGCCACAAAATTGAAACTTCCAACAAAATGTGTTATATTTACTATATACAATAATATTACTGCTCCATGTGCGCATATTGTACTTGTAAAATGAACATGTGAACAATGAAGACCAGAAAATAAGTGAACAGCAATTATCTTGGCAAAAACCATATATTTGTGACGGGGAGGATTGAGACATGTGACAGAGCACTCGACATACACCATCCCTCTCAAAGGACTTGCGAGACACTAGTGGATATACGGCTGCCTCCCATACATGTTAGAGGGAGGGAGAGAGGGAAAGTGATCACTCGACATGTTACAGGCAGGAGGGGGGGGGGGGGAGGGTTGAGGCATGTGACAGAGAACGCAACATACACCCTCCCTCTCCAAGATTTTGCAAGACACTAGTGGATATACAGCTGCATCTCACGCTTGTTAGAGGGTGGGAGCAAGTTGAAGGAGGGAGGGAGTGAGGGAGAGTGATAACTCGACATATTACTGTCGGGAGAAAGAAATAAGGGGAAATGAAAACGGGAACATATGGATAATTGAGGAGGGGTGAAGTAGAGGTGTTATGTGTTGATTAAATAGTATTCTAAACAACATAAAATGAATTAATAAGTTAAAGAGGGTTGAATATATACAGAACTTAATAGATATTTAGTATAATGATTAAGTGGAGTTCACAGTTTTACACAGTTAAACTATTACCAGCAACATGGGTATATATACTCTCCAATACTAAGATATACTTATAAATTGGTTAATACATAGTTATATGAGTAATAGATAAGTAAGTCGAGTCTCCGTGTGTATAAAGAACTCACAAAAACTACTAAGAATTCTGACTGCAAGTATATGACCCGACTGAAGGTGTCTCTTGAAGGGTCACTTAAAATTTTAAGTCAGTGGTGAAACTAAGGGTGGCTTAACCCGTACTCTACCGTAGCATACAGTAATAAAAGACCCCTACAGTCCCAAGCACTGTGGCCAAAATGGCAAGATAGAACAACTTTCCACCTCAAGTGATGAAGTAAGACTGGCTCTCCCACCTTTCAGTGGGTCTTATAAAAGCTGAGAAGTGTTGCCATATCGAGAGCAGTGCTCAAACGGTTGTGGTACCAGGTACAGCCTTGTACAGGCAGTTACAAGGAAAGTACATTAATGACGGCTCCTAGCCGTCGCTGGGACTGGGGAGTGACTTATCTACTCACGGCTAGTAGCCGTCGCTGGGATTGGAGGGGTTAAAGGTGATAGTGAGTTATAAGGAACTCTATAGGCTGTATGATAGCCGTGTTAAGGGAGTAAGACAGGCCTAGAGGGCTGTGGTGTGCCTCGACCTATGTCTGGTTGAAGAGGGTCTTGTCCCTGATCCTGCTACACAGAGATGTGACA
Source organism: Paralithodes platypus (assembly GCA_032716605.1). Classification (NCBI taxonomy): domain Eukaryota; kingdom Metazoa; phylum Arthropoda; class Malacostraca; order Decapoda; family Lithodidae; genus Paralithodes; species Paralithodes platypus. The sequence goes on from CM064480.1 coordinate 7,218,677, forward strand.
GTACGGGGAGTGGAATCGCATCATACCATATTCCGTATAGTCTAAAGTATAACTTTGTGTACAACTAAACCAGAAAAATATCAGACTAAACTCTTATATGAACACAATTATATAATATTATAAACATATAGTATAAGCTCAGGGTAAATAGGTACGGTAGTGAGTTAAATAGAGCTAGGTGTCATACTGAATGAATTATAGCCTACATAAGGTAGTTAAATCCTAAATATAGAGCAACTGTTTAATGTATTATATATATATATATATATGTATATATATATATATATATATATATATATATATATATATATATATATATATATATGGAAAGTTATGATTCCATACATATATATAAATACTGTAGTTGCTGGTGGAAGTATATATAGTTATAAGAATTAATAGGGGGGTAAATGTGATGGTTATAGAGGGAGAAAGGTGAGGGGAGGAGAGGGAGGGAGGGTGGGGGGGTAAGACACATGTTAGGGGAGGACAGGAGGTGGTGGTAGGTATATACACCACATAATCATATATTGCTTTCATTTCACCAGAACTGTTTATATTGTATTTTATTTTTGTATGGGCCATGTTCCAGAAGGCCTATCACATTCGCCTAGCAGATACTTCCAGAAGGCCTATCACGCTTAACGGGTTAAGGCTGCCTATGTATGAAAGTGATAACTAAAAGAAAATATCTACTTACCACCAGCATAAATTGTATCAATATATGTGCTATACTCAACATCAAACATTAAGTATCAAATATTATAACACATCCTCTTATGAATTCAGTTAACTATATACCAGCGATAATTATTGTAATGATCATGATTTGCGCGTGCTGGTTATTGGGGCCGTAAATATGCTTAATATTTGATTTTTTAATTAGGGTGATAATGGAGTTAATTTAATTCCAGATTGAAAAATATGAGATACCGTATTACTGTCGATATGATTTTTAGTTGTAGTGTTATATAAATGATGTACACAATCTATCAGATACTGCTGCATAAACATTAATCTCATTAAGCTATGGGCAACTGGATTTTGGTTATACGAAAACATTATTTTCTGTAGCCTTTTCTATGAATATGATTGGTACTATATTGTCTGGACAAAAACAAAACAACTGTTCATGTATACGTCTTATATTTTGGTTTGTTTTCTTTTCAGTAACACCTGAAGTACTTAACCATATATTAATGTATACAAAAATACAATATTGTTTTCCGTAAACAGTATGTCCATTTGTATAGGTGTATTAAAATATGTTAACAAAGACGGACGGACGAACTATTTATTGGTTAGATATATTATAATTTAGTTCATTACATACACCATCCTTTCCCAAACCGGATCTAACACCCAGGGATGCCTAGTTAGCTTATGTGTTGTATGTTTAGACGGCTATACTGGATATTAAGTTTCCCAGGATCAATATATACAAGATTCAGTAATATTGTTTTTTTTTCTATGTGAATGAGGAAGACAAATGGCATAACTGCCTGCAGCGAGTGCCTCCCCCAGAAATTTAGTAAATCAAATAAACAAGACGTCGCCGGTACAGTAGGGGTGAATACTAGCACCAGGTGTTTTCACATGACTAAGATTATTGAAGACAAAGTTGAAAATAGAGTGTCTGAAAGTGCTCTAGAGGGGGGGGGTTGCTTTTTCTGGACCCCCTTCTCCTTCATGTTTAGCCCCATTAATTTTGAGATTTTAAGATGTTCGCCCATTAGTTCATTCCAATTCTTTACTAATATCAACACCTTTCGTGCCATTACAGTGCAATTTCCTGGCCAGCGAAAGCGAGCTAGAAATTTTTTGAGTAACCCACCTTCGGCCGGGACATTTTTCTGTCAAAAAATATGTAAATTTATCTCAAAGGGAGGTCTTGAAGATAATTTATTAAGTTTGATGGAGGAAACTAAAATTATAGTTAACAAATAAACTAATAAATATACCCTACTCCCTTAACCTAAGAAGTGCGTAGGTAAGTTATTTGAAACATCCCGCCAGGCGAAGGTAATTTGGTTCATTCCCGCTTAAAATCGTCATTATCTGATAAATATCGTTATTACTTATTCATATGCAACTAATTTACGTTTAATATGAAGATAATAACATGTAACAACAATAAAACAAGTTGGAATAGTCTTTTGATCGTCAAAAACGTTAATTATTGCCGACCTGTCATTTATGAAATGTGGAGCAGAAGCAAGGCAATCCCTCCCCTCGTGAGGCCTGAAACCAGACTGACTCACTCCCTCACACTCTATGATACACCACACACTCGCTAGTCATATGACCACGCCTTAGAACTGGTTTGCAGATATTGAAAATTAATGATAAATACACCAATAAATATGGGAATAAGAGGACAAATAGGTGATAATTGTAGGGGGGGGGGAAAGAAGGGGATTTTTACACATGTGGAGGAGTGATAGGAGGTATGGAGGGGAATTATCCCACTTAAACACCATTTATTTTTGTAAGTGCTACTGGGGACTTTTAGAAGTTTTTTTTTAGGCCTTGGCTCATATGAGGACGCTCGCCGTCGCCCAGTACGGACTCATATGAGGACGCTCGACGTCCTAGGGTTATTTATTTCATATACAGTATTTATTATATTTTGAGTTCCCTCCCTAGACCTCCATCAAACTTAAAGAAGCATCCATTAGATCCCCCTTCTCAATTAATTTGTACATTTTTCGGTAGAAAAATGTCCCGGCCGAAGTCTGGTTCTTTCAAAATTACAGGCTCACTATCGTTCGCCATGAACAAAATCGACACCTAAGGTCTTAATATTGACATACAAATGGGGCGAGAGGTCTTAAAATCAACAAACTAATGGGACAAACACCTTAAAATCTGAAAACTAACAGGGCTTAACATGAGGGAAAAGGGGATCTAGAAAAATGACCCATCTCCCTTTAACCCTAGTCTAGCGGGTCCTCTGTGGCCGTTTTGGGCCTTTTCAGGCCATTCTGACTGCTATATCAACCATCAGTATGAAAGGAACTGTATTGCGCCAAAAACTAGGTGGAAATCACTACACAATGACGCCACATACAGCTACGTAGCACTCGTGGAGCACTGACAGTGTTACCTCGAAGATGGAAGTTTAGCTGATTTTGCTACCTTGCTCACTTTTAGCGAACTATTGGTTACACTGTCATCCTCCCGTGCGGTGGGGGAACTGGAGTTAGTGTGGGCCGGGAGGCCACAGATGTCGGACGTATGGATCATTACTATCCCACCCATTTTCACTCGATTTCCACCCTTTTTTCACCCGTTTTTTGCCAGTTTTTCAACTCGACTTATGTGGTGAGCCGCTTTTTAAGGGTTAAAGATATGAACTTACTTGCAAGACCACATAGAATATGGTATCTCAGTGTGTGTGTCACATTGTTATGTAGGAATGGATGAATCATGACAGTTAATGATGGAACACAAAATACAATTTTGTAAGATATTTGTTTTGGTTTGTTCGTATATTTATGTATTACATATTATCTATAGTTTCCTCCCAAAACCTCCGTCAAGCTTAAGAAATATCCCCAAATCCCCCTTCGAGAAAAATTTGTACCTTTTTCGGTAAACAAATGTTCCGGCCAAAGGCCACTTCCTCCTAAATTACAAGCTCGCTTTCGCTCACCATGAAAGGAGAGGAAACGCAGGGTGGTACTATACAAGGAAATATACAAGGTGTATAAACGCAGGGTGGTACTATACAAGGAAATATACAAGGCGTATAAACGCAGGGTGGTACTATACAAGGAAATATACAAGGCGTATAAACACAGGGTGGTACTATACAAGGAAATATACAAGGCGTATAAACACAGGGTGGTACTATACAAGGAAATATACAAGGCGTATAAACACAGGGTGGTACTATACAAGGGAATATACAAGGCATATAAACACAGGGTGGTACTATACAAGGGAATATACAAGGCATATAAACACAGGGTGGTACTATACAAGGAAATATACAAGGCATATAAACACAGGGTGGTACTATACAAGGGAATATACAAGGCGTATAAACACAGGGTGGTACTATACAAGGAAATATACAAGGCGTATAAACACAGGGTGGTACTATACAAGGGAATATACAAGGCGTATAAACACAGGGTGGTACTATACAAGGAAATATACAAGGCGTATAAACACAGGGTGGTACTATACAAGGGAATATACAAGGCGTATAAAAACCAGGGTGGTACTATACAAGGAAATATACAAGGCGTATAAACACAGGGTGGTACTATACAAGGAAATATACAAGGCATATAAACACAGGGTGGTACTATACAAGGCGTATAAACACAGGGTGGTACTATACAAGGGAATATACAAGGCGTATAAACACAGGGTGGTACTATACAAGGAAATATACAAGGCGTATAAACACAGGGTGGTACTATACAAGGAAATATACAAGGCGTATAAACGCAGGGTGGTACTATACAAGGAAATATACAAGGCGTATAAACGCAGGGTGGTACTATACAAGGAAATATACAAGGCGTATAAACACAGGGTGGTACTATACAAGGAAATATACAAGGCATATAAATGCAGGGTGGTACTATACAAGGAAATATACAAGGCATATAAATGCAGGGTGGTATTATACAAGGAAATATACAAGGCATATACAGTACAGTAGATATTGGTAAGGATGAGCCATTTTAAACTGATGAAACAAATCAGGCATGCAGCTCATGGGTTCATGAGGATAATTGAACATTATTATAGAGGCAAGTGTGTATGGAATGTGTGTGTGTGTGTGTGTGTTCAATGTTAGGTGAAAGTATATATTGGTAACAGAGATAAGTTAGGAAGCGAAGGATGCACTAGGAGAGAATTATGCTGGTCTGTGAATGATAACATTGTATGGTATAGTGGCTGTTGTAGTTACTAAGGCTACTCTATTAGTTTTGAAGTACAATTTAGAATGCTAGAAATACATAAAATCTACGGCTGCCACTCTCTAGGATTCTGTAAATTAAATTGATCCAATTAGGCAATATATAGTAGGTTACTAAAACTCGATAAAATACACACTAATATACTGTACATACAACATTCATATTTCACTTTGTTTCATTAAAGAAAATGGTAGAATTTATATCCTAGAGTTGTAATACACGTCAACCAATTCAAGGCAATGGAAGTATCAACAATGTTCCGCAATTAGCCAGAGACAACCACATTGGTGAGATAAATCCCTAGATATTCCTTAATTTGGCTGTCACACTTTCAACTTTGGGGGAGACACTTGCTGCAGGCAGGTTTGCCTTTTGTCTCCCTCATACACATAGACAAACAAAATGTATATTGTTCTGTTTAATACAATTTTGCTTCACGTATTTAATACAACCACATTTATTCTTCTGTTTACTGTCAATCTGCCAGAGGGAGTGGAGTGTGGAGAGAAGCTTTTTGGCTTGCTGTTCTTTTCGTTCAATATTTGTTTACTAACAATTATGAAGGCCAGAAAACCTTGTTGTAACCAACTGTTCCGTGTATTATCTACATAATCTCTCTTTCGCTCTCTCTCTTACAAAAAGAAACTGTGCATCAGGTAGTTTTAGCACTAATGGAGGAAGACACCCTTACCTCCAGTATTAATCATTGCTACTAATGGAGTGGGATATGCCAGGAAGGGTAGGGAGGGAGGGAAAGGGAGCTTAAGTAATATGGGGTGTTTTTACTATAAACCCTCTGCCATTACCACTACGCAATGAAGATGATATTTTCCCATAGTCAACATTTGTGACAGCAGCATGGTTAATATTCATCATGTACCAAGAGGTTTATTTGTATATTTGTGTCGTTCAGCCAATCAGCATCAACTGAAGTTGCCACAATATTGAAACTTCCAACAAAATGTGTTATATTTACTATATACAATAATATTACTGCTCCATGTGCGCATATTGTACTTGTATAATGAACATGTGAACAATGAAGACCAGAAAATAAGTGAACAGCAATTATCTTGGCAAAAACCATATATTTGTGACGGGGAGGATTGAGACATGTGACAGAGCACTCGACATACACCATCCCTCTCAAAGGACTTGCGAGACACTAGTGGATATACGGCTGCCTCCCATACATGTTAGAGGGAGGGAGAGAGGGAAAGTGATCACTCTACATGTTACAGGCAGAGGGGGGGGGGGGGGGGGGGGGGTGGGGGGGGGGGGGGGGGGGTGGGGGAGGGTTGAGGCATGTGACAGAGCGCGCTACTTACACCCTCCCTCTCCAAGGTCTCGCAAGACACTAGTGGATATACAGCTGTCTCCCACGCATGTTAGAGGGTGGGAGCAAGTTGAAGGAGGGAGGGAGTGAGGGAGAGTGATAACTCGACATATTACTGTCGGGAGAAAGAAATAAGGGGAAATGAAAAAGGGAACATATGGATAGTTGAGGAGGGGTGAAGTAGAGGTGTTATGTGTTGATTAAATAGTATTCTAAACAACATAAAATGAATTAATAAGTTAAAGAGGGTTGAATATATACAGAACTTAATAGATATTTAGTATAATGATTAAGTGGAGTTCACAGTTTTACACAGTTAAACTATTACCAGCAACATGGGTATATATACTCTCCAATACTAAGATATACTTATAAATTGGTTAATACGTAGTTATATGAGTAATAGATAAGTAAGTCGAGTCTCCGTGTGTATAAAGAACTCACAAAAACTACTAAGAATTCTGACTGCAAGTATATGACCCGACTGAAGGTGTCTCTTGAAGGGTCACTTAAAATTTTAAGTCAGTGGTGAAACTAAGGGTGGCTTAACCCGTACTCTACCGTAGGATACAGTAATAAAAGACCCCTGCAGTCCCAAGCACTGTGGCCAAAATGGCAAGATAGAACAACTTTCCACCTCGAGTGATGAAGTAAGACTGGCTCTCCCACCTTTCAGTGGGTCTTATAAAAGCTGAGAAGTGTTGCCATATCGAGAGCAGTGCTCAAACGGTTGTGGTACCCGGTACAGCCTTGTACAGGCAGTTACAAGGAAAGTACATTAATGACGGCTCCTAGCCATCGCTGGGACTGGAGAGTGACTTATCTACTGACGGCTAGTATCCGTCGCTGGGATTGGAGGGGTTAAAGGTGATAGTGAGTTATAAGGAACACTACAGGCTGTGATAGCTGTGTTCAGGGAGTAAGGAAGGCCTAGAGGGCTGTGTGGGCCTCTGCCTATGTCTGGTTGAAGAGTGACTTGTCTCTGATACTATTACACAGAGCTGTGGCAGTACGGGGAATGGAATCACAACATACAACATTCCATATTATCTAAAGTCTTACTTTGTGTACAACTAAACCAGAAAAATATCAGACTAAACTCTTATATGAACACAATTATATAATATTATAAACATATAGTATAAGCTATTGGTAAATAGGAGCTATAGCCTATATAAGGTATTTGAATCCTAAATATAGAGCAACTGTTTAATGTATATATATATATATATATATATATATATATATATATATATATATATATATATATATATATATGGAAAGTTATGATTACATACATATATATAAATACTGTAGTTGCTGGTGGAAGTATATATAGTTATAAGAATTAATAGGGGGTAAATGTGATGGTTATAGAGGGAGAAAGGTGAGGGGAGGAGAGGGTGGGGGGGTAAGACACATGTTAGGGGAGGACAGGAGGTGGTGGTAGGTATATACACCACATAATCATATATTGCTTCCATTTCACCAGAACTGTTTATATTGTATTTTATTTTTGTATGGGCCATGTTCCAGAAGGCCTATCACATTCGCCTAGCAGATACTTCCAGAAGGCCTATCACGCTTAACGGGTTAAGGCTGCCTATGTATGAAAGTGATAACTAAAAGAAAATATCTACTTACCACCAGCATAAATTGTATCAATATATGTGCTATACTCAACATCAAACATTAAGTATCAAATATTATAACACATCCTCTTATGAATTCAGTTAACTATATACCAGCGATAATTATTGTAATGATCATGATTTGCGCGTGCTGGTTATTGGGGCCGTAAATATGCTTAATATTTGTTTTTTTTAATTAGGGTGATAATGGAGTTAATTTAATTCCAGATTGAAAAATATGAGATACCGTATTACTGTCGATATGATTTTTAGTTGTAGTGTTATATAAATGATGTACACAATCTATCAGATACTGGTGCATAAACATTAATCTCATTAAGCTATGGGCAACTGGATTTTTGTTATACGAAAACCTTATTAATTGTAGCCTTTTCTATAAATATGATTCATACTATATTGTCTGGACAAAAACAAAACAACTGTTCATGTATACGCCTTATATTTTGGTATGTTTTCTTTTCAGTAACACCTGAAGTACTTAACCATATATTAATGTATACAAAAATACAATATTGTTTTCCGTAAACAGTATGTCCATTTGTATAGGTGTATTACAATATGTTAACAAAGACGGACGGACGAACTATTTATTGGTTAGATATATTATAATTTAGTTCATTACATACATCATCCTTTCCCAAACCGGATCTAACACCCAGGGATGCCTAGTTAGGTTATGTGTTGTATGTTTAGATGGCTATACTGGATATTAAGTTTCCCAGGATCAATATATACAAGATTCAGTAATATTGTTTTTTTTTCTATGTGAATAAGGGAGACAAATGGCATAACTGCCTGCAGCGAGTGCCTCCCCCAGAAATCTAGTAAATCAAATAAACAAGACGTCGCCGGTACAGTAGGGGTGAATACTAGCACCAGGTGTTTTCACATGACTAAGATTATTGAAGACAAAGTTGAAAATAGAGTGTCTGAAAGTGCTCTAGAGGGGGGGGGGGGGGGGGTTCTTTTTCTGGACCCCCTTCTCCTTCATGTTTAGCCCAATTAATTTTGAGATTTTAAAATGTTCGCCCATTAGTTCATTCCAATTCTTTACTAATATCAACACCTTTCGTGCCATTACAGTGCAATTTCCTGGCGAGCGAAAGCGAGCTAGAAATTTTTTGAGTAACCCACCTTCGGCCGGGACATTTTTCTGTCAAAAAATATGCAAATTTATCTCAAAGGGAGGTCTTGAGGATAATTTATTAAGTTTGATGGAGGAAACTAAAATTATAGTTAACATATAAACTAATAAATATACCCTACTCCCTTAACCTAAGAAGTGCGTAGGTATGGTATTTGAAACATCCCGCCAGGCGAAGGTAATTTGGTTCATTCCCGCTTAAAATCGTCATTATCTGATAAATATCGTTATTACTTATTCATATGCAACTAATTTACGTTTAATATGAAGATAATAACATGTAACAACAATAAAACAAGTTGGAATAGTCTTTTGATCGTCAAAAACGTTAATTATTGCCGACCTGTCATTTATGAAATGTGGAGCAGAAGCAAGGGAATCCCTCCCCTCGTGAGGCCTGAAACCAGACTGACTCACTCCCTCACACTCTATGATACACCACACACTCGCTAGTCATATGACCACGCCTTAGAACTGGTTTGCAGATATTGAAAATTAATGATAAATACACCAATAAATATGGGAAAAAGAGGACAAATAGGTGATAATTGTAGGGGGGGGGGGAAAGAAGGGGATTTTTACACATGTGGAGGAGTGATAGCAGGTATGGAGGGGAATTATCCCACTTAAACACCATTTCTTTTTGTAAGTGCTACTGGGGACTTTTAAAAGTTTTTTTTTAGGCCTTGGCTCATATGAGGACGCTCGCCGTCGCCCAGTACGGACTCATATGAGGACGCTCGACGTCCTTGGGTTATTTATTTCATATACAGTATTTATTATATTTTGAGTTCCCTCCCTAGACCTCCATCAAACTTAAAGAAACATCCATTAGATCCCCCTTCTCAATTAATTTGTACATTTTTCGGTAGAAAAATGTCTCGGCCGAAGTCCGGTTCTTTCAAAATTACAGGCTCACTATCGTTCGCCATGAACAAAATCGACACCTAAGGTCTTAATATTGACATACAAATGGGGCGAGAGGTCTTAAAATCAACAAACTAATGGGACAAACACCTTAAAATCTGAAAACTAACAGGGCTTAACATGAGGGAAAAGGGGATCTAGAAAAATGACCCATCTCCCCTTAAAGATATGAACTTACTTGCAAAACCACATAGAATATGGTATCTCAGTGTGTGTGTCACATTGTTATGTAGGAATGGATGAATCATGACAGTTAATGATGGAACACAAAATACATTTTTGTAAGATATTTGTTTTGGTTTGTTCGTATATTTATGTATTACATATTATCTATAGTTTCCTCCCAAAACCTCCGTCAAGCTTAAGAAATATCCCCAAACCCCCCTTCGAGAAAAATTTGTACCTTTTTCGGTAAACAAATGTTCCGGCCAAAGGCCACTTCCTCCTAAATTACAAGCTCGCTTTCGCTCACCATGAAAGGAGAGGAAACGCAGGGTGATACTATACAAGGAAATATACAAGGCGTATAAACACAGGGTGGTACTATACAAGGAAATATACAAGGCGTATAAACACAGGGTGGTACTATACAAGGAAATATACAAGGCGTATAAACACAGGGTGGTACTATACAAGGAAATATACAAGGCGTATAAACACAGGGTGGTACTATACAAGGAAATATACAAGGCGTATAAACACAGGGTGGTACTATACAAGGAAATATACAAGGCGTATAAACACAGGGTGGTACTATACAAGGAAATATACAAGGCGTATAAACACAGGGTGGTACTATACAAGGAAATATACAAGGCGTATAAACACAGGGTGGTACTGTACAAGGAAATATACAAGGCGTATAAACGCAGGGTGGTACTATACAAGGAAATATACAAGGCGTATAAACACAGGGTGGTACTATACAAGGAAATATACAAGGCGTATAAATGCAGGGTGGTACTATACAAGGAAATATACAAGGCGTATAAACACAGGGTGGTACTATACAAGGAAATATACAAGGTGTATACAGTACAGTAGATATTGGTAAGGATGAGCCATTTTAAACTGATGAAACAAATCAGGCATGCAGCTCATGGGTTCATGAGGATAATTGAACATTAATATAGAGGCAAGTGTGTATGGAATGTGTGTGTGTGTGTGTTCAATGTTAGGTGAAAGTATATATTGGTAACAGAGATAAGTTAGGAAGCGAAGGATGCAATAGGAGAGAATTATGCTGGTCTGTGAATGATAACATTGTACGGTGTAGTGGCTGTTGTAGTTACTAAGGCTACTCTATTAGTTTTGAAGTACAATTTAGAATGCTAGAAATACATAAAATCTACGGCTGCCACTCTCTAGGATTCTGTAAATTAAATTGATCCAATTAGGCAATATATAGTAGGTTACTAAAACTCGATAAAATACACACTAATATACTGTACATACAACATTCATATTTCACTTTGTTTCATTAAAGAAAATGGTAGAATTTATATCCTAGAGTTGTAATACACGTCAACCAATTCAAGGCAATGGAAGTATCAACAAATGTTCCGCAATTAGCCAGAGACACCACATTGGTGAGATAAATCCCTAGATATTCCTTAATTTGGCTGTCACACTTTCAACTTTGGGGAGAGACACTTGCTGCAGGCAGGTTTGCCTTTTGTCTCCCTCATACACATAGACAAACAAATGTATATTGTTCTGTTTAATACTATTTTGCTTCACGTATTTAATACAACCACATTTATTCTTCTGTTTACTGTCAATCTGCCAGAGGGAGTGGAGTGTGGAGAGAACCTTTTTGGCTTGCTGTTCTTTTCGTTCAATATTTGTTTACTAACAATTATGAAGGCCAGATAACCTTGTAACCAACTGTTCCGTGTATTATCTACATAATCTCTCTCTCTCTCTCTCTCTTACAAAAAGAAACTGTGCATCAGGTAGTTTTAGCACTAATGGAGGAAGACCCCCTTACCTCCTGTATTAATCATTGCTACTAAAGGAGTGGGATATGCCAGGAAGGGTAGGGAGGGAGGGAAAGGGAGCTTAAGTAATATGGGGTGTTTTTACTATAAACCCTCTGCCATTACCACTATGCAATGAAGATGATATTTTCCATAGTCAACATTTGTGACAGCAGCATGGTTATATTCATCATGTACCAAGAGGTTTATTTGTATATTTGTGTCGTTCAGCCAATCAGCATCAACTGAAGTTGCCACAATATTGAAACTTCCAACAAAATGTGTTATATTTACTATATACAATAATATTACTGCTCCATGTGCGCATATTGTACTTGTATAATGAACATGTGAACAATGAAGACCAGAAAATAAGTGAACAGCAATTATCTTGGCAAAAACCATATATTTGTGACGGGGAGGATTGAGACATGTGACAGAGCACTCGACATACACCATCCCTCTCAAAGGAATTAACTCATGTAGGAATTAACTCATATAGCTGCCTTGGGATTCAAAGTGAACTTGGCAAAGTCAACCTTGAACCCCACGAGAACGATCCAATGGGTGGGCCTTATATGAGATACCGAGTTACTCACTCTGAGTCAAAGCGAGGACAACCATCAGAGGTTTCAGAGGAAACTCTTTCGGTTTCTTTATGCTCTGACTACCACAAGGAGAATCTGGGAGTCTCTGGTGGGTTCACTCAATTGGATACAGCTGATGGTCCAGTTAGGTCGTCTGAAGGTCAAACTAATTATTTTGGAAGGAAACAGGTCCTTTCCGCTGTCATCAGCAGAAACACTGCGGAAAATTCCAAAGTTAATCCACAACCTACTGGCGGCTTGGGCGAAGCCAGATAGATAGGGACACGTCAGGTACCCTGGGTTGGGGGTATCAGTCAAACCTAGGACATCAGGGTCAGGGTCTATGGTCCAGGTTAAATCATCTTCACATCAATGCCAAGGAGTTGTTAGTCTCCCTATTTGTTCTACAGGAGCACGGCTTAAAATTGGCGGGAAAGTCCTTAGCCTTCAGGATGGACAATCTGACTGCAGTCACATGCATTCAGAAGCAAGGGTCCTTGGTCAGCGAGATCTCGAGTGTTACAAGGGTTGTCAGAAAAGATCTTTCATCTGGCTGCAAGGTTAGAGATATATCTTCACGCAACATATCTGCCTGGCGTGGCGAACGCGTGGGCAGACGCTCAGTCTCAGAGACATAGCTAGCGTTCTAGTAGAATGGGCTCTCAAGCAAATCTTCTTTCAACAGATGATTGCGGAGCCATACCTTCCACAAGTGGACTTGTTCGCGTCGGAGGCAAATCACAAATTGCCTCAGTACCTCACACGCCAGAGTCACACTCCGGCGGGAGGTCCAGACGCATTTCTGGTAGACTGAAACAATTGGATCTCCATTTTTTTTTTTTTTTTTTTTTATTTTTTAAGAGACAATGAACGGAGGAAGGAAAAACACAGTGTTACGTATCTTGATCCTCAAGTGGTTAACTTGATGAATCTAGATAGCACAGAGATATATATTAAGGTATCAGTCAGCTGAAGGCAAAACAAAAGTAAAATTTAATAAAATTATTTCCTGTTGTTGCTTTCTTTCCTTTTGGATCTTAGGACTTAGTATCCTTTATTGACTGATACTCTTTTATTATGAAAAATACTGAAACTAATTAAAGTCATGTAGTATTTATAAAGAATTATTATTTAACCGAAGCTTAGTAGGCTATGGTTATGAACCGAAGAAGTTATATCTAAAGAAGGACTATTAATTCTATAAAAGTCTTGAAAGATAAATATTAAAGTAAGAATATTTCTGTCTCTTACCCTTTTTGAAATGAATAGATAGTTTTCTTATACGTCCTTTTATTTATATTTAATGTAATTATTCTTGGTTCTTGTCTTACGTTAACAGTATTATATTATTATTATCATCAGGATTTATATCAAAGTCACATAAAAAGTTAGATATATATTTAATAATTAGTTAAATGTATTTCTTAACCACGTAACATTGAGGTTTGATTATGATTAAATTAAGTTACAGGATCGCTTCATAGATTCGATTCAGGTCTCACTCAAATAATATGAAAAGCAAAAATAATATTTTGAAGCTAAAAGAATTTTCTTCAGCTTAGGAAATCACTAGAAGTAATATTAACACAGCCATGTTAGTCTAAGGCGATATTACTAATATGAGACAATAGCATCACCGTACTAAGCACCGTTAAGCAATGTAAGCTTAATTCAAAGAAAATGAAAGAATTTGTAAGTATTAATATAAAACAATAGTATTACTTTCATCATAACCCAATTACTTAAAGTTGCTTTAGTCCACAAGTTAGTCAACTAAAATAGTTAAGAACATAATAGCGTTAACGTTAATTCCCAATCACATATCTCACTAACCAACATAACGTAAGTGTTTACACCGAACACACTTAACCCGTTGAGCCCCGGCTAGTTATAATATTTTGTTCACCCCAGTCCCAAGCCATTTTCACTTATTTTTTTTGTTTGCTAAAATGGAAGACAGGATGAGAAAAAAAAAACAAAAAAAAATCACCTCTGACATTTTTTTTGGAGGGGGGGGGGGCCGGTGGGGGGTTGGGGGGGGGAGCTTCAAAAAAATTTGTTGAGCCAAAATGGAAGAGAATGGTGAGAAATGAACACACAAATAAAAAAAAACTCATTTCGGTCATTTGGGGGGCGGGGGGGGGGGTTTCAATAGTTCGTCTCCCCCGCATGACCACCCGCCCGGGAGCACTAGGGTAAAAAACTGAGTTTGGCATTGTTCGGCTTTCATCCTAAGGAGTATCTCATAAATATCAAGCCTCTAGCTCCCATACGACCGGAGTAATGAAGGTTCAAAGTGGCGGTAAACTAGGGGTGTAAACTATCCCCACTAGACCACCATCCGCGCGGCAGTCTCGGCCCCCGCTCACACCTACTGGCCCGGCTCCCCACACACTACGGTACCGCCCCCTCCTATTCTCCCGCCATTTCCTACCTTACGAGCCACGTAAGTGTTTTTTATATGTACACGTGATGCGTCGCTGGGAGTTGGTGATCAAAGACTGCCGACGCAACACGTGCGACGCTGGGTCTCTGCGGGTTAACACACACTTATATAATCTGACTGACAGTCACAATCCCATTATAATACTTCACCCCGTCTTCCTCCAGCTGCAAGTTCACCTTCCCCAACTCCAAATGAGACTGATTTGAATGCCCACTACTCGGGTCTTATATACTAAACAATGATGGTGTAGGAACGAATCAGGAGGCAAGTGATGGTGCGCACTCATATCATAGCTCCTCGAGTTGCTTAACAGGTCCAATCGGGGCTCCTGGCGTCGATCATACGTCATTGCGTCGGGTCATCGAAGTAGTTTGCAGGGTCCCCTATGACGCACGCAGGTGTGAAGGCTTGTTTGCTGGTATGCGGGCGAGCTGGTTTCCCACTCGCTAGTTCGCTCGCTAGTCTGCTTCGCCGCTTGGGTAGTTTGACACTCCTTCAACTCTAATTCTAACTCTTAAATTAACATACAGGGCTCCGTATGTCAGACCTCCCCCTTAGAAAAGAGTTTAAGGAGTATAGTACACAATATTAAACATAATACATAAATAGATTCACCACCAGATTGGCAACAGCAAGATTATAATTAGGATATAATAAGGATATCACCCAAAGATAGGCAACGTCTCCAGGCACCACATCAGAACATAGCCGGAATGTAGCTGGAGCGTTATTCGAACTGCAAGGCACCTCACAGCTGAAGGCTTGACAGCGCACTACTAAAGCATGATATTTACCTCGCTACAAGGGAGAGCTAATTGCCAAAATCCTCTCATTAAATTATTCTTACTGCTGTATGAGGCCAACCTCGTAAATGTAATCTTTGATCCGAGGCAGTGGGTAGGTATCGTTCTTTGTGACAGCATTAACCTGCCTATAGTCCCTACAAAACCTATGGCTCCCGTCTGGCTTTGGCACAAGTATGACCGGACTACTCCACTGGCTTAAGGCCCTTGTGATCAGCTGGTTTGAAAAAATGAAGTCAAGCTTGACCTGCAGTATACTCCTGCGTTGTGGCGAGACACGGTAGGGGGATAGTTTAATGGGAGTTGCATCCCCTACGTCGATGTCGTGCACGGCCAAAGAAGTGAGCCCTGGAGTATCACGGAACACACTGGGAGACTGAGATAAAACAGAGATTAGTTGGTTCGCTTGTTCAGAGGGAAGATGACATAGTTTAGATGGTAATTCCCCCCAAGCTACTGAATTATACTGAAAGTTGGATAGGCTACATGACAAGTCAAAATCTGCATGGATACCTTCAGGCTCTGGAACAGTCTGTTGGGGGTCAGTAAGAGAACTGAAGACTTCGTCCGCACCAGGCTGTCCACAGGTCCTGACATTCACTGCCACAGTGGGAGAATCTGGAGGAGAGGAATCAGGGGACCTATGGTAGGGTTTCAACATATTTATATGGAATACTTGCTGGGCTTTCTCCTGTCTGGGGTAGTTACTAGATAATCGGTAATGCTCACCCTCCGAATGATCTTATATGGGCCCCTGAACTTGGCAGATAAAGGTTGGCCAAAAAGGGGGAGCAGGACCAAAACATCATCACCGGGCTGAAACTCCCTCTCACAGGCTTTTCTGTCATACCAGGTCTTCATGGAGCTTTTAGCCACTGTCAAGTTTTGAGCGGCAAACTCACATGAGGATCTCAGCCGGGTTTTGAAATATGAAACATACTTGAGGAGGTTTTGGTTCCCCTCCTGGTCAACTAGGCTATCCTGCAATAGTTGCAAAGGACCTCTTACCTGGTGACCGAAAACAAACTCATTAGGGGAAAAACCCAAGGATTCAGTTGGAACCTCACGAGTAGCAAATAAAAGAAAAGGTACCCCCTTATCCCACTCAACTCCGGTCTCTGTACAATACTTACGTAACATTCCCTTTAATGTCTGATGATATCGTTCGAGAACCCCTTGACTCTCTGGGTGGTAGGTGCTAGACTTAACATGCTCGATACCCAACTCCTTCAGGGACTGCTGGAAAATGTTAGAGGTAAAATTAGTTCCTTGATCACTTTGCACCTCATGGGGGAAACCCATTCTGGTGAAGAATTTGAGCAGTTCCTTGATGACAGTTTGAGCAGAGGTAGTCCTTAACGGTATAGCCTCTGGGTAGCGAGTTGCCATGTCCATGATAGTTAATAAATAAATGTTACCTTGGGAAGTCTTAGGCAATGGGCCTACAATGTCCACTACCACCCGAGTAAAAGGATTCTCGAAGACGGGCAAGGGCACCAGAGGATGTACAGGCACCTTCTGATTGGGTTTTCCTGTCATCTGGCAAGTGTGACACACTCTACAAAACTCCACTACATCTGCACGCATTCCTGGCCAGTAAAAGTGGGCTCTGATTCTGTCTAGAGTTTTTGTCACACCTAGGTGTCCTGCCAATGGTATACAATGTGCCATTTCCATGATATCTCTACGACAAGGTTTGGGGATTACTACTTGATGGACGTCCCAAGCCCCGTCATCGATTGGTCTGTGTGGCGGTCTCCATCTACGCCACAATACTCCTCCTTTGAGGTAGAAACATTCACCACCCTCCTTCTCACATTCCTCTTCACTCACGGACCTGGCAGCTAACTCCTTGCTTTCACTATCATTTCTCTGTAGCTCTACCAGGCCACAAGGACAATTTGGAGGGGTTTCATGGTCATCGTTAGGGTCAAGATGAGCCATAAAGGTGTCAGATAAATCCACCTCAGTCACATCATCAGGCACAGTTGGAGCGGCATTCACACTCTCATCATCCCTTTCATCAACTCTTACATTCGGTACATTTCTGTCTGAGGGAACTGCTACTTGAGACATTGAACGTGTGACAGCACACACAGGGAAAACAGTTGGCATCTCCTTTTCGAGCTCACCGGTTAGTGGCTCGTTAACAGGGGAAAGTGACAAAATGGGGTCTGGTCGGACCTTCTCACCTGCTACATCATTCCCCAAAAGGAGTGTTACCCCAGGCACAGGGATATCTTGGGACCTACACAAAGCTATGGTGGCCTCACCCTGTAGTAACTCACATTCAATTTCGCCTTTTACCAAGTGTGCATAAAATTGGCCTCCAGCAGCTCTCATTACAACTGGTTCGCCAGGTGGGCACTCAGTGTAAGGATTCACCATGAGGGTGCTAGTAGAACCTGTGTCTCTCAGAATTTTTACCTCATGCATAAAACCATTTAATCTCACGTTGCCAGATGAAATAAAGGGACGGTAACTGTCCTGCACTGATGGTGAAATTATTATTGGCTTAACCCTAGTGGGTTGCACCACACATGCTACTACACAGCCCGTAGCCTAGTGGTAGAGCTCTCGTCTTACACACGAGGGGCCGGGGGTTCAATCCCCGGCCGGGTGGAGACAAATTGGGCTTGTCTCCTTTCATGTGTTAGCCTCAGTTCACCTAGCTGTAAATAGGTACCTGGAATAAATGGACGACGTTGTGACGTCCCTTCTGGGGTTGGCAAAAATGGTACAAGGCGGGATGGGTATCATATGGTTCACCTAAGCTGATGGCTACCTAAGCCTTCGGGCGAGACGTCTATAGTGAGAATGGTACCATACAGATCTACCCTAAGCCTTCGTTTCCGATGTCGCCAATTGGCTAAAATACAGACTACACACACATCCACAGCCATTCCAACAATACATAAAACAATTAACATGCATTTCACGCAATACATTCCCAGTTAAGGAGGTGCGATAATAATGAGCTTAGCTCGCATTGCGTGGATTCCCCTTGACGAACAAGTAACTGAGTAACTGAGTAACCCCTGTCTAGTTGGTTTACGTTAGCTGCTAGGTACTCCTTCTGTCGGGAGTCCTGTATTAAAGGAACTTTTGGTGCTAGGTACTCCTTCTGTCGGGAGTCCTGCATTAAAGGAACTTTTGGTGCTAGTTACTTCTTCTGTCGGGAGCCCTGCATTAAATGCACATATGGAATTTGAGATACGGCGGCAACTGTCTGCCCCGATCTCTCGGTTTTCTCCTTGGCCCAGCACTGATAAGCTAGGTGGCCTCTCATGTCACAAAAAGTACATACTTTAGGGGATACGGGAACGTTCCCTCTTTGAGCATTACTATTAATTTGGGCCCCACCTCTGTTACCATTGCCCTGAATCGCATTTTTAGTTGGGGGGAACAATTCTATTTTGGCTAGCTGGGAAGACGTTATAGGCTTGTGACTGGGTCTGTCAGATTTGTGATTGGGATACTTAAAATTAGAACTAGAATTATCGTAGGGCTTCTTTCCACGAAATTTGTTGTTGAGCACGTATGTGTCAGCCATGTCAGCGGCGTCGGCAAGACAATCTACCTTTTTCCCTTTTAAATGATAGGATACAGAAAAATAAATTTTCCATAGGAAATTTTCTAACAGGACCCACTCCTTCAGATCGTTGTAGCTTGTGACTTTCTTACTCTTGATCCAATGATTGAAAGTTTTAGTCATGGTCCTGGCAAATACCTTATGGGTTTCTTCTACTTTCTTCTGGTTTTTACGGAAAGATTGCCTGTAAGCCTCAGGCTGCAATTGATAGGTTTTTAGGATAGCTTCTTTGAGATTGTCATAATCCTGCCTAACCTCTGCTACTTCTGACAAATACGTGGCTCGAGCCTGCCCTGTCAAAACAGTTTGTAACATAAAAGGCCATTGATCTCTTGTCCACTTCATACCTCCAGCAACTTCCTCAAACAAAACAAAGAAATCCTGCACATTATCCTCAGTGAAAGGTGGAATGACACTGGTCATAGTCAATCCCAGAGGGGGAGCAATTTCGGGAGCATTTGTATTGACATTTAGTTGAGCCGTACGATATTGATATTCACATTGTTCGGTCGTTGCACTGGCATTTAGTCTGGCTTGTTCGGTCTTTGCTTCGGCATTTATTCTGGCTTCTTCGGTATTTTTTTATTCTGGCTAGTTCTAAGTCGGTGTTTGCTTTTATTCTGGCTAGTTCGAATTTTGATCACCGGTCAAACCAGGTGGCAATTGTTCATCAAGTTGGCTAGGTTTACTCGGGATCCCACCAACTGCTCCGTCACCCTCCCCGCCTTCTACAGGGAACAGGTGGGTTTTTATGGTCTGAGCCACCTCTACTTTAGACATGTTTGAGACAGTTAATTGGAGATGTGAGGCAAGCACTTTCAGTTCGGATTTTGACAGACAGTCAATATCAGGGGCTGAGGGGGCTGATTCTATGAAAACTCGAGCATCTTAGTCATTAATTAGGTGAGGCATGATTAATATTTGATTTTTAAGTAGTGAAACAGTAATGAAACTGAGTGAAACTGTATGAAACGAATCCTGGCGAGGTCGCCACTCTTCTGTTACGTATCTTGATCCTCAAGTGGTTAACTTGATGAATCTAGATAGCACAGAGATATATATTAAGGTATCAGTCAGCTGAAGGCAAAACAAAAGTAAAATTTAATAAAATTATTTCATGTTGTTGCTTCCTTTCCTTTTGGATCTTAGGACTTAGTATCCTTTATTGACTGATACTCTTTAATTATGAAAAATACTGAAACTAATTAAAGTCATGTAGTATTTATAAAGAATTATTATTTAATCGAAGCTTACTAGGCTATGGTTATGAACCGAAGAAGTTATATCTAAAGAAGGACTATTAATTCTATAAAAGTCTTGAAAGATAAATATTAAAGTAAGAATATTTCTGTCTCTTACCCTTTTTTAAATGAATAGATAGTTTTCTTATAATTATGTCCTTTTATTTATATTTAATGTAATTATTCTTGGTTCTTGTCTTACGTTAACAGTATTATATTATTATTATCATCATGATTTATATCAAAGTCACATAAAAAGTTAGATATATATATAATAATTAGTTAAATGTATTTCTTAACCACGTAACATTGAGGTTTGATTATGAGTAAATTAAGTTACAGGATCGCTTCTTAGATTCGATTCAGGTCTCACTCAAATAATATGAAAAGCAAAAATAATATTTTGAAGCTAACAGAATTTTCTTCAGCTTAGGAAATCACTAGAAGTAATATTAACACAGCCATGTTAGTCTAAGGCGATATTACTAATATGAGACAATAGCATCACCGTACTAAGCACCGTTAAGCAATGTAAGCTTAACCCTTAATTAGCGGCGAGCAACATAAGTCGAGTTAAATAAAGCTGGACTATGTGGCGGCGCTCGACATAACTCGAGTGGCAATTTCAGCACGTAATGTGGCTGAGAGAGAGAGACAAGTGGTGGCAGGAGACTAGCGAGCGTATGACTGCTCCAGACCACCGCGGCGAACCTACTGACACAAATCTCAGCTCCCTCCTCCCTCTCTCACTCGCTACATACTCAATTATGTACTGAAAGTACCGAATTACCTGCTTTTTGCACTCGCGTTGCACGGTTATTGCAAGAAAACTATCCATCATACCAGGATCGTTATGGTGTCATTCGAAAGCTCTGTTTATGCCCTTTCAGGGATAGGTACTTGTTTTACGTTCTGGGTCTTATTTAGGCATGAAAATGATCACGTAAACAGCCCTATTTTGGCTAAAAACACCCCGCTGTGCGGTACACATAAATAAACCGCATAGGCCGCTCGTAAGGTGTTAATTCAAAGAAAATGAAAGAACTTGTAAGTATTAATATAAAACAATAGTATTACTTTCATCATAACCCAATTACTTAAAGAGTTGCTTTAGTCCACAAGTTAGTCAACTAAAATAGTTAAGTACATAATAATAGCGTTAACGTTAATTCCCAATCACATATCTCACTAACCAACATAACGTAAGTGTTTACACCGAACACACTTAACACACACTTATATAATCTGACTGACAGTCACAATCCCATTATAATACTTCACCCCGTCTTCCTCCAGCTGCAAGTTCACCTTCCCCAACTCCAAATGAGACTGATTTGAATGCCCACTACTCGGGTCTTATATACTAAACAATGATGGTGTAGGAACGAATCAGGAGGCGAGTGATGGTGCGCGCTCCTATCATAGCTCCTCGAGTTGCATAACAGGTGCCTGGTCCAATCGGGGCTCCTGGCGTCGATCATGCGTCATAGCGTCGGGTCATCGAAGTAGTTTGCAGGGTCCCCTATGACGCACACAGGTATGAAGGCTTGTTTGCTGGTATGCGGGCGAGCTGGTTTCCCACTCGCTAGTTCGCTCGCTAGTCTGCTTCGCCGCTTGGGTAGTTTGACACTCCTTCAACTCTAATTCTAACTCTTAAATTAACATACAGGGCTCCGTATGTCAGAACAGATAAAACAAAAAGGTCCATGTGCCTCAAGGCCAGAGCTGGGCACTTTAGCCAACACTTCCGCAAATAGCCAATTCCGCCATGGCGGAAGTGTCATTTTGTTGGCGAATTAGCGTTGGCGCCAAAATGGCTGCCTATTTGCGGGTTTGAAGCTCTGGAAAGTACCTCCATGTTGCAAACCTCAAGTCCGCAAAATAAAAATTCCAGCCGCCAGCCAGCCCTGGGCCGCTCCTGCAGCTCCAGCCAAAAACACCTACAACACACAGCAGTCCAAGAGTTCCAACCTGCTAGCACTTCAACTTTGTTTATATTTTCGGCCTATTGAAGTGAACATGGAGTCTACCATCATCCCTACCGCAGCTGCCAACAGCATGGGGAGCAGTTCACCACCATCATCCGACAGTGATGCTGCAGAGCATGCAGAAATCGAGGACCTAAGCCACCCCTGGCCCCACCTAGAAACCTTCTATGGGCCTGTAATTACCAAGAGGATGTCTCTGGAGAAGGGCTTTATAACTTTATAATCTAGCCTAATTTAAGATTATAAAGTTAGGCTATCGTTAATTTGATTGATAGCCTGTTAATTTTTAACCTAAACTAATGTTATTAGGGTACCCTAATCCCATCAAAATGCTTCAAAGCATGTAGGCCTCGGCTAAGTCTAACTTCTATATAGGCTAGGCTATATAGCCTAGGCCTAGGTCTATAATCACTAATCCGATCAAAATGCCTCAAAGCATGTAGGCTAAATATTGGATGTTCTAACTTCTAAATATAGCCTAGGCCTATAGGCTAATTACTAATATAAGTTATTTTATTAGGCTAGACCTAGGCTACCCTAATCCTATCAAAATGCCTCAAAGCATGTAGGCTAAATAATATTGCATTTTCTAGTTTCTATATATATATAGGCTAGGTCTAGGCTATAATCAGTCAATCACTAATTCCATCAAAATGCCTCAAAGCATGTAGGCTAAATATTGCATGTTCTAACTTCTATATACAGTATATAGCCTAGGTCTAGGCTATAATCACTAATTCCATCAAAATGCCTCAAAGCATGTAGGCTAAATATTGCATGTTCTAACTTTAATATATAGCCTAGGCCTAGGTCTAGGCTATAATCAGTCACTAATTCCATCAAAATGCCTCAAAGTATGTAGGCCTAGGCTAAATATTGCATGTTCTAACTTCTATGTATAGGCCTAGGCCTATAATCACACTCATTTTATTAGTGTCAAGTAGAAAGTGTTAATTTTGAAAGTATCATATAGGCCTAGACTAAATTTAGCCTACAATAAAATTTTATTAAATTTTGATCTGAAGCTACTGTAGGCCTTTATTCTGAGCATTAAAATTAATAGGCCTAGGCTACTTTCTATTAAATTACTTAATCTATCTAAAGTAGACCTATCTAGGCGTATATAGCCTATTGCCAATCCCAAAGGGGGGGACCATGAATAAATCGCCTCCTTGCACCTCTGTGATCCGGCGTACCTCCTCCTGAATGGTGCGGAATTGCGAATACTGATTATTACTGAAGCACTCTCCCCATAAACAAGTTGCCTCAACGTTTTACTGCCCATGTGGACAAACTAAGTGGCCTATGCTATATATATTAACCCTTTCACTGCGGGTGACGTTCTGGAATGTTTTGGCAATTTACAGCAATTTCCAAGCTTTAAAAGCCTGTATGTATATCCTTCAGGTCCATGGAAGTTGGGCAACATTATATTTAGGTAAATATATATATTTATTGACATTAGAGATTGAATTTATTGATTTACCCTTATTCTGTAGTTTAAATTTAAAATTAATAAAAATTGGTTTGCGTTTGCATATTTGCATTTGAGGACTAGAAATTTCACAAGGTTAGCACATTTGTGTTTGCTGAAGTTATGTTCTGGGTTTGCTGATTTGTGTTTGCTGACTTGACTTTTTGTTTGTGGTGCCCAGCTCTGCTAAAGGCATCCTCCATTCATAAAATGTTTGTAACAACTGGATTTAAACTTAGATTGTAAGTTTGTGGAAAGCAACTCGAGGGAAGTGAATTCCAAAGAGTAGTAGTTCTAGGGATAAATTAATTTTGATGAGCAGAAGTTCTGCATTGTGGTGGAGAAAGTGTAAATTCATGGGCGCTCTCAGCTGCCCTAGTTCTACGGGGAAAGATGTGGAGAGGCGGCACAATTGAAGCAAGTTCCTCGGAACAATTGCTGTGAAAATATCTGTAGAATAATGCAAGGGATGCAACATTTCTTCGTATGGATAATGTAGGAAGGTCCTGTGTGATTGCAGAGTTATTGATTAATCTTGTGGTAAACTATCAATGGAAGTTAAATATTACTAAGCTATAATGAATCAAAATAAAATCAATCTAAATGAATACTCTATATCTAAATTGAATTCAATCTGAAAAATGTATATATAGGGTAAGGTTATAAGGGTTAATATTAGCCAAGAATTAACTCGCCAATAGTTCCACGTGGCAGTGAGGCAAGGGAGAACGTTTTACCCAATATGGCGGTGGACAATGGGGACGAGACTTCGGTCCCAAGACTCGAGTCAAGTTCAAGAAAGAATAAATGGTTACATGGGAATGGACATGATTACTATGCTTATCTGTCAGTCAGTCATGGTGTCGATGAGAGCGTCGTGATGGTGTAGCTGTGTATTTACCTATTTGTATTTATCTATTTGCAGTTTACAGGAATTGAGCAGCGCTCATGTTGTCCTGTCTTAGTTACTTTACAATCAATCCATTTTACTTAAACAAGTATCGTAATGGATATTCCCAGTTCCCAGTATTTTGGACTGACATATCATAACTTATGTTGCCCTATTTCCATATTTATTTTTATCCAACCTAGATTTGAACATGTTAATGTTCCTCGCTCTCACCACCTCCTCCTCCAAGTTGTTCCAAGTCTCTATACTCCTATATGGGAAGCTGAATTTCTTTGTGTCCTTACGACATCTGCCCTTCCTCAGCTTAAACTCGTGCCCTCTTGTCCTTCCATTATCCCTCACGAATAGATCTTCCCTATCTACTCGTTCCAAACTTTTTACTCCCTTGAACATCGTTATTAAGTCGCCTCGTTCCCTTCTCTCTTTCAAGGTAGGCAGTTGTAGTGTCTTAAGTCTTTCCTCATATGTCAACTCCTTCAATCTTGGGATCATCTTCGTTGCTATCCTTTGGACTTTCTCTAATTTGTTTATATGTTTTTTCAAATGTGGTGACCATATCACTGCTGCATATTCTAATCTTGGTCTTATCATAGTCATTATCAATGTTCTTAACATTTCTTCATCCAAATAGTTAAATGCCACTCTCATATTGGTTATTATTCCATATGCTCCTCCAATGATCATGTTAATATGCTTCTCCGGGGATAGATCATCTTGTATTATCACTCCAAGGTCCTTCTCATGCCGTGTTTTGCCGATTATTTCAATTCCTAATTTATACTACCAGCTTGGCCTTATCTCACTTGTTCCCACTTCCAAAACATGACACTTTTCTGCATTGAAACTCATTTTCCAGGTTTGGCTCCATCTGTGCAACTCATCTAGGTCCTTTTGAAGATCCTGGCAACTTTCTATACAGGTGACCTTCTTCATGATCTTAGCATCATCCGCAAACATATTCATATGACTATTCAAGTTTTCTGGCATGTCGTTTACATAAAGTAGGAACATTATCGGACCCAACACTGATCCCTGTGGTACTCCGCTCGTCACACTACTTCACTGTGAATATTCGTCTCGTATCGTGATCCTCATTTCTCTTCCTATTAAAAAGTTTTCCATCCATTTTAACATCCTACCATGTACACCTCCAACAACCTTCAATTTCCACAATAACCTTTTGTGAGGCACCCTGTCAAAGGCCTTTTTCAGTTCCAGGTAAACACAGTCAACCCATCCCTCTCTCTCCTGTGTAACATCTACAACTCTGCTATAAAAGCTTAATAAATTAGATACACAAGATCTCCCTTCCCTGAATCCAAACTGTTTCTCGCTAAGCACCCCCTGTCCCTCAATAAAGTGTGTCCACTTTTTCCTTATAATTTTCTCACAAATTTTACAAACAATGCTGGTGAGGGACACCGGTCTGTAGTTAAGCGGATTTTCTCTGTCTTCTCCTTTGTAAATTGGTACTATGTTAGCTCTCTTCCATTCCAATGGCAGGTCTCCCTCATTCAGTGAAGATTTGATGATTTCATAGATTGGTTCCACTAACTCTTCCGCACATTCTTTGAGGATCCATCCAGCCACTCCATCTGGTCCCATTGATTTCCTCACGTCCAAATCCTGCATCAATTTCAGCACTTCACTTTTTGTCACTTTCATTTCAGGCATCTGTGGTGTTCTCATTTCTCTATCAGGTTCTATAAACTCCTCCTCTTTTACAAACATTGACTGAAGCTTTTCATTCATAACTTCACACAATTCTTTATCTCTCTCATAGCTGTTTGTTCCAACTCTTAGTCTGACAATACCTTCTTTTGTTTTTATTTTTCCATTTACAAATCTATAAAATAGTTTTGGCTCATTTTTGCACTTCTCTACAATATTCCTTTCATATTTATATTGTTCCTCGCGTCGTATCTTTACGTATTCATTTCTTTTCTCCTTGTACTTATTCCAGTTATTTTCACTATGTCTCTTCCGTGCTATATTCCAGGCTCGGTTTCTTCTATCCTGTGCCTTACTACATCTTATATTGAACCATTCTTTTTCCTTCTTTACCCCTGATTGGAACTTTGGGACATATTTATGTATCCCTTTTTCATAAACTTTCAGGAAAAGTCTATATTTGTCTTGAACCATGTCCAGGCTTTCTAGTTCCTTCCAATTTATACTTTGGAAATAATGTTTCAATGATTTAAAATCAGTTTTAGCATAATTGTATCTATTTATTTTATGTCCTTCATTTCTCTCCTCATTTTTTCCCAAATCCATCTCCATTTCTAATATCTTGTGATCACTTTTTCCCAAGGGACAACGATAATTTATCTTTCTAACATCATGTGGATCACTGGTGAAGACTAGGTCTAGCCTGGATGGTTCATCCATCCCTCTGATTCGTGTGTTTTCTCTAACATGTTGTGTTAACATGTTTTCTGTTACTAGATTCAATAATTTACTGCCCCAAGATTCATTATTATTTCCCGCATCTAACCCTTCCCAATTGACTTCCTTACAATTGAAATCACCTGTTAATAATAATTTATTTCTCCTATTAAAAAGTATTGTTAGTGCATCTAGAGATTCCGTGATTAGTTGATCATATATATCCCGCTTCCATGCTCTAGTTTGTGGTGGTATATAAGCCACTGCTCTATCAGTTGCTTTGTTGTCCTTGTCTTTTATTGTCACTGCTATAATTTCTGATCTATTATTGCCTAGGTTAATCTCACTTGCTTCTATATTTTTGTCAGTCATTATTAACACTCCACCGCCCACTTTTCCTTCTCTATCTTTTCTCCACACATTGTACCCTTCCCATCCCAACACTCCCAATTCAGTACCACCTCTCAACTTTGTTTCTGCTAAGCACATAATATGTGGTTTATATTTCTCAATATAGTCATTCAATTCTAATTTCTTAGACAGCAAGCCATCCACATTACTATACATCAGCTTCATCTCCCCCCTTCTTACACCTTTCTTTTTTTCTCTCTCCCTAATATTCCCAGACTCTACTCCCCCCCCCCCCCCCCCCCCCCCCCCCCCCCCCCCCCCCCCCCCGCTTCCACTCCACCTTCTCTCCCTTTCTCCCCCGTGCTCTCCACCTGCCCTGTTCCTCTCACTTGTTCCTGGTTTACACCAGTGTATTGCTGTATGCGTATTGTGATTAGAGGCACAAAAGCTAGATCAACTGAGGGCGGAAATTTAGATGTTAACTGGTTGGTGTTCGTGAAGGCTCTGGTGTTCCTCGAACTTCGAAGACACACCATGCTGCCTTGGCAAAACGCCAGGAGCCCAAATTATCGTACCGCATCTAGGTTGCTCTATACGATAAATTCATATATACTATATAAGACCATGGCAATATTGCTTAATAGCATATTAGGCCTTTTATAACTTAACTTATTTACAATCTTATAATATACGATCCACGTCCTACGTCGTGCTGTAGGAGAGATCGTGACGTCACAGAGACATACGAGATCACAAAAGAGTCATATTCTATCTTATTTATACGATAAATCTAATAGCTTTATTTTGAATTTTGTCCAACTGCCTCAATGCAACCACTCCACTTCCACTCCACAGAGGTGAACAGTAATCCATCTGAGAACGCACATGACTTTTATATATTACGGCCAACTGCTCGTCAGTGAAGAATTCTCGAACTTTGTACAGGAGTCCCAGTTTTTTAGAGGCATTCTTAGCAATGCTTCTAACATAATGTGTCCAGCTCAAGTTAGTAGTTAATGTTACACCGAGAATGTCAATACTAGGGGAATTGGGAATATTTACATAATTAAAAAATATATGGGAGTCAGTGAGATTCTGTCAGTTAGAAAATTGAATGTACTTGGTTTTCTGTGCATTAAAGGAAACTAGATTCTTTTGTCCCCATTCATTAATTCTAGAAAGGTCCTGGTTCAGAGAAATTGCAGTCTTTATTTTTGAAGTTATAAGATCGGGTTGGGTGAAAGAATTGGTAAATGTGAAGGAACTGTGGAGTGTTGAGTCATCTGCGTAGGAATGTATTGGATTATGAGTGGTAGATATGATATGGGGCCAAAACTGATCCCTGGGGAACACCAGCATTTATTGAGTGAAATTGAGAATAAAGGCCATCTACCATTACACATATTTTTCTGTTATGAAGATAAGAACAATTAGTGGAACTAATGATGCATGGCCGTAGTGTGACATCTTCGACAATAAGGATTGATGCCAGACTCTATCAAATGCCTCTGATATATCCAGTGCTATTGTATGTGTTTCACCATGTTGGTCTGTAGCTTGGTTGATTTGATGCGTAAGAAAGCAAAGAATGTCTGCAGTTGATCGACATCGTCTAAAACCATATTGCCTATCACTGATTAATGTATTATTCTCAAGATGCTTAATTATGTGATTATTTAATATAATTTCAAAGACTTTACCAAGAGTGGAAGTTATACCTATTGGTCTGTAGTTTGATGGATCTGAAGAGGCACCTTTTTTAGGAACTGGATGGATGTTTGCTTCTTTCCAGGGTACTGGGAAGCATGAGGTATGAATACACAGACGGACATTTTTTGCCAATACAGGAGCGAGCACCAAGGAGCAATTCTTAAGTACTATTGGAGGAATTTCATTTGGACCAGGAGCCTTATCTACTGAGAGATTCTGCAAAATAGTTTTGACATGTCTGGTGTGGATCTTAAGTGAGGGAATTTCAGGCGAATAAAAATTAAGTACAGGGACATCTTGATTTATTTCATCTAAGGTTGAGTTGGTGGAGAAAATATCCGCAAGAAGGTTAGCTTTACCTCGTGGGTCACTTACAAGATTGCCAGTCGGAGATTTTAATGGTGGAATGGATGAAGCAGTAGTGAAGTTGGATTTGAATGAGTTAAGAGTAGACCAAAATATTTTGTTATCATTTGGATTATTTAGAAGTTTATTTGCCTGCTTGTGGAGAAAGTTTTATTTAGTTAGGTTTAATACAGTTTTGGCATGATTTTTGATGTTTCTAAAGTAATTAAAGGCTTCATGTGTTTTTGATCTTGTGTATGCATTTATCTATTTCCACTTCTAGAAGCATCCTTAATGTGCAAAGTAGTTCACAAACTACGGGATTATCGGGGCATGGTCTCGATGATCGCGCCAATGTGGCCGGGACAAGTTTGGTACATTCAATTGAAGACATGGTGCGAGAACCCGGTGTTGCTCCCGATCTCGTGCTTCCACTTAGACGCAATTGGGAACCTCAAGACCTCGCTGACTTTTGCCTTGTGGATATTCAGAAGGCCAAGTGGCTAGGCCCGTTTGGGGAAAGCGTGACTCAAAAGTTGATCAATCAGTATACATTATCAACACAAAGACAGTATCAATCCCATTGGAAAGCTTTTACTACCTGGATCGTAGAAACTGACCAACAGCAGTCCTCGGTTGCACTGATATTTAAATATTTAAATTATCTTTTTGAAATGCGTAAGTTGCAGTAATCACATTATGGAATGACTTCACGGCTATTCGGACGCCGTTTTACGATTTAACTGGTCTGTCCGTACCAGAGGCGGAGGAGAAGGTTCATGCGGTCTTGCTTCTGGCTTCGCCCTCTACCACGTCAACTCACACCCACCTGGTCTCTTGATTAAACCCTTGAAATGCTTCATTCCTGTAAGTATTGTTGAAATCCTCCTTATGAGTTGAGACTTAAGAAAGGCATTTTTCTTATGGCACTGGCCACGGGTGACAGGGTGTCTGAGTTGGCGGCTATGAGTTCGGGGCCATCTTGCTTAAGGTTCTCGAGGCGCAACATGAGTGTCCATATTGCACCTGCTCCTAATTTTATCGCAAAGTATGAACATAGTAACCATGTATTTACAGAGTTTGAAGTACCAGCTCTGAAACAGGGCGATTAAACACCATTTACTTTGCCCAGTGCAATCGGTTATTTTATATATGCGGGAGACTCAGCCATCTCAGGCAGAGTCCCTGGGTTTCACGGACAGGTAAACGTCTTCAAAAGTGTCAGCTGGCAGCTTTGTTAGTAGAAGTTATCAGGGAAAGTAATCCGGGTGTTCTTACTAGATCACACGATATACGGAAGTGGGCTGCCTCACTCAGGTTCTTACATAACTATTCCCTACATAATATTCAGCAAACCAAATTATGGTTGTCCAATCATACATTCCTAACACGTTACCTGTCCGTTAATCTCATGAAACCTTCTCGCACATGTGTAGCATTAAGGCAGAGAGTCTAGTTTTAAGCTATTATTGTACAAAGAAATGGGAGGGGGAGTGTTCTAACTAGGGCCTCCTACCTGCCTCCTATGTGATACAACATGATGATGAGAATTAGGGTCATGTGATAACCCATTCCTTAGACTAAAGTAAGTCTAGTCAGCAAACTTTTTTATTTTTTATACTTTATGTATGGCAATAGAGTATTAATTTATGCTCAATAATCTTAAGGTTATTCATAAGGGCATTGTACTAATCTATTTGTAATAGAGTACCTGTTAGGCAATATATTTATATATGCCACCAAAGTTTATCAGTATTTTCGAAGAGACAAGGTATTGATTTATTTATTTAGTCATAAGCTAAATGTATTGTTTATCTGTATATCTCCTACTGTTCTATCAAACATAAAGGTGCTAATAAACATCGCCTGTACACTCTTTCCTATTTTTATATTATTAAACAATGATCTTTTCTTTCTCTTTAAACCTTGGTAATTTGTTAGTGGTTATGATATTCCTGATGAATGTCCCCCTCCAGACTTGAGATATCAGGCGCACCGTCAATGATGAAGGGGCCACTAATAAATTATAGGTTTGAGTCCCGAAGGGAAGAAGGAAAACATAATATTTAGTAGTGGCCCCGGACTCATTGACGATTTTGGCCCTCCCTTCCATTCCCTTCCCATTAATCTGCTGTATTTTGAAAGTCTTGATATATCAGTGAAAACGAGAGATTGCTTCGAGGACCAATGCGAAGCGAGCGGGAGACAGCAGACGCACGAGACGCTAGATCAAGTTAATTTTTAATTTTTCTATTATTTTTTGGTAGTTTTTTCTAGTAGTGGTACCCACATCATATAGGACGAGTCTGTGAGTGTTTTTTTAGAGCGTTACGTTCAAGATGTGTGGCAATCGTATTTTGTTCTCTCCTGGGCGGGAAGTTTGAAAAGCAAGCTTGAGTTCAAAGATTAGCCATAAACAATGTTAAGGCGCATCGTCAATGATTCCGGGGCCACTACTAAATATTAGGTTTTCCTTCTTCCCTTCGGGACTCAAACCTATAATACGGTCATTCACAGCTCCTTCGAGTATAGTAGGGCATCTTCTATATTATGAATTGGTGACGATATAGGGGGTATTTTCTTGACGAGTCAGTGTACCCAGCATATTTGTAGAACTGTAGAAACTACCAGATCACCTCAGAAAAATCCCTGACGTCTGGCGTGGACTCGGTCTAAGGTAATTTTTGGTCTCCAGTCCCCCATGCTATCCACTGTGTTATCTTCTCACCTTATATTTAAAGTTATCACAATTCAGTAAACACGTTTGTGTGAACATTGTTATATATATGATATATAAATGTTTTCCAATATGATTCATCATAATGAAGCTTGATGACACATGAAAAGAGACAGACAACTATAACACAAGTTTATATTATTATATGTATTCGAATTACATTTTGAAATGCATAACATGCATATGCACACTACTGTAAGCACACACGCACAAACACACATAAACGAGCAAAATACCGATTCCTCAACACAAATATAAATCTTGAAGTTACCCCCTTCCAAGTACACAGAAGCAAAGACATACACAGAAGTAGGTCATAAACACTGCTATATACAACAGACATATGCGCTTATTTAACTCACTTTGACTCAGTCCCACACACACACACACATACACAGCAAAGGATAGCAAAGCAGCATGCTCTCTCTCCTCACCCTCTGCACGATCCGGCAAATAACTCGACAAATGGCATTGACCTGTTTCTGACAGGTCCGCCAGTGCGAAATATTTAGCTTCAATGCAGACAAAATGTGTTATGTTTAATATATAGAACAAAATGACTGCACCAGATGCGCACATTTTACGTATTTATTGTAGGCTACATGTGAACGTTGAAGAACCAGAAACTCGGTGAAAAGAGCAAATATCCAGAGGAAAAACAAAACATATTATTTTGACGGGAGGGTAGCAAATGCATAGGAGGCAGAGCTACACAGGTCCACTCTGTCTAGAGGCTCTTACCGCACCAGCTCTCTTTCGCTACTCTCTCGCACCTGTATGAGGTAGGGGGGAGGTAGAGGAAAACATAATGGATTGCAATTCTCGGGGGTAGTTTACTCTAAGTAAAACCACATTTAAAGAGTATAACATATCAGTGTTAAACAATTATATGTGTTGAATACTATAATTTGTGTATATCCTGGTTTATCTGTGATATCTAATAAGGTGAGTTTCCATGCAGTTATTCATAGCTTCACTTTTACCAAGGCAATTCAGAAATTATTAATCAATACAATATTTACTACATAAATCGATTAACACAGTGCAACCTCTCTCTCTCTCTCTCTCTCTCTCTCTCTCTCTCTCTCTCTCTCTCTCTCTCTCTCTCTCAGAAATCTGATTTTGTTCTTTTTCATGATACCAACAGATTGTTCATATACTTTAGTAATGATTGTATTTATTGTTTCTAGGTTAGCACACATCTATTATTAACAATCGTCTATAGTCCAAGTTAATCAGAAACAATTAGATTGGTACTGTAGCTAAATACTTAAGGTAATATAATTTACCCTGATAAATGTTGGCAAGCCTGACGAATAGGAAGTGTGTATTTTTAGCAGTAGGAGAAGTTATGGTAATTAGCTCTTTATGAAAATCCATACTAATTTCAACCTAATATCAGAGAGCAATACAGGTGAAACATGACTCAACCTATCCAGTTTGGGGGAGGAAAGGGATAGTTTAGCTTGATGCACAGGAAAATTGACTTGTCATCACCATCAACAGGGAGGAATTGTGTATCTAAGTTTAAACACTGTTGCCAGCTACTCTAAATATACTAATATTCCTAAGTGAAATGCTTTATCAAAAAATTTGCCTCGATGTAAATTAATTGTTAAATATATATATCAGACATGCCATACATCTACCATTTGGCTTAATGTATTATCATGATCATATGCAATTTTTTCTTTCTGGCTACAGGTAATTTAGAAAGATGATATTGATATTACCCAACTTAATGAGTCATGATCAATTTAATCAATATCTCTACCGACTCAGTATTAACTGTGACTCTCATGCTTGAGGGAAGTCATCCATAGATCAACATATTTTCACACTACAAAGGTAACTTATCTAAATGATAATAGCTTACTACTTCTGTTAATCTAATTTGTCGCTAGTTTATGGTTTCCTAACAAAAGTTGTATGGTATATATTATACAGTATATAATGACCTGTATACTATTATTATATTCATACCAATAAAGTGGGTGGAGAGAGAGAGAGAGAGGTTTCAGTTATTGAAGGAGGGAATCTACTGCTCATTACTAATTAGTTTCAGGAACATTATTTATGAACAAGTAGAAGTAAAGGAGTTTAATATTCGTCACTGCATGCTATAAAACGTCATCAACACAGAAATAACTGTCAGGGAATGCTCACTAACAACATATTTATTGCGTTGATTGTACCAAACTCTGCCCCCCTCCCATTGGGTCCTACCCGTTCAACACTACGACAAGCTCCCCCTCTCTTCCCATCATGCTTCGCCATCTATGGAACACAATCTTTGATTGATTCAGGGAGGGGAGTCTGCGATCTTACTATATTCAGAGCGAACAAACTACACGACTTTACAAAAACCCTACGACTAGGTGGTCCACGCGGAATTGCGGCCGAGTGTACATCATCCACGTCGGATCCAATGATGTACAGCGAACCCTGTCAGGAGATTTGCTTATCAAGTACCAGCAGCTGATCAAGTCATTTAAGAAGTCGTCAAGGATCATCGTCTCAGGAATCGTCCCACGGATCGGTTTAGAGAGCCGATTTTACAACATAGCCACCAGCACAAATCGTTGTCAAGCTAACTTCTGCAGGAAGGAGAACATGGGATTCATCGACACCTGGGAAAATTTTTAATACGATGACTATTTGTTTTCGGATGATGGAGTTCATCTGAACCAGGTGGGAGCAGCCCGTTGTGGACGTCTTCTCAACAATGCGGTGAAGGATTTTCGGAAAAGAAATCGACTCAACACAGGACAACCAGGAAGGATGACTGAAGGCAGCGAGGACGGCGACCTGCGAAGTTCTTAAATCAAGAACCGCAAATTTGGATAAAGCTGCATCAACAAGACCCAAATCCTAAACCCCTCAAAGTTTTCTATGCAAATGCTCGTAGAATATGCAATAAATTCTCAGATCTAGAGAAACTTGTTTGCACAGAAAAATATATAATCGGTATAACAGAATCCTCGCTGAATACGGTAGACAGACACTTTTTTGGCAGAATATACACTTCCCGGATATGTGATGTTTGAGAAAAGTCAGATCAACAAAAATGGAGGGGGCGTTTTGTATTTCATCAAAGAAAGTCTTGTCCCATCTTGATGTCAAAACCACATAACAGAGACTGACGACATTTCCTATGTACTATTACAAAGTAATAACCAAACAAAAATATGACTAGCTCTAATATACAGACCCCCAGCCCAATCAGTGCAAACCGATCGATAAATTATTGAGCAAATTACTGAATTAAGTAACTCACAGGATATCATAATTTTCGGCGATCTTAATTTACCTGTGACCAAGTGGGGTGATACTCTCACTTCACACTCTGAACATGACCTGTATGCAAACCTACAAGAAAGTCCACTTCATCAATTTGTTCAATCTCCGACACGTGGAAAATAATGTTCTTGACCTTGTACTAGCAATAAATGAAGACTTAGTACAAGATTTGAGTGTTGGTGATGAATTCAGTAATAGTGACCATCATACGATCACTTTCAGTTTAAAGTATAATAGCAATGAACACAATACTAGGAATGAGAAAGTCCTAAATTTCAAGAAAGCAAACTTCCGAAAACTTAGAGTAATGCCTGATAAAAGTAACTGGAGCTGTGTGATTGATAACAACGACATGAACAAACGAAGGGAGTTTTTCACCACCAATTACTTGAAATTGGTGCAAGAGTGCATACCAACACAGAACAGATGATCAGAATATATTAATAGACCAAAGTGGTGGAATAGAGAGATTGCAGCATGTCTGCTTGGTAAAAAGAACGCCCATGACAGATATAACATTTCTGAAAGAGAAGAAGACGAAGCAGTATTCATAGATCTACGACGCAAAGCCAATATGCGAATAAAGCAAAGCAAAAAGACCCTAGAGTTGCATGTTGCAAATCATAAGTAGACAAACCCAAAGGAAGTCTATAGCTACATTAGGAAGAACAAAGTAGTGACCTCAATAATTGGACCATCAGTGGATGAGAACGGAGACTATACCAAAGATGAAGCACAAATGAGTAATGCTCATCTTATTTGCATCAGTTTTCACAACAGAAGACTTTAGTGATATTCCTACAGCATCACCAGTACAAATAGTCAATTCAAATGCACTTAACAATATTCGTATTACTGAGAGAGAAGTAATGAATTGCTTAGACAAACTCAAGGTTAATAAATCGCCTGGACCCGATACTATTTCTCCCAGAATTCTTAAAGAAGCTAAATGTGAGCTCCCCAAACTGCTGACGCTGCTACTCAACAATTCTCTGAGAACTGGGGCTGTGCCGGATGAGTGGAAACTTGCGAACGTAACCCCAATTTTTAAAGAGGGCAGCAAAGCTTTGCCTAGTAACTATCGCCCAATCAATTTGACTTCAATTGTGTGGAAAATACTAGAAACTATCATAAGAGACAGACCCGTAAAGCACTTGGAGGAAAACAACATACTTAAAGATACCCAACACGGTTTTCGCAACAATTGTTCCTGCTTGACAAACCTTTTAGATTTTTCCACGATATCCTAAATCTATATGATGGGAGTAAAGCTGTAGATATTATATACCTCGATATTCAAAAAGCCTTTGATAAAGTTCCACATAAACGCTTATTGATCAAATTAAAAAAAAAAAAAAACACACACGGCGTACTAGGAATTGCCTTGAAATAGATAGAAAATTGGATCAGTGAAAGAAAACAAAGAGTAGTCATAAACGGGAAAGCATCAACATGGACCAATGTAATTAGCGGAGTACCACAAGGATCAGTACTGGGGCCAGTTCTCTTCCTAATCTACATCAACGACATAGATGAGGGCCTCACCTGCACAATCTCAAAGTTTGCAGATGATAATAAAATTGCAAATAACCTAATCTCTAAAGACCACGTTCAGGATATGCAAGGCAATCTAGATAAGTTGTCTCAATGGGCTAAAATATGGCAAATGTGTTTCAATGAAGACATATGTAAAGTACTTCAGATGGAAAGTGAACTATTCAATGAATGGCATCCAACTCAAGACTATGAACAAAGAAACGGACATAGGAGTCACTATGTCAAGTAACCTTAAACCTAGTCAACAATGCAAGGATATTGTTAGGAAAACAAACAAAATTATTGGTTTCATTGGCAGGTCCTTTGAGCATAATTCCAAAGATGTAATCCTTACTCTTTATAATTCCTTTGTTCGCCCACTCCTGAATATTGCGTTCAGTCCTGGTGCCCTTAATATCAAAAGGATATAGACAAACTGGAACGTGTTCAACACAGTCACTAAAATGATACCCAGTCTATAGAACAAACCATATGAGGAACGTCTTGAAGAATTACATCTGTTTCCCTTAACAAAACGTAGATTAAGAAACTACCTAATTCAAGACTTTATGATCATCAGAGGCATCGACAATATGAACTGTAGTAAATACTTTACGATTGACCAATCAAACTACACGCAGGAAAATGGTTGCAAAATCATTGGTAAATCATTCAAATTGTACGAATTCAAGAATTTCTTCTTCAATCGAGACGTCAACTTATGTAGTGGACTTCCCTGATAGGTTATAGACTGCAACACCGTTGATTCCTTCACATTTCGCCTTGACAAGCACCTTGCTCTGAATGCAAGGTTGACAGCATTTGTAATTTTTTTTTTTTTATCATTAATTGTGCGATTTCATTAATATTGTCGCCCCTCCCTGCCATGTTAATCCCCAGGGAGGTACAGGTATATCCTTTTCACATCTTTATCTCTCTGAAACACTATTGGACACTAGACACAGCAGTGTTTTGGAGGGCAAGTAACCTTTAGGGATCGCAAGACCTGTTTTTCTAGTTTTCCGTTGTACTCTCTCTCTCTCTCTCTCTCTCTCTCTCTCTCTCTCTCGCTCTCTCTCATAGCACAAAACAATTTAAAAACAAATATTAAATTAATTAGCAATTAACGTTCTGTCCTGTAAAAGTCGTTTCAAGTTAAAAGTTGGATTACGACTCACTCGCTACACTAATTCACACATTCCTGCCATTGTATAACTAACCATAGTAAAGTGGTACATTGTATTGTTCTCTAATTGTTTTAAACTCTCGTGAATAATTAATTTCCCTAGCACTCCGTAATGTTCAGTTGGGTCCCAACTTAATCAGACATCCGTAGTTATATAATTGGATTCTGGAGAAGAGAATTCCATAGATTTTGTACGTCTATCTATCTATCTATTGTTACGATCCAGGTTCTACAAGACACAGGGCTCTTCATCATTGGACTAGATAAGGCTAAATGCAACAACAGTAACACTAGTTCCAACCCCTGCCTTAACCACTGGAGAACAAAACACCTATACTGCCCTGAGTTGTGCCTGGACAACGAGGTATCCTATGACTCGGTAAAAGGTGCACACTATAGGCTGATGATCACTGAAGCAGCCTATACTCATACAACATACGATTACTTTATTAAGGTATACAAGGAAAAAGATAGATAGCGTAATTAAATAGCAGCAACGATTTAATAGCAAACTAGAAGAAGGATAATTAACGTTACGTTAAATAATCAGTAAACTGTCACTCCTGTCTGAAAGAAAGTGAAACAAAGAAAGTCCTACAGCATCATGCAGGAATCTTCTGCAAAAGTCAGATGCAACTAAGAAGTACGTCTCGGATTCTGAACTGTGTATTATTACTGTGGGAACATATATAGTGTAGGGACATACGGTGTTATCTGGCACAGGTGAAATTATAAAACAGTCGGCAGTCTAAACTCTAACCACAAAAAGATGTGCTTTCTCCCACCAGGCACAAGCCTGCTCCGGTTGGGTCTCTCAGCAACAATCACGACTTACCATAAACATAAGGAACAATAATGCTGCACACATATACACAATGAGATTATAAACCCTAATCTGGGGTCTGCCAGATTGACGAAGTCTAGCAGGGGAGTCGTAGGCTAGGCTACCTGGGTCGAGCCACCTGCTCGGTAGCCTAGTGTCGTTCTCAAGTCTGTGCGCCTAGTTACATTAAATGCCGGGTGCTCTCTTGAGAGATCCAGGTCTCGTGTACCTGGTTCTCTCCTAGCGACCCTCCTAAGTCAAAAGCTAACGAGCTAGCACAGTGCTGGGTGGACTAGGCAAACGCCCTCATGCCAACACAGTGCTAGCCTCTAAGGTACACAGACAAGAAAATGACCTAGGCCTCCGCAGGTATCCGGTACAGTTGCATAGGCTCAACAAAGTCTATGCTCATAGGAAACTGTAACCTGATAGCCTCTCCCCAGTCTAGTATCGACTGACATGGCAGACACCCAAGAAAATAAGGTTGGGGCAACACGATGAGTATGTCAAACCTCCCCAAGCCAAAATGGATAACCCTCTGATCCAAAATGCCTAACTAATTACATATAATATCTCTGAGAGGTCGCTGTATAATACAGTGACGGATATATGAAATCAACGTCAAGGGGAAGGGCAGTTAATTAATAGTAGGATATACAGAGAGAAGAAGGTAAGCAGTGGTAGAGAAAGTTCGCAATAGGGGGGTGAGGTGGGCTGATAGATTGCAAAGGGATGTTAGCATTACAGCACTAAGAGGAGCTCTGAGGAAGGAACTCCTCAGGACCCCTCCAGGATCACACACAAAGGCATGGTGGTCAGCCAATCACAAGCTGCTACGTCACCAGGCAGCAGGGCTGCAGAAGGCGCCAGGAACCACCAGCCAATCAAGAGGCGTGGGACGGCACGCGCGCAAGCCTACAAAGCGAGGGGGAAGGCAGCACATGTATACGCACGCACACACTACCACCCCACTGCCTATATTTTATTCTCTCTCCTTAACTATACACAATGCATCTTATGTTCTACTCATTATATAAAATGCTTCCCTTGTCACAGACGAAAATAAAGACCACCACGGGACTGTCTGCAACAACACGAACACTATGAAAGAAAGAACAACATTCTAGATAGACTGTAGCAAAATACCTTGCCCCGGCGAGTGCTAGTGAGTGGCCAAGGGAGCGGCTGAGACCACATGGCGTTCTGCCAAGCTGCAGGCATCACCCCCCCCCCCCCCCAAGATATTAGACGCTCAACCATGAGCTCTATATCTGA
Source organism: Paralithodes platypus (assembly GCA_032716605.1). NCBI lineage: Eukaryota > Metazoa > Arthropoda > Malacostraca > Decapoda > Lithodidae > Paralithodes > Paralithodes platypus. Next base: position 7,259,347 of record CM064480.1, read on the forward strand.
CAAGCAGAACGCCGATAAGACTGGCCACCCCTAATCACTTTGCAACAAAGAAGGCAAAGCTCAGTTATCATCAACAACAAAATTTCAACCCCTCCCAACACAATAGCTCAATTAATTCATACTGCTATGCTCCTAGAGCGAGCTTCTACTAGCCCAGCCTTCTGAGAGAAGCACAGGTTCGACTCAGAACTTTAGCTATAACATACTTAAAAAATTTAACTATTAAAGAAAGAGTTTTTATAGAATTTTCATTTTTTTAATATGTTTTTGGCGGCTGCACTTACAGGGGCAAGCCAACTTTACTCCACTCTCAACATACACTGACTGAACGGCGAGGGTTCTCCTGCAAACAAACCCTCCCATGACAAACAATCAGCCAAAACATTATCAGTGCCCTTAGCATGCCACACATCCAACTTGTGTTCCGGCAGCACAACAACACCTGACACTGATAAACTGCCCAGTTCATCACAAGACTGGCACTTCTCTTCGCTCTTTCCGGCAACGGGACCTGCCAAATGCCTTTCACTAGTTCTACCTTCGTGATAGGCGATGCAGCCCCGATGCGGTCTATGGTGTCGTCAACTCTCGATAAGGTATAGGCGTCTGTCAGGGATAATGCACACACACTCTCGCAATCAACACACTCACTGATCTTGCCACTTAACACAGGTTGCAAAGTTACAGGTAACGACCACTCACGACATTCCTTATCCCTCAGACCCTTGGGCAATGGATAGGTGTCTGTCAGGGATAATGCACACACACTGATCTTGCCACTCAACTCAGGTTGCAAACTCACTGGCAATGACGACTCACAATATCCTTTATCCCTCAGACCCTTTTTCCACATGTCGTCTAGCTCTGTTTTCACGACAGGCTTTTTAGCAGGATTTATACGGTAGGGAATTAAACTGAGCCTCGCTCTGTCTCCAGCCTCCATGTTGGATTCTACCCCGTACATCAGGCCTGGAGAAGCAACAAACATGCAGATGCACTGCCCCAGCCTAGTAAACAACTTATCTCGCAGAACATGCCTAGAGCCCTCCCACAACCCAGCCGAGACCGCAGCTTCTAATCTGTAGTCTCCCTCCTTCTCCACCTTCGTCCCTAGAACAGCCAGGTCATGAGAGGGACAATCAGTACCACCTGTGCAGTCACTCCCATAGTTCATTATTGCTATGGCTTCCCCGCCGATACCGTACATGCGCACCCCCGCATTCCTTGCAACTACATCTGCCTGCGCAGCATCACCACTTTTAGCGACATGGCCAGACACAGTCGGTCTATGGTAGGGTTGTTGCATTCGACTAGAGCAGCATTGGGAGGCTATGTGATGACCGGGCACATCCACTCCACAGCCAATCTCACCAATCTGCTCAATGTCCTCCTTCTGACCACCACCCTTGGCAGCCATGGGTTGACCCTGACCTGACAACCATGTCCAAGCCTCGTCGCCCACCTTGAACCACCGAAACGAGGCTAACGGTCTTTCAACATTCACGTGACCTGCCCGCGGAACATCTTGCACCGCCCGAGGGCTCGGCACGACCAGTGGGGTATGAACCGAGCTGTTGCTGGAGCGCTGCACACTGCTGCTCAGGCAGGTGCTCTAGCGCTTCCACAGCCACCAGACTCATGTCCCCCGCCCACTGCTCCGCCGAGACATAACAATCCCTACTCTCCTCCACCTGTGCCCTACTTCCCCCCTCTCCTTCTCCACCTTGGCCGCTGCAAACCAATGCAGGGACAGTAGGCTGCTCAGGTGGTTGCCTCACAAACTCCTCCAACAGGTTCACATGACATGTTTCCCCGTCCTCGTGTTTGATAGCCCCGTTCCCACAACTCTCCTCCACCTCGGAACTACTAAGTCGCGGAGTGCCATCACGCCCAACCATGTCACTAGGGGTGACAGGTTCTAGGGCCACTCCGGAGCTCACCTCTGGGTCAAGTACTAAGCCGCTAAGGAGAGCCGCTGGAGCAAAACTCACAAAACTCCCAGCTTCAGCTTGCTCCTTCCGACCGTTCCTCCGCTGGTCTGAAGACTGAGACAATGGTTGTGACTGAACTGACGCGCGAGAACGGGTGACTGCACAGGCCATCTGTTTAAGCTGACACCTCTCGACCCACTCCCAATTCTCCCTATTAACGTCGGTCTCGGCAACAACTAAGGGTGGAAACTCCGAAGTGAGCACCGCAAAGTCGTTGCCCAGAAGGAGGTCGACGCCCTCAACTGGCAAGCTCTCTACGATCCCAATATCAAGTTCACGACACACACCATCCACCTCCAGCTCCAACCTAATCAACGGGTATGACCTGGAGGCATTGATCCCCTGTACCACAACAACCCGAGTCGCGTTTATAGGTTTGCCTGTGAAATTTTTAAGAAGTGTCTGTGATGCCCCAGTGTCACCCAACAATTTGACCTGATGTTTAGTATTCCCCCAGCTCACAAGCCCGCGCCCTCGATGGCTGCAAAAAGGGTCTTGGACAGGTGTCGAGCCCTCCAAACCCTTCTTCACAGGCTGTGTCCCCGCAACTGACGACCTACCCCGGGCAGACGCAGAAGAGCTCAGAGACACCCCCATGTTGCGAACCAAAGACACAGGCTTAGCAGGAATATTACTCGGACATGTACGTGCAAAGAGACCCACCTTCTGACATTTAAAACATTTCACTTCACCACAAGACTTCCCCCCTTGAGGTGGTAGGGAAGGGCCCTGCCCTTTAGAAAATGGGACGGTTTTTGTGTTTGTAGTTATAATGGGTATCATTGCTCTTACTTTTTACAGTGTTATTTTGTGCTTCATTGACTTTGGGGGGTGGAGTATTACGCCCCTTGTTACCTGTCTCACTACGATGAGCAGACCCGCACCCACGAATCAAAGAAAGCCGGAGGTCAGCAAGCTTAGCTGCCTTCTCTACGGTCTTAGGGCATTTTTCCTTCAAGTTTAATGACAAGAACGCCGATAAGACTTGCCACCCGTAATCACTTCCCAAGAAAGAAGGCAAAGCTCAGTTATTATCAACAACAAAATTACAACCCCTCCCAACACAATAGCTTAATTAATTCATACTGCTATGCTCCTAGAGCGAGCTTCTACTAGCCCAGCCTTCTGAGAGAAGCACAGGTTCGACTCAGAACTTTAGCTATAACATACTTAACAATTTTAACTATTAAAGAAAGAGTTTTATAGAATTTCATTTATTGAATATGTTTTTGGTGGCTGCACTTACAGGGGCAAGCCAATTTTACTCCACTCTCAACACACACTGACTGAACGGCGAGGGTTCTCCTGCAAACAAACCCTCCCGTGACAAACAATCAGCCAAAACATTATCAGTGCCCTTAGCATGCCACACATCCAACTTGTGTTCCGGCAGCACAACAACACCTGACACTGATAAACTGCCCAGTTCATCACAAGACTGGCACTTCTTTTCGCTCTTTCCGGCAACGGGACCTGCCAAAAGCCTTTCACTAGTTCTACCTTCGTGATAGGCGATGCAGCCCCGATGCGGTCTATGGTGTCGTCAACTCTCGATAAGGTATAGGCGTCTGTCAGGGATAATGCACACACACTCTCGCAATCAACACACTCACTGATCTTGCCACTTAACACAGGTTGCAAAGTTACAGGCAACGACCACTCACGACATTCCTTATCCCACAGACCCATGGGCAATGGATAGGTGTCTGTCAGGGATAATGCACACACACTGATCTTGCCACTCAACTCAGGTTGCAAACTCACTGGCAACGACCACTCACAATATCCTTTATCCCTCAGACCCTTTTTCCACATGTCGTCTAGCTCTGTTTTCACGACAGGCTTTTTAGCAAGATTTATACGGTAGGGAATTAAACTGAACCTCGCTCTGTCTCCAGCCTCCATGTCGGATTCTACCCCGTACATCAGGCCTGGAGAAGCAACAAACATGCGGATGCACTGCCCCAGCCTAGTAAACAACTTATCTCGCAGAACATGCCTAGAGCCCTCCCACAACCCAGCCGAAACCGCAGCTTCTAACCTGTAGTCTCCCTCCTTCTCCACCTTCGTCCCCAGAACAGCCAGGTCATGAGAGGGACAATCAGTACCACCTGTGCAGTCACTCCCATAGTTCATTATTGCTAAGGCTTCCCCGCCGATACCGTACATGCGCACCCCCGCATTCCTTGCAACTACATCTGCCTGCGCATCATCACCGCTTTTAGCAACATGGCCAGACACAGTCGGTCTATGGTAGGGTTGTTGCATTCGACTAGAGCAGCATTGGGAGGCTATGCGACGACCGGGCACATCCACTCCACAGCCAATCTCACCAATCTGCTCAATGTCCTCCTTCTGACCACCACCCTTGGCAGCCATGGGTCGACCCTGACCTGACAACCATGTCCAAGCCTCGTCGCCCACCTTGAACCACCGAAACGAGGCTAACGGTCTTTCAACATTAATGTGACCTGCCCGTGGAACATCTTGCACCGCCTGAGTTGTGAGGCTCAGGGGCTCGGCACGACCAGTGGGGTATGAACCGAGCTGGTGCTGGAGCGCTGCACACTGCTGCTCAGGCAGGTGCTCTAGCGCTTCCACAGCCACCAGACTCGTGTCCCCCGCCCACTGCTCCGCCGAGACATGACAATCCCTACTCTCCTCCACCTGTGCCCTACTGCCCCCCTCTCCTTCTCCACCTTGGCCGCTGCAGACCAACGCAGGGACAGTAGGCTGCTCAGGTGGTTGCCTCACAAACTCCTCCAACAGGTTCACATGACATGTTTCCCCGTCCTCGTGTTTGATAGCCCCGTTCCAACAACTCTCCTCCAACCGGGAACTACTAAGTCGCGGAGTGCCATCACGCCCAACCATGTCACTAGGGGTGACAGGTTCTAGGGCCACTCCGGAGCTCACCTCTGGGTGAAGTACTAAGCCGCTAAGGAGAGCCGCTGGAGCAAAACTCACAAAACTCCCAGCTTCAGCTTGCTCCTTCCGACCGTTCCTCTGCTGGTCTGAAGACTGAGACAATGGGTGTGACTGAACTGACGCGCGAGAACGGGTGACTGCACAGGCCATCTGTTTAAGCTGACACCTCTTGACCCACTCACGATTCTCCCTATTAACGTTGGCCGCCCTCTCGGCAACAACTAAGGGTGGAACCTCCGAAGTGAGTACCACAAAGTCGTTGCCCAGAAGGAGGTCGACGCCCTCAACTGGCAAGCTCTCTACGATCCCAACATCAAGTTCACGACACACACCATCCACCTCCAGCTCTAACCTAATCAACGGGTATGACGTGGTAGCATTGATCTCCTGTACCACAACAACCCGAGCCGCGTTTGTAGGTTTCCCTGTGAAATTTTTAAGAAGTGTCTGTGATGCCCCAGTGTCACGCAACAATTTGACCTGATGTTTAGTATTCCCCCAGCTCACAAACCCGCGCTCTCGATGGCTGCAAAAAGTGTCTTGGACAGGTGTCGAGCCCTCCAATCCCTTCTTCACAGGCTGTGTCCCCGCAACTGACGACCTACCCCGGGCAGACGCAGAAGAGCTCAGAGACACCCCCATGTTGCGAACCAAAGACACAGGCTTAGCAGGAATATTACTCGGACATGTATGTGCAAAGTGACCCACCTTCTGACATTTAAAACATTTCACTTCACCACTAGACTTCCCCCCTTGAGGTGGTGGGGAAGGGCCCTGCCCTTTTGAAAATGGGACGGTTTTGTGTTTGTAGTTATAATGGGAATCATTGCTCTTACTTTTTACAGTGTTATTTTGTGCTTCATTGACTTTGGGGGGTGGAGTGTTACGCCCCTTGTTACCTGTCTCACTACAATGAGCAGACCCGCACCCACGAATCAAAGAAAGCCGGAGGTCAGCAAGCTTAGCTGCCTCCTCTACGGTCTTAGGGCATTTTTCCTTCAAGTTTAATGTCAGGTCGCTGCCTGTGCACCGGAAGAACTGCTTCAACAAAAATAACTGCTAAACCTGGTCAACTGTTGTCGCATTCTCAGACAGGAGCCAGTTCCCTATAGTGTCAGTCAGTTCCCGGGCATGTTCAAGGAAAGAGCTCTCCTTGCTCTTTACAACGCCCCGAAATTTCAACCTGTAGGTTTCTGGTTGCAACTCATAGGCCCGGAGCACAGCCTCCTTTAACACCACATAGTTAGTACAGTCCTCCAATGACAGCGAGTCATATGCGTTGAGACTTTTCCCAACAAGCTTTGATGATACAAGGGCTGCACACTTAATCTCCGGCCACTCATGCTCCCGACACTTCTTCTCAAACCGTGCAAAAAACTCAGTCACACCAGACTCATCGAACACAGGGACTAATTTAAGCAAGTGCGATAAAGACTCAGACCCACGATTCCCAGAACCGAGATGCCGCCCTGTTGTCTCCACCCTAGATTTCTCAACATCCATCTCAGCACAGTACCTAGTTGCTTCAACCTGCAACTCTGCCTCATGGCATGCTGTCCTCTCCTAAGCCTGAATCTTAGCCATCTCAGCCTGAATCTTAGCCATCTCAACTTCACGCTGGATCTTAGCCAACTCCAGTTGTAACAACATATCAGCAGTCAAACCCTGAGGGGGAGGAGCAATTATAGGAGACCCACCCAGTGGCTCACCCAGGGGCAAACCACGCTGCCAGCGACTATCAGATTGCGGAAGCGTGCCAAGGTCTGGTAACCTAGGGGGCGCGATAGGAGTAGAGTGGAAGGGAGGCTTGGATAAAGGCTCCCAAGCCCCTTCTCCACCCTGCAACCCACTGCCACCACCCAACACACAAGCCACCAGGTCACTCTTAGACATGCTGCCAAAGCCGACACGCCCCAGGACCGTGGCCAAACAACGCAGACCATAGCAATCAATCTCCTCCAACCGACTCGCTGTTACTGGTATCTCCACAAATTCCTCGCATCAGCCTCACAATTAATAACTCTGATGCCATCATTAAATTCCTGCTGCTGCTCAACACCCGTAGGCTGTACTGTCTGATTATCCCCGTTAACTGAGTTGTTGCTAGACATGGTGTATACTGAGGAGTGTGCAAGTTTATAAAAACAAAAGTATCTATAATCTCTTATGCAAGCACCTATTCACTTAAAGTTATCTGAAGCCTCGTTATGTGTTATACTGCTTGCCAAAAAAAAAATCTGTGTCCACTGTATTCCGCAATAAAAACAATTACCACTATACTCCCACAGTATTTCTTAAGTTCACAAAATCCTAAGCAAGGTCGCCATTTGTTACGATCCAGGTTCTACAAGACACAGGGCTCTTCATCATTGGACTAGATAAGGCTAAATGCAACAACGGTAACACTAGTTCCAACCCCTGCCTTAACCACTGGAGAACAAAACACCTATACCGCCCTGAGTCGTGCCTGGACAACGAGGTATCCTATGACTCGGTAAAAGGTGCACACTATAGGCTGATGATCACTGAAGCAGCCTATATTCCTACAACATACGATTACTTTATTAAGGTATACAAGGAAAAAGATAGATAGCGTAATTAAATCGCAGCAACGATTTAATAGCAAACTAGAAGAAGGATAATTAACGTTACGTTAAATAATCAGTAAACTGTCACTCCTGTCTGAAAGAAAGTGAAACAAAGAAAGTCCTAAAGCATCATGCAGGAATCTTCTGCAAAAGTCAGATGCAACTAAGAAGTACGTCTCGGATTCTGAACTGTGTATTATTACTGTGGGAACATATATAGTGTAGGGACATACGGTGTTATCTGGCACAGGTGTAATTATAAAACAGTCGGCAGTCTCAACTCTAACCACAAAAAGATGTGCTTTCTCCCACCAGGCACAAGCCTGCTCCGGTTGGGTCTCTCAGCAACAATCACGACTTACCATAAACATAAGAAACAATAATGCTGCACACATATACACAATGAGATTAGAAACCCTAATCGGGGGTCTGCCAGATGGACGAAGTCTGGCAGGGGAGTCGTATGCTAGGCTACCTGGGCCGAGCCACCTGCTCGGTAGCCTAGTGTCGTTCTCAAGTCTGTGCGCCTAGTTACATTAAATGACGGGGTGCTGTCTTGAGAGATCCAGGTCTCGTGTACCTGGTTCTCTCCTGGCGACCCTCCTAAGTCAAAATCTAATGAGCTAGCACAGTGCTGGGTGGACTAGGCAAACGCCCTCATGCCAACACAGTGCTAGGCTCTAAGGTACACAGACAAGAAAATGACCTAGGCCTCCGCAGGTATCCGGTACAGTTGCATAGGCTCAACGAAGTCTATGCTCATAGGAAACTGTAACCTGATAGCCTCTCCCCAGTCTAGCATCGACTGACCTGGCAGACACCCAAGAAAATAAGGTTGGGGCAACACGATGAGTATGTCAAACCTCCCCAAGCCAAAATGGATAACCCTCTGATCCAAAATGCCTAACTAATTACATATAATATCTCTGAGAGGTCGCTGTATAATACAGTGACGGATATATGAAATCAACGTCAAGGGGAAGGGCAGTTAATTAATAGTAGGATATACAGAGAGAAGAAGGTAAGCAGTGGTAGAGAAAGTTCGCAATAGGGGGGTGAGGTGGGCTGATAGATTGCAAAGGGATGTTAGCATTACAGCACTAAGAGGAGCTCTGAGGAAGGAACTCCTCAGGACCCCTCCAGGATCACACACAAAGGCATGGTGGTCAGCCAATCACAGGCTGCTACGTCACCAGGCAACAGGGCTGCAGAAGGCGCCAGGAACCACCAGCCAATCAAGAGGCGTGGGACGGCACGCGCGCGAGCCTACAAAGCGAGGGGGGAGGCAGCACATGTATACGCACGCACACACTACCACCCCACTGCCTATATTATTCTCTCTCCTTAACTATACACAATGCATCTTATGTTCTACTCATGATATAAAATGCTTCCCCTTGTCACAGACAAAAATAAAGACCACCATGGGACTGTCTGCAACAACACGAACACTATGAAAGAAAGAACAACATTGTAGATAGACTGTAGCCAAATACCTTGCCCCGGCGAGTGCTAGCGAGTGGCCAAGCGAGCGGCTGAGCCCACATGGCGTTCTGCCAAGCTGCAGGGGTCACACTATCGCCTGACGCCATGATCCCCGATGGGGTGGCCACGAACGAACCGCCCCCATGCACCTCTGTCCCCAGTCAGTCGACGCCTCTCCTCCCAACCAGCACCACCTTCATTCATATACTTCCTCACTCCATTCTTCGACCTCTCCTTCGGTTTACCTCTACCTCTCTGTCCTTCCACCTCGCTCTCGTACACCCTCTTAGTCATTCTCTCGCTTTCCATATGTTCCATATGGCCAAACCATCTCTAGTTGTTCCTTTTCACACCTTCCAGCACATCTACCTCCACTCCACATCTCCTTCTTACTTCCTCATTCGTCTGTCTATCCCTCCATGTAACTATGCACGCACTTCTTATGTAACTCATTTCCACCGCTCTCACTCTTGGTCTGAGTCTCTTCTCGAACGTCCATGCTTCGCTTCCGTAAGTCAGTATCGGGATTACCAAACTGTCATACAAGGACTTCTTCACTTCCATACTGACCACCCTATTTCTTGTTACTGCTTTCAACGTTCCTACAATAAAAGAAAAAAAACATCCATTTTCCTTCAAAATCTGCTTACATAATAGGGGAATATTACTTGACCTTTGTTTTCTATCAACTAACATCTCACAATATCTTATTAACAATTTCATTACAAACACTCCGTAAAGTGTGCACTTAAGTACATTCTATGTTATGAAAATAGTTTCAAACAGCGTTTTCAGAGTTAATCCTTATAATTAATATGTTGTATAGGTTACGAATTTTATCCTTCCTTTTATAATTATTTAGAAAGATACAATGGAATGGTAACTGCCTTGATGGTGTAATGTTTAGTGTTTACAATCTGTATGTGGTAACCCAGGTTCGAATTTCCGGTGGATCACATGCTTTCTTTCATTAATATCTTTGGGAGGTGTTTGGTGTTGGAATAAAATTAATAAATTGAAAAAAATAGATTATTCGCAAAAGGAAGAATATCACAATTTATGTGAGTAGTCTTCACACAATCATGCATAATCAGCAGTATACTATAAAATTACGTTTTACAATATTGCAAGCGTTTTTGTTAATGACATTTTGAGGCCATCGACAGCATATGTTTATTGGTTGTCAGTTTTCATGACCTATTAGTGTTTTCCATAAAAAAAACCTATTCATTTTATCATCAACCCACCAATTAATTTCCTAATATACCTAATTAATGAAATCAATTAAACTAATTAATACATGTGGTACTCCAAGGATTCGAACCTAGGATACTCACACCGAATTTCAGCGCACTAACCATTACGCTACCAAGACAGTTATCCCCTAGCTATCGGGTAGTTTTGTAACTGGCAGATTTACCCTAAACGAGCTTCATTCCATGCTCTTTTTTATACATAAAGAAGAGCCAGAGCATAATACAATTATGTATCCGTGAAAGGGCGATAATTGAGCTTTCCAATGACACCTGAACCATCCTTGTACGACCACTGGTTCTCTTGCAACGAAGTTGCAATACGAAGGGAAAAACCCTAAAATACAGTAATTTCCTCAGTTTTTACCCTGTATCGCGGGACCAGGGAGGTGTAGACATGTGATGGTGGTGTCAGTGGTGGGACTGGGTCCACGCTGAATGGTCAGAGCCCGCCTGCGGTCCTCCCACCGCGTCGACTCTCTCTCAGAGCCGATTATGAGCTCAAAATCGCATACGACTTAAGGCGGGACTCGCTCTTTAGGCCTTGGTTCTCTAACCGACTTAAGGAGGGACCCGCTATTTAGGTGTTAAAGGTATGTGTACAGTACAAGCTCACGATATATTATCCATTCTCGAATACTAGATATTAATCTAAGCATGTACAGTATATATACCCAACTGCACGATGATAGTCTAATGATTACACGAATGGAAGGGGCAATTGATTGGACCTTAATTAACCTCAAGTGAAGGCCTCACTAGGAATTCCTCCTGAATCTGAATACATTCATATTATCACCAACCCACCAATTAACTTACATATACACCTAATTAATAAAATCAATGAATCTAATGAATACATGTGGTACTCCAAGAATTCGAACCTAGGATATTCACACCGAAATTCAGCGCACTAACCATTATGCTACAAGACAGCTAAAGGCTTATGCACGAGCTCACAATATATTATTCATTCTCGAATACTGGATATTTATCTAAGCATAACAGCTGGATTTAAACTGTTGTTGATTGAAGGGTGGTGGTAATGTAATCTGAAAAAGTATGTTCCAAAGCGAAGTGATGTCCTTATCTTGATTAGGCTACTTAGCTATTACGAAAATAATGAAATAGTTGTCTCATGTTTCAATTGATAATCGATAACTCAGTTGTTAAAAAATTGAAACTGGAAACCAAACGACTATAGCAGCAAACAATGTTTACGCTTGGCCGCTCTATTATGTAAAATAATACATCCGACCAGCAGCAGCCAGGGAGAAACTTTCACCACAGTTTTTCCCAATTAGCCGCCTCTCCTGGCACCTTACCTAGTTTTTGCATGCAACTTTTACTCCGCCGTTTCTCTTCCTCTTTAATGTTTATAAAATATAAAATATTCCTTAAACAAAACATATAAATAACATATCACGCACAGGAAAACTAAATGTAGCCCATTGCCAAGTAAATACAGACAAACATTAGCGACTCATAATAATTGGTTAGCGTATCATTTAGTTTAAAATATTTTTTTGAAGCACATCCAGTTAAAGAAAATCGAAAATTGTCTTGATTGCTTCAGAATTATCTACCATACATCACTATGGATTAAACCATATAAATTATACAAACATATTTTGTTACATAGAATGTACTATAAAATAATTATACTGTCCTAGTATTTGGTTAGTTTTGATTACTGTGCTAATATGTGACCGTGTTACTCGTCCTACTTGAAGATATAACTGTGTCTAACATGTTGGTGGTATGTGTATGTGTTGTACACTAACTGGAAGGTGACACAGGTAAGAGTGCTGGCCAAGTGTACCGGTAAAGGTGAGGGTACGAGGACCTAGTGAGGGGGGAGAGGACAAGTGTACCGGTAAAGGTGAGGGTACGAGGACCTGGTGAGTGGGTAGAGGAGGGTGAGGGCAAGTGTACCAGTAAAGGTGAGGGTACAAGGACCTGGTGAGCGGGTAGAGGAGGGTCAGGCCAAGTGTACCGGTAAAGGTGAGGGTACAAGGACCTGGTGAACGGGTAGAGGAGGGTGAGGGCAAGTGCACCGGTAAAGGTGAGGTTACGAGGACCCTTTAAATATTGAAGTTGTATTCGTTGTCTTCCAGTCTCCTGGAATACTTCATTAGTGTAGTTGCTGACCCCTTTCGCCTGTTTTAAGTGGTCTCTTTAACACACAAAGAGCGGGTGGTAGGATATTTTACACTGTGCCGCCCAGCGTTTTTTTTTAACCCTAAATAGGGTTGTTTCCGTGCTCATTTTCATGCATAAACAAGACCCAGAGCGTAAAAGAAGTATCTATCCCTGAAAGGGCATAAACAGAGCTTTTCAATGACACCCGAACCATCCTTGTACGACCACTGGTTCTCTTGCAACGACCATGCAACACGAGTGCAAAAAACCTAAAATAAGGTCATTTCCGTACATAATTCCCTGTATAGCGAGTGAGAGAGGGGGGAGGAAGGTGGTATACAGTTCAGTACATCCACGGTGGTCGTGGGGAGCGGATATAAGGTTACTACGCTCGTCCCACCGCTCAGCTCTCTCTCTCAGCAAGATTACGTGCTGAAAATGGCACTCGACATATGTGGTGCACCGCCACATAGTCCAAATTTATTTAACTCGACAGATGTCGTGCGCCGTTGGTTAACACTTAAAGAGCGGGGCCCGACTTAAGTCCGTATCTAAAAAGCAGCAAGTTAGGAGCATTATTAAGGCTTTTAAAGGGTTAAAATCGAGTGCAAATGGCCGGGAGCGCAGCAGGCCACACGTCCGACACCCAGGGCTTAACGCCGCCCACTGACTCACGCTCCCTCTGTTTTCGAGAGGCCGGCAGTGTAGCCAGTAGTGATCGTAGCTGGAAAAAATATGCTGCTATACGCTAAACTCCCATGTTAGTGGTAGCACTGCATGAAAGCGACGAGTGCTACGTACCTCGTTCTGGTCTCATTTTGAAGCTTGTAGCTCCTAGTTTTTTTGCTGAATACATTTCTTTTCATGCAGATACTTGATTGATCATTCAGGAGGGCCTGAATATGCCCAAGATAGCCCAAAAAACCCCGCTAGACGAGGGTTAAGGGTTAAGGGGCTCCTTCCCACTTTTGACTATGTTATTGTTAATGTGTCTATATATCTTTCCGAGACGTGCCTTACAATCTTTTACTACATTAATTCCACACTACCTCTTTGTTGAAAGAGATACTGAATTAAATATGATTTTCGACTATATATTTGTGGGAAACAATATTATAAACATATAAAACCTCCTAGTAATAAACACCAACCTAGTGAGAATTATGTGCAGCTAAAACAAAATGTAAAAGCGTCGTGTCTATAGCATACAAACCAGTAATGATATGCATACATATGAACATTACCATAAAACACGCACCATTCTGCCACCGAAATTGAGTGTTAATTACTTTTGCCCAAATGAGAGTAGCTGAGTTTATAGGCCTACTGGTATGTTTACTGTTGTATTACACATGTTATCTAGCAATGTTTATAGGCCTACTGGTATGTTTACTGTTGTATTACACATGTTATCTAGCAATGTTTATAGGCCTACTGGTATGTTTACTGTTGTATTACACATGTTATCTAGCAATGTTTATAGGCCTACTGGTATGTTTACTGTTGTATTACACATGTTATCTAGCAATGTTTATAGGCCTACTGGTATGTTTACTGTTGTATTACACATGTTATCTAGCAATGTTTATAGGCCTACTGGTATGTTTACTGTTGTATTACCTATGTTTATAGGCCTACTGGTATGTTTACTGTTGTATTACACATGTTATCTAGCAATGTTTATAGGCCTACTGGTATGTTTACTGTTGTATTACCTATGTTTATAGGCCTACTGGTATGTTTACTGTTGTATTACACATGTTATCTAGCAATGTTTATAGGCCTACTGGTATGTTTACTGTTGCATTACACATGTTATCTAGCAATGTTTTCTTAACCCTTACATGTGTTATTAATAACGTTTTAGTAAGTGACACATTAATGCAATTTTATTGTGTACTGTATAGAGAATATGAATTACAGTCATGGAATGTATCCACTGACACATATACTTAGGTTAGGTTATTGCCCTGGTAGCCTATTTCTGCGTATTTAAAATACTATATTTTCGGTTAGGCTATTACCGCTGGTGGCCTATTTCTGCGTATTTGAAGTGAGTGAAGTGAATTGAATTGAGTGAAGTGGTTTGAAGTAAGTGAAGTGATTTGAAGCGAGTGAAGTGACTTGTAGTGAATGAAATGACCTAAGGAGAGTGACTGTCATAATGCCTCGCACCTGTACGAAATGCGCCGGTAGGTTTGGTGCTTCCATGTTTGCTATTTCCGATCTTCAAGTCTGCCGACTCTGCCAGCAACGAGAGGATCTGACAGCGAATTGAATGAAGCCCACAAGATCAACGCCCTCACCATGAAGCTGGATTCACTCCAAGAGTTCGTAACACTCAGCGTTAGAGTATCACCAAATTCAATTGTCACCGCTTCAACTCCAGCTGCCACCGCCGCCCCAACGTCAACTGCCAACAATCCAACGCCTGCAGTAGCCACTTCAGCAGATGCTTCCGATGCACAGGAAAAAAATAGCGACTCTGTTCCTCCTCAAGACAACTTCTGTGTCGTGAGGAACAACATTCGCCCCAAGACCAGGAAAATCATACCGGTTACCAAGTGTCACAACCGTTTCCAGATGTCAAAGAGGAAACAGCAGAAGTTCGGCTCGTGGGAGACTCGATGGTACGTGGTAAGCTCACAGAGTTTTGCGCCAGGGCACATAAGACCAGGAAGTGTTTTGTATCCCTGGTGGTGGTGTGGACGACGTAGTTGCTGCAGTTGACGAAGTATCGAAGCTGGCCCTGCTAATATAATGCATGTCATCCATGTCGGATCCAATGATGTACAGCGAACTCTGACGGAACATTTGCTTCTCAAGTACAGCTGATCAAGTCGTTTAATGAGAAGTCTTCAAGGATCATCGTCTCAGGAATGGTCCCCCGGCTCGGTGTTGAGAGCCAATTTTACAACATAGCCACCAGCACAAATTGTTGTCTAGCTAACCTCTGCAGGAATGAGAACGTGGGATTCGTCGACACCTGTGATAATTTTTACTACGATGACTATTTGTTTTCGGATGATGGAGTTCATCTGAACCAGGTGGGAGCAGCAAGTTTTGAACGTCTTCTCAATGATGCGGTGAAGGATTTTCGGAGAAGAAATCGACTCAACACAGGACAACCAGAAAGGAGGATTGAAGAAAGCGAGGATGGCAACCTGCGAAGGACTTAAATGCTAATCCGTCAAAAACCACGAAATTGGATAAAGCTCCAACAACAAGACCCTAATCCCAAACCGCCATTTTCAGATTTGGAGGAACTAGTGTTAACAAAAAATTGCGATGTTATCGGCGTAACCGAATCTTGGCTAAATACAGAAGACAGAAACTTTATAGCAGAGTATTCACTTCCCGGTTATTAATTTAATGTTTGAGAAAAGTCAAATAAATAAAAATGGAGGTGGCGTTTTACTTTTGATCAAAGAAAGTCTTAACCCGAGTTTCTTGTTTAAACCTCAAATTGTGAATGTCGACACATCCTTTGTGCTAATAATGAATAATAAAGGTACAAAATTAATACTTGCATTAATATACAGACCTCCAGCTCAATCCTTGCAAACTGACATAACAATGTATGAGCAAACTGCAGACGCAAGTAACTCGCAAGATACCGTAATTTTTGGCGACTTCAATTTACCTGTGACCAAGTGGGGAGATAGTATTACTTCACACCCTGGACAAGACCTGTATGCAAACTTGCAAGAGAGTTAGCTATATCAATTTGTTAGATCTCCAACCCGTGAAAATATCATCCTTGACCTTGTACTTTCAACAAAAGAAGAATTGATAGAGAACTTGAGTGTCGGTGATGAATTCAGTAAAAGCAACCATCATACGATAACTTTCAGTTTAAAGTTTACTAGTAACGAACCAAATATTATTCCACACATATAATTGTTTTATACTGATATGTTATACTCTTTCAGCTTAAAGTTTTCTAGTAACGAACCAAATAGCAGCATCGAGAAAGTCCCTAATTTCAAGAAAGCAATCTTTCGTTAACTTAGAGCAATGTTTAAAGAAACAGACTGGAGCTTTCTAATTAACAATAACGAAATAGATACATCTTGGGAATTCTTCGCAACCACTTACCTAAAATCAGTGCAGGACTGCATACCATCGAAAATACGGTGTACAGGGCATAATGATAAACCCAAATGATGGAATAAAGAGATTTCAGTTTGTTTGCTTGCTAAAAAGATTGCTAGCGATAGATTAAAATCCTCACAAAATGACGAAGAACAGGTCAAATTTGTAGAACTACGACGCAAAGCCAAAAAGTTAATTAAGCAAAGTAATAAGACCGTGGAGTTACATGTTGCGAATCAAAGTAAAACAAACCCGAAAGAATTGTATAGTTATATCAGAAAGAAGAAACTAGTTACTTCAACTGGTGGGCCGTTAGTCGATGAAAATGGAGAATACACCAAAGACGAAGTACAAATATGTAACGCCCTCAATACCTTCTTTGCATCAGATTTTACAACAGAAGACCTCAGTGATATTCCTACCGCATCGCCAATTTTGATTGATAATTCTGATGTTCTAACCAATATCACCATAACAGAGAGAGAGAAGTATTGAAATGTTTAGATAAACTCAAGGTAAATTAATCGCCTGGACCTGATACAATCTCACCTAGAGTTCTAAAGGAAGCTAAGGATGAGCTCTCCAAACCACTGACATTGCTATTCAATAAATCCTTGCAGTCTGGAACTACTATATGCCTGATCAGTGGAAGCTAGCCAACGTAACACCGATATTAAAAAAAGGGAGCAAATCCCTACCCAGTAACTATCATCCAATTAGCTTAACCTCAGTTGTGTGTAAAATGTTAGAAACACTCATAATAGACACACTCGTAAATCACTTAGAAGAAAATAATATACATGAAGATACTAAACACAGCTTTCGTAACAACCGTTCCTGCTTAATAAACTCCTTAGACTTCTTCCTTCGATGTCCTCAACCTCTATAATGAGAGTAAAGCTGTAGATATTGTATACCTTGATTTTCAAAAGACCTTTGACAAAGTTCCCCACAAACGTTTACTGCTAAAACTAAAAGTGCATGGAATACAAGACGGTGTCTTGAAATTGATAGAAAATTGGCTCGGCGACAGAAGGCAAAGAGTAGTCATAAACGGTAAGGCATCTAAATGGACCAGTGTGAGTAGCGGGGTACCCCGGTACTAGGACCAATTCTCTTTCTAATTTATATCAACGACATAGATGAGGGTCTCACATGTACAATCTCAAAGTTTGCTGACGATACAAAACTTGCAAATAGCGTACTCTCAAAAGATAAGTTGTCATGTTGTGCCCAAATTTGGCAAATGAGTTTCAATGCGGATAAATGTAAAGTACTACATATCGGATACCGAAATGAGAAAGCAAACTATTCGATGAATGGCACTCAGCTTAAGAATGTAGACAGAGAAACTGATCTGGGAGTAACAGTATCGAGTAACCTAAAACCGAGTCAACAATGTTCAGAGGTTGTTAAGAAGGCAAACAAAATATTTGGCTTTATAGGCAGGTCATTTGAGCATAAATTCAAAGTTATCCTAACTCTTAACAATTCCTTAATTATATTACTAACAACTGTCCCCTACTAACATATCCTAACTCTACCACGGACATTTGTCCCTTTCCATTTTTCCCTTACCTATTCTAAACTACTGCTTGGACCCTTGACCATCAGTGTTTTGGAGGGCAAGCAGCTTTGAGGGGTCGCTGGACCTGTTGTTGCTTGATTTCCTTTGTACTCTTTTGTACCCTTTGTACTCTCTCTCTCAGTATACATTATAAAGCTTTTTTTTTTCCATCAGTCTTCCCTATAAATCTCACTCGCAATGTCTTTCTTCCAGTCAAATAATATAGCACATGCTGTCTTCCTCCAAACAGTCAAGTTGGGGATTATCATTGTCTGTCCTGCTGCTTCCTTCGCTCTTTCTCACTAATGGGTTCCAGTGTTATCAGTTATATTTATGATAACTGTTGTCTGGTCCAGGTCATATAGTATTGTGTAGTCTCGAGTCTGTTCCTCCTCTGGCACTTACTGGACTAACGTAACCTTCTACCATAATATATTTAACTTTATACAGCTTCTGTTTTCCTTATTCTTACTCTGCATTTGCTGGCCCCAATGGAATTGTTTTGGACTGTGGGTCACTCCAAGACCCAGTTTTTTCCTCTATATCTCCATTACAATCTTCCACAAGACTATCAACTATTCTTCAACAATACTCAAGTCAACCCTCATTCTCTCTCAATATTCTAGGTTTATCTTTTTCATCCGACCTTTCTTGGAAAGATCATATTACCACTCTTGCTAGAAAAGCTCCCCAAAAGTTAGGTGTGCTCAATCGTCTCTGTTGGTTCTTCACCCCCGCACAGCTTCTTGCTCTGTATCGGGGCACAGTGCGCCCCTGTATTGAGTATTGTTCGCATGTGTGGGTAGGCTCCACTCACACCGCACTTCTCGAAAGAGTAGAGTCCAAAGCATTTCATCTCATCAACTCGCTTCCACTTACTAGTTCCCTACAATTTCTTTCTACATGCCACAATTTTGCATCTCTTTCACTCTAATATTGATATTACAACAATCAGTGTTCTTCAGAGCTCTCTCAGTGCATACCTCCTCCCTTGCGGTGAGTGCGAGGCACCCGCCTTTCAACACAATCCCATTGCTATTCTGTCCAGCTCTCCAGCACAAGAATTGGTAAATTTTCTCAGTCTTTCTTCTACTCAACATGTGAACACTGAAACTCTCTCCCTCAATCAATCTTTCCTTCATCTTATGTCATAAACTGCTTTAAACTTTGTGTGTCCAGGCATTTCGACCCCAAAGTCCCTTGAATTCGGCCATGTCATTTGTTCGTCTTTGGGGTAGACACTCGTTACAGACAACATTCCTCTTGACTCATATATACATATAAAACAAAAACAAACTTCTATCAGTGGTTTCACTCCTCAATAAAACGCAAGAGTAAGAGACTATTCTGGCAGATATTCAGTTTCCTGACTACTCCTTGTTATCATCAATTAACAACATAGACAACTAGTGAGGCACTCGGAAGAGCACATACTTCAGCCTACGCTGGTGAAGGTATGCGTTATACTGATCGCCTCCTAAATATACAGTAATCACTTCTTCCTTGGCGCATATGCTATCTGCCCACCAAATTCAATGAACACTGGTTCATAACTTTGTGAGCCGCCTACGCTGGCGGAGGTATGTCTTCTACCGATAACTTCTGTTGCACATATCCTATCTGTTCACCGAATGTTGTGAACATCACTTCATAACTGTTTTAAATACACAGAAAAATAAACATACAAACTGAGACAATCACATAACTTACTACAATTTCGTTGGCGGAGGTAATGACTAAGTTATGAGTCTTGTCACTGGAAATACATCAGTAATTAAATATATAATAATACTGTTTAATGTTTCATTGTATACATATAATATACAACACATATAGTTGTAATGGACCCGGTACAAATGTAAAACATATTAATGTCAACACAGTTTAGAATGACTCCTTCATTTTGCATTCATTATAAAATACCTGTGAAATATGTAGATACTGTACATGTATTCAACATTCCTGACAAAATAGCTTGAATTGTAACGCAAAACTATTAATACACATTCATGTACTTTGTATCAGATTTTTTGTTCTTGTTCTACAATGTAAATAACATAAGAACATAAGAAAATGGGAGTCTGCAGAAAGCCGATCGGCCCAAACAAGGCAAATCCCTGTCACACCAAACCCCAATTGCAAGGCCTAATTATAGACCCAACTCACGAATACCTTGAGGACTGACCTCACCAAAGCGGTCAGAGATCAACACAAGATTACGGGGGTCTGCAGAGCGCCGATTGGCCCACACCCGGCAGATCCCCCCTCATACCCAACCCATCTTGCTCGTATGTCGATCTAATTTAAATCTTAAAGCTCTCTATCGTTCTCGATCCTACCATATCACTCGGTATCCTATTCCACATGTCTACAACTCTGTTACCAAACCAATATTTGCCTCTATCTTTTCTGAAACGAAATGTATCTAATTTAAAACCATTTGTTCGAGTTCTTTCGCTATCACCGAGCTTCAGTACATTTTTCATGTCGCCTTTATTAATCCCACTAACCCACTTGAACACTTCTATCATATCCCCTCTAACTCTGCGTCTTTCTAACGAATGTAAGCCTAATTTTGTCAACCTTTCTTCATTTGGTAGATTTATAATATTATGAATATGTTTAGTAATTCTTCACTGTACTCTCTCCAACGAATCTATGTCCATTCTGTAATAAGGACACCAAAATTGGACAGCATAATCCATATGAGGTCTCACTAATGAAAAGTAGTTTTAAGATAACATCGCCAGTTCTGTTACTCACACTCCTTGAAATGAACCCGAAAATCCTGTTTGCCTTTTTTCGAACGCATATACACTGTGTTCTAGGCTTCAAATCGTTGATAACAAACATCTATCTATCTATATGCTCAGGCCCAATCCCCATTTTGGGGGTAGCCGGCTCAAGACAGAGCAAGAACAGGGAAAACACAAAAACAACATAAAACAACGAATAAACACAGGTAAAAAACACAAATTCACACACATCTAGGTCACCCAGGAGAAGACCCAGAGACCAGGGTCACCAAGGTGGCTCCAGCACTCCCCCGGCCCCGACCACCCGGAAAGGTTCCGATCTCGGCAGGCAGACATGCAGCGGAGCCAAAGCCACAAGCCCTCCCACCACACTTCCAGGCACACCCTTCATATTAATCGTCTCCCCGGGCCAGGCGCCTGATGGGCTATTATCTAGTCCAACTTGCGCCCGACCCCTTACTCCAAATGACCACGTGTTCACTCAACTATTCACAAGCATTCTCCATTGACTCCTGTCCACCACCACTTCCCCTGCCTGATCTATAGTCATTCCTCTATTATCCAAAGCTTTTCTTACACAGTCTCTCCATCTCCTGCCCTTCTATCTCCCCTTGTACCTGACTCACATATTCTCTTTGTAAGCCTTTCATCTCCCATTCGTTCAACATGACCATACCAGCTCAGCACCCTTCTGTCCACTCTGGCTGACAAATGTTCCTGCTGCCCACTTTCCTACGTATCTCTTCATTCCTCAATCCGTCTCTACGAGTAACTCCACACAAACACACCCAAATCTTTCTCGCAGTCTGAGTTTTCTAGTTCCGTATTAGCTAGTTTATATTTTGCATTAGTATTCGTCTTCCCTATCTTTAGTACCTTGCATTTGTCAATGTTAGAATTAATCTGCCAATTTACTGACCATTCGTGTAAGGTATCTAAATCCCTTTGGAGGCACTCTATGTCTCTATCTGAATCTATTGTTCTCCCTATTTTGGTATCGTCTGCGAATGTGCTTATCCTACTAGTTATACCTAAATCATGGTAATTTATGTATATAACAAACAACAGAGAACAAAATACAGATTCCTGGGGGACACCACTTTTGACTGCTTCCCATTCTGACTTAGTACCATTTTTGCTGACTCTGCTTCCTACCAATTAGCCATGACCTAATCCATCCCAACAACGACCCACTTATTCCATGCGCCTCAACTGTTCTCATCAATCTCTCATGAGGGACTCTGTCGAAAGCTTTACTGAAATCTAAATATATTATATCATATGACTTGTCATTATCTACTGCTTCATTTACCTCTGAGAAAAAAGCTAAGCAAATTAGTAAGGCAGGCACGTCCCTGAGTGAATCCATGCTGAGAAGAATGTATTAAATTAAATGTTTCTAAGTGGTTTATAATTTTCCTAGCAATAATTGACTCTAGTAGCTTTCCTATGATTGATGTGAGACTAATGGGACGGTAATTGGATGCTATTGATTTATCACCTTTTTTGAAGATCGGAAGTACATTTCCAAGCTTCAAATCATCTGGAACTAAGCCTGTCTCTAATGACTTAAATAGAAACTCATCTCTGCATTCTGTTAATACTCTAGCATATACCTCATCAGGACTAGGCGATTTATGAGGTTTCAGTCTGTCAATTTCCTTAAGCACATCATTACTACTTGTAATAACCGTACTTAACCTATGTTCTATACTATCGCTATATACCTTACGGACTTCTGGGAACTGTGCCAAATTTGCTTTAGTGAAAACGGAAAGAAATTGACTTTTGAATGTACTGCACATTTATAAATAATGTTCTGTCATTTCTCCTATCGAAGTTTTAAGGGGACCAATTACATCTCTAACCTTGGATTTATCTATCTATCTATCTATCTATTGCCTGACGCCGTGATCCCCGAAGGGGTGGCCACGAACGAACCGCCCCCATGCACCTCTGTCCCCAGTCAGTCGACGCCCCTCCTCCCAACCAGCACCGCCTTCATTCATATACTTCCTCACTCCATCCTTCCACCTCTCCCTCGGTGCACCTCTCCCTCTCTGTCCTTCCACCTCACTCTCGTACACCCTCTTAGTCAATCAATTGAATTTATATAGTTGGTAAAAAGCTTTAGGATAATTTTTTGAGTCATTGGCAACCTTTGTTTCATAATTTATTTTTTTCTTTCCTAATATCCTTTTTTACCTGTCTCAAATTGATAGACTCTGATAGTAAGCAAGTAGGTGAATTTCGCCTTTCTTAATGTTTTTATATATTCCTCTCTTTTTTTTTTCCTAGATCTGATAGTCTGTTATTCATCCATTTGGGTTGGTTCTGTGTTCATCTAAATTTTCTTTTGGGGATATATTTATTTTGCGCATTGAATTATGACTTTATAAAATTATCATATCTATCTACCAAGTTTGACGTCTCTTCCTGACTTAAGCGGACAGGTACCTGAGAAGGGGTACACTCATTTGGACACCTGGATCGACTTAATTTTTTAACCATATGATCCGCTAATAGGGCTCTTCTTAGCCCACCATAATTGACTTTTCTGAAGTCAGGTATAAATGTTGTATTCTCTCTGGTATTACCTTTCCATTGTATATTAAAATACACAGAATTGTGGTCGCTATTTCCTAGGTGGTCCCCTATCTCTACAATATTTATCATATGTTCATTGTTACTGAAAACTATATCAAGAATATTATTACCTCTAGTCACCGTATCTATGAATTGAAATATCAAACTATCTTGTACTACCTCAATAAACTCTTCAGAATCAGAGTCGCCTATTTGATGCTGCCAACCTATATTCGGAAAATTAAAGTCCCCCATAATGCACACATTGCTAAACCTTGATGCCATTTCAATTTCCTCCCATAAGGATGTTCCGTCATTTCTACTCATATTTGGCGGTCTATACATAACTCCAATAACTATGGTCTCACTACCTTCGTTAACCTCTACCCAAACACTTTCACTATCATTATTAAGTCTAATACCTGATTTAATACAGCTTTTTAATGTACTCCTGACAAACACTGCTATACCGCCGCCCCTCCTACTTGTTCGGTCATATTTAATCAAACTATATCCTGGTATATCACATTCTGCTAAAAAAAAATGCCTGGTCTCTGTAATAATCCATGTTTCAGTTAGCGCTATTATATCTATATTTTCTTTGCTAACAAGTGCTCTAAGTTCGTTCATTTTGTTACATACAGTTTGTGTAATATACTCTCAATGTACCTCCTTTATTTATACCTAATTTACCTTTATTGCTAATAAAATATCCATCTTCCATTGCACCATCACTACTATCAGTTACATGTGCTCCGTTATCGCTATTACTATTACATATCACACTATCTGCACTATGTTGACTGATTAATTATATTTTACTCACTGGTTTCTTTAACCCGCTGGATCCCAGCGACACACGTGATGCGACGGCACTGTTCGACCACCAGCTCCCAGCGACGCATCACGTGCGTCCGGCATATTAAAATCAGTTACGCGGCAGGTATCGTCAGGAAATGCCTAATAATGGTACTGCGTACACTCTAGGGTATTGGGAAGGCGGGACTGGCGGCCGAAATGGGTTGGTGGGTCGTGCGGCTGAACCAGGGTGGATGAGAGGCATGTACTAAACCACCTTTTTTGACCGCAACTTTGGACCTTATTTACTCGGGTCGTATTGGTTGGTTTTGCTTGAAAATTGTGTCAGAGCCGTGGGATGTCATTGTCTATACGTATTATCGGTGTACATGAACATAGTCTGAGCTGGTGATGGATAATAAACGGATTTACGTATACCCGCATATTGCCACATGACTTTGGACATCATTTACTCAGGTGGTATGGTAACTATTGGCCTAAAAATGATACAGGGTATTCGATAGAATATGGGAAACCAGTGGTTAGTGGGAAAATGGGTAGGTGGGGTGAGCGACTGGATGGTGGGATGGATTAGGGGCGCGTAATTATCCACCTTTTCGCTCCGACTTTGAACTTAGTTACTCGGGTCGTATGGTCGGGTTTGGCTTGAGATTTGTGTCAGACACGGTTGGATGGTGTACGAGACCTTTGTATGGGTCTACCTGACCATGCCTAGTATTGCCTAGAGGCTACAGGCTGCGTGAGAAAATCATATATGCGCATATTGGCTCGCGACTTTGAGCCTTATTTACTCAGGTTGTATGGTGTGGTTTGGTCTAAAAATGGTATAGGATATTCCTTAGGATGTTTTTGATTTTGGAGGAGCTCTCAAAACGACTTTGGACCTTATTTACTACGTGCATATGGTAGGAAGTGCCTGGATGAGTTGTGTATATGGTAGACTAATCTATATCTCTGTAGGTGTGACATTCCTTAGTCACGCGACTTTAGACCTTATAATGTCTTGTCCTATGTCATATTGCCTTAAAATTTGTAGTGAAAAGTTCGTTTGCTGGTAGATATGATAAGACCAAAGGATGCTCTGGGCTTAGTGCGTGACAAAGGACATTCAGTATACCCGTTGTCTTCCGCGAGTGATCACCATGTCCCAACAGCCTCCACGCCGTAACCCACCCCGTGCTAAGGGCCTTACCATTGATGAAGCCCACGAAATTCTATTACGAAGTGACGAGGAAGACTCTGACACCGAATCCTCATGCCTCGATGATTCCGAAGAGGAATATTTCCCGAGTAGGGAGGAATATGCCGCTATGAATCAGGAGGCACCTTACATCCCTATACCAGAACTGCATCTCAGTTTTGAACAAATGAGGGAGAGGGAGGCTAGAAATTACCATTCCCCCATGTCTCCCAGGGCAAAGGATATAGAGGACTCCCCAGCAAGTGGGGAACAGGTCGAGCTACATGAAGAAGTAGACGACCCTATGGCCTTCCTGGACATTCCCCTACACCACCGCCAGCCTGCCCCTACAGCCGCGAGTGTGAGAGGCCACGTTCATGCTCTCCCTCCTCGCCGCCTCCCATCACCACCACCACGGAAGCCCTCACCTCTCAAAGCTGCAAAGCCCAAATATTTTTATGGGCTTCGCAGGAGAGATGCCGCACCACCATCCAGTGAAGAGGAAGAGGAAGAGGAGGTTCCCGACACCCCACCAAGGGAAGTGGAAAGACGTCGGATGGTTGCGAGGCGTCTCTTCCCAGTTATGGCAGCCCGGGAAGACGCAGCTGCAGCGGCCAGGGGAGAGCCTCGCATCCCCACACCACCACCAGCACCTTCACCAGACTACCCCCCACCATCACCAGGTTCACTACCCTACACCCCCACCGGAACTCCTAGACCAGTGCCCTACCACACACCAACACCAACACCACCTCCATTCGATCCTCCCGCAGAAGTCCCAGCTCCCGGGCGTGGGGTTGTAAGTGGGCGTCCAAGATGGGTGGGTAAGGTGACCCTCGTTAGAGCCCCTCCCACTGGCGGTTCGAGAGGGCCAGGAGGGTCCAAGGTGGCCGTCAGGAGGCAGGCCAAGGTCAAGGGCAAGGGCAAGGGGTAGGGCAGTGGCAAGAGACAGGGTTGCGCCCCCTCGCCACCCTGGTGACCCAGATCCCGACGACCCTGATGCCGACGACGACGAAGGTGCCGGAGGAGTACCTGATGTTTGGGATTGGCAGGATGGGGCACGGTATCAGCCCACCGACTGGCAATTTGTGGGCGCAGGGATTGCCGGCCCTACGTTCCCTCACCAAGGATCTGACACCCCAAGACTGGACATCTTTATGCATTTTTTACTGCCAACCTGATGAGCCTAATTGTGGACCAGACTAACTGGTATAATTGGTACTTTATGGCTGGTAAGGAACAATCCAGGTACTCGGCCAGGCTGTCATGGGAAACACTCCAAATCCCAGAGCTCTACTCCTTCTTGGCGATCGTGATCCTGATGGGGGTGACGACGAAATCGTCAATCAGGAAATATTGGTCATGGGATCCCCTCATCCGCACCCCTATCTTTGCCAAGATCATGAGCCGGAACAGATTCTCTGCAATCATGGGGAACCTGCACTTCATTGACAGCCTGGCAAGCCTACCAGAAATCAGGACCTCCCCAGAAACACCAAGGACCCCATGGAGAGGATAAGACCAATTTTTGAGTACCTCAAGATAAAGTTTGCTGCAGCCTTCAAACCCCATCAGAAACTCATAATTGACGAGAGTTTGTTACTGTGGCGGGGAAACATCAGCATCCGACAGTACATCCCCAGCAAACGTCATAGGTATGGCTTGAAGACCTTCGTCATGTGTGACTGTTTGACCGGCTACATCCAGGACATCATTCTGTATATGGGGAAGAAGACAGAATTGGTGCCATCGAGGACATATGGTATATCAGGGACCTTGTCATCACCTTGATGGAGCCCTACTTGGACAGGGGCCACATACTGTACCTGGACAACTGGTACACCAGCCCCTCCCTTGCCAAGTTCTTGTATAGCCGCACAACAGGCGTGTGTGGCACCGTCAGGAGGAACAGAATATTCATGCCCAATCTACCACCCAGGCGGGAAAAGGGTTCCATCATCTACCTGCAGGCCAATAATGTCCTCCTGTTATCCTGGATGGATAACCGGGACGTCAGCATCCTCACAACAGTCCACCAACCAATCTTCCAAATCAGCCGACGACGTGACCGAGCAACAAGGGAAATAATCCGGAAGCCTGAGGCAATCTGTGATTATAATATCAACATGCGGCTGGTTGACAAGTCCGATGCTGTCATCGCTTCGTGTGAATGTGCGAGGAAGACTATGAGGTGGTACAAAAAATTGTTCTTCCATCTCCTAGACATCACCCTGTACAACTGCCACATTCTCCACCATGCAATTACTGGCAAGCGAGAGACGATGGAGGACTTCTGCATCGAGTTGAGCAGAGAGATGTTGCATACATACATGACTCAACCCCGCAACCCGCAACCACCATCACATCGTCAGCCAGCAGCAGAAGGGATTGCCAGACTCACTGAACGCCATTTCCCCACGTATGTGCCAGCCACTGAAGCCCAGGCGAGACCCCGCAGGCGGTGTCATGTGTGTCGCAACACGACACGAAGGAGCCCTAAGCGTGTTGACACCAGCAATTTCTGCAGGCAGTGTAATGTTGCACTGTGTCACCCGGACTGCTTCATCGAGTACCACACCCTTAAACACTTCTACGTGTATACAAAAGACTGTGAAAAAAGACGCTAAACCAAGTGTAAATAATAACTGTATAAAGTGATAAACTATAACTCCATAATAACAGTGAGATACATTTTACTTGTGCAAACTAACAAAAATACAATGTGAAAGCCAATATTTCTAACTAAAAAGTGCCTACAAATGATATAATATAAGTAAACTATACGGTAAACTATTCTATATATATAAAGTGACAGTGTGGCAGTGTCAAACAACTAAAGTGAAGTGCTGGCCTAATGTATATCATATAAAGTTTGACAGAGGGAAGAGAGCGCGGGAGTGAGAACTGTCACCTGGTGTCCGTCTGTCTGTATGTAGGGCGGGAGTCGTTGCCACGAGTGAACACTTATATCACTTGAATATGTGCACTTATTACACTTGAACTTTACTTATTAGAACATTATTGATACATACGTGGTATAATATGAACTATAAAGGCACACAAGATACTCAGGTGGTATGCAAATGACCAAACACCGGAAAACTCGACTCATCGTACATCTGGCTGCCGGGCTCCCCAGCCTGCCCGCGCGGGCGGGATATATGAACCGGGCCAAACTGCAGCTGTCATCTCAGGACCCCCCCCCCCCCCCACCCTTAGGACCCCTACAAATCATCGGTAAGCCAAAAAAGAAAAAAAAAACAGAAAAAGAAAATTGTTTTCTTTTTATTCTTAGTTAGAAACAAAATAAATAAAAATCGCTTGGGATTAGGGTGAACAAAATATTATAACAAGCTGGGGCTCAGTGGATTAACAAAACCCTGCAACAATCCCATCTAGTGATCTAGCTAAAGTAGACACCCCTATACGAGAAAGGTTAACCACATCCTGAGCATACAACTTATCCTTACCATAGAAAAGGGACCAGTTGTCCAGGAATGGAACTGCATTTTCTTTGCAATATTTCTCCAGACGGCTATTGATACCAATAGCTCTGGATGACCATTCCTTTCTTACCCCTCTTCTAGGTAGGATGCCGTGTACAACAGGAATACCTCCCGTTTTCCTAACCTTATCTAACACTTCCCAGTACTGAGTGAGCAGTTCCTCAGTCCTACCTTTACATACATCATTGCTCCCTGTACTGAAGCAGACAATGGGGCTATCTCCACTATCTGTCATGATGTCATCCATTTTCTCTAACACCTTCTCAACCCCGTCACCAGGCAGACAAACAAGTTTGCTAACGTCGGTACAGGTAGCCCTACCTAGGTGTCTGACCATGGAATCGCCAACAATAGAAATAGACTTACCTTGTCGAAGATGTAGTGGCAGCAGAGGCAGAGGCGGGACCTGTGGTAGTCGCAGTAGTAGTAGCAGCAGTGGTAGTGGTAGCAGAGGCCACTTTGGGAAACATTTTGGGACAGTAGCTGACATAAGCGACATGCCTTTCATATTTCTATTATGAACTCAAATATATATTTACTAACCCTTTGAGGATTATAACGCTTTGGTTGGCTATCATTAGACTATTGTATACAACTTAAGAAGGAATTATAGGTATTAAAAGGGTAAATACTATCTCAATCAACCCTCTGACTTCCATTTACCCTTCCTACTCTGAATAAAATCGTTTAATGATAGCCAGAATAAACTGCTGTCAAAATGGATCATAATCCTCAAGAGGATACTTCAACGACGTAGTTTATCATGTATATGTTGTGCAGTCTACTCGGGAAGTTGGGGAAAGGAAGCTGAATACAGAGAACATAAATACAATAACACTGTTGTGGCGAATACAAGAAGATAATATTGAGGCAATACAGAATAATGGCGGTATGGTCGAGTTTGTGTTATAATGTTGGATTAAGAGGGTAGTGGATATTGTATGGGTTCTTTATATATGTATATATTTATGTTATAGCAACCTCGCTAGACCTCCATCAAGCTTAAACAAAAACAGCCCTTCGAACCCCCTTCAAGATACATTTGTACATTTTTCGGTAGACAAATATCCCGGCCGAAAGCCGCTTCCTCCTAGAATTAAAAGCTCGCTATCGCTGGCCAGAACAAAATTGACACATCAATGGCTCGAAAGGTCTTGATATTGATACACAATGGGGCAAAAGGTCTTCAGATCGCCAAACTAATGGAACGAACATCTTTAAATTTCAAAGCTAATGGGACTAAACATAAGGGAGAAAAAGCACCTACCTTCCCTTTAATGGTTCCTTCGGATAGAAAACCATATCAGGACACATGATATTGGTGGATATTGGCTTATTGGTCTCACAAGCTGGTAGTGGTACGATATAATGTCACAGCATGCTGCACTGTGGTGCCCTTGAGCTATCAGTTATTGGTAAGTGTAGGGAGATAGTCTACAGTAATTGAAACTAATATGAAATGCGAGAAAGGTAGAATGGTGTAAGCTTAAGATAAAACATATCATGAAAATATACATACCAGTACAATTCATGTGTGGATCTTTAGCCTAAGACCAATATTTGTGTAATTTGACTGGAATGGTTGGTGGGGGGGGGGGGGGGGAGGGGCTACAATGAAGAACATGCAGTATTTGTCTTAAGCTACTTAACATGAGTTGAATATAGAAATGGTCAGACAAGCAATCAAATTTACCCTGGAATACTGCTGAGCCACATAATTATGACATCACAGACCTCATTACATCTGAGTGAGATGTAACATCAAGGAGAGAGAGCTTGTTCACTACACTCCATGGGCTTTGTCACTGAAGGATAGTTAGAACCTTGTGTAAACCCCATGTTTACATTGGGGACATCTGGTTTTGAGACTGGGTGACCTGAATGATACCCTTCCAACTCTTACCAGACCCCCAAACCCAAAGAGGACTTCACAGCAGTCCGCTTATAACTGGTTCCTATTTATACTGCAAGGTGAATCAGAGGCACAGGGTATAAAGAGGCTAACCCAAATATTTCTACCCGGGGATAAAGAAACATCACCTTTCTTTCTTAATCTACTTAATAATGTATATACTGCAGCATCCTTGTTTAACTATCTCTTCTCATAAATGCTTCACGGCACACTAATATTACTGAGGTAAACAGTAAACAATGCAAATACACAGGTTTTCAGAGTAGTATACCGACGTCTGTATTACAAGCGTAAGCAATTAACAAGCAAGATTATTTAGGCAAGCATAACATTAACCTTCTAAGCCAAACAAACACACTCAGGTAAATACAAATTATGACTTCAAGCAACAAGGCAAAAATAAATAGAAGAAGTGCTGAAAACGTCATGTCATAAATAATCCGCTTCTTACCAACACATACACAAATAGTATAATAAGTACTAAAGAAAGTAAGAATAGGTTAGCATAATACAAATATAACATTATTAATTACATTGCATGGTATGAACACATTACCGTGGATACAATAACACACATATACACTTCTTGTATAGCTTAACGGTCAAATTGGATTGATACGGTTGTATTGGATCGTACATAATTGGGCTGAGAAGTTGAACAGCCCATGCACATGTTGGTATCCCCTGAATGCAGCCTTTAAATTTAAGGGGACGTTATTTTTGTGGATTTTTTAGTTTTATATTATTATTACCGGTAAATATACTTAATTTCGTTTGCGCCCTAAACGTCTACCAAGCATAAAAAAGACCCCCAAACTCACCCTTCGAAATAAATGTGTAATTTTGTCGGTAGGACAATGATCCGGCCGAAGGCCGGTTCCTCCTAAATTAC
Organism: Paralithodes platypus; assembly: GCA_032716605.1. Lineage (NCBI taxonomy): Eukaryota > Metazoa > Arthropoda > Malacostraca > Decapoda > Lithodidae > Paralithodes > Paralithodes platypus. The sequence goes on from CM064480.1 coordinate 7,291,047, forward strand.
AGGCTTGTTATTGCTCGCCAGGAAATATTTCACACCTAGATAGAGCAAAAGGTCTTAAAATCGCCAAACTAATGGGGCAAACGTCTTAAAATCTCACAACTAATTTGGCTAAACATCGTTATAATGCAATGCAATATAAAGGTACTGACTAAGTCTCATCTAAATCCTCTCATTAGTTTTCTGATAAATCCTACTTCCGACAGACACACAACGGCGGTAACATAATATCCGTACATTTGTATTATAGGTGATCATTATTGTGTGGCTTCAGGCACCTCAATGGTAACACACCCATCACACAGGATATTATATTGTAGGTTACTATTAGTCTGACAATCTCTAGTACATATTAGTTGTATGATACCCCATGAATGTGTTTACACTTTTTCTCTGTTTAATATAGCATAGCCAACATTATCAGAAGCTGTTATTGTTGTTTGCCTGACCACAATACTATGTCCTGTACAATGTGTCCATCACTCTGGTAAGCTGATATGCTGAATCTTTTTCTTCCGCGGGGAAGAAAGAGATTCATCTTCATAAGTGCAACGCTACTTCTCTTATGGTGTCGTCATATTGATCGGGTACCCACTACGAAAAAACTTCGTAAAAAATAAGAGAACAAAAAAGGAAAAAGAATTTCCACTTTAACACTGTTATACACAAGCTTCCCACATTCGGTGGATTTTCTTGCGTTGTGGCTTCTTACCGCCTCTCGCCAAGCGCAACAATTCGTTCTTCTCTTCCCCGCGGGCCTACTGTCAACACTTGTGCCCCCACGCTCCGGCTTCATTCGACGCTCGCTCTCCTCTAGTGAGTCTTTTCTCATTTGTATGTATCTGGGAGATAGTGAGCAGGGTTTAGACTAGCTAGCACGGATTGTGTTGTTGTTGGCCTGCAGGAAGTGTTAAAATTAGGGTACGTTTAGGCGCTTACTCCTTGTTTTTTGTTTGTAGCTATGCGCCTTAGTTTTGCTTTTTCCTTAGTTAGGAGGCTTTCCTTTAAGTTTCTTGCTGTTCCTTTGTACAGCTTGGGGGTCTAGGGACCCTGTCTTTGTTGCAGACGCGCTTGGATAGGATTGTCACACGTGGTTGTGGCGTCCTCCGGCATTTGAGCCTGTGAGAGGCCCCACGTAGGGGCTTTTCTCTTTGCCCTTTTGGCACTGTTCTTGGTTCTTCATGTAGTCTGTACTGTCTTTTTCCGGATAAGCCTATAGGTTATCTATTTTTTTTTTTTTGGGGGGGGGGTTTGTATTACTGTTATTGTTAATTATTATGTCCCCTGTGTGTTGTGGTCTCCCTGTTGGTTAGTGTGCCACTTTCCGGGAGTCCGGCAAAGTGTTCCACGCGTGGGAGTGCGTAAGTTTGGGTCGGGTTTCCTCGCGGCTGTGCTTTGCTCCTTGGCTGTGCCCGCCGGCCTAAGGTTTGTAGCCGTTGGGTCGGTCCGCCGTGCCGGCGTGTTCAAGGGCTCGTGTCTCTCTCGCCGGGTTTTGGCGTCGGTGGGTGTGGCGCCGCCACTGCCCCCTGGTCCCTGGTCCCTCTGGGATCCGGCGGACGCCGATGTAAATCTGGTTGGTAAGGTGCTTTTGAGCCCCTCGGACTTTGCCTCCGCCTTCCGGCGGCTGCGAGAGCAACAAGTCCTCCGGCGGGTGGTGTTTTTCGTGTACGGAACAACCCGATGCCCGCCGTTAGGGGTCCCCCGGTCATTAAAACTGGTCAGTTTTGACGTGGGATATTACGGTTGTTTACCCCGCCATGCCGGCGGCCCAGTGAGTAACAGACCCCGGCGGACACTGCACTTGTGTCTCGTCATCAGCTAGCACGCTTACTGCAATGGAGTTTACCCCACCGTGCCGGCGGCCTAGTTGGTAAACAAATCAGCGGCTGCTTGTGGGTTTTGTGGAGCACAGAGCGGTCCGCCGTCAGGGGGCTCACTGTTCTATGACCTACGTCGTAACGGTGGCCCTCTGTTTTCAGTGGTATCCCCTTCTTATGTTACTCAGGGGCATGGGAAGAGGCTATTCACGCCCTCTTAGGGGTAACAAGAAGAAGGAGGCCGTTGCCTCCTATTCTTCTTACACCGGGAGGTTAGGATAGGTGGACTCTCCCTGTATATCCTTATGAGCATTGATTCCTGGACATTTTTCTTTCTAGGTGGACACTCAGGACAGCCGGCTACCGCGTCGTTTCCGCCGGGGAGAGGAGTCTCTGCATTATGCCTTTGTTTACAGTCTGCTCAACCCCCGCCTGTCTTTTGATACCAATACCAGCACATAACAGGTGTATCAGGTGTGTTCAGTGTTTAAACAAAAACTCTTTCATGTGGGCATCTCGTACATGTCCGGTGTGTTCAGATCTGTTCGAAGAATGGCTCGCGGCCCAAGATATGTCTTGCTTACTCACTCTCATTGACGTTAAAACTAAGTTTAAGACCTATGCTTCTCAGGTAGCTAACAAAGAACTGTCATGTGACAACCCAGAATTATTGAGGGTAGTTCAATTGTACTCATTTGATGATCATATAGCTCACCAGTCACACACCTCTCCTATACCCTTGTTGACCCCTACGTCATCCACGACATCTACACAGAGCTCCTCTCCCCCATCCAAGAGGTGCCGCTTGATGTCACCGGAATGTCCCCAACCTGCTCACCCAGCTCCCCCGGCGGGCAACCTGAGGCGCATGGACAGCACGGACTATCTGCCTGACAAGATCCGCCGGCTCTCGAGTCCACCACGACGTGTGTTACTTTCTAATGAAACTCCTACTTCTGCGCAAGTAGATCTCACAGAATCACAGCTGGAAGGTCCGGCGGCCATCTCGGGGACGCAGGGGGTTAGTCCCGGTCTCCTCGAGCCGGACGCCTGCCTCTCTCACACTGCCACTAGACTTAGACAAACTGTACACGGTAGGCTCCAAGGTTCCAAGTTAGTGTTGTCAATCAAACAGGCTCAGCAAGCCAACATGGCTCAGACCTGTACTCAGTCTCCGCGTGTATTTACATCAAATGCATTTACGACCATACGGTCTCACGCGACACTCCTGGCTCCTTCTGAGGACCAGCTCAGCTTGACGGCCGCCCTTAAGAATATGGGTTCGCAGAATGCGACCACCCCGGTAACACCTCCGCCGCGTGACCAGAAGTCACCGGCTTGCGGTACTCACCACCTGGCTACGGCTAGTAGCAGTCAGACACTGATGAACAATCCTTCGACACGGACACTCTCATACAGGCTGACACTCTGATACCCACAGACCAACAAGTTAGGCTAACTACACAAACCACTCCCACGAAGTTAACGACTGTGCAGCTAAATAAATTGTTACAGAAGGTGATCAGTCAGTGTGCCATTAAGCAGGGTCAGGCCCATACTCGGGCACTGGGACCACCTCACAGTGTATGTAGGCCCCCCTCTCATATCAATGTAGGCATTCCCTCTCCGGTAGTCCCATCCGCCGGGCCAGCAACGACCCGCATAATTGGCTACCCGCCGCCTACAGGCCCGGCGCTAGACAGGAAAGTTCATTCCCGACCTGCGGGGAAAGAGCATCAGCCGCGGGCCATAAATGTTACCCCAGCTTCGTTGACAGGCCCATTAGTCCGTCCCTCAACCTCGAAGTAACTCCTAGGGTTAGGAGACCTAGAGTTCATGGGTGCATCCAAGCCCACCAATATAGCTCCCCCTTCCGCCGGCCAACCCAAGCAGGGACTACCGGCGGATGCTTGGTCAATTGTTCCTCCCGACCTTAGATCCCCCTTGAATAGGTTGGACACCGAGTCAGTTCATAGTCATTAACACCTCAGCCAGAATAGTTCTGTGGGTTCGGATGATACCCAACCTTACTTATCCCCCTCGGTAGACAGGACCCATACGGTGAGTAACCCGCCGGGTCCCTCTTCCACCCCCAGTTCTCACCCCAGTGCTCCCCTAGTCCCGCCGGGTGTCCCGTCCCAATCTCAGGCCATTAAAACACCAGGCAGGCTCTGGCTTCCGGTCACGGCAGTGACACAAGGAGAGGGGCATAAATCAACACAAGGGGAGGTCCCAGTGCCGGTGGAGTGGGCTATTGAAGTCAACCGTAAACATGTCTTTAGGGAAAAAGATGCTAACGGTACAGTCATACAGGTTCCTATAAAATTATATGCTAGACCTGACCCAGCAAATTTTCAATATTTTGTGTACAACCCATGCCTGCTGGTTCCTCTTCCGGCAGATTCCCCGGTCCAGGATCCTTCTCACCCAGACACTCCCATTTGCCCTGATTGCCATAAACGATGTAGCACTACTGGTTGTCGTTCTCTGTATACACAGAGAGAGCCTTCTCCCAAATTTCACAGATGTGGTCCACATAAAGACCAAAGGGAGCTGAATCTGAGTGAGGTGGGCGATGGGCCGTGGGTAACGTGGGATCAGGAACTGCAACAATTTGCTGTAGATATTACATCCAATACCTTGTCCCCAATTCCACCTCCCCCCGTTACCGATTTTGACTGGCTAGCACAACGACCGGGCGGCGTTCCGTTCCCTATTTTTAAAGTCCTGATAGCCCCTCAATTTATGGCGGAAGATTTTCCATTGCCACTCATTACTCCTGAACCTATTGAACTCCAACGAAAATTTCTGGTCAGAGATAAGGCCCACAGGACGTTAATTAGCTTCCTGTTAACTAGAGACACGGCCCAGGCTATTTCCCAACCGATGCCTAATCCCTCTCCACGGACCCAGGAATTAGTTAAAGTCTTTCAACAATACCTCCTCCCTACCCCGGCTAGAACACTCATGGAAATTCGAACAGCCTTGTTTGAGGCAGTCCGGTCACGTCAGCTACTCAGACTCGGTATGGCTCAAGGGTTACCTATGAATGCTTACTATAGGATCTTATTCTCCCCTGTCTTGACTGCGGGAATCATAGATAAACAGACGGAGCGAGATGTGAGGGTAATGTTGCGCTCGAAGGACAAGACAAACCAATAGGTTTTTCCCGGACGGCTCCAAGCGGCAGGCGGACGGGTCCACCTCCGGCTCTTTGGTTAAAATACATATACTTTTAGGACTACGGTTCAGGATTCTTCAGTTCTCCCTCGGTCTTCCTCCCTGCCTCAGCCATGTTAGTGCAATAGGGTTTCGAGGTTCGACCAAGTGTTAGTTCCCACGGGGGGCAGCGCCCCCTGATGTCTTCGGTCTGACTGGCCGTAACCGATCCACACAACAGCACGCCGGAGAGGAAGTCATGTGGCTTTACCTCACATGGTGTTGCATAACAGACCGATAACCACCCTCTGCATAAGGGAAGGGAGACTAACTCATTACGCAGGGAAGGGAGACTGCGGCTGCCACCCAGAGTAGGTTCTGCAAAAAAACTTTAACTCCCCGGCAGATTCCAAGTCTCACCCGGTACAACAAACACCTCATGCATGAGGACTCTGTTGTTGGAGCAGGCTTCCTTGAAGCAACGCACTGCTCCCACTCTTTCATATTTTATAATGTTGTATGCATAACAAAACAATTAATATTTCTTTTACTGTTATGAGGTTTCTTGACTTAACCATGTGGTTATTGAGAGTTTGATATTTACGAATGTCCCCCTCCAGTCTTGGAATTATTATGTTTTCTCCACCAACCAACTCTACTCCTAAAATCGATTTATGAAATTAACAGACACATGTGGCAGTCCGGGGATTCGAACCTAGGATGCTCACACCGAAAATAATTCAGGCAACGTCGTCAATGATGAAGGGGCCACTATTAAATGATAGGTTTGATCCCCGAAGGGAAGTAGAGAAAACCTAATGTTGAATAGGGGCCCCGGAATCATTGACGACGACGTCTCTCCCAGCCATCCCCTTCCCATTCGCTGATATTTTTGAGTTATCTTGATATATCATTGAAGGACGAATTGTTGCGCTTGGCGAGAGGTGGTAAGAAGCCACAACGCAAGAAAATCTACCGAATGTGGGAAGCTTGTGAATAACAGTGTTAAAGTGGAAATTCTTTTTCCTATTTTGTTCTCTTATTTTTTACGAAGTTTTTTCGTAGTGGGTACCCGATAAATATGACGACACCATAAGAGAAGTAGCGTTGCACTTATGAAGATGAATCTCTTTCTTCCCCGCGGCGGTTGATTCAAACGACTGACGTGGGTGTTGAATGGAGACTATTATACTAATAGGCAACGTCGTCAATGATTCCGGGGCCCCTACTAAATATTAGGTTTTCTTTACTTCCCTTCGGGAATCAAACCTATATTCCATGCCACATGTGCATATGTTTGAATAACAAGGTAACGTTGAATTATTAGGACCCAGAAATTAGGTGTAGATAACTTTATTGTATAGTCAAAGTATAAACAAAGGCGGGTGGGAGAGCGAGAAGGATGGAAGAGGTAAACGCACATGCCTCCTCCCCTCCACCTACACTGCTTGCAGTGCTTTGTGATGGTTTTCTTTTCTTGTCCTAGTCTCTCGTGTACATCCATAGGACATAGGCTATATCTGGGGTAGAGTGACGGTCCCTGAGCGCTGCCACTGAAGTCACAATGATGAGGGAGGAGAAATGGTATGGTGTGTGTGTATGTGTTCTGAAAATGTTCTGAGGTTTGGAATCGAGATTTGCTACTTTGAGCTAGTTGTCACCCAATTTTCATGTGGATCTCGCCTTTGCCGCAGTTTTAGTGTGTGTTTGAATATTGGGATTCAATCGAGTCAAGTGGCATTCAATCAATAAAAGCTCAATTGTGTCCTGCCACATTTTAGAGGTTAAAATTGTTATTGCATAAAGGTCGACCTTCAATTGAAGTAATCATTATACTGTAAGAATCACAACGCCCTTAAAGTCACCGCATCAGCTACATTAAAGTTATTACATTCGCCATTGTTCTAAACACGCTATTGTATTAAAGTCACGAATGCATTAATGTTTCGCTGCCTAGATAGTATTATGGTAGGATTTATTATGTAATATGGGATAGTGAGATAACAAAAAAAGGAATAACTAATAGGTGTGGAACAGGGTAGGCTTAGGGAGGAATAATTGAAAAGGTTGTGTAGATCAGATCTTCTCTTTGAGACATACTAGAGAAGAGAAAGAAGTTTTATGTTGCCTTCATGAACTTGGAGAAAGCCTTTGACAGAGTACAGCAGATATAGCAAGTATATGGAGAGTACTTAGAAAGGATGAAATGAGGGAGTTGTTTTTATTTTAGTGTTGCATTACAGCAAGGGTGTGTTGTTTCACTTGGTTGTTCAGTATATGTATGGCTGGAATCACGAAAGACAGGACGCACTGTGAATGTTGGACTACTCATGATAAGGTAAGGGAGTAAGTGCAAGTTGTCTGTGCTACGATTTGGTCATGATGCAATTCTGATGAGTGATAAGAGTGGGATTTGCAATGTTTGGTAAATATCGTTAGTATTGTGTGTGGGAAACGGAACCTGAAGGTTACTGTGGTACAGAGTAAGAAATGATTGTCTTTCAGATCGACACCATCACAAAGTGTGAAGTGATACATTTCAATATAAGGGCAATTTGATGAGTAACATGGAAGTTTGGATGATGAAGTGCAACAAATGGTACAGCAGGGGTGGAGGATTATGGGAATGCTGAAAACAGTGACACAGAATAAGGTGGTTAACATGGAAATAGATTCATCACTGCGCATGATGCTGTGGTAATTCTATCATTGATAAATGAGAGAGAAGCATGTACGTTGTTGAAGAGACAAATCAAAAGTGAGAGGATGTGAGAATGGTATGTGGACTCACATGGAAATATAAATAGAATGAGGAAGTGTGAGACAAATGTGGTGTGGATGTGGGTGTTCTGGAAAGTGTAAATAGGAACACCTAGATGTGGTTCGGTCATGTGGAACACATGGAGAGTGAGAAATTACTAAAGGAGTGTATGAGATTGAGATGAAAATGCAGAGAGGGAGAGGCAGACTGAAAGTGAGATTGAAGGATGGAGTTCATAGATATGCGAGTGAAAGAGGTGTTGGGTAGGCGGGAGGGCACCACCTGAAGTATGACAGAGATGTATTGATTTAATCATGTCCACTCCCTCGGTGGACCAGGGTGACTAATTATAGATATATTAATAGAATTTTGTTACAACTGACCACGCAATATTAATTATAAAACTGCCTCAAACTATGTAACTTCTCAGGCACCCACACTAATGTTTCGTGTTGGTAAATTCAGGTAATGCACTTTCCCTCCTCTTTCATTATATAAACCGCCTCATAATATATATTTATGCAGGGTATATATAAAATACTTTCCTTGGCACTCACATTACGTCCATTACGTTTAATTTTATTCCCGGCGTCGGCATTTTTCGATTAACTCTGCTTCCCCGACTGCAGCTAAACTATTTAATCAATGTCTGATTAAAAGAGTGTATGCCTTTTACGGTGAGGTATATTATGTTGTAATTGTGATATTCACTGTATACACTATTTTCCAACCACAATAGTAAGCTTTCTCAACTAAATGCTCTAACACGATATTTATGGTACAGTAGCTAAATGTATACTTTAACCCTTTCAGTAAGATGAGCCCTTGCTTAACTTATATACAGGATAATATTAGTCTATTGTATGCAATTTAAGAAATCCTATGTATCTCAGGTGGTTTATTGAGATACCATTTACCCCTGTAAGTTCAAGAGGTTGATTATAGGCTAAACGAAATTACCTAAGAGTAAAAAAAGGACAACTCAACCAGTAGACCATTTCAACCAGTAGCTCTCAACCAGTACCAAATCAACCAATACGGTTAGGTTAGGTTAGTACTATATTTTTGCACTTGTTTGGTTGGTCTGGGTTAATTTGACGCTGGTTGAGAGCTACTGGTTGAAATGGTCTACTGGTTGAGATGACATGAAACCGTAAAAAGAATAAGATTAAATTACGGCATCGCATTGAAAGGGTTAATATATGAACTGCCAGAGTTGCAGAAGAAAGTTGCAGGTGGAATCATTGGTGCGGTACCGGCTTTGGTACTTATTAACACTTTGGTACTTATTAACGATATCACCACGACTGTTTTCTCAACATTTGAAGACTATATTATAGAATAAGGATGTCACAAAGATAATATTAGAATGTGTTTCAGCCATCAAAGATGTTTTATATGAACAGTATAGAATGTACTGTACAGAAAATACCAATCTCCCTATGACTCTCGGTATCTATCTCGGTATCTGACTATCGACAGCGGTAAAACTAATGAGGCACTCTACTGGCAAATTAGATTATGATTTCAATAAAGTATGGGGGGGGGGGGGTTGAGGGGCAAAGGACCCTCTACCCATCCGATATCTCAAGGCAAAAATAAAAACGTGTTTTGTTTATTTTGAACAAAGTACATTCAAGCGTTTAAATTGTTTTAAGATCGTTGAATAATGGATAACACGTATTTTCCGAGGATTGTAAGTAATTAAAACCACTATACAGTATACCGATGAAAATTACCTAAAACCGAACACAAACATGAACAAATTCATTGTTTCAAGGCGGGTGCCCAACCCCGAAAGGGGTTGAAATAGGGGAGCTATCCCCCCGCCAAATGCGTCTTTCTAGGGCCTTTCCTAGCTGATGCTGAGAGGGTTGGGTTCTAGTCATGTGGTGATGGGCTGGTTTATCAGAGTGAGAACTGAGCGATCTCTGCCATACCCATAGCTTACTCTGACTGTTCCTTTTACTTATATATTTTCTAGATCTCAAGTGACGGCGTCTCTTCCGTGGATTGACCTCCCAATTTACCAAGATTGGAAGCCAAAGCGTCACATTTTTCTTTTGCCTCTCAACTTTCTCTTGATAATTGCTGAGGGGCACAGGGCCCTGGGTGTGGATTTGGTTTCCCGGGCGTTTCCGCACCCTCCTCAGCTCCCCGCCATGGAGTGGCTTCGGTCACCTAGGCTTTATTGTGGTCAGCAGGGAGGGTTCTGTGGGGGCGCTCGGTTATGGCCTTGGCCTTGCTCGGGGCCTTGGGGCTGTTCGGCCAGGCAGTTTGGGGAACAACAACAATAACAACAAATTCATTGTCTCGATAATATTTTTCTCGGCTTTAGTCCCTCTTTATCAAACTGTCACAAATCTGTTTTCCTCCGTGTGACAGGTTTTCTTGAGTTAATAATTGTGTCAAAGAGAGAGATGATACATTTACATATATTTACATAAATACACTGACCCCCCCCCCCCCCCCCCACAAACCTTACGGTCTAAAGGAGGCCGTCAGGAATATATAATAGAGATAGGAGAACCCCAAACAAAGAAAAGTAGAAGTAAAGGATAGCACAAAATGAGAGAGGGAGAGAGAGAGCTAGAAAGGTGGTAATGGTATAATAACAATAATACTGTTTGTGGGCCCCCTGGTCGACCCTAAATATCCAGTTTTCTCCCCAGTAAGTCAATTACTGACCTCACTGAGGCTACTCCACTGTTTGTCCTGCTGAGTTGCGGAAATTCGTACATTTGACAACACCCCGTATTATCTGGTTGACTCCGAACATGCACACATTATTGATTTCTTACACTTACAGTATATACATATGCAGATTAGAATATATAAGTTTTGGTTAAGCTCCACTGTAAACATGCAGTATTCAGTTGATCAAAAATGTTACAGAAAAGTTAATATAATTCGTTGTTTCAATGTATACAACCAGCTAGTTTAACAATTTGTGAAGTGAGTGTGGTAAGCTAGACGTGACATTAGGCCAGATTGAGAGAGGAACCAGCATGACCTGAGAGAGTGACTTGATTAATGTATCGGTAAGGTGACGAGTACTAGCAGACTGCGGTGGTTTGGCCTAGTTTAAGGGGGGGGGGGGGGTACGTTTTATCTGACCCCTTCTCCCTCATGTTTAACCCCATTAGGTTAAATAGTTTAAGACCTTCCCATTAGTTTGAACATTTTAAGATCTTTCGCCCCATTTCTTTGATTAAGACCTTTCGTGACATTTAGGTGTCGAGGTTTTCCTGGTGAGCTATAGCGACCCTGTACATTTAGAAGAAATCGGCCATCGGCCTGGATATTTTTCTACCGACAAATGTAGTCTCGAAGGGGGGTCATGGGGATGTTTTTTTTAGTTTGTTTTCGTTTTTTTTAGGATAATAAGAGGTCTAGCGAGGAAACTAATAAATATGTAAATTAATAAATAATTAAATAACCCAAACAAATAAACCCTAACCCCCTTAGCTGTGTAGGTGGACCAATATTTGGCTAATATCTGCGGATTACACAGTATTCTGGAGGTAAACGTGTATACGAATATTGAGCTCCATTAGTGAACCCGATAGTTGGCAACATCACCAACTTGACCATTATGTTTTGGTAAACAGCTTTATTCTGGCCAATAGTTCGGGACTATTTTGTACTGGTATATGGGAACAGTATTAGTGAAAGAAAGCCTACATCACCTTTTCTGTACCGGCGACGTCTGCTTTGATTTGATGTCGGCTACATTTAGAAGATTTTATTATGTATAGGAATGATATATGGTAGCTGAAAGGATTAATTGAGATAGTCAATAGCCTTTTTTATTAGTAAACATCCTTCCAAAGCTGAATAAAATCTCCTAATAATTGCCAGAATACAATGACAAAAAAGTCACCGACACTGTATGGGATAATAGTAAATGATAAACTGCCGAACAAGAGTTTCCCCAAAATATAGTTGTCATACAAGCGATCGTCTAAATACAGTATGTTTGACTAGTTGAAGGATTAAATGGTGGGAAACATGATATTGCAATTGACACACATATCAATAACGTAAATGCAGAAAGTGTATAATATATTTGAAAACAAATCACTGGCTATATTTGTATTATGGATTATAAGTGTTGAATACCATTAACTAATTAACCTCCACTCCCTTTTTCTCTGTCTCACTCAAACAAATACACAGGGTCACAGTAGGCAAAACACGCACACTCACATACAAACACATGCACATGAAGACACAGTAGGCTAATGCATGATTTCACACAAACACACGCACACAGAAAGCTAAAGTACACTCTGACATCAACTTAACCTAACCTAAAACACTGTTTCTAAGGGTTATGCTTACCGAGGCTGCAACTAGATGCAATATGGAGCAAAATGTCTATCTCGAAGTGAAATTACATTGAATTGACAAAATATTCTTGATATGCTCCATACAGGTATGCTCGTTTTAGTGAACTACCTTGTATATGTGTGTCTTTTCTAAAGTAAACTAACTTTTCTTTTTTATTCGTGTACTTGGCTTGTTTTTTTGTATAGATTGGACATTCAATATATAGCACAATAACAAGCCAAGTAATAGAACAAAAACAAGAAGACACAAAACACAAGGAAGTTTACCGTAATATATAATAAAACAAAATACAAATACACAAGGTAGTCTACTAAGAAGAGCAAATTTATATGGTGCATATCAAGAAAATACAGGTACAATTGTAACAAATTAATGAAATATCACTCTAACCCATAAACGGCAACCGTCTCAATAGAAGTTTTTCTGGTGCACTGCAACCGTCCTCAATAGATCCAGAGCATAAATAACCCTTAGTAAACACCCCAGTGGCACTCAAAACAAAGCAATTTGTGATTAGGTGAGATAATTCCCCTCCATTACTTGCTACCATTCCTACATGTGTCCCCCCCTCCCCCTTTTACCCCCTCCTCAATTATCGGCTATTTTTCCTCTTATTCCCCCTTTTATCAGGTAATTTTTGGCGCGAGTTTCCCTCACCCAGTCTCTTTAACATGGGTGAGGCAGCTAGAGATCCTTGCAACACAGAACCTTCTACTCAGAACCGTCAGATATACATCCCCCTGCTCTCGCCTCATGATACGACCTTGCGGCAATAATACGTCTATTTCACCCCCCAAATGCTATGCCCACCTACTTTATTGCTATTAAATGTTCATATGTTCATAATAAAAGCAAAATAGGAGCATATGGATAAGTAATTATTATATACTGTATATGGTACTATGGCGATTTTCGTCAAATAGAACCAAATACTTCGCTTGGCGGGAGGGTTTGACCTACCATAGCAGTGCAGTTTATGAGTTAAAACATACATTATTCGCCATATTATGTCTGAGGCCTTGGTGACACCCTATTAATTTAAAATATGCGTCTCCAGCTGTCGGGTCAAGTCAATTTTACACAAACCTACCAACAGTTTGAAAATTGAACATGTGTACCCATCAATGCTTGTAAACACACAGGCACATGCACGCATCACGGCCCAAATCCTCCCTAACACACACAACTGTTGATGGCGGACCAAATTTGATTTTGATTGTTGATATTTAACTCTGAAAGACCTATTAATCTGTTACCAATAGATAAGCCCATAATCAAAATGACCATATGTTGCTAGTTAGGGAGTTTTACCCATTGGAATACATTGACACCTTTTTGATATTTTGGTCTGGCTGTCATTAGATGATTTTAATCTGTTTAAGAAGGACCTGTGGGAGTCTGGGTGAGTGAGTACGTTTCCACTTTAATTTCTGGAGGTCTCTCCTAAGCTGAGAAAAACATCTAATGGCAACCAATTTAGGCCCCTTTCACACAGCTATCCCGACACTCCCGACGAGCGAAATTGGATTGTCGTGAACATTTATTGGAGACAACCAGACGACAATGGCGTGGGTTCGATAACCATTTGTACATGAAGAGAACGCATACCATAAGACACCCACCAACGGGCAAGAACCCATATCAGTAAAACGACAGCCCCAAAATCTAAACTGACTTGTTGTATATAATGGTGTAGCCAGCTGGTAACCTCACCACTGTCTATGTTCACGTTCCCCACAGCTCTTTATCCACTTCTCCTGTAGAGATTTTTAGCTTTGCTATAGTCACACGGAACTACACTGTCATCTTTTATACAACACATCACGAAAGCCAAAAAAGGGTAAATCCTGTCAACTATAAGAACACATGGGTAGTGGTGGAGTCAACACAATGCAAGGCATCAGCAGAAACAGTAGAACGGGTATAGAAAACCTCCTATGCCGTCCAGTAAAACAAATTATACCATAGATAACAATGTCTGGCATCGATTTGAGGCTGCAACCAATGCCATGTAGTGTATGGATGCGGTATTAATATCACCCCACAAATCTAGGGGATTTGTATTCATACTTCACACAGCTACAGTATTGAATATTGATCGTTTAGGCTAAGCAACCCCAACATACACACTTTAGTAACTATAATGTAAAACTTGCAAAATAAACAAACCAAAACTGGGGCAATACATGATAAATACAAAAGAACTATTCAAAATCGCTATGTGGAAATAATGCTTAATGAAATAAAAAACCACAATCCACCACATAGGGTGTACACAACTACATGAGCAAGACAATTTGGTTCCCAAGCAAACTGACTGCACATATAACAATGCACCATCGTCATGTTCAATGAATTAGTCAATTTGGGAAGTCCGGGACGTTCTAGTAAATTTGTCTAAATTCTGTATGAATAAAGAAACTACAATTTATATCAAATTCTATATTAAGCTAAATTTGCAATTTGACAAGATATCTACAAAAGTACAAAAAACATATATCACTCACTAACGATAGTGCTATCGGGTAGGTACTTGAAAGTATAGCATGCTTCAAGTGACCACTAACAATTACTACCCTACTAAAAACCTACATTTATTGTATAAATAAACTAAGGAAATCGCAAAAGCAAGCAATTGATCCTATCGACAATGAATAGATACAACATAATAAATATAAATATTTGAAAATATGAAGAAGGCACAATAGATTTAAACAAAAGAGTACTCTTTTAACAAGAACAATTAATTAAAAAAATCAATAATAACAATAGAAAAAGATAAACAATTAATACATACAGACAAAAAGTAAGCAGAGGTTATAATAGAAACTTCAAGTTAATAATGCTTAATTAAAATGATTGATATAAAATTTTAAAATACATTCACACTAATTGACCTTAAAAAGTTAAATTTATGCAACAATTTACTTGCAACAAAACCTCTGTCTACTAAGAGTCTGTATAGTAACCTAGCTCTATCCCAAAAGTCTTTTACTCTGGTTTAAATTTTACAAAATCTTATTAGCTGGGAATAAAAACAATTATAAGTTATTTTACTATCGATATTACTATTAGGGAAAGGAAAGTTTATTACGTTCAAATTAAAATCATCAACTTTGTGGTATATTTTAAATGTGCACTGTTCATTAACAATATGTATATTCATATCAAGAAAATTGTCAACTTCATCATTTACATTACCTTGTGATAGGGGAACGGAATTTGGATAAATTTGTTTAGCGACTTGACTAAAATTTAACATATTACAAACAAGAATATTGTCAATATATCTACTATTATTACTTAACAATTTAGCAAGTGCTAATTTTTCTGGGATGTTATTTTTCTTGCTACTGTCAACTATGTTTTGCATGAATTTAAATTCTAAAGCAAGCAAGAATAAGTTGCAATTAAATGGCTAGCATTTCCACCCATATGAATTCCTAATATTTGTTTGAAAATGTAGGGACCGAATCTAACATAAGTATTGAAAAGGAGGAATTTAAGTGCATCTTTAAGTTTAGTTCTATCAAAACATAATGAACTTGTGGGATCAAAGCTAAGTGACGCATTATTAAAATATGAATTAACATTTATGTAACGATTACGACTACTTTCAAATCTGTCAAAATGCAAATCTATATTAAAGCAAAGTTCTGAAAATACTAAATCTAAAGGCAAATTGGTATACAAAGTTGAAAAGTCGAAGCTATGTACTGAGGTAACTTTCCGCATGGTATTAAGTTTATCAATAACTTCAACTGAATTGTCAGCACTCCAATAATAGTTAATGCCAGTTCTATTCTTGATGGTATCACAATATCGTTTATGAGTACTTATAATGTATTTTAAGCAATGTACGACCTGTTTTGACAAAGGTTTAGTGGTAGCAAATTTTGCTCCGGCAATAAAGCGATATTTAAAAGGTCTTTTATGAAATTTGGGTAACATGTATAATTTAGCAATGCATTTATTCTTATCAGAAAGTTTAATATCAAAGGTTATAATTTTATTAGTATGTTCATTAATTAAGTTATCAACAATTAAATTTTCCTGAAATTCATAAACAGAATTACGCAAATATTTTTTATGAAATGTATTATCTTTAATGCCTAGTTCTTTTTTCATGTTTTCTAGATAAAATTTCTTACATATGAAGCTATAGTTATTGCTGGCTTTATCTACTGTAGTGATTACAAAATGTTTATGCAAATTTATTAAATCAATTTTAAGCTTATTATAATTATAGTTTACAAAATCAGAAAAATTTAATTCAGTTTTTAAGGAGAACACTGTATTTCTTATTAATTTAATCAATAATGTTGACCATGCTTCTAGCTCCCTCGCATAGCAGCAGCGCTTAGTTTTTAACAATTTCTCTTTAAATCTATTAACTGAAAAAAACAATATCTTTTAAAATGTTGTCAAATGGTACTTTATCATTCCCTATTCTATATTTAAAACCTTTTTGACATAGCTCCGCTAATTTGTCGTTTGCGAAATGTTCAACTATTTCTACATCACCTGTTAATATATG
Source organism: Paralithodes platypus (assembly GCA_032716605.1). Classification (NCBI taxonomy): domain Eukaryota; kingdom Metazoa; phylum Arthropoda; class Malacostraca; order Decapoda; family Lithodidae; genus Paralithodes; species Paralithodes platypus. Next base: position 7,307,671 of record CM064480.1, read on the forward strand.
ACCTATCGGACTATAAATGAACCTTTTTAATGCATTACGTCTGTTAGCCGGCATGTCCATGACTCTTTGACATACGCATTTATTATTATTGAAAATATAATGTTCTGAAAGATTCGCTAAAACTTTATTATAATTACAAATAATAGATCCAACAGGTCGCTCATATGAATAAACTATTATTGGTTTGAAATTTGTATATCCATCCGTCAACTTGGACTTAACTTTCTTAGAATTTATATGATTGCTAGCATTAATGTTGTCTTAAATTTTAGAGGTATAATTCAAAGTGGATATAACTTTATCTTTAATAGGGTTATCTATGGATTTTTTAGAATTAGCTCTAATACATCCCATAAAAGCAAAGTCTGTATTTCTAAATATATTTGTGAAATTATTTTTATTGTTTAGAATATTTTCTACCAAATGAGCAAAACTTTTCTTTTGTAGGCCTTTCAATGAATCTTTGAATGATTTAATTCCGAAATTTAGATATAATGAATACAAGTTATTGACAATCAGGTTAATATCTGACCTGTTTTTCTTTTTATTTAATGAATTTAGCCTTCTATTACCATGTCAACATGGTCTTCTGTTTCGAACGGGGAAGAGTCGCCACCGTTGTATAATATAGCAAATTATAGTACCAGTGTTTGTTCCTTATGGATATATTTACCAACTTAATTGTTTCATTACCTCTACTAAATATAATACTGTACCATGATACATACGATAAAGGCTTATACTGTTGTTGAAACTAAATGTTCGCTGTTACATGATTATCAAGCGTTGCTCTGGTTGATTCTACGTATTTGAATATGGCATTTACAAACACATTTTTTATTCATAAATGACTGTAAGATGAGTGAAAACATTAGACTCAATAATAAATATTTATTCGCTATCAAGATATTCAAAATTAACAGCGAAAACGTAATTTTGGACTGACAAAGTATGTATTGTAGTGACCAATGAAATAATTTATTCATATAAAGCGACCAGTAATTAGGGGTTCGAGCCATGCGGGGAACCCCCCTTGTAATCATTATATCTTCTTATTCTTCCAAATTATTTTTCCACAACGGTTTTTACGCATTATCTCCAGAACCACTTTTTGGATCGGGATCAAACTTTCACACAAAGTGCGTTTTTGTATTGGGCAACTTTTGTTATGTTAAACATCCAAAATGGCGGCCAAACAGGTCCGTGACAGCCGATTTCCCGAAAAATTTGAAACCTAAATACCGTCTCTCCCACTCATAGGAAATTATTGGGCTTTGGCATATGAACTCCACTACTAATGTTCCGCAAATGTTATCGAAAAGGTTTTGCTTTGCACGTAGGGTTTTTTTCGGCAATCTTGAAAAAAAATCGAAATACATATAAAAATCCACATCTTGAAAACTACGCGGATGATCAAAGCCATCTTTGAGTACCAAAAGAATAGAAATTGGTGGAATAGTTTGGCCGCAGCATTGAAAACTGTCTATTCTTAAATTACTTTGAACAAAACGTATTCGGTACCCACACAACGTTTTCAGTCTTTAGTCTATAGGCTTCACCGCATCCCCTAGTTTTGCTTAATAATTCTTAATTTCATTAATCAGTACCATACATTTTATTAAATTTAACTCTCTTAAAATAGTTTGAGTCCCTACGAATTCCACCAATTATTTAACCAACCTACCTATACATACGTACCCTACCAAATAATAATGATAATTCAAAATTATTTTTGGTGAATAGCAGAGCATTGACTGAGGTTTTTAACAATTCCTTCCTTTGCCAAATGCTTATTTTAATAAAAATATTATGGATCTTCAAAGTTTTGACAATTTTGGTGTGGTGTGACTTACCTTCCCTCATCTCTCATGCAGCAAGCAACGTCTTCAGGGGTTCAAGAGTAATGCATTCTTCCATAATATTTTATATAGTCATTTTTTTACGCAATAACTCCGGAACCGCTTGTCGGATCGGGACCAAACTTTGACACAAGGTGCATTTTTGTATTGGGCAACTTTTTATATCTATCTATTAGATAGACAGATATAAACAATTCAACGTAGGGCTCAAGATCCCAGTTAAGTCCAAGAAGCGGAGCAGCAGGCCAGACACAAAAGTGGAAGCCACGGCGGTAAAATTTCAATGGAGAAAAGGGGAACCCAAGACACACAGGACCAACGCCACGTTAGCGGAGGCCTGGGTCTTTCCAGCGGGTCTCTGTGTCGATCTAGGAGCAAGAGGCCGCCTGTGGAGCGGATACGAGGCACAGAAGGACACAGATGACATTATCAAGGGGGAAACCCAGCCAAGCAGCCGTTATCTGGGAGCCAAAGAATGCAAAGGGCATAAATTACCAGAGGAAAAAGTCATGTGGCCGATTCCCGGTTACAGATACAGGTCACAGGGTACATTCAAGAGTAGAAAATCCACCAGTGGAGCGGATTTCTATAGATAGAGGAAGAGGCAGAGGACACCCCGCCTGTTTGGCGGAAAAAGTGTGTAAACACAACGTGGAGTCAAGGCCGAACCTCCCTGTCGGTAAAAAGTCAAGTGTGAGCTACCCGACACCTTATTGAAAGAAAAATGAGAGGGGAATCGAAGACACACAGGGCAATTGCCACGTGAGCAGAGTTCTGGGACTTTTCAACAGGTCCCGGAGTCCACCTAGTACACTAGAAGGCCGCCTGTAGGGCGAAAACTTGTCACAGAAGGAGGACACAGAGTATAGGAAATCAGCCAAGTAGCCATATCCAGGACCGTACATACATTCAAACTTAGACAATAACCAAGAAAAAAGGCTATGTGGCCAATTCCCTGATACATACGTACAGGGCACAAGGTGCATCAAAAAGTAGAAAATCCGGTTGTAGAGCGTATTTCTAGAAAACGATGAAGAGCCAGATGACACCAGTAGACCCTTGCCTGTGTGGTGAAAAAACGTGGGTGAGCACGAATGTCGAGTCATTCTATGACAAGGGAATGTGCGCCAACACAGGTCATCCATGACGCGTCCATTCCCCCCCCCCCCCTGCCCCCAATCTGCCTCGAGGATATCAGTGAGACAACGAGGAATGGAGAGGAGAGGGCTGGACCTAGGCACGACCTCCAACCCACCAGCTGCATAAGTGGGGTGGAACAAGAACCCCACCCTGGGCAGGGAGAGCTCCCTTAGGGCAGTTGAGAGGCGTAGGACAGGACGACGAATCGTCCCGAAGGCCGTGGGACCCTGCAACCATACTGGGAAGCTCTCCCGATGGAAAGGGGAAGCAGCGCGGGGCCGGCGAATAGCAGGAGGAGAACCAGAGCAGGAACAGTGCCGCTCCCGTCTGCCAGTCGCTGCAGGTACCACAGACTGGGAAGACGCCGGCACCAGAGGTTCACAGTGCCGAGGGGCCATGCACTCCCTGGTTGGCGCCTAGTGGCCGGATCCGAACCCCGGCCTGGGAGCCACGTCGCAGCAGGGGAGCGGGAACAGTGTGCAGCATCCGAGGTAGGTGGAGGCAGCACTCCCGATGGCCCAGCATGACGAGCTGAATGCACGTCGGGCGGAGGCGGAGAAGAGGCGGCATCATGGGACTGTTAAAAATGAGGGAACGGTACTCACCAGTGGAGGTGAGATAGGTCAAAAGTATGTGCAGTGCAGCCTGAACTGCAGATGACACACCTTAGGAAGACAACATCCAAGAATACGCCAAGTAGCGGATAGAACAAGGAAAGACCGACACAGTAGACCACAAACACCAGGGCTGGGACAAGCCCTGTAGCAAGACCCAACCCTGGCGAACAGGTCCAATTCCGTAGGTGAAAAGAGACCCCCATTCAAAAGAAATACCTGAGAACCCTCCGTAAGAGCGGAAATAGGAAGGGGCGCAGCGGTGATTGGTCAGGTATGTCCAGCGGTAGAGTGGGCACAAGATGGAAGGAAAAAAGTCGAGTGTGAGCTTCCGAACAATACCCTACTAGTATAAATAGGGGGGGGGGGGGAATCCAATATACACAGGACAAGTGCCACTTCGAGCAGAGTCCTGGGACTTTTCATCAGGGCCATGGGTCCACCTAGTATGCTAGGAGGCCGCCTGTAGGGCGGAAACTAGGCACATAAGGAGGACACAGGGGATAGGAAACAGCCAAGCAGCCATGTCCAGGATTGTGCCTCCATGCAAAGGGCATAACATTTAGTCAGGGCACTAATAGTATCAAAAACCAAGGAAAAAGGCTATGTGGCCGATTCCCTGATACAGATACATGGCAAAGAGTACATCAAAAGTAGAATAACCGCCTGTAGAGCGGAATTCTAGAAAAGATGAAAGTGCCGAGGACCCAGGAGGCCCTCGCCTGTCTAGCCTCCCTCTGAGTGGGGCCCTTACACAGTTTCCAGACATCCCCTCCCTATGATCAAGTAAACACAGGCAGGGGAAGAACAGAAACAGTGAAAATTGTAATGAAAGCTAGAATTTTAACAAGAGCGACAAGGCCGAGACTTCCAAGTCAGTTGAGACAAGAGAAGAAAGAAGGAAATGTCCTGTATGGACCAACCCGACTGCGGGCAGCTCGAGGCAAAAAAACGATTAGCTTAGTTACACCAAACATAATTGCGAGAATTTTAACAAGAGCGTAAAAGACCTAAGCCACCAAGTCGGTTGAGACAAGAGGAAATAGAAGGAAAGGACCTGTGTGGACCAATCCGACTGCGGTCAGCTCAAGGTAAAAAACAGGCCTAGCTTAGTTACAAAATACATATATAAAAATAAAACACTAGGGCAGCGTCAATCCCTGAGTGAAAAAACCTAGTAACAAAGCTAAACACTGCCCGAAAAACCCCACAATTACGTTAAAGGAAAATAAAATATAAGTTAGGGCAAGCAAGCGACCGACACAGTTAACAGAACCACGTATCCTCGAGTCAAGCCCTGGGGAAACTAAAAGGAACTGACAAAAGTGTGAACCAGGCGACGAATTACAAGACCACCAACTATGGACATGTTGAAAAACAAATCAGAAGGGCTTATAGTAGTCAGTAGAGAACAAAGCAGCATGTTTGAAAGAGAAGAAAGGCTGTACTATGCCCTGTGCTCTTACAAAAGCCGAATCCGGAGAAACTTCATGCTCAAGTCTTGTAAAACTTTGACACGCAGTCATACGAAAACAAATAAAACAAAAAACACGTAAAAAGGGAAAAGAAATACAATGCATCACGTGGGAAGCATACATCCCCCTCCCAAGTTTTGTTGAGGGTTATTAAAGTGAACGAGAACCCGAAAAGCGAGGGTAGAATAGTACACTCAACGACCGCTACGCGACGCTGAGGACCAGCCACCTTCGAAGTAAACAATATGATTCAATACGTCTCCAGCACACCGCACACACCCAAAAACACGCCATCAATCTGTGAAAAGTGCTACCTACATCACTGAAATATCCTTCTAAAACCTCAACAGCCTGAAAAGGCTCACACTCACTTAGTTGAAGTGAAGGGGCAGGCAAAATCAGGCACTCGCGAAACACAGACAAAAAAGGCGTGTGTCGGGAATTTAGATAAAGAGGTTAAATTGCATATCACTGGTACATGAAAATATCCCAACAAATAGTTATATAATATAATTACCAACGAAGTATTCGATGGGTGTAATCCAGTCCCCCACACACGGCTAATTCAATTGCATGACATGTAGGAATGTTCACATAATACAATATCGATACAATGAACTTAGCTTAGAGGACTGGTGATGTAGGACTGTTGATATAGATTAATAATTGTACCACATGGTGAACTATGGGTCGAGTCAGACCCAGGGGGAGATGTTGGTTGTATGGTGGTTTTTGAAAGACTAAAGGGCCGGCGTCCGATCGCTTCGCGAAATTACATATGGCTGCCGGCTCACAATAATTATAACCCATAACTTGGTTTCATGATACATCTAGAGCTGATGTAGATATTTATATATTACAGTTAATATTTAACCTACACTTAACTCCTTCAGACATATTATGTTCCAGTAAGTCCACGGAGGCGGGAGCCCGGTACATTGCCACTGCACCACACAACTGTCAAAACCACACTGCTGACCGTTAGAATTGTCGGAGAAACCTGCGGTTGCCACCAACCGACAGATTTTCATCTAACTTACCGGACCTACTGAGCTCCAAATGACGCTAAGGCGTCATATAACTTATTCTAGAATTATGAAGATAAGTCCATATAACGCGGTAGCGTCAAATGAGTTTTTGGTTCACCCTGTCATATGACGCAGTAGCGTCATATGAGTCTGAGAGTTAATAATAAACTACAATACACAAAGAACTAGCCGAAATCGTACATGCGATACGATACCGTCAAATTCAAATGCCCTATAGGACCTAAACTGTTGGGATCATTACCCTATTCACGACATACTGCCCGCCACCAAAAACGATATACAGTAGCTATATACAGAAAACAGACATCGAAGATTCAAAGATCACCTTGTTTGATCTTAGATCTCCAAAGATCCACGGAACTCATACCCGCCCTCCTTTTGGGACGAGCGCCACCTGAAGCCAGAGGAGGATCATCCTTCTCATCATCAACTGCCCCACCCTGAGGAGCACTGTCACCAGCACTCTCCCGTGGAGGGGTATCAGTAGAGACGCCAGTATCATCCGGCAGTTCTACATCCTGCTCCAAGGGATATAACCTTACGACTGGGCGAGTAGTAACCCCAGTCGAAGTTCGTAATCTAGCAACCCTTATAAGACCATCAATGCCCTGGAACAAATCGACAATCCTCCCAAGCTTCCAAAATAACCTAGGACGCTCATCATGAATCAGTTCGATATCCCCGATACGAGGCCATCGTTGTTTCGTCCCTTTGATCATATCGGAGTGACGCTCATGAAGAGACAGCAAATATTCTTGGATCCACCTTTTCCATAGATCGTCCGACACCTTGTTCACATACTGGAAGCGACGACGGGTGGTGTCAGCATCGCCGAACGTAGGGTCTTGTAGATCTTCGTCGGTTACTGACGATCTAGGAAAGGTATTAAGGGTTCGTCCACGTGTTAACATAGAAGGCGAAATGGGTAAGAGGTCATCAACATCTGCTGAGGTATAGGTCAAGGGTCTGTCATTGACTGACATCTCAATCTCTATTAAGATGGTTTGCAACTCCCTTCTGGTCACCAGTGCCCTTCCTAATACCTTCTTCATGGCAGATTTGACAATACCAATTGTTCTCTCCCAAATCACCCCGAACCATGGTGCACGTGCTGGTATAAATTTCCACTGACAACCCTTTCCAGTGAGGGTAGCCACAACCTGCGGGTCATCCATTAAACTCTGGAGGTATTTAGAGGCCCTGACAAAACAAGTCGCATTATCGCTCATAATAATTTGAGGGAAACCATTGCGGCCTGCAAAGCGTCTTAGAGTATGCAAAAACCCCTCACTGGATAGGTCGTCAATCAATTCAATATGAATCACTCTGGTTACCGCACATGTGAATAGAACGGCATATACCTTTATGATATTACCGGGCAATTCTCTAACTTGAATCGCTCCGGTGTAGTCTAACCCGGTTACCTATAATGGTTCAGTCCTTTGTACCCTGAACTCAGGCAAGGGAGGTAGATCTACTGGGGAGTAAGGCTTACCCTGTAATCTTTTACAGATAGTACAGCTATTGTGGATCCCTTTAATTGCTTGTCGCATCTTAGGGATCCACCAACGTTGTCGCATATACGCCAGAACATTATTTACGCCAAAATGTAGGCAGGTCCTATGGCATTGGCGAATCAACAGTTTGGTAATCAAATGAGAGGAGCTAAGGAGGACAGGATATTTCGCAGAATCAATAATGTCCGCCTTTTGTATCCTGCCTCTACACTAAATTATGCTTCCTTCCATATATAATCCTAGCTGCCTCATTAAGTTAGAGGGTTTGGCCTTTGACTCCTTGCTCAGGATTTGATGTTCAGTAGGATAAGATTCCCTTTGTACTAAACATATTAGTTTCGCTTCCGCTGATCTCAATTCATGGAGTCTGATATGCTTCGAATCTTCACTAAGGAAAGACCCGTTAGCCCGACTTCTCATGTTGTTAATGAAACGGTATATCCATGCAAATACCCGTATTACTTGATCATAGCTGCCGTAACGTTCCCACTCTACCAACTTGTTATCCTGATGTGTAGTACTCACAGTCGAACTACTTAACACATCATCTTGGGGCCGACTTGAAGGATCAGATATGCATTCCCTGAAATCCTGAGGCCATTCAGTTGGAGATATAAGCCATGGAGGTCCATGCCACCAAATAGAGGACGACATAAACTGTTGCGCCGAGATCCCCCGGGAAATTATGTCACTGGGGTTATCCTTGGTGTTCACATAGCGAAATTGAGCTGTAGAAACTAAGTTATGTATCTCATCAGTGCGATTAGAAACATAAACAGGTAACACTTTCTGGCTGTGTACCCATGAAAGTGCTATTTGACTGTCGCTCCAGACATAGACATTATTAATCTGTAGTATGTCTGTATAAGCATCCAGTGTAAACTTTATTAGACGAGCAGACAGAAGCAATGCAGTAAGTTCTAATTTAGGAACTGTAATTTTCTTTATAGGGGCTACTTTGGCCTTTGCTATAGCCAGTTTTTCTTCACTACCATTGCATATGTATATGGCAGTACCGTATGCACTATTACTAGCATCAGAAAAGGCATGTAGATCCACTTGTTGACCACTAATAACCAGACGATTAAGTTGGACCTTGCAACATGTGGAAAGGTCCGACCGAATTAACCGCCAAGTATCTTGTAACTCAGTCGGGAGGGGCGTGTCCCAATCTAGTTTTAGCCACCACAGTTGCTGTAAAAATATACGAGCACAGATAGTTACAGGCAGCTAAAAACCTAGGGGATCAAACAACCTCGCTGACAAGCTTAAGCAGTTTCGCTTGGTCATAAGCTCACTGCTGCATGGGGTGTGACAGAAGGATATACAATCTGTGGTAGTGTCCCATTTGTGGCCTAAAAACTTCACCTCACTAGTCTCAGTAGCTACACCGTCAGAAGCAAATTGACCTTTCAAAAGATCACTAATAGTGGCCCATTCTCTCAAGTATAGTTGAGCCTTGGCAAATATATCGCAGATCTCCCAGCATCTTTCGAGCAATAAATCTTCATCGTCTCCAGTGCCATGAAGATTGTTCACATAGATCCCATGCTTGATCTCATTCTTGAAGTCAGGATCTAGTCCAGCCTCCTCAAGATGACGCAAGATAGTAGCGTTGAGAAGGAACTGGGAACAGGTCGCCCCGAATAAGACGACTCTGAACCTGTAGACCAGATACTCTGAATCTAGATCCATTGGGTCCCGTGGCCATAAAAATCTTGTCGAGTCCCTGTCTTCACGATGGAGTTGAAGTATCAGGAAGGCCTTCTCAATATCGGCGACCCATGCAAACTTATGACATCTGAAGCGCAACATAATTTGCGCGAGATCAGAGACCAGGGACGGACCCGTGTACAGACAATCATTCAGGCTATAGGAGCAATCACTGGATTTAGCAGAGCAGTCATACACAATACGAACAGGAGTGGTGGAACTGTCCTTTTTAATCCCATGGTGAGCAAGGTAATGGATGTTATCCCCATACTCACTGAGATCTACTCTTTCCACAAATCCACGTTGTACCTGCTCGTTTAGTACTGCCGCATAAGTCTCGCAATAATTTGGATCCTTGACAAACTGCTTCTGAAGGCCACGTAATCTACCAAGTGCTAGATGGAAATTAGTAGGTAATTTACTCTTATCATTCCAAGGGAACCTTACCACATACTGACCCCTGCCAGAGTCATACGTTACAGTCTCTTCATACGAGCTCAACACTAGCTTGGACTCCCGATCAAATTCATGTGGGTCAATTCCAATATTGTCCAAGTCCCATAGCTTATCTATATCAGTACATGTATTATCAGGCACATTTGGCATAATATATTTATCTATGGGGCTTACTGCTACCTTGAGGACCGTAACCACCTCCACCTGTGTGTCTTGAGAGAAAGTAGCATAGGATCCAGAAATGGCATACCCTTGGATCGTGGGGAGCATTATTAGCTTATCTACCCGCCGATATCCAGGGTGAACCAGGTCGTAGTAATAATCAGCTCCGACCAGTAGCATAATTCCATTGTTAGCAGAGAGTTGATCATCAGCCAGTTTATAACCCTTGCTTCTGAGATATTTCAAATGTGGTTGAATCTCTGATGCTATATAGAAACTGGGTAGTTTGTCGACCACAACAGCCTTGATGGGACATACCTTTCTTCTATAAACATAGGAAATCTCCACTATATCATAGTCACTGGAATCTACTTCACCAGTGAAACCATGGAGATGCAAATTCTCTTGACCCTTTCTGGTACACTCGAGCTGGGGATGACCGCAGAACGAATGACCTCTGTGAGCACTGGTCGAGTAAGGTGCGCGTCATTGTAGGCTTATTATTACTCCCCACTACTGGCAGCATCATAGTAGGAAGCAATTGACATTCCCGAGAAGCAATGGACATGGCAGATACTTTATTACCCTCGCTTTTACTTTTCTCATGTGACTGGTGGTTCTCACCTTTTCTTTGCCGTCGTGCCGATCATACTGGGTGCAAAGGGAAAACCAATGTTTCCCCTTGCAATACTTACGAGGTTTGATGTAGGAATTGGTGCAAGTAATGTTGAAGTGGTCTCTTGCCAGACAGCTGGTACATAAATTAAGCGATTTAGCCTTGCCAATTTTCTGTGTAGCCTTAGGATACTTAGGACACTGGTACCACAGATGACCGTGGACACTGCACAACTTGCAACCTAATGATATTGGCCTTTTCTGTTTAGGAGAAGTCTGTACCGGGAAAGCTGCAGTGGATGGCGACATCTCCACGGGTCGGTAATGTCCAGTACTCTCCATGTTAAACACTTCAGTCTGGTACACCTGCACCAACGCTTCCAAGTTTAGTGGAGAGTCGCTTAGTTGTCGTCTTACGATTTCCTTTAGGGGAGAGGGTATCTTGTTCAAGATATTTACACTATATATTTCCTCCTTGGCGATGGCCATTGTCTCCATAGATCGGAGGAGGCTCTCAAAGGAGTCATAGTACTCCTTTAGGTCTGTCACATCATAGGATGGAGGATCTAGAGAGAAGAATTTAGTAATTAATGCGGTCTTGATGACTTCCTCTCTCCCGTAAGTTCTTTTCAGCAACTCCACTGCAGACTCGTTGCTTGTAGCTTCTAGCTTGTACCCATCGATCAACTTCAATGCCTCCCATTTCAATTGACCACGGAGATAGGTGAACCTTTGGATGGATGTGAGTGTTTTATTCCGATGGATGGAACACTCAAAGATATCCCAAAATCCAGTCCAGGTAGTCGAATCCCCGGAAAAGGTAGGCAAAGAAAGCTTCGGCAGGCTAAAGCCAGTCGCCTTTGGTGTACCGGTATCCTTAACAGGGGGTGATTCTTGTGTGGAAGATAGTCTGGCTAAGGCTGTATTAACATCCTCAACATACTCAAGATCTGACATTTCTTCTTCCACATCGTCAGTAATTGTCAATAAACCATATACCTGCTGAGCATAATTATCATAAGTGGCTAGCGATTTAGTTACAGTAGCAAATTTACCCTTGATTTGATCAGCCGAGGCACTTAATAAAAAGCCATCAAGATCTCTTAAACACCTATTTAAACTTCCCTTCATCCCTCCCTTCAGAATCTTAAGTTTCTTTCTATCTGTCATCGTTAAGGTCTGAATCTAGGCTATTAACCCTCTAAACTATAAAGCAAACTAGTTACACAAATTAATTTAAATACAAAAATGTGGCAATAGCATTGCCACTCCCAATTTGGAAACGGTCATTAGGCTACTAGCTGCAGTAGGACGAATTAACTGAGCAAATTGACAAATATCATAAACAAACTAGGGCTAGAGAAAGAAGGGTAAATGAAAAGAACTGACATAGAAGATATTAGGCCTAGCCCAGCTGCCCATTCCACAATCATGAGGTCTGTTGGCTGTCAATCACTTTGGAATCAACAGAGACCGAACCCCATGACCGTAATTAGGCAACTAGGCTATACAATTTAATTAAATGAGTCACATGAGAACCCTCCCCACCGGAAAAATCAATAAAAGAGTCCCATATGGCCTAAAGGCTAAACTTAAAGTCACCAAGTAGGCTACCACGAACAGCGTCATCAAAACAACCACAGACACTCAGTAGGCCTAACCAAAAAAAAACGCGAGAAATGGTAGCAAAACGAGACACCCTCACACACATACCTAGCCCAGCAAACCCCCAAACAAGGTAAGCAGCACCACGTCGAAAAAATTGGGAAATAGTTCCCCCAAACTAACAGTGACGGGACGCCACCGAAAAAACACAGGGATAGCTAGGCAACGGAGGCAACATAAAAAAAAAAAAAAATGCAAGGGCAGTTTGCCCAACTCCTAGCGCGGCAGCCATTTGTAACACCAAGCGAAAGCGGATGCAAACATAACACTATTACTGTAATAAATTAAGTACTAGAGATCGAAGGACCATTATTTGTCGGGAATTTAGATAAAGAGGTTAAATTGCATATCACTGGTACATGAAAATATCCCAACAAATAGTTATATAATATAATTACCAACGAAGTATTCGATGGGTGTAATCCAGTCCCCCACACACGGCTAATTCAATTGCATGACCTGTAGGAATGTTCACATAATACAATATCGATACAATGAACTTAGCTTAGAGGACTGGTGATGTAGGACTGTTGATATAGATTAATAATTGTAGCACATGGTGAACTATGGGTCGAGTCAGAGCCGGGGGGGGGGGAGATGTTGGCTGTATGGTGGTTTTTGAGAGACTAAAGGGCCGGCATCCGATCGCTTCGCGAAATTACATATGGCTGCCGGCTCATAATAATTATAGCCCATAACTTGGTTTTATGATACATCTAGAGCTGATGTAGATATTTATACATTACAGTTAATATTTAACCTACACTTAATAATAAACTACAATACACAAAGAACTAGCCGAAATCGTACATGCGATACGATACTGCCAAATTCAAATGCCCTATAGGACCTAAACTGTCGGGATCATTACCTTATTCCCGACAGCGTGTGTCATCGACAGAGGGCGTGAAGAGACTGATACTGTTATATGTACTGGTGCAGGCTCATAGAAAATGGAGCATGGCTAAGAGGAGAGCAGCTAGATTAAATGGGTAACTATAACTTCTTTCTCGCCTTCGCTTTCATTTACTTCTTTATTCGTCTCGGAGTGTGTACAACGTGCCTAGTAGTGAATTGACGTGCAACTCTAGAGATTATTAGTACTTCGCGTGAGTACCGATAAATCGGCCCACTGTGGTAGCGGCTGAGATCTTAAGCCCTACGTTGGAAACGTAGAGACTGCTACTAAATAGATAGACCAGGACCAGCAGGTCCTGTCCGTTAAAGGCGATATCCGTTAAAGGGAGGTTCGGTGAATGGAGGCTTGAGTGTACCTGCATCCAAGATATACAAAAATGGGAGTCTGCAGAGAGCCAATTGGCCCACCCAAAACAAATCCCTTTCACACCCAACCCATCTCATAAACTCTCTCTCTGTCTCTCACACACACACACACATTAGAACATATGAAAACGGGAGTCTGCAGAGAGCTGATTGGCCCACACACGGCAGATCCCTTTCATACCCAGCCCATATCGTCCTATCAAATTTTATCAAATTTTATGTTGAAGCTCTATTGTTATTGATCCCACTATAGCACTCGGTAGCCTACTCCACATATCTACAACACTTTTACCAAGCGAATAGAGGCAGATCCCTTACACATGCAACCAAGATGAATATGGGAGTCTGCAGACAGCCAAATGGCCCACATAAGGCAGATCCCTTTCACACCCAACCCATCTCATAAACGTTATTGTTATTTACACTACTTACTATACACCCATGGTATCATATACCTGCAACCAAAACACAATTGTAAGAAATAGGAACATACGAAAATGGGAGTCTGCAGAGAGCCAATTGGCCCACAGAAGACAGATCCTTTTCACACCAAACCCATCTCATAAAAGCTCTCTCTCTCTCTCTCTCATATTTATCTCTGGCTTCCTTACATTTATGACACCCTAGTCTCTTTCTCTCTCTCACAAATGATGTTTCTCACATGTGTCCATTATTCTGTGTATAAACCAAGTCTAAGTCTAAGTGTATACCGTGAAGTGATTATACCTATAAATCTTCTATATACCTAGAACCTACGCCCAATTTTAGTATTCTTATTATATTATAATTGCTTGTGATAATTTCAAATATCTGTTTCCGTATTTTTGAAAGTAAAGATCCCCTTACCGTTGAGTTACGAATTATTCCTTAAACTAATCATCGAGTATATCAGTTACAGTGAATATTCTAATAATATACGCTAGTCGGATTATATAATTCTTTCCACAACTCTCTAGGAATTCCGATTGATTTATTCATCAAGTTTACCTAACATTTGACCTTCAAGTCAAGATCTATATATTCCTTTAGTAATATATTAATTATACCTGAATCTAGGTAAGATTACAACGCTACCCGTTCTGCGTTCTTTTAGGAACCTGTTAATTTATTCAGAACTCCTTGTATACCATTGTTGGTAATTCTTTAGTGCAACTTCGTCGTGTACAACTACGCTAGATAGTAATTTGTTTTACGCTATCTGTGCACGACATTTTTTTTTGCGTTCTTTCTCATTGATTCTATTTTACTCAATTATAATTATCTGAGTAATTGATAATAATTTATATACTTTGGTACTCTCCGTATATCCATTGAGAATCTAAATTCCTAATCGTGTGAATTTATTTCATATACAGACGAAGTTATTATTCGTATATCGTGTGAAAGAATATTCACAATAACCCCTATATCATTAAATTCCGATTTAACTAATCTTTCCTCCCATCTTAAAGTCAACCGCCTCACCTTAATCACCAATTTAAGATTGCACTTGGATAAATAAGTTATTTTCCACCCTAGCAGTCGACCTGACCTACAGGTTAAGGCTACATTGTGACATTTACCTGTGTGCGGTTTACAATTTTGTTGTCTAACCCCCCCTCCCCCCAACCTTACCCGCGCGGCTTGACGATATTCCCTCAGCTGTTCGTGTACGTGTCATATTACTTCACGCTAGACACTCGACTCTCATAAAATATATTATTATCAATGAACTTATGTCTATGTGTATATCTGTCTGTGTACTTTTGTATATATCCCAGTTCTGCCTATATATATAAAACCAAGTTAATATTTTTCTATTTAAGAGCCATTTGGATAACCTCTCTTATCCACTGCCATTCCATACTAGCTATTCTGTATAATAGTGGAGTATAGGACCCACATTTAACTCGTATGCATTTGAATAAAGAAGAGTGTAATTTACCCTGTGTATTTATTTTGTTCTGGTTGCCTGATTAAGTATATAATTGTCATATTCACTAACGCTCGATATGTTCCTGTCGAGCAATATTCCAAGTCTAGATATCCAAAACCTGGATTGCCATTAGATAATACTGAAGCCAGTTGGATTGCAACCCGGCATAACAATATTCAACGAGGTAAGAGAAGAAATTAACCTATAATTAATTTCTTCGCATGAAACAATTGAAATGAACCACAACAAATGACTTTATTATAATTTCCATATAATGTGTTTAATGGGAATAAATGTATTATTGCAGCGGAGAGAGAGAGAGAGATTGCAGAGAGTTGGTGAGTGGACGGGAGTTAATGATACGAAAGGCCTTCTTTTCAGCTTTGTCTAAGAGTGCGGTGTGAGAAAATCCTCCCTACACATGTAAGCCATACTCAATACAAGGATGCACCGTGCCCCTGTACAGAGCAAGATTGTATTGTTGAATTATAAAGGAAAGTCCTCTGGGAGTTCAGGATGGGAAGTAAAATCAAGAAATTGGGTTTTGACAAGCATTAAAGGTAACAAGGTTTTCTCTGCCCCAATAGTAGTTAGATCAGCGGATAAGTGTTCTATGGCTTCATTATGTTTGTTTTTGAGGGATTGCTGGCTGGGGTGTTCTGGAAAGCTAATTGAGTAGTGTAAGGTAAGGTCGTCTGTGTATGAATGGCTGTGACTGGAGGTACAGTTGAGAAGATCACTTATAAAAATTAAAAAGAGAATGGAAGATAGGACAGAGCCCTGAGGAACACCGGAGTTGATAGGATGAGGAAGTGAGCGATGGCCGTCCACAACCGCAGCTATGGAACGGCCTGAAAGGAAATTAGAGACAAAGGCACAAATGGAGAGATATAAACCGAAGGAGGGTAGATTAGAAATCAAAGATTTGTGCCAGACTCTATCGAAGGCCTTCAATATTTCTAGTGCAATAGAAAAGGTCTCACTGAAGTCTCGAAAGGAGGATGACCAAGAGTTAGTAAGATATGAAAGAAGATCACCAGTAGAGCGACCCTTAAGGAAGACTGGCGATCTGAGAGTAGATTATGAGAACAGAAATGCTTAAGAAATTTGGAAGCAAAAATAGTTTTAAAAACTTTAGAGATACAAGAGATGAGAGCAATTGGATGCTAGTTGGAGGGTTGAGAGCGGTCACCCCTTTTTGGGACAGGCTGAATGAGAGCAAACTTCCAGCAAGAAGGGAAGACGTTAGAGGAGAGCCAGAAACGAAAGAGTTTGCCTAGGCAGGGAGTCAGCACCGAAGCACAGTTTTTGAGTACAACATGAGGAACACCGTCCAGACCGTTTGCCTTCTTAGAATTAAGCCAAGAGAGGGTAGAAAGTACATCTTTAGAAGATATTCAGATATTAGGCATAAGTAGAAGAGACGGAGGAATAGCACCGGAATCATCCAAGGTGGAGTTTCTAGCAAAAGTTTGAGCGAAGAGTTCAGGTTCTGCCATCAGAGCTGAAAAGGGGAGGGAAAGACGAGGAGGAAAAATTGTTGGAGAGGTTTTTGGCTAGATGCCAGAAAGCTTGGGAAGAGCTAGAGTTGGATAGTTCATTGCATTACTGATGAAAGAGTGCTTTGCAAGTCGAAGAACAGATTTTGCATGATTCCGGGCAGAAACATAGGAAGAATGTGATTCTTAAGTTTTAAGGCGTCGGTTCCGTTTGAATGTTTTCTCCTTGTTGCTACCGCTCTTTTCTGATATTCGCTTCGGTCTACAAAAAAAAAATTAATAATAATACAAAAATAAAATAAAATCCCGTATAATGAAGTTGGAATAATTCGGCCAGTTTCCATTATTAATCCTTAAAGAGCGGCGCCCGGCTATAGCCGGCCACCAATTTGCAGCAAGTTAGGAGCATGATTATGGCTTTTAAAGGGTTAATATCGAGTGCAAATGGCCGGGAGTGCAGCGGGCCACACGTCCGACTCCTAGGGCCTACCGCCGCCCACTGACTCACCCTCCCTGTGTTCTCGAGAGGCCGGCAGTGTAGCCAGTAGTAAGCGTAGCTGGGAAAAATATACCGCTATACGCTAAACTCCCATGTTACTGGTACCACTGTATGAGAACCACGAGTGCTACGTAGCTCGTTCTGGTCTCATTTTGAAGCTTTTAGCGCCTAGTGTTTTGCTGAATACATTTCTTTCCATGCAGATACTTGATTTATCATTCAGGAGGGCCTGAAGATGCCCAAATAAGCCCAAAACCCCCCGCTAGACGAGGGTTAAATGTGCATGTTCATAATACAAGAGGTGTGGCAGAGTGGTCTTGCCACTGGACTGGTAATCCAATGGACCCGGGTTCGAATCCCAATATGTCAATGGGAAGATATTATTGGGATGGAATTTGTGCTGCACCTAGTTTCAGTGCATTACCACAGCACACCGAAATGCCAATAAAATACCCTCATTGTTCCCTGATTAAATAGCACTGAATAATTATTCCCATATTCAAAATATGCTACAGGGGGGCAATGCCTAGTGAGTTAATTGCTCAATAGGTGGCGTTCTGAGAGTGAGGGTCCGAGACTGGGGAGTGAGACGGTGAAGCACGAAGGCGAGGCAGCTTCAGAGAAGGAGTTGGGTTTAAGCTGTGAATAGGTGCTTCGCATGTCTCACTCCCCAGACTGGAACAAGACCTCATGGGCCTCACCGTGTTCAGCGGTAGAGTGTGCAGGCTCTCAGCCTATGTCCGGGAGGGAGTAGTTGGAATATAGAAAAGAGAAAAAAAAAATCATAAAATGAACTTGTATTATAAACATGCACATTTAATAATGGAAACTGGACAAATTATTTCAACTTCATTAATAGTTTTTTTTTTTTTTTTTGTATTAACATATTATGGGCCTGAGTATATAGAATATTATTATGTTCCCTCCACCAACCGACTTTACTCCTAAACTCAATTAATGAAATCAACAAATACATGTGGCAGTCCAGGGATTCGAACCTAAGATGCTCACACCGAAATTCAATGCATTTATCCATTGCGCTATGAAGACAGTTACAGAATGGTGGACAAGCCTACGATTGATTATGCAGTTTCGAATCCTGCATATCAATCTAAGCATGTACACAAATTCCATCTGCGCTATCATAGGCTATGGATAGATGAATGGAAGGAGTAATTAATGGGGCCTTAACCCTAAGGAAGACCTCTCTATAAACTACTCCTGAACCTGAATGAATTATTATGTTCCCTCCACCAACCAACTTTACTCATAAACTTAATTAATGAAATCAACAAATACATGTGGCAGTCCAGGGATCCGAACCAAGGATGCTCACACCGAAATTCAGTGCATTTATAATAGAATAATACAGTTATCGGATGTATGAATATTGAAATGTGTAATGTAGTACAAATATTATAGGCAGGGTAGTGACGAACAAAAATGTAATGGCATACAGTAAACTAAGTAGTAAATAACATAGTAAGTTGGTTACATTATATACAAGATTAACTTGTAAACGCCCAGGCATGTCATAATAGTATGATACAAAGGCCATTTTTTACTTAGTGGTACTGTATAATTATGGAGAAGTGAATCACTCGGTTATAGTACGGGTCTGTTCAGCGTCAGTGGAGGTATTCCTTGACACTCCCTCATGACTTTCACCCTCACCAGACATTCATTAGGTTTATTTGACCATATCATCAACTCGTCGCCACTAGGAGAGAACTACACGGGCTATTTCTTATATCTTTGAAGAATGGAAACTAAATTTCATCATACACTATATAGCTATCTCTCTAGTCCTTTGCTTGCGAGAGAGTAATATGTTTAACATGATGAAACATGTATTCTTGATCGGCATTTAACTCCTTAACCCGGTAGCTGCGGTGAGACTTTTAAGAGGTTCTACTGGGCGACTGCAGGGAGACTTTTAACCCGCAGAGTGCCAGACAATTATTGACCTTATGCATCTGCCAGTGCCGGACAATTTTCGATTTTTTTTTATTGGCTTAATCTATCCATATGGGTGAAAAAAGAAGAAAAATGGTAAAAAAAGGACTCACCTTGTTCATTTTCACTCGAAATCCGGTCCTCGATGGTCGCGAGTGAAGTCGAACTTGTATTTGTTTTATATGGTTATTTTTGTCTTTGCACGGACACTTTGAGAATATTTAGAGTATATCAGCATTGAGTATGGACTACTTTTAGCAACTCACAATAGTTTTGAGGATGTATGCACACTCAGAAAACGAGATACGGACCCAGAAAGTCCGCCAATCACACAATTGTTTATGTTTTTTGAGGTCACATGATTTGCTATTATTTATAACTATATTTACATGTCACTTATTTTTAGTATTTCACACACTTATAATTATTACTGCACATGATTTTACTGTTATTTTTCAGTAGTGTATTTGCTTTTTATATCACAATATTTACTATTATTTATACGATATTTACATGTCACTTATTTTTAGTACTTATAAATATAACTGTACATTATTTTACTGTCTTTTTCAGTAGTGTAGGAGTGTGTGGTACTCCATGAAGCAAGGGTGAATGCACAGTCCCACATCACAATCCTTGCACTCGTATCTCGTGTCTTTTTTCTTGTTTTGAGGTTGTCTGGTGGTAGCCATACACACTTTACACCGTCTTTGCCGATTTACCCTTGTTGCCGTTGACTCGACAGGGGACAGGAAGTGACCTTGGACTATACGTGTGGGCGTCTCCTCATTTCTTTGGTGTCTCTTTGGGCGTCACCGGTCCGAGTGTTCAAGTAGCAACTCTCTGATGACCTCGAGGGTGTACCTATTCAGCACCTCTTTCTTCCCTGTCACATGTTGGTATAGAGCGTGGGAATTGAAGAGCACCAGGTCTAGGAGGTGGAAAAACATTTTCTTATACCACTTCATGGTTTTCCTGGCGCAGTCAATTGACGAGATCATGGCATCAGACTGGTCTACCTGCCTCATATTTAGGTTATATTGGGGCACAGGCTCGGGTTTCCACTGTCTTTTCCTGTTGTTTGTCCAGTCAACACTATGAGTTAGGTGGACGAGTGGATGACTAACGGTGGAGAGGAGGAAAATCTCGCGCTTGTTGTGCCAGTGTGTTATCATGATGTTGTTGGCAGAGTAGAATTGAACCTGTTTTTTTGGCAATTTTCCAACTTTGGGCATTTTCTTCCTCAGGCGTTTGACTGTGCCACACAAACCTGTTTGGGTTTTGGCCAGGAAGTGGGCAAGGAGTGGGCTGGTGTACCAATTGTCTGTGAACATTACATGGCCATGACGAAGGTATTAGTCCATCATAGTAATGACCACAGCCCCAGACACGCCCATTTTTCTGTCAGGTGTTATGTCGGTCTGTTTACCGGTGTACAAAATGATATCTTGGATGTAACCGGTCTTACAGTCGCACATAACAAAAAACTTGAATCCAAAATGATGCCTTTTCGTCCGGATGTATTGTTGGAAACTTATGTGTCCACGCCACAATGCCAAGCTCTCATCAATCACAAGGCTTTTGTAAGGGCTGAATGATTCGGTAAAGATCCGTCGTAATTCATCTAATACCATCCTTATCCGACGCATGGCATCTTTGCTGGCCACAGTAACAGGGTCGAGGGTATCGAAGAAGTGGAGATTCGATAGTATAGCCTGGAACCTATTCCTTGACAGTACTTTGCCGAAGATGGGGGTGGACAGAAGGGGGTCGACGGTCCAATACTGTGTCATGTTGGGGTTCCTGACGATACCCAAGAGCATGACAAGTGCCAGAAAGACATAGAATTCTGGCACGGTTACGTCGGTCCAGTCAAATAACCGGGAGTGTGGGGTAGGCACTCGTGCACCAGTTTTAAATTTTTGATACACATTGGTTAGGCAGACGATTTCGGTGACAAGGGTTAGTGGCATCATGGTGTAAAAGAATTGCAACCTCGTTGATGCTCTTGTCAGAGTTGGCACCTGACACCCTGCAGTTGCAGGTCCGGTAAAGGGGTGAAGGGTGGGCTGGAAGTTGCTACCATCCTCCCACTCCCACACTACCTCCTCATCACTATCATCATTTTCACCTCCTTCATCATCGCTTTCGTCATGATCGTCGCCAGGTGCTGGGGGTGGCCCAGGTGGTTGGGGTAGGTCACCTCGGCCGCGTGCACGGCCGCCACGTGAACGGCCCCGGGCACGTGCAGGTTCGCCACTGCCACCTTGCCCCATCGCTGGTGTTTGTTTGCCCCTTCCCTTCCCTCTTCCCTTCCCTTTCCCCACATATTGAGGCAGTGGGGGAGGTGAGGGTGGCGGGGGAGGTGAGGCTGGCGCGTGAGGTGAGGGTGGCGCGGGAGGAGAGGAGGGAGACACTGGGGAGGGGGAGCTAGGGGAGGGAGGTGCGGCGAGAGATAAGGGACCCTCCGCTGCCTCCTCAGTCAACCTCGCTCGCTTTGTCCCGCGTGGATTTTGAAGCCACGATTTTGAGCTTGGCCCTTCATCCACGTCATCAACTTCCTCCCCTTCCTTATCACTACTGTCGTAGAGGCAACGACGAGGAATATCGGCATCTTGAATTCGCCGCAATGCCTGGTAATGGCCTTTTCTTGGGCTCGGTACCACACTGTCTTCACCACTTGAACTCTCTGTTCCACTCATGACATAGTCTCTGTCATCACAGCTATCGTCTACCACTCTAGCATCGGAGTCTGTAAAATCACTAGGGGCTTCATCGAGATGCCTTTGAAAGTCTGAGGTATGCACAATATCTTTCACACGACGCGCCATGATTCCTCGGTGATATCTAGACAATGACTGGCCCCTTGACCGCGTTCACACGCTGTGGGGGTGGTAGGCCTACAGGGGAGGGAAGGAAGAAGGGGGTGGGGGAGGGTAGAAGGGAATATGGTGCAGTAGTTTCACTAACACAAATATTTGTTTTTCCCTATGTTGTGGCCAGACAATGAGTGACGAGTCAACCCTCACGCATCGAATGGGTGGGAGGAGGGATTTGGGGTGGTGATAGTGGGTAGGCAGAAGGGTAAGATATATGTGGTATAAATATGGGGCCAAATGGTACAGTCATTTCGCCGACAGGGAATTTTAATTTTCCTATGAAATGCCCTGACTAGGATGAAACGGCGACCCATGGTCAGCGAGTGGGTGTTGGTAGGCGATTGGGATGGTGGTGGCAGAAAGCCATAAGGGTAAGGGACATGTGGTATAAATATGAAAGCCATAGGTGCAGTCGTTTCGCTGCTACAATTTTTTTCGGCGATTCCGTATATATACGGACCTGGCACTCAGCGGGTTAAGATCCTAGGCCTAAAAAAAACAGTTAAAACACCCCAGTGGCACTTTAAAAAAAAAATTGTGTTTAAGTTGGAAAATTCCCCTCCATACCTCCAATCACTCCATAACATGTGTGAAAGTCCCCTCCTTCCCCCCTTCAATTATCACCTATTTTTCTCTTATTCCTGTGATTATCGGTTTATTTATTACGTCAACACTTCCTACCCAGTTTCAAGGTCGAAAGGGAGGGAGATGGAGTGAGGAGAGAGAGAGAGAGAGAGAGACAAGCCCGCACTACCTCCAGTCTCTCTCGTGAAGCTAGGGTGTTGTCTCTCTCTGTCAACTCCATGAATGAACCGCTCGGCAATATTTCGTGTTTGTCAACCCCCAAACACTATTCCCACTTGTTTTATTGTTGTCACATGTTACTATCTTCATAGTAAACGTAAAATAGGCGAATATGGATAGGTATTAATTATATTTATGGTAAATTAACGATTTTAGTGAGGAATGAATAAAAATACCTATGCACAGGGGTATATGGTGTATACTACAGGGGCTGTGCAGCTGCCGAGTTAAATGCCGGCATGCTTGTTGACATGACCGTATTTCTGTCGGGTATACTGTATTTACCGAAAACGAACTTCATTCCATGCTTTTCTTCATGCATAAAAAAGAGCCAGAGCGTAATACAATTATATATCCGTGAAAGGACGATAGTGGAGCTTTCCAATGACACCTGAATGATCGTTGTACGACCACGGGTTATCTTGCAGCGATCGCATGACCGGAGGTGAAAATACCTTAAAATAAGGTTATTTCTGCCTTTTATTTCATTGCCTCGTGAGGAACGGCGGTGGAGTTGAGGCATACTACGTGTCAGTGATGGCCCAGCGGTCGAAGCCCACCGAAGGGGAGGTGTGGTGGAGTGGTCTTGCCACTGGCCTGGTAATCCAAAAGTCCCGGGTTCAAATCCTGATGTATCAATGGGAAGATATTATTGGGATGGAATTTGTGCTGTACCTGGTATCAGTGCATTACCACAAGCCCACCGAAACGTCAATAAAATACCCTCATTGTTCCCTGATTAAATAGCACTGTATGAATATTCCCATATTCAAAATATGCTATAGGGGTGCAATGCCTGGTGAGTTATCTGCTCAACAGGTGGCGTTGTGTGTGTGTAAGTGTGAGAGTCCGAGTGTAGGGGGTGAGACAGTGAAGCACGGGAACGAGGTGGCTTCAGAGATGGGATCGTTTCGGGCCATGAGTGAGCACCGTGCCTCATGTGAAGGCAAGATGGCAGGTGCTCGTTGTACTCTACGTGCTTCACATGTCTCACTCCCTAGACTGGAACAAGACCTCACGGGCTTCACTGTTCATTGTAAAGCGGTGAATGTTAAGGCTCTCAGCCTATGCCCGAGAGGAAGTAAGTTGGAATATAGAAAAAAAAAAAAAAAAAAAAAAAATTATCGTCCTCCCAACGCGCGGACTCTCTCTCAGAGCTCATAACATCCTCAAAATGGCACCTGTCATATGATGGGCATCGCAGGGGTGGCCAATATTCTTTCTCCCGTCATATGATGTTCACCGTCGGTTGAGGGTTAAGGGTTAAAAATGGCACTTATGTTTTTATAACACACCGGTGTTAAGGTATACTCTTTCTCAAAGCTATTACTTTCAAAATTGAGACAGATGACCACCTTGCTGCTCATTACACAATGTCAAGGAAATACACTAAATTGGTCCTGGTAGCCTTTACATAGTTATATTGTGAGAAAAAATATATTAATCCTGATGTATATTATAAAACTTCAGGCAGGTGAGAATTACTTACAGCCGGCGCACAATTTATGATCAAGTTGCAATGATTTGTTCGCAGCTCACCATTATTTATTATACGACTAAACGGTTTATATCAAGTTAGTTTCATCGTTTAAATTATTAAGTATATCGATGTGGGTGAAATATCGAAACAAGAGAGAGAAAGAGAGCGAGAGGGATAGACAGAACCACCTCAATACACAACAATGCAGTGTTAGGTGAGGGCTGGTCCAGAGTGAGGTTTGGCATTCTCTACCCTACCTTAGCCATTTCTGTCTTGTCTCTTTTCCTGTAGCCTACTACTTTTCCTTCTAGGTGCTGGTGAGATCGCCCGATTAGGTGGCAATGCATGGCGGTCTGCGGATGGTAGGGGCATTGGCCAGGAGGTGCAAGCCCGTGGGCTGATGATCCCTTCCCCCGCTGCCCTCTCAGAGACAGATCTCGTCTCACCCTGGCCCTTTCGGAGATCCGAACATCTGGCGCGGCTCCGGTTAACTAGATTCGGGACTACTCGGCCAAACAGTCTGGGGAACTACAAGAACACAAATGCAGTGTGGTTTGTATATGCTGCAAGTTTTGCATATAATACACGTTAGGGAAAACAGTGAGAAGGGAAACTGGTTTGATATTGAAGAGGAAACTAAGTCACGTCTTAGATATAGACAGTATGATATATAAACCCAAACAAATACGAACATCACTATGCTATTGATAAATGTTCATTTCGAAATATATCTATCTATCTATCTATCTATTGCCAGACGCCTTACTTCCCTTAACGGGGGTGGCCATACACAAAATGCCCCTAAGCAGACCTATCCCCTGCAAGAGGGACAACCCATGCCAGTTTACTGAAGGACTTACAGGATTGACCACTCAATTTAGGGTCCTTCCAACTCCGAGGCCTTTTATGTATTTTTTAGCACTATTTTTCTACAGTGGTGTGTGGCTAATCCATCCACTAACCTGCTTCAGCCTAAGGTAGCAGTACGGATTTATATAAGGTTTATTCCCCAAGACAGGTTGCCGGCCAAGGCTGACAAGTCCCCTCCACCCGGATTTTTATAAGGTTATGTCCCCTAGATGAGTTGCCGACCAAGGCTAAGGAGTCCCATCCACCCGAAATATATGCTTAATATTATTATTGGGCTAGTGATCAGCCCATGAAATATACAGTATTTTATGAAATTATTTGTTCTACACGCTCACATGATACTATCCCAAATTCTAGATTGAGATTTATACGCTACTTTGAAAAAATTAAAAATACATTATACACACCAAAGCTATTCTGAGAAGCTACGGTTAGGTCGACCAAAATATATAAACCTTAACTGTCTTGATAGCGTAATGCATAGTGCACAGAATTTTGATGCGAGTATCCTGGGTTTGAGTCCTCGGAGTGCCACATGTATTTGTTGATTTCATTAATTGAGTTTAGATGTGAAGTTGGTTGGTGTAAAATACATAATAATATATGCCTTTGATCTGAATGTTGGGTTAAAGCAAGGGTGTGTGATGTCCCCATGGTTGTTCAATGTATATATGGATGGAGTCATGAAATAAATAAAAGGAAGAGCAGTGGATGTTGGTGTACCTCTGATAAGGGAATGAAATGAGCGGAAGTTACCTGTACTGCTGTTTGCTGATGATACAGCTCTGATGAGCGATAGTGAATGGGAGTTGCAGGGGCTGGTAAATATGTTTGGAACAGTGTGTGAAAAACGGAATCTTATGGTAAATGCGGGGAAGAGCAAGGTTATGGTCTTTGAAAGGGGTGCAGCCACAGAGTGTGAAGTGAGGTTGAACGGTCAGGTTATGGAGAATGTTAGCTCATTTAAATATTTGGGCAATGTGTTGAGTAAAGATGGGAGTATGGATGAAGAAGTGCGAGAGAAGGTGCAAATATTTAGCACGATTTACTTTGTGATATTTTTATTTTGTTCTATGTGAGTGAGGGAGACAAAAGGCAGAACTGCCTGTAGCAAGTGTCGCCCCCAGAGTTGAAAGAGTGACAGGGCCAAAATCAAGGGACGTTAGAGCCAAAATGCATGGACACACGGAGATTGAAGCAATTTAAGTCATAGGAAGAGGGAAATACTGATTCTAGGAGAGAGTTCCAGAGCTCAGCTGTTGAATAGAAGAAAGACAGAGAACGTTTCTTGGGTTGGAGAGTTGCACAGAGTAGGGATGGGATTGCATTGCAAGATGGGTACCACGCACCCTACGTAAAGGAGGTGGTATACACTGGAAGAGCCCTGAGGAACACTGATTATTGTAGTAGCGATAGAATAACGAGAGATGCAACATTGCGGCAAAGAGAGAGAGATTGTAGAGAGTTGGTTAGTGGATGGTGGTTAATGATACGAAAGGCCTTCCTTTCTACTTTGTCTAGAAGTACAGTGTGAGAGGATCCTCCCCACACATGTGAACAATGCTCAATACAAGGACACACTGTGTCCCTGTACAGAGCAAGAAGCTGTGCAAGGGCAATGAACCCCTCGAGGCAGAAGAAGAAGAGAATATTGAGAGAAGATGAAGGATTGATTTTTGTATTGTTGAAATATAAGGGATAGTCCTCGGGGAGTTACGGACGGGTAGTAAGATGGAGAAATTGGGTTTTGGAAGCATTAACACCTTACGAGCGGCCTATGCGGTTTATTTATGTGTACCGCACAGCGGGGTGTTTTTAGCCAAAATAGGGCTGTTTACGTGATCATTTTCATGCCTAAATAAGACCCAGAACGTAAAACAAGTACCTATCCCTGAAAGGGCATAAACAGAGCTTTCGAATGACACCATAACGATCCTTGTATGATGGATAGTTTTCTTGCAATAACCGTGCAACGCGAGTGCAAAAAGCAGGTAATTCGGTACTTTCAGTACATAATTGAGTATGTAGCGAGTGAGAGAGGGAGGAGGGAGCTGAGATTTGTGTCAGTAGGTTCGCCGCGGTGGTCTGGAGCAGTCATACGCTCGCTAGTCTCCTGCCACCACTTGTCTCTCTCTCTCAGCCACATTACGTGCTGAAATTGCCACTCGAGTTATGTCGAGCGCCGCCACATAGTCCAGCTTTATTTAACTCGACTTATGTTGCTCGCCGCTAAATAAGGGTTAAAGGCAACAAGGTTTTCTCTGCCCCAATTGGAAATAGTAGTTAGATCAGTAGATAAGTGTTGTATAGCTTCATTACCTTTGTTTTTTGAGCGATTGCTGGCTGGGGCATTCTGGAAAACAAATTGAGTAGTGTAAGGTAGAGTCGTCTAACGAATGAATAGATGGGAGTGGAGGTACAGTTGAGAAGATTATTTATGAAAATTAGAAAGAGAATGGGAGATAGGACAGAGCCCTGGGGAACACCGGAGTTGATAGAGGAATTGAGCGATGGCCGTCCACAACCACAGCTATGGAACGGCCAGAAAGGAAATTAGAGACTAAGGTACAGATAGAGGGATAGAACACGAAGGAGGGTAGTTTATAAATTAAAGATTTGTGCCAGACTCTATCGAAGGCCTTCGATATGTCTAGTGCAATAGAAAAGTGTTTGTGTGTTATACCATAATTTCTTGAGCTCGAGTTTGTGAGCTTTCAGTGCCTCATTCTCACGGTCAAGATAAAAAAACTCATTCTTCACACGGTCACAGTAGTTACAGGGAAAACCTTTTGGTGGCTCAAGCCCCAGATCAAACTCGTTGTTCAACTCATTATAATCATTCCACTCAAGAAACTGTTTTTTCTTGGCTCCATATTTCGGTTAACCACGATTTGTAAAAATCATAATGATTTTTTTATTTAGTTCAGTCAGTAAACATTTACAATTCGAATGATTAGCACGACTGTAGTGACTGCTAACGCAAGGAATGCTCTTGATGTGGTACACAGGGCCCTACCACGCTATCACCAGATGTACCAGTCATGCTTTGTTTTTGTAGGGCTACACATACACCCTTTTCACTGAGAGCATGGATACTATAGCAAGCATATCTGCAGACAATATGCTGGGTGTTTTTATAATGAAAAGAGTAAGCAATGGTGCGCAAAACCCTGCTGGGGCAGTCCTTAACATTGCTTATCTCCCCAAATTATCTAACAAATCCTTCACTTTAGCATGGCCTTGCTTTGTAAAGCAACCACAAGAACATGGGTGTTCAAGGTTCTTGGTAGTAACAGGTTGCTTTGTATACAGAATCTCATACACCTAGCCTGAGTTTCTTTTCTTCTTAGCTACCATTCTTTTCCACTTCTCTGAATTTCGTAAATGATTTTCTGCTGGGGCCTGCCACATCAGAGTTTCTTTCTGATGAAGAGTCACTTATATTTTAAGCTATAAGAGGCCAGAAAACGCGAATAAAAGGCACTAAACACACACTCGAGTGACGGTGAGAGTGGCAAGATAAACAGGCACGAACAACTGGCGGAAAGGAGCGGCCACATAGCATGCTCCCAGTTGATGGCTGGATGACATCAGTAGGATGTAACCATCCCATTGGCTTGTCAAGTTGTCCTCTATTCTACCGCCGCCAAGCCATGTATGTACACTTACGAACCCCAAAATACCCAAAATATAGCACTCAGAATAAGGTCGCTTTATAAATACTTGTTTATACCACATATTAGAACAGGATGTTGGCTCCCCTAATCCGCAATTAAACGAAATCTCCAAAGCGGTCACCTCACTCTTACTAAACTATACACACTCTGAATATAATTATAGTTCAAATGTTAATATACAGTAATATGGAAATACACAATTGAAATTTACAATATGGAATGTAAGACTTTGTTTGCGAAAAATGTAAATAGTTTGATGAGAAGCATGAACAAAGGTGAAGGATAATTACGGAAAGGTTGGAATATAGAGAATACAAAAATAAGTAGAAAATATAATTTATGTGAAAAAGCAAGCACGATTTCGAAGTGGAAGAGAATGTGTGGATCTGATTTATGCAGTGAGACAGATGATAGAGAAGGCATGTGAAAAACATAAGAGGGTATACATGGCATTTGGGGATCTTGAGAAAGCATATGACAATGTTAATAGAGAAGGATTATGGAAATTGTAGAGCTGTATAATGTAAAAGACAATTTGTTGAATGCTGTAAAGAGTATTTATGATGGTAGTGAAGCATGTGTAAAAATACATGGCACATTAAGTGAGTGGTTTAGTGTGCAGGTCGAAGTGAGATAGGGATGTGTGATGTCGCCTTGGTTGTTTAATATCTACTTGGATTGGGTAATGAGAGAAGTAAAGGACAGAACAAGAAGAGAGGGAGTAGAGATGGGAGTGGTTGGAACAGAATGACTGTCAATAATGTGTTGTATGCAGACGATGCAGTGTTATGTGGTGAGAGCGAGAATGACCTGTGCCAGATGGTGGAGAAATTTTTGGAAGTTTGCGACAGACGAGATCTGTAAGTAAATGTTACTAAAAGCAAAGTAATGGTAGTAGAAAGACAAGAAGACACTGTGTGTAATGTCAGGATTAATGGAGAACAGCTTGAACTAGTAGAAGAATTTATGTATCTGGGAGCCATGATTGAGACAAGGGGAAACTGTACAAGAGAAGTAGAATACAGAGTAACACAAGGAAGAAAGATAGCTGGAGCAATGCAATTAAGGAACATCCCGTTTTAACATTAATCCTCCATTACAAACCCCAATGCACTTGAATAAACTAATGAAAGCATATGATCCTCCCGGAATTCGAACTCGGGACACCACACTCAGAACATAACCATTTAATCCATTATACTACCAACGCAGTTATAGGTTAAGTACATGATCACAATATATATCCATTTTCGAATTCTGCATATTAATCTAATCATGTACTTAAACCCAACTACATTATGGATAACATAATGTTTTAGTGAGAGTGAAGAACAATGAATGGGACATGTCTCGCCAGACATTTGTTCTTGAACCTATAGACATTAAGGAACACCCCGTTCTAAACACTAATCCTCCATTACAAACCCCAATGGGCGGGTGCCCAACCCCGAAAGGGGTTGAAATAGGGGAGCTATCCCCTCGCCTAAGGCGGCTTTCTAGGGCCTTTCCTAGCTCATGCTGAGAGGATTGGGTTCTAGTCATGTGGTGATGGGCTGGTCTATCAGAGTGAGAACTGAGCGATCTCTGCCATACCCATAGCTTACTCTGACTGTTCCTTTTACTTATTTATTTTCTAGATCTCAAGTGACGGCGTCTCTTCCGTGGATTGACCTCCCAATCTACCATGATTGGAAGCCAAAGCGTCACATTCTTCCTTTGCCCCTCAACTTTCTCTTCATAATTGCTGAGGGGCACAGGGCCCTGGGTGGGGCTTTGGTTTCCCGGGCGTTTCCGCACCCTCCTTAGCTCCCCGCCATGGAGTGGCTTCGGTCACCCAGGCTTTATTGTGGTCGGCAGGGAGGGTTCTTTGGCGGCGCTCGATTATGGCCTTGGCCTTATTCGGGGCCTTGGGGCTGTTCGGCCAGGCAGCTTGAGGAACAACAACAACAACAACAACAAACCCCAATGCACTAGAATAAACTAATGAAAGCATATGATCCTCCCGGGATTTGAACTTGGGACACCACACCCAGAACATAAGCATATAATAAATTACACCACCAACAAGGTTAAGTACACGATCACGATTAATATCCATTTTCGAATTCTGGATATTTATCTAACCATGTACTTAAACCCAACTGCGTTATGGATAACATAATGTTTTAGTGAGAGGGAAGAACAATGCATGGGGCCAAGATCACTAGGACTGTCCTCGCTAGACATTAGTTCCTGAACTTATCGAAATTAAAGAACACCCCGTTCGCTCCATCACAAACCCAAATGCACTAGAATAAACTAATGCAAGCATGATCCTCCGGGGATTCGAATTAGGGACACCACATCTGGAGAAAAACAGAAACTTGAGTATGGAAACAGTGAGAGGATTGCATGAGGGTGTGTTGGTGCCAACATTGATGTATGAATGTAAAACTTTAGTATGGTAAAGTAATGAAAAGTCACAAGTAAGAGCAGTTGAAATGGATTTGCTAAGAAATGTATGTGGAGTTCGAAGAACAGACACAGTAAGAAGTGTGAACAAAAGGGAGGCATGTGGAGTTAGAAGTCGGTAGGGCAAAAGGTTAAAGAAAGTGTTCTCATGTGGTATGGTCACAGTCGTCATGACAAGAATGCCTGAAGAAAGAATAGTTAAAATGATCTATGTCAGTGAAGTGGAAGGAAGAAGAAGGCCTGGAAAGCCGATAAGAAGATGGTATGATATGGTGTCAGAATGTGTGTCAAAGCGTGAAAAGGGAATGGTTGAAGTAAAATAATTAACAAATGACAGGAATGCATGGAAGAAGTTTGTTAGGGAGAGTAAATTAAGGTCTCTGGAATATATTTTTTGTGGACGAAATGTAAAAAACAAAACAAAAAACATAGGAGTGATATTTATCTAACCTGGAGAAAAGCAACAAACCAACAACATTGGAAGCCAGAGAGAGAAGGAGGAGCCACTTCAAACCTCTTGCTTCATATTCCATGAACAGTGCCTGGCTGAGGAGAAGGTGCTTGTGGTTGTGGTAATGTTACTTGTTGTGGTGGTGATCTTGGTAGTGGTGGTGATGTGATAATGGTAATGGGCTTGATATTATTGTTGGTGGTGCTGGTGATAGTGGTTGTCTAGCTGCTTGTGATTAGTAAGTAATACTGGTACTGCTATTGGTGGTGATATTGATGGCGACACTAATCGCGCATGCATCCACTTGTCTCACTACTCAACGAACTACTCCCCCTCAACCTAAACTACTTGGCGTAACTTATGACGCACACAAGACATTTTCTCCACACATAGCAAACACAAACGGCACAGCTTTACAAAAACTAAATGGCCTCAGAACCCTCACAGGCAAGGGTTTTGCTCCAAAATAAACACAAAACTGTCCATACTTTATAAACAGTAAAGTTGCACAGCCCTGCACTATGCATCACAAGGTTGGTCACCCTTCACCTTAACCACAAATATGAAGAGACTATATATCACTCAATCGAGTTGTCAACTTGTGGAATGGGCTTCCCCGAGAGACGTTATAGACTGCAGCACCGTTGAGTCTTTTAAACTTCACATGGACCAATATCTTGCCTCAAACCCGCGACTGACTGCGTTTGTAAATGAATAAGTATATTTTATTCCCCCCTCAGATTCATCAAAAATTATTACGTATATACAGTATATTACTAAGACGTTACTCTTTTTTTTTCAACAGATATATGAAAGATCACGTATAACTGTTTTATGTTATTAACCCATCTGTCCCCTACTATCATCCTAATCCTGCCACGGACATTAGCTCCAGGGCAGTAGTTCCTATTCTAATTTTCCCTTACTCACTCTAAACCACTGTTTGGACACTTGATCCTGAGTGTGTTGGAGGACAAGCAGCATAGAGGGGTCACGAAACCTGTTGTTGCTTGATTTCCTTTGTACTCCTTTGTACATAAAGGGGGTCTTGGAGCTACTGCAACAACAACAACATGATGGTGATAGTGGAAGTAAAAGTGGTTGTAGTGATTATGGTACTAGTTCTTGTATTGGTAGTAGTAATCAGTATCTTCCAGAGATAGATGGTTGTATAAAAGTATGATTGGAATTTGTATTACAATTGCTTTATAGTTGAGCATAATATTGTACAATATATGTCGGTATCATCATAAAAGAGAGAGAGAGAGAGAGACCTATCATCTGTTATCACCATTATGGCAACAGCTGCTCACTAAGTTTATGATCAAATATCTTTATGTAAATAAGACTATTCCTTATTCTTCAACCCTTCATCTTCTCTCAATGTTCTCGGTGTCTCTTTTTCTTCTCATTTGGAAAGACCATAATACCAGTCTCGCTAAGGCAGCCTCCCAGAAGCTGGGTGTGCTCAACCGCCTCAAGGGGTTCTTTACCCCTGCACAGCTTCTTGCTCTGTACAGGGGCACAGTGCGTCCTTGTATTGAGTATTGTTCACATGTGTGAGGAGGATCCTCTCACACTGCACTCCTAGATAAAGTAGAAAGGAAAGCCTTTCGTATAATTAACTCCCATCCACTCACCTACTCTCTGCAATCTCTTTCTCTTCTCCGCAATGTTGCATCTCTCTCGCTATTCTATCGCTACGACAATAATCAGTGTTCCTCAGAGCTTTCCCAGTGTATACCACCTCCTCTACGTAGGGTACATAGTACCCGTCTTGCAACCACAATCCCACCCCTACTCTGTGCAACTCTCCAACCCACGAGTGAAACAACGCTATTCTCAGACTTTCTTCTATTCAACTGCTGAGCTCTGGAACTCTCTCCCAGAATCAGTCTTTCCCTCTTCCTATGACTTAAATTGCTTCAAACTCCGTGTGTCCAGGCATTTTAGCTCGAACGTCCCTTGATTTTGGCCCTGTCACTCTTTAAAATCTGGGGGAGG
Organism: Paralithodes platypus; assembly: GCA_032716605.1. Classification (NCBI taxonomy): domain Eukaryota; kingdom Metazoa; phylum Arthropoda; class Malacostraca; order Decapoda; family Lithodidae; genus Paralithodes; species Paralithodes platypus. Next base: position 7,341,705 of record CM064480.1, read on the forward strand.
CACTCGCTGCAGGCAGTTATGCCTTTTGTCTCCCTCATTCACATAAAAATTAAAACAAAAAACACAAAAGCGGCAAATATTTCGATAGAAAAATGTCTCGGCCGAAGACCGGTTTTTCTTAAATTACAGGCTCGCTATCGCTCGCCCGGAAAAAATTGAAGCCTAAATGACACAAAAAGTTTTTATTTTGACATAGAAATGGGGCGAAATGTTTTAAAATTGCCAAACTAATGGATCAAACGTCATAAAATCTGAAATCTAATGGGGCGAAACATGAGGAAGAAGAGGGATTAGAAAAACGGCCCTACTCCCCTTAAGTACCACACTATAATAATCCTCACTGGCAGTCATGAATCACAGCTTGAATGATACTCAACATTCAGCGCTGATGTTGCGTCCACACTATAAGTAGCCACGCCCACTGGTAGTATGTCAGTGACGTCCCCGATACCGCACATTCGTTTATATAGTATACTTATGTATACAAACTTTTGTGAAAACTAATTACAACATTTACTAAGACATTCGTACCGTACTTCGATTAACGAATAGTACAATTATTGTACGAGTTTGATTGTGTCTTATATATGTTAAATTATTCGAACAATTGTCGTGACAAATATATAATGATATGTACCATAATTTACAACATGCATCAACATATTCTGGCACAAAAGGCTACTCCTATAAGCTTCTGTTAGTTCCATCATATCAACTTTCAGTATAGGGTGACGATATTCATATCGTTGTCTGGCTATTATTAAATTATTTTATTCACCAAAAGAAAGACTTATTGAATCAAAAAGGTGTCAAACTTAAACAAATTTTTAGTTAACCCATTAACTCCGATTGCTCATGAGCTTAATACAATCGCGTAATGGTTGCCAGCATACAAATTAATAAGCGTTATCGCACGACAAACATGTGAAAGGGTCACTTACCTCTTCCCCATTAACACAATTAATATATAATACAGAAATAAGTAAAAAATGCAAAATACAATTAGAGGAAAGTGAGCCCTTACTCCATAATATATATTACTATAGCAGGTCTGCGTGAGCGCGTGAGTCATTAGAGTTTGCCCAAAAGCGAATCAATTATAGTACCAGATGATTGTACTAGGAATAACATCCGTCTAGTAGTTATTGATATAGAGTTTACATACAGACAGACAGACATATAAATAAACAAACACACATAGCAACGAACACATAAACTCCACCAACTTTGTATGTGTGAGATAACGAACAATTGAGAGACCAGCAGAGAGATGCAGAGCCTTTGGTCTGTGTGTGGGAACCTGATAACACCAGGTGGGAAGGTCAGGAGAACACGGAATATTGTAGGGAGGAAATGGAAGGTAGAGAGAGGACCGGAAGTTCTACCCCTTCAGCACCATGACGCCTATTTACCTTTGATTATCGCTGACATGAGATGATCTTATGCAGTTTAGGAAAGATCTGTCACTAAGAGGGTTTATGGAGATCGCATTTTACTCATTTGAGTTGTATAGGTAGCATATAAACTAAAGAACATCGTCTAATAGTAAACCGGATATGATGAACATTACGTAATGGTGGTGAAGGGGTTAAGGAAGGAGAGAGAAGGACATGATAGAAGAGACGGGAGTAAGAAGGACATTGACAGAGGGTAGGGGAAAAGAAAGATGAAAGGAGGAGGTGAGCGAATGAGCAAGGACGGAGAGGGAAGAGAAAACCTGTTTGAAGGAAGGAGGGGGGAGGGAGGAGAGAAGAGAGGAAGTAAAGAGAGAACGGAGAATAGAGATAAATAAAGGAAGAATAAGAAGAAGAAAGGAAAGAGAGAGAAGACAGGAAGTGTAGGGAGAAAGGGGAAGTGAAAAGAAAGGAGGCGAAGGAAAGAAGAAGAAGGGAGACAAAGGAAGTAAAAAAGAGCACGAAGGATAAGTAAAGAAATACCAAGGTTACATAATATCAACTTCACCACCAGCATCACCTTAATTAAGGGGGGATGGTTAGTTTTATGCCCCCCCCCCCATTTTCCCTCATGCTTAGCCCTTATTAGTTTGTTTATTCTAAGTCGTTTGGCCCCTTAGTTTGGCAATGTTAAACTGTTCGCCCCACTTATTTGTCATTATTAAAACTGTTCATGTAATTTAGGCTAGCGATAGCGAGCCTGCAGTTAAGGAGAAACCGAACCGGCTTTATGCCGGGCCATTTTTCTACCGAAAAATGTACTCATAGACAAATACTCACGTACAAAATATATATATATATATATATATATATATATATATATATATATATATGTGTGAGCCACTAAATGTTACCAAGCTCTCAGTGGGGTTCGAACCGTCGACCCCACTGAGAGCTTGGAAACATTTAGTGGCTCACGTGTATTTGTGATATATACTCAATATTTGTAACTCTCATGCTTTGTGGGTTAGAATTAAATGAAATCAATTGCTGCCCGAATTGCGTCGGGACACTCAGAAATCCTTGTATGGTATTCTGGAATATGGATCCTACAACAAGGTATGAATTGAAATATATTCGCCTAGTGGGTTTCCCTTCTCCCTAACATAAGTAGGATAGAAGGTTGAGTGTATTTTAGACTGCCGTGGTGTAGTTGATTAAAACGTCGGCTATCGTCTGACGGTCGACGGTTCGAACCCCACTGAGAGCTTGGAAACATATATATATATAAATATATAAATATATATATATATATATATATATATATAGTATATATATACCTGTATATATAATTTTTTTTTAATATATATATATATTTTGTTTGTTTATTATATATATATATATATTTTTGTTTTTTATTATATATATATATTTTTTTTTTATGTGAATGAGGGAGACTAAAAGCATAGCTGCCTGCAGCGAGTGCCTCCCCCAGATTTCAAAGAGTGACAGGGCCGAAATCACGGGACGTTCGAACTAAAATGCCTGGACACACGGAGTTTGAAGCAATATATATATATATATATATATATATGTACAGTATATACGGTATACAAGTAGATAAATCGACCAATACTTAAAACCTTCCTCCCCTTAGACCCGTTCAACATTTTACGAACACTCATAATTATTGAATAGTCAGATAAAGACATGAACACAAGATCTCCAATTTCTAGATAAATGAGTACATTTTTTGGTACAAACATTTCCTGGCCGTAGGCCGGTTTTTTCTAAATTACGGGCTTGCTATTGCTCGCCGGAAAAATATTGACACCTAATTGGCGCGGAAGGTCTTAATACTGACAAAGGAATGGGGGGAAAGGTCTAAAAATCGACAACCTAATGGGCCGAACGTCATAAAATCTTACAACTAATGGAGGTAAACAAGAGAGAGCAGTGGGCCATAGAAAACAACCATTCCCCCTGAACAATAAACGGTGTGATTCAAACTGATTAACTTGGATTGTATATATGATCCCTGTCCAATATGGGTAGCAGCATTAATAACCTGACTACGGTGAATGGAAAATCATAATGCGATCCATATAGTTCCACTCGTACATTAGTTTTATAAAGTATGCCATGATTTTAAGAACGAGAGAGTGAGAGCATTCGCTACGTCCATTAAAGCAACTTTCACTTTACAAGTTTATCGACCGACTTAATGTAAATAACTGAGGTCTGAGTGGTACCTGAACCCAGCGTGTCCTCGAGGCCCTTGGAGCAAAATGTAGGCCAACATGGTCACGCTCCTATACACTACCAGCACATGCATAGATAGGAAGTTATTATAATGACAAGATAACTGTTTAAATACTAACACACACACACACACACACACATAATATAGATATATATATATATATATATATATATATATATATATATATAAATATATATATATAATATATATATATATATATATATATATATATATATATCCTCCTATTGTACTAAACAACTGTGCTTCTGTGCTGACTCCCTGCCTAGGCCTACTCTTTTGTCTCTATCTCGCCTCTAACGTCTTCCCTTCATGCTGGAAGTTTGCTCTCATTCAACCTGTCCCAAAGAAGGGTGACCGCTCTCAACCTTCCAACTACCGTCCAATTGCTCTCTAAAGATTTTTAAACTATTCTTGCTTCCAAATTTCTTAAGCATTTCTCTTCTCATAATCTACTCTCAGATCGCCAGTATGGCTTCCTTGAGGGTCGCTCTACTGGTGATCTTCTTTCATATCTTACTAACTCTTGGTCATACTCCTTTTGGGACTTCAGTGAGACCTTTTGTATTGCGCTAGACATATTGAAGGCCTGCGATAGAGTCTGGCACAAATTTTTAATTTCTATACTACCCTCCTTCGGTTGCTATCCCTCCAGCTGTGCCTTTGTCTCTAGTTTCCTTTCCGGCCGTTCCATAGCTGCGGTTGTGGACGGCCATCGCTCACTTCCTCATCCTATCAACTCCGGTGTTCCTCAGGGCTCTGTCCTATCTCCTATTCTCTTTCTAATTTTCATAAATGATCTTCTCAACTGTACCTCCAGTCCCATCCATTCATACGCAGACTACTTTACCTTACACTACTCAATTAGTTTTCCAGAACGCCCCAGCCAACAATCCCTCAAAAGACAAATGTAATGAAGCCATACAACACTTATCTTCTGATATAACTACTATTTCCAATTGGGGCAGAGAAAACGTTGTTGACTTTAACGCTTCCAACACCCAATGTCTCCATCTATCTACCCATTCGGAACTCCCAGCAGACTATCCCTTATTCTTCAACAATACAACAATTAATCCGTCATCTTCTCTCAATATTCATGGTGTCTCTTTTTCTTCTACTCTCACTTGGAAGGACCATATTACCAGTCTTGCTAAAGCAGCCTCCCAGAAGCTGGGTGTGCTCAACCGCCTCAGGGGGTTCTTTACCCATGCACAGCTTCTTGCTCTGTACAGGGGCACAGTGTGTCCTTGTATTGAGTATTGTTCACATGTGTGGGGAGGATCCTCTCACACTGCACTCCTAGACAAAGTAGAAAGGAAGGCCTTTCGTATCATTAATTCGCGCCCACTCACCAACTCTCTCTCTTCGCCGCAATGTTGCATGTCTCTCGATATTCTATCGCTACTACAATAATTAGTGCTCCTCAAAGCTCTCTCAGTGCATACCACCTCCTCTATGTGGGGTATGTGGTACCTGTCTTGCAACACCATCCCACCCCTACTCTGTGCAACTCTCCAACCCAAGAGTGAAACATTAATTTCAGTCTTTCTTCTATTCAACAGCTAAGCTCTGGAACTCTCTCCCAGAATCAGTCTTTCCATCCTCTTATGACTTAAATTGCTTCAAACTCTATGTGTCCAGGCATTTTGGCTCGAACGTCCCTTGATTTGGGCCCTGTCAGTCTTTCAACTATGGGGGAGGCACTCATTACATGCAGTTCTGCCATTTGTCTCCCTCACTCATATAGAAAAAAATATATATTATATATATACCGGTATATATAATATATATAGAGGTATTAGTTTATTGTCAGTGGTTGGAAAGCTGTATGGCAGGGTGTTGATAGAGAGGATAATAAAGTGTACGGAAGTTGCAATAGGAGAAGAACAGTGCGGTTTTAGGAGGGGAAGAGGGTGCATGGATCAGATGTTTGCAGTAAGACAGTTATGCGAGAAGTATTTAGAGAAGCATAAGGAGATATTTTGGGCTTTTATGGACTTGGAAAAAGCGTATGATCGTGTGGACCGTGAAGCAATGTGGAAGGTGTTAAGGATTTATGAAATAGGAGGAAATTTGTTAGAAGCAGTTAAGAGTTTTTATGAAGGGAGCAGCGCATGTGTGAGAGTAGGAAATGGTGAGTTGAGTGAATGGTTTGAGGTAAAGGTAGGTTTGCGACAGGGTTGTGTAATGTCACCATGGCTGTTTAATATGTTTATGGATGGTGTGGTGAGGGAGGTGAAAAGGAGAACTATGGGAAGAGGATTGGGTTTAGTAGGAAAGAATGGTAGAGATTGGGAGTTGAATCAGTTGCTGTTCGCTGATGACACAGCATTGGTGGCGGATTCTGATGAGAAACTGCAGCGGGTAGTCAAAGAGTTTGGTGTGGTTTGTGGAAGGAGGAAACTGAAGGTGAACATCAATAAAAGTAAAGTAATGGTGTGTAATAGGGGAGAGCATAGGGTGAATCTAGATTTGAGGCTGGATGGGGAAATATTGGAACAAGTAGAGTGTTTTAAATATCTAGGAGGAACAATAAGCAGGAGTGGAGGTATGGAAGTGGAGGTAAAACAGAGAGTGTGTGAAGGAAGGAGGTTTTCGGAGCAATGGGAAGTATGTGGAAGACGAGAAATCTCGAAGTGAAAGTAAAAAGTGCACTGTATCAAGGAATTGTTGTGCCAACAGTGATGTATGGGGCTGAGACATGGGCTCTGAAGAAAAAGGAGAAAAGAGGGCTGGATGTGATGGAGATGAGCTGCTTGAGAAGTATGTGTGGAGTTACTCGTAGAGACAGATTGAGGAAAGAAGAGATACGTAGGAGAGTGGGGCAGCAGGAACATTTGTCAGCCAGAGTGGACAGAAGGGTGCTGAGCTGGTATGGTCATGTTGAACGAATGGGAGATGAAAGGCTTACAAAGAGAATATGTGAGTCAGGTACAAGGGGAGATAGAAGGGCAGGAAGACCCCCATTGAGATGGAGAGACTGTGTAAGAAAGGCTTTGGATGATAGAGGAATGACTATAGATCAGGCAGGGGAAGTGGTGGTGGACAGGAGTGAATGGAGAATGCTTGTGAATAGTTGAGTGAACACGTGGTCATTTGGAGTAAGGGGTCGGGCGCTAGTTGGACTAGATAATAGTCCATCAGGCGCCTGGCCCGGGGAGACGATTAATATGAAGGGTGTGCCTGGAAGTGTGGTGGGAGGGCTTGTGGCTTTGGCTCCGCTGCATGTCTGCCTGCCGAGATCAGAACCTCTCCGGGTGGTCAGGGGCCGGGGGAGTGCTGGAGCGACCTTGGTAACCCTGGTCTCTGGGTCTTCTCCTGGGTGACCTGGATGTGTGAGAGTTTGTGTTTTTTATCTGTGTTTATTTGTTGTTTTATGTTGTTTTTGTGTTTTCCCTGTTCTTGCTCTGTCTTGAGTCGGCTACCCCCAAAATGGGGATTGGGCCTGAGCATATAGATAGATAGAATAGATAGATATATATATATACTGTATATATATATATATATATTCGAAATTGCTGACAAATCAGATATGTAGTTTCTTCTAGTACTTTGAACATGGATTACAAATCTAACATTTTATTTTACTAAACAGCTTTAATACTGATTGAAAACTAATACTAACATACAATTAATGGACACAATTATAGCTTTGACCTGGAAGGTATGGAGGATGTAGAGGAGGTGAACAAAGTGTTTAAGGAAGTTATTTGTGTAGCATGTGAGGAGGTGTATGGGATAAGAAGAAGAGGGAGTGGAGTGAAGGGTACAGCATGGTTGACAGAAGAAGTAAAAATAGCTGTGGAAGACAAGAAGAAAGCGTATAGAGAGTGGTTGGGTAGTAGAGGGAATGAAGTTTTGGAGAGACAGAAAAGAGCGAGGTACTTGGAGTAAAAGAGAGTGGTGAAGAGAGTAGTGAAGGAAAGTAAGAAAAGAGTAGATGAGGAATTTGGAAAGAATCCTGAGTATAAAACGGAAGGAGTGTAAGAAACTGTTCTGGAAAGAAGTCAAGAAACTTAGGGAAGGTAGCAAGGGAAACAGTAAGGGTGTGAAAGATAACAATGGGCGAGTGCTAGCCGAGAAGCAAAAGAGAGTCGATAGATGGAGGGAGTACTTCAAAGAATTGCTGAATGTAAGGAATGAAGTGCCAGCAAACATAGTTGGATGGGGTATGGGAGGGAGAAGAAGAGAAGTAGTGGAGGAGGAGGTGGGGATTAGGAAGTCAGAAGTGTGTGAAGCCATGAAAAGAGTGAAGTTGGGGAAAACACCAGGAATAGATGGAGTGTGTGGGGAAATGCTGAGGTATGGTGGTGAGATAGTGATCGAATGTGTATGGAAAACGTGCAAACTAGCATGGGAGAAGGGGAGTGCACCTGATGACTGGAAGACATGCATAATAGTCCCCCTATATAAGGGTAAAGGGGAAAGAGGAGTGGGTGGTAACCACCGAGGAATATGTCTTCTAAGTGTAGTATGGAAAGTGAAGGTATGTGGAAAGTACCTAGAATATACAGAGTAGATGGCAAGTTGCTGAAAGCAGTGAAGAGCATGCAGAGGGTGGCAGCACGTGTGGAGAGTGAGCAGAGCGAGTTGTTTGACCTGAATGTTGTGTTGAAACGGGTGTGTGATGTCCCTGTGGTTGTTGTTGTTGTTGTTGTTGCTGTTCCCCAAGCAGCCTGGCCGAACAGCCCCAAGGCCCCGAGCAAGGCCAAGGCCATAACCGAGCGCTCCCACAGAACCCTCCCTGCCGACCACAATAAAGCCTGGGTGACCGAAGCCACTCCATGGCGGGGAGCTGGGGAGGGTGAGGAAACGCCCGGAAAACCAAAGCCCCACCCAGGGCCCTGTGCCCCTCAGCAATTATGAAGAGAAAGTTGAGGGGCAAAGGAAAAATGTGACGCTTTGGCTCCCAATCTGCCAACTTTTAGGTTGGCAGTAGGGAGGTCGATCCACGGAAAAGATGCCGTCACTTGAGATCTAGAAGATATATAAGTAAAAGGAACAGTCAGAGTAAGCTATGGGTATGGCAGAGATCGCTCAGCTCTCACTCTGATAGACCAGCCCATCACCACATGACTAGAACCCAATCCTCTCAGCATCAGCTAGGAAAGGCCCTAGAAAGCCGCCTTTGGCGGGGGGATAGCTCCCCTACTTCAACTCCTTTAGGAGTTGGGCACCCGCCGTCCTGTGGTTGTTTACTGTATATATGGATGGAGTCATGAGAGAAATACAAGGAATAGCAGTGGACTTTGGTGTATCCTGATAAGGGAGGGAAACGAGTGGAAGCTACCGCTGTTTGATGATGGTACAGTTCTGATAAGCGATAATGAATGGGAGTTGCAGGGTCTTGTACATATGCTTGGAACAGTGTTCGAAAACGGAATCTGAAGGTAAATGCGGGGAAGAGCAAGGTTATGGTCTTCGAAAGGGCTGAAGCCATACAGTGTGAGGTGAAGTTGAACGGTCAGGCTATGGAGATTGTCAGCTCAATTAAGTATCTGGGCAGTGCGCTGAGTAAAGATGGGAGTATGGAAGAATAAGTGCGAGAGAGGGTGCAACAGGGGAAGAGGGTTGTAGGAATGCTGAAAGCAGTAACAAGAAATAGGGTGGTCAGCATAGAAGTGAAAAAGTCCTTTCATGACAGTGTGGTAATCCCGACACTGACTTACGGAAGCGAAGCATGGACGTTGGTGGAGACTCTCAGACCAAGAGTGAGAGGGGTGGAAATGAGTTACTTGAGAAGTACATGCGGAATTACATGGAGGAATAGACAGACGAATGAGGAAGTAAGAGGGAGGTGTGATGTGGAGGTAGATATGCTGGAAAGTGTGAAAAGGAACAACTTGAGATGGTTCGGCCATATGGAACGTATGGGAAGCGAGATAATGACTAAGAAGGTGTACTAGAGCAAGGTGGAAGGACAGAGAGGGAAAGGTAAGCCGAGAGAGAGGTGGAAGGATGGAGTGAAGAAGTATATGGATGAAGGCGGTAATGGTTGGGAGGAGTGGCGTCGAATGACTGGGGACAGAGGTGCATGGTGGCGTTTCGTTCGAGGCCACCCCTTCGGGGATCACGGCATCAGGCAATAGATAGATAGATAGATACAATTATAATTTAAGCCATTTTAGAGTTATGAATATATTGTCGGTGGAGTCAAATTTACCCATACGTAATATGTGTCTTAGATTTTTCTTTTGAGCTACTACTAATGTGTATAAATATGAGGGCCAGGTGCAACCCCACACAGAAACACAATATGAGGGCCAGGTGCAACCCCACACAGAAACACAATATGAGGGCCAGGTGCAACCCCACACAGAAACACAATATGAGGGCCAGGTGCAACCCCACACAGAAACACAATAGATAAAGGTAAGATATCACAAAGTATATTATATGGTAACCAAAGCTTCAGTGTTAAGGGGGGTGACCTGTTTTTGTTCTGTCCTTTTCTATCTTTCTCTGGCTTGTATCCATTTGGCCCCATTCATCCTACTGTTTTAAGACGTTTATCCCCATCCAGGTGTCACTTTTTGACTGGTGAGCGGTAGCAAGCCAGCATTTTTTTTATTTTTGTTTGACAGCAGGCTAAATTTGTACATTTTTCGATAGAAAAATTTCTCCGGCGAAGCCGGATTTCTTCATATAATGCTGGCTCGCTATAGCTCGCCAGGAAGAAATCGACACCTAGATGGGGATAAACGTCTTAAAATAGTTGGCTGAATGGAGCCGAATGGATACAAGCCAGAGAAAGAGAGAAAAGGACAGACATAACAAAAAGCAGGTACATAAACGAGGGCGGTGCTGGTTGGGGGGAGGGGCGTTGACTGACTTGGGACAGAGGTGCATGGGGGCGGTTCGTTCGTGTCCACCCCTTCGGGGATCACGGCGTCAGGCAATAGATAGATAGATAGATAGGTCACCCCCCTTAAGCTGATAGCGGACTCTGCATAGTACACCACACATTTACTATAGTTTCCAGCATACTGCGTTGATGTGATCGTTCCAATTAAAATTGTTGTCAATATACTGTAAATACAAAGACACTTTGCATTGCCTACAGTATTTATTATTTCACCTTATAATAACAAAGGAACCATAATATTATACAGAACAATTTTGAAAGAAGATGTAGTTAGTTTTGGTCACATTTACCTGTAATTGTGTATACTTAACCCATTTAACAATAAGATGTAATTATCTGTTCAAGTTACAGGGCGAAAAGTTAATGTTCTCATTAGCTAATAAAAGACAAAAGAAATTTGGAGCTAGCACAAGTTATATCGTTAATATACATTAGAAACAAAATAAGTCCCAACATTGATTGTTGAGGTACTCCTTTTGATAAAGGCTTAAACAGAGAATATGTAGAATGGCAATTGACAGTTTGCGACCTATTTGTGATATAGTTGTTAACTATGCCCTGTTTCATTTCACCTGACGGTAAATTTAATCCCTAAACAACTGATTTTTTTATAAATAACGGGAAAATGTGAAACTACCATGTCTCTGCTTCATATTAGTGACAAGTTTTCATAATTAACCACTAATTTTGCTACAAAATCTGCATAATAGCGGAGTAATCAAGATGAATAGATAGCAATTAACCGTCAGGTGAAATGAAACAGAGTATAGTTGCAAGGGTGGATGGGACTCGATAGCCTTGGCGGGCAACCCATCTAGGGGAATAAACCCTAAACAAATTACCGACGGGCGACACGCTAATCGGTGCCACTTACACGTGGCGATCTTTGTAACAGATAACAGATAATGGTACACCTCTGATCCTACCATGTGTTAATTTGTCAAGTAAAATATGATGGTTAAAGGAATCAAAGGCTTTCGATATATCAAGAAAGATCCCTGCAACATATAATGATCTTCCTAAACATTACAGACAAAGCAGACTCAGTAGCATGGTAGTATAATGGTACCGACAACATCCATATTGGCTACCAAGAAAGTTAGTAAGACGAATGGAAATAAATGTATTTTACTAAATGCTGGTATTATTTAAATTGTATGATAATTGTACAGTATATATCCTCACTACTACCAGACTTGAGCAAGGGAATGGCTTTAACCATCTTAAGCTTATCTGGAATAATCCGAGAGTGAAATGCAAGATTGATTATATACACAGTTGGAGTCGAAATAGTTCCCGAGTTGTACTGTGTGTTTGTGCGCGTTTCGTTTCTGTGTTAGCGGCTGAGGGTGTTTATGTGTGTGTGTATAATGTGTCTTAATTAGTGAACAATTAACGATACATGGTTTTCTAGAATTAAATCCACTAGGAACGATACCACTATGTCTTTAAGTTTAAAATAACTATTTTGGCTGAAACCATTGCTGTAAGAATTTAGTTTAGTTCCTTATTTTATGTATAACTTCCTCATTTTAATATAATATGAACTGTTGCCCCACATACATACAAACACTGAATTGTAAATATAATCACAATTACATCGTAAATCATTCGTTGACTGAATCTAACTCCCGAACTCTGCATGATTCTACCCATTTCTTTGTTAGAAGTGATTTATTATACATTCATCCTTGTTTTTCGCAGTTTTCCGGAGTAATATATTATCTGGACATTCAGTAATATTCCAGACAATGCTCAAGGCTCTCAAACTGTCGGCCATAAATTTACATACATTGTTAAGGTGTTATATAGTAAAGTTGTGCACAGCGCAAAAGGCCACTTTTGTTGGTGAATACATATTAATTTATTCAGGAGCAGGAGTAATTCCTAGCGATAGAAAAATGTCTCCGGCGAAGCCAGATTTCTCCATACAATGCTGGCTCGCTATCACTCGCCAGGAAGATATCGATACTTGGATGGGGATAAATGTCTTAAAAAAGTTGACTGAATGGGGCCGAATGGATACAAGCCAGAGAAAGAGAGAAAGGAGAGAAAGAGAAAAACAAACAGGTGAACCCCCTTACGCGAGGTGCATAGAAAAAAAGGGTTGACAGGTTCACTATAGGCCTAATCCTTTTTTTTTTACCCACCTCGCCGAAGGTGCTCTTTGGCCTCGGCGAGGTGTTTTCCAAGCATTCATCTACGTCGCACAGCTCTTCGCACGCCTCGGCGAAGTATACCCGTGGCAGGTATTCTCTCGACGACACTATTTTTTGTGCGACACCCTCGTTGATGTCTCGCCGATGTTGAAGAGGAGCTCCGAGGGCCTCGCCGATCCCTCGGCCGATGTTCGACAATGCTTGTGAGGGTTCGGACCCCTCGCCAATCCTCGTCCCAAATTTTGAACAATCCGAACACTTGCGAGGCCCCGCGAGGCCCCTTGCGAGGCCTTGCAAGGCAAACGATCATCATGGGAGGGTTCAAAAAAAATTTGCGACGTGTTACGAATGTGCCCATTTCTTGGTTTCGGCAATGAAAATTGTATGAATTCGCATCAGTGGGAAAGGCGCATTAAGATGTTAGGCATAAAAGATGCCTTTCAAAATACCCCACTGGCACTTAAAACACAGCAATATGTGATTAAGTTAGATAATTCCCCTCCATATCTCCTATCAGTCCTCCACATCTCTCCCCCCCCCCCTTCCCCTCCTGCTGCCCCCCCCCTCAATTATCACCTATTTTTCCCTCTTTTATCGGGTAATTTTTGGCGCGAATTTACCTCACACCGTCTCTATAACACGGGCGAGGCAGCTAGAGATCCTAGCAACAAAGAGACTTTTACTTAGAGCCGTTAAAGCCTGTCAGTGCCGCTTTAGATCTTGGGAGGGAAGGATATACACCACGCCCGCTCTCCCCTCCTGATACGATCGGGCGGTAATAATAATACGTATTGTTCACCCTTAAATACTATTCCCACTTGTTTTATTGCTCTTACATGTTAATATCATCATATTAAACGTAACATAGGCGCATATGTATAAGTAATAACAATATTTATGGTAAAATGACAATTTTTGTCGGGAATTAACCAAATTACCTTCGCCTGGCGGGACGTTTCAAATATCATAGCTATGCGCTTCTCGGGTTAAAGAGACCGTGCAAGGGAAATTCATGCGGAAAATTACCCAATAAAAGGGGAATAAGAGGCATAATCACTGATAATTGGGCTAGGGGAGAAAAGTGGCGTGAAGGGGACACATATATAGGAGTGGTATTAAGTCATGAAGGGGAAATATCTCACCTAATCACATATTGCTTGTTGTTGAGTGCCAGTGGAGTGTTTTTTAAAGTGTTTGTTATCTCTTGGATCTTAAGAGGACCTTCACCTTTACCTACCAATCCTCTTATGAGGAACTTTCGCTTCCCCGGGTTAATTCTTGGGGTTGAAAAGCTGGCGAGAATAGGGTAGGATAGTGTTGAAAGGCGGGTGCCTCCCACTCGCCATTAGGGACGTAAAGTGAGAGTGTGAGGAGGATATAGTTTGTCAAGGAAGAGTTAGAATAGGAGGTTGGGAGGTTGTGTGTCAAGTAAGAGAAGAGTGTGATAAGGTTAAGAGGTAGTGTGTCAAGTAAGAGTAAGAGTGTGAGAAGGAGGTTAACAGATTGTGTGTCAAGGAAGAGTAAGAGTGTGAGAAGGCAGTTAAGAGCTAGTGTGTCAAGTAAGAGTAAGAGCATGAGAAGGAGGGTAATAGGTTGTGTGTTAAGGAAGAGTAAGAGTGTGAGAAGGAGGTTAAGAGGTAGTGTGTTAAGGAAGAGTTAGAGTGTGAGAAGGAGGTTAAGAGGTAGTGTGTCAAGTAAGAGTAAGAGTGTGAGAAGGAGGTTAAGAGGTTGTGTGTCAAGGAAGTTAGGGTGAGGAGGAGGTTGTGTGTCAAGGAAGGGGCAAGGCAGGTAATGGTAGGCTGTGGAAAATAGCGAGAGGTGTTTTTGAAGGGATAATGAAATGTAATCACTAGATACAAACCTGGACACATATTATATTCTCCAATTTGATTATATCAGTAATATATTAAGGAAAGTGATGGCAAGAATAAATTAGCACGAATTATATTAAACTTTTAAATTATCATAAAACTAAAACCCTTCTCTTGGTGTCTCATCATCTATCCCTCCCTCCGTAGAGTCAGGTTGTGTCACGCATAATAATTCACACTTACAGGCCCCAGGAAAAGCTCGAAAATTCCTTAGAAGAGCTAAATAGGAAATTTTATATTGAGTTTTTGTTCATGTTTTTTCTTTTTTGTTTCCTTTATAAATAACGTTTATAAACAGTACTGAGATTTTTTTGTTTTTTCATCCCAAAGTAATAGTGAAATTGTGTAAGTCAAATTGCACCCACAAATGTATTTTACCAAATCAACATAAACATATAGTAAACGATGTTCTTATATGGAAATATATTGATACTCGTGGTTGTTAAATTTTGCGATGTTGTATAGGTTAGGTCAGGTGAAGATATTGAGGGATTAGCCTTTATCAACTTGCCGAAAACTGTTGAGAGGGGAGAAGGGAAGCTGTTAGAGTGGCGTTGTTGTGTTTTAGTAGTCTGTATTATGT
The DNA here is from genome assembly GCA_032716605.1 of Paralithodes platypus. Lineage (NCBI taxonomy): Eukaryota > Metazoa > Arthropoda > Malacostraca > Decapoda > Lithodidae > Paralithodes > Paralithodes platypus. The sequence goes on from CM064480.1 coordinate 7,356,861, forward strand.
CGTCGATGTGTCCCCCGACTGGGTGCGAGTATGTGAAACACGCTAGGATAATGCGGATTAGCCATACTACCACACCAACTAAATACTATAGGTCTGTATACCTTAAAATGTTGTGTTATAGTCGCCATGTTGTATACCTTATGTTGTGGTCTGTCTACCTTACAATGTTGTGTTATAGTCGCCATTTTGTATACCTTGTGTTGTGGTCTGTCTACCTTACAATGTTGTGTTATAGTCACCATGTTGTATACCTTATGTTGTGGTCTGTCTACCTTACAATGTTGTGTTATAGGCACCATGTTGTATACCTTGTGGTGTGGTCTGTCTACCTTACAATGTTGTGTTATAGTCACCATGTTGTATACCTTATGTTGTGGTCTGTCTACCTTACAATGTTGTGTTATAGGCACCATGTTGTATACCTTGTGTTGTGGTCTGTCTATCTTACAATGTTGTGTTATAGGCATCATGTTGTATACCTTGTGTTGTGGTCTGTCTACCTTACAATGTTGTGTTATAGGCATCATGTTGTATACCTTGTGTTGTGGTCTGTCTACCTTACAATGTTGTGTTATAGGCACCATGTTGTATACCTTGTGTTGTGGTCTGTCTACCTTAACAATGTTGTGTTATAGGCACCATGTTGTATACCTTGTGTTGTGGTCTGTCTACCTTACAATGTTGTGTTATAGGCACCATGTTGTATACCTTGTGTTGTGGTCTGTCTACCTTACAATGTTGTGTTATAGGCACCATGTTGTATACCTTGTGTTGTGGTCTGTCTACCTTACAATGTTGTGTTATAGGCATCATGTTGTATACCTTGTGTTGTGGTCTGTCTACCTTACAATGTTGTGTTATAGGAACCATGTTGTATACCTTGTGTTGTGAAAGAATAGGAACGTACAATTACGGTAACAGCAGTATAAGGAAAGGTGGATATATACATAACATGGCTTTCATTCATGACAAAGGTATATTTTGTCACAAATATTATTACAAATTATGAAACATATTGTTGGAATTTTGTTCAATGAATACACACTGACCATGTGTACTAACTGTTTATAGTTTATGCTTTCTATATTGCACATACATATTTTACAGTGCAGGAAAGAAAGGAGATATATATTAACCCCTTGGATGTGTATGCATACATTTCACAATACGATTATACACATTTTAGGCTGCTTATGAAAGGAAGATTAAGCGATATGGTCCCGAAAGTGCTCAAGATGTAAATTAAAAAAACAAAAAAAATTACATTATATTATAGCCTGCAGTGAGTGACAACATAAACGGTTCCAGTAAAAAGATGCCGTCTGACGTAGAAGCTGCAGGAGCGAGATAAGAGCAGATTTAAAAGAGGAACTGCAGAAACGGGGACTTTGAAGAGGATATCTCCTTCACATTCTTCTTAACCAGAACAAATTAAATAATGACAGAATTACTGCATGAAAATGAGATACACGACCTGGCTGGAACAGAAATAAAATAATGTTAATTTCGAGAGGAAAATGTGCTGAATATGATGTCCAAACAAAACGGCTGGGATAATTATATACACAGTGACTGGTGTGTGTGTATGCTCAAATGTGTCAGATTTTTGTAATTTTAACTTCTTTTTTTTCTAGTAAGATCGTCAATTAAGTCAAGTTCATACACAAATGCTTTATATCTTTATATCAGAGTTGTGAACGTAGGGCACGGTTTCTGAATATGCACTGAAGAAAACTGACGCGTTAGACAGTAGAGGTGAGGTATGTAGATAGTGGGAATATCTCAAAGGACCTCCATTAACATAATATCTCAAAGGACCTCCATTAACATAATATCTCAAAGGACCTCCATTAACATAATAATGGGACTGTAGTCCTAAATATTCAAAATTTTATATAATATTCTCTCTCCCTCTCTCATGCGTTAATAATATTGTTCATTATCCACCTCTAAATAAACAATATCAATGTCATTGGAATTCAATCTTGGGGAGTATTTTATCAGAGTCTGTGTGTGTGTCACAAGTTTCCATACCACTTTTAGCTTAATAATATAAGCAAGTGTTACACATTATATAAAAACAAGAAAAAACCCACACATTTGTATGCCGATTAACCAAGACGAATATACATGTCATGATTTGAATTAGTTGTTTGTAAAATATCAAATATCTAGCTATTATAACAGACCTCTTGCAATATTCAATTAACCCTTTTAAGTAATCAATAGGACCTAAGAGAAAAAAATTATATGATAATGGTTAATTAGGCATACTTGTTAAAGTTATAAGGTAAGTTTGGCAAGTATTGGTAAATTGGTAAACAAACTAGCAAGTAATCGTTAAATACATATATGTAAATATATATATAGTTACAGCTATAATAAAACCTGTGATGGATACAGATGTATGCTTTGTGGGAAGGAAGGGAGTCAGTGAAGTATTGATTGTGTAACGAAGTGGTGTTGGAGGTTTCTACGCAATGTTATTTTCTATTCATTTTTATGTTTAATTTATATATTACCTATTGGTAAGACCTGACATTTACCAATATTGAATGGCACCTGTCATTATGCTGACCACTCAACTATTTGATTTAAACCAGCTTGCAGCATATTTCTTTTCTTCGGTTAATACTGAATTTCCCATCTTTGTGTCATCAGCAAACTTTGAGATATTGTTATTTAATCCTGCATCAATGTCATGTATATAGATAAGAACAAAAACTGTCCCTTGGACCGATCCCTGCGGCACTCCACTATAAACTCCCACTCAGATTTCACTCCATTTATCACCATTCTCTGACTTCTGTTTGTGAGCCAGCTTCTAATCTATGCATGATTTTGTCCTTTAATGTCCCATATTTCTGAGAGAGAGAGAGAGAGAGAGAGAGGTGACTAGCATGACATTAATTTGCCATAAGGAGGGAGTGGGTGGGGGATTGCAGGTTAGATGTGGTAGAGATGAGTGAAGGTAATCTGAACCCTTTCTGTATACGAAGATGCCGTCCATAGTGTATTTTGCAGGATAACATTAGACAATTGTATTCAGCTGCGAATCGAATGAATTACAAGCTATCTCAATTAACCCTCTATCTCCTGTAGATCCTTACAAAGCTCGCTGAAATTGCTAGCCAAATTAATATACAGAAGCGCGTCATAATATTGAAAGAGATAAGGAGATGGGAATGGGTGAAAAGCGGATGGCATGAGAGAACAACACAAGAGAAGTACAGTTCCCTGCACAAGTTCTGTTTCTCTCTGAAATAATATTTATGGAAGTAAAAATAATGTAATTGAATTTAGAGTGCAGTATCTTACTCAACAGTTGCATAAGAAAGTGTATTACCTACTGCATAGTAAGTAACTATCCTTCAACAGTACTCTCACAATCTCAGAGAGGTACAGCACTTGTGTAGGGAACTGTACAAGATAAATTAAACACTGCTCAGAATATGGCGGTATTTCCCCTATCATAGACTAGCCCCTATGTACTGGCTATCACTTGAGGGATTACTCAATTTAGTAAGGACCTCTACTCTTTTTATGGGGCACAGACAATCCCAATTAATCCCTAACTACCATCATCCTTAGAGTGAATACCATTTACTAATGGTCGCCATTATCTTTAATAAATTCAACATCGTTTTCTATATGAGTTAAACGTTCGCTTATTGTTTTTTTTTTACAAACCTCTAATGTAAACATGTACTGTACTACATTCGTAAGACAAGGTTAATAGTGTAATAGTACAGATAAATACTGTAACCAGCTTTCAAGAACATTCAATAACAGTTGTAAGACAGTTTTGCTTTCAGTGAAATTTGAGTTATAATTTCTGAAGAAATCATTAGAACGTACACTGAAAAAAATATGGTTGAAGGCCAAAGAAAACAGCATTATACAAATAATAATGTGAGGGCTTTACGTGAAGCAATAACGGGCAAGGACATATGAGGGGAAATATGAGAGAGAGAGAGAGAGAGAGAGAGAGAGAGAGAGAGAGAGAGAGAGAAAGAGAGATGACATTGAACAGGTGTTCCAATTATCTCCCAACCATTTTCTTTAGTGAAATTTTAATGATCTATGGTAAACTATGTGTTGACATCCATATTGACAATAACTTTATTAATTCTTAACACTTAACTTATGTCCCCTCTTAGCCTAAAACTATTTAACTTTTAGACGTTCTTCATTTGACTTATTTCATAAATTACTCATATTTGTTACTCTCTTCTGCATTTTCTCCTGTTAACCTATGTCCTTTTGGTAATATACCATATACCAAATACCATAAAGTATATCGGGAGAAGAACATTTGTGAATTATAATTATTCAAACGATATATCAATGAAGCCAGTCATGTTATTTGTTTTCTTCACTACCTTGGCTGTGTACTAAATTGCTTGATATTGATACTCCTAAGTCTGTTTCTTTATCAGTGGTACTGAGTTGACTACCATTCATTGATTATTATATATATTTTTCATTCCGTAACCTACATGCAGTACTTGACATTCATCGGTATTGGGTTTGGGCCCATTTGCTAATCTGTCTAAGCCATTTTGGATAAGTTGAATAAGCAAGGGATAGACTACTATATTCGCTATGTTGGTATCGTTGGCGAATTTTAAAAATTATACTTGAAAGATCATCATGGATATCATTGATATAAATCAAGAAAAGAAAATGCCCGAGTACTGAACCCTGGCGCACATCACCTGGGACAATTTTCCAGTCCAAGGTTTTACCATATATTACTACTCGCTGCTTATGCCCAAGTAAGCCTATTGTCAACCCATCAAAGTACGCACCCTTCTATGCCTTGAGCTTTTAATTTTACCAGACATTTGTGGGGGATTTTTTTAAAGTATTTCTGGAAATCAAGGTGAATAATGTCAACGACTTTACTTTCGTCGTTCATAAATAAAATACTGTGAACAAATATCAACGGGATCAGTCAGGCATGAACGCTTGGTTTTGGAAGCTGTGTTGTGATTCATGTATTATTTTCTTTTCTTCCCTTAAATGATTTACTAGTTTGAAAAGTTACCACCTTTTTACTTCTAATATAGTCATAGGATTTCTTTGGGTTTTGACTTGCTTAACTTTGCATTACGTGATTCCGAATTTGTCTCACTAAGTTTAATAAATAGTTTCATTGGAGAGTAAGATGGGTTGGCCTGATTCATTTTGTTTTTTCTACTGAAAGTCCTGAGTGCATTTTTTTTTTTTTTTTCATGTAGACAATATTTAATGTCTGTGTTCCACATGTGTGCATATTGTTTAGAGTTGAGCACCTATAATTACATGGGGATTCAAGAATTATGGTGTTATTATAATATTATATTTCTGAAAATGAGTTCTAGATATCACTATAGGTAGCGCCAACGAACTTGACAATGTTAAGGCCTTAACTTCTGTAACTAAAAATGAATGAAAACAATCAGCTGACATTTGTATCATTTGAGTCCACCAGAAATAGGTGAAGATATTTACAGCCGTTTGCTCAAGGTCCTTTTGAGTTATAGTATAATTATGATGACGGTACAATCTAAAAACAAGACGGGCGTAGAGGGTATTGTTACCCATAATAATTGATAGGTATTATGCTGTATTACCGTACTCTCATATTTGAAACAGAAACACATTATTAAAGGGGAGGTAGTTGCATTTTATGAACTCCTTTCTCCCCTTACGTTTGGCCCCATTAGTTTTGAGATTTTAACACCTTACGAGCGGCCTATGCGGTTTATTTATGTGTACCGCACAGCGGGGTGTTTTTAGCAAAAATAGGGCTGTTTACGTGATCATTTTCATGCCTAAATAAGACCCAGAACGTAAAACAAGTACCTATCCCTGAAAGGGCATAAACAGAGCTTTCGAATGACACCATAACGATCCTTGTAGGATGGATAGTTTTCTTGCAATAACCGTGCAACGCGAGTGCAAAAAGCAGGTAATTCGGTACTTTCAGTACATAATTGAGTATGTAGCGAGTGAGAGAGGGAGGAGGGAGCTGAGATTTGTGTCAGTAGGTTCGCCGCGGTGGTCTGGAGCAGTCATACGCTCGCTAGTCTCCTGCCACCACTTGTCTCTCTCTCTCAGCCACATTACGTGCTGAAATTGCCACTCGAGTTATGTCGAGCGCCGCCACATAGTCCAGCTTTATTTAACTCGACTTATGTTGCTCGCCGCTAATTAAGGGTTAAGACGTTCACTCCATTAGTTTGGTGATATTAAGACCTGAACATTGGAAAGCAGTAAAAATAGTGGTAACAGCAATTGGCTTGTGAAAATCGTATATTTTAGCCCCGCTAAAGACTCCCCCATCCTCCACCCTCTCTCCCGTCTTCGCACGAAAATACTCTATAAATATCTTGAATAATTGCGAAAATATTGGATAATTGAGGAAGGGGGAAAAGGATGGGGGAGTAGGGGAAGGGGAGGGGATACACATGTGTTGGTGTGGTAGCAAGTAATGGAGGGGAATTATCTCACCTAATCACAAATTGCTTTGTTTTAAGTGCCACCGAGATGTTTTGAATGTTTTTTTGTTATGCCTTGGATATTAACCCTCTCACATCCTTATGACGCAGAGGTTGTCAGATTAGCAATAAGAAATAGATTACTCTCACTCTTATAATTACCTCTCCAAAATTAGTTTTCTGCCCACAGCTAACTCAAAGACAACTGCAGAGGTTGAAGTAAATAAACTAAAGGTTTATAAATACCCCTGACGGTAACAAAGGCTTTAAAGTATCCCTAATAGGCTCAAAAATTGCGTCAGGACATGAGAGGGTTAAGAGTCTGGCCGCATTCGCCCAGTAGAACCTCTTAAGAGTCTGGCTGCAGTCCCTGAGTTAAATAAATTATTTAACCCTCTCAGGTCTGAATAAGTTTTTTAAGTTTAAATGGAAAGGCCACACACGGTCTGGGGCAGCTAAAGTTTCTCATTGTTCCTGTTCACCTAGCTATGAATTGTTGCCAGATACCCCCACATATGGACTAGAATACCAGAATTTAGTAAAGGGCTTAAGGAAGTGATCGCATCCACACATACCCCAAGGAAAAAGTGCCTTAGGATGCGATCGCATCCTCACGTGCATCAGAGGGTTAATCGAGCAATAAATAAATCCTCTCCCCTTAAGTGTAGTGGGTATATAGTTACTGCATTATAAGTGACCCAGATGTTATAGTACCACGATCTGCTGCTTGTAATGTGAAATTGGCATATCTGTAGCGAAATAATGTATACACAATTTGATGATAATAGGTTCACTTTTTCGCTTTAGTGCCTGTAAAATAACAAAACACTTGTCATTTATATATCTTATGATACGTTGTCTTTTCGTCTTTGTTGTTTATGCTCAGGCTCTGTCTCAAGTCAGCCAACCCCAGCAATGAGGTATGTGCCTGAGTACATACATACATACATACATGTTACGGGGCACACCATATTAACAATACATGTAGCTACCTGCCAATTAATGCTTTATACCATTTAACTTCTCGTATCCAAACTAACATTTCCTTTTAGTAATTTCAGGTAATGCACTTTCCCTCCTCTTCCGCTATGTAAACCGCCTCGTAATATATATTTCCTCAGGGTATAAATAAATATTAAATTACATTGCGTGGCACTCCCTTAATTACATTAGCTGTAATTTTATTCCCAGAGTCGGTATTTTTCGATTAACTCCCAAGCAACAACCGAACTATTTATTCAGTTTCTGAATAAATTATATTTTCCCTCACTCGCTGAGAAGCTGAGAAAATAAATGTTCATCTTTATAAAATTTATATTAATTTTCCAACACAATTATACGCTTTCACATTTGATGTTACAATCATGCCGTATATTTGTTTTTAATACACAGTATATATTAGGCATATGGAATACTAAGGAGGAATATTGAGGAATGAGCTCAGTTTGTATCTGATCACAGCGTGACAGTTCCTCACACAGTGTTGCAAAGGCTTTCATTTTACGCTTGACATCCATAGCTACTCATAGCTCAATATTGACGCAAATTGCGCAATACACATTTCATAACCAAATTTCTAAAGTGTGTAATAATAATAATAATAATAATAATAATAATAATAATAATATTTATTCAGTTAGCAATTTACAGAGTTGGTACCACATAGTATGTTACAAATATGACATGTACCAGCCTTGCATAATTCCAACTAAGGATAGCCCAATAAGGCCGTTAGGCGTATTTCAATTGAGGTCTTTGTGGGATTAGGTTAGCTGGGGAAATGGGGAGGATAAAGAAATAGATACTTTAGAGAAAGTATTTCTAGGGGGTTATTTTAAGATACCTTACATCCTATAGTAAATATCAGTAATCCGTAATCAGTAATAATTTCAGTTTGGTTTGTCTATCTCTTATGTCGTGTTTAGTAGTAGACATAAGCTTTGTGCTCCCTTCTCGCAGCTGTCCGGTTCAGGTGTTCCTTCAGGCTACGTCTGAAGGAATACAGTGTTCTCTTTTCACGGACTGACTGGGGTAGGTCGTTCCAGTCTTTGATGGCAGTGAAGAAGAATGTTTGCTTACCTTGTCCTTGGATTCTCGGGACCCTAAAATTAAACATCCTGTTTCTTGTATTATGTCCACTCCTCTCATTTGCTTTAACAAAATCATTCTTTAGATACTCTGGAGCTCTGTCATAGAACATTTTGAAGGCATTAGTGAGCCTGATGTGTTTGGCCCTGTCAGAGACATTGAGCATACCTAGTGACTGAAGTTGTTCCTGGCCAACATGTGATCTGGGTCCTAGGTTCAGCATGAACCTAACCATTTTATTTTGAGTGACCTGAAGTTTGTGCTGTGCTGATTTAGATGATGCAGAGTGCCAGGATGACACAGAATAGTCAAAATGACATTGAACAAGCGCTTGGCAGAGGGTCTTTTTGGTCGCCGCGGGCAAGCATCCCACCTGTCTATACAGGTATTTTATACGTGCTCTACACTTACTCAGGATAGATTCCAAAATTGTTTCACCTGACAAACTCGCATCCAGTTTTAGTCCGAGATATTTAACTTGTGACACTGTTGTTATAGGAATATCATTACAGTTGACCGAGAAGCCCACAATGTCTTTCAGTTTGGGTTTTGTTCCACATAAGATGGCTTCCGTCATGTCCAGGTGAAGAGATAGTCTATTGTCCACTAGCCATTCACTACATGATTCTAGTTCTTTGGAAAGTGAAGCGGCAATACTTATTGGGTCTTTTCCTGAAACCAGAAGCACGCTGTCGTCTGCATACAGTAATAATTTACATGAGACGCTCAGTTCCATGTCGTTCACATAACAGAGAAAGAGTAAGGGACCAAGGATGCTTCCCTGCGGGACCCCACAGTTAATTGGCATAGGATCAGATATATTATCATCAATTTTGACTCTTTGGGTTCTACCACTAAGATAAGATTTAAACCAGTTCACAGACCCTATGCCCATTGCTTGTAGTTTATTACATAGGATATCATGGTCTACTGTGTCAAACGCTTTTTGTAGATCAAGAAGAACCATACCGGTGTAGTTACCTTTAACATTTCTTTACGAATGTGATCCGTTAAGTGGATGAGACAGGAGTCTGTCGAGTACATGCATCTGAAACCTGATTGAAACTTATAGAATAGATAATTTTGTTTGAGGTAGTGTTCAATTTGGGTGTATACCGCTCTTGCAAGGATTTTAGATACAATACATAATATGCTAACTGGACTGTAGTTGCCAACTTAGTTTATTTCCTTTCTTGAATAGAGGGGTTACAATAGCTTCCTTCAGTTCAGCAGGTACAATGTTGGTGTTAACCCGGGAACTGCGGGAAGACTCTTAAGAGTTCCCCCGGCGGACTGCGGGAAGACTCTTAAGAGTCAGGGAAAAATAAATCAATTTAAAACACCGAAAAAAACATATTTTTTGGGTTCTTATTTTTTTTATTTTTTTTTGCCCCTGGGCCATGCCAAATATCACTCTTCCAGTTATCACCTATTTTCCCTGTTATTCCCTTTTCCTGTGGTCTATTTTCGTGCTAACAGCGAGTTTGGGTAGCAGGCGTTGTCATCACTGTTAGCAAGCGAGTGCAAGAGAGAGAGAGAGAGTATCGATCGACAGTCTCTCTCCAGAGGTGGAGGAAAGTGGTGGGCTGGGAGGTTGCCTCAGCCATACATTGTGTAACTCCCGGCCTGTATCGCCGATTTTGACCATCCAAACGCTGTTTCCACTTGTTTTATTGTTGTAACAGGTTAATAACTTTATAATCTACCTATAATAGGCGCATATGGATAAGTATTAATGCTATTTATGGTAAAATAAATATTTTAGTGACGGGAACAGCTCAAATACATCAGCACAGGAGTGTGGTGTCTCATACCCCCCATGCGCACTTCAGAGGTTAATTGACAAGTTGATGATGTGGGTTAGGGGGCCTGCTATACCAATGGCTCCATCTCATAGAAATTTGGCAGGAATTTTGTCTGGTTCTGTGCTTTTATGTACATTTAGGTTAGACAGCTCGTCAAAAGTGTATTTTGGTGTATCATTTTGCAATCCAAATGTGTTCGGGTGTATGTCTTTATCTCTGTAGAAATTACGAAAGGTGGCCGTTGTTGTCGTGTATTTATTGAGAGGTTGAGGTAGGTTCTGTGCAAGTGTGTTTGCTATGGAAGTGAAGAAGGAGTTGAAGTAGGTTGAAATTTGTCGTTTATCGTGGCAAACCTGATCATTAATGGTGAGAGCAATATTAGTGTTAGACGAATCCCTTGTCTTGTTGCTGTAGCCTGTTGTTTTTAGGTACCTCCATAGTTTATTTGGGTTATTCTGATATTCCTCTGCCTTATTGTGAAAATAATTAGTTTTCGCTGATTTCATTTTCCTACTTAGTTTATTCCTGGCCCTGTTGAACTCATGTTTCAGACCTTGATCCTGTCTATGTTTCGCTAGCCTTTTTAACAAATTGTCTCTGTGTTCCAGATGGTGTAGTATGTCATTGTTGATCCATGGGTCTGACTTTGCTTTAATTCGTATGTATTTCAGAGGAGCTATTTCGTCTAGGATGTTTGTGATGTTGGTTCTGAAGCCAACCCATGCATCATTAACGTTTGTACTTCCAAACACTGGAGACCAGTCTGTATTCCATAAAATGTCCAGAAATGTTTCTTTATTGTAGTTTCTGAGTGACCTTGTTTTGATAACCTTGTGATTCTCTAGGGTAATTTTTGTGGTTTTCCGTGTGCAATATGTGACGAAGTGATCACTTATCCCAGTCTGTATAACCCCTGATTGGGATATTTTGTCCTCTCTGTTACAGTTTATGTGGTCTAATATTGTGGCAGATACGTGTGGGGGTTGTGATGAATTGTTTGTGATTGTGCATTGTCAGTATATGCCTATATTCTCGTACAAGCCTATTATTTCGTTGTTTGTAACACAGGTTAAAATCCCTAGTATGATGGATTCATTCCGAGGGTCTAGCGATGACAAAGTTCGTTCAAATTTGGTCAAGAATTGTGTCGTCTGGTGGCCTATAGCATACCCCAATTGTGATGGGTCTTGTCCTCGGCAGGTGTAGGTCGATCCACAGAGCTTCGTGATTTTCTACATGGAGGTCGGTCCTAGTTGTGTGTGTGAGGTTGTTTTTTACATACAGACATACTCCTCCCCCATGCCTATTGCGATCATTCCTAACCATATTGAAACCTTGAATGTTTATTTCACCATCGTTTATACTTGAATCCAGCCAGGTTTCTGTGATTGCAATTATTGAAGCTTTGGCCTTATTAGCTAACAAGTTTATTTCTGACAATTTATGGTACATTGATCTGGCGTTAATGTGGATAAGATGGAGCCCTTTGTTGGTGAACACTCTGTATTCATCTTTGATTTTGAATGTGTCCTGGCTGGATTCTGAGATGTTAATACTTGGATCATTTACATTAATATTCGGTAATGAATGCAAAGCACACTTATTGCAAAGGAATTCCCATTCTTCACTGTTGGTCTTCTTAGAGATGCACTTCATGTGAGCTACATGTTTACACTTTACACAGTTTTGGATCTTCTGACGTCGTGTTATAAGTGATTCACAAATAAAACAAATGGTTTCGCGATGTTGTACAGCTGAGTTCCTACGTTTAACACATTCAACTTCGTTTCTACTGTTAACGTAAGTACATCGGTTATGAACAATTTCATTACAACTGTTGCATTGCAAAAGTGAACTCCTATTGATGAAACCAATATTACAGACTATACATAGTTTTTTCTTACTGTTTATCATACGACAGGAGGTGTGGTTTGGTCCGCGTCGATCAGCTGTTTGTGCGGGAGAGGGCGGGGGATACTCGCGGTCGGGCTGTGGTTGTTTGCTGTTGTTGTTGTTGTTTTCATTGTCCGTTGATGCTGCTTCCCTGTTGATGTATTTGCGAGTGCTACCTGTTTTTATTGTTTTTATTGTTGCATGTTGTGCTACTTGGGTCGCCGATATCTGTGGTATTAATGGTAATGCTGTGGGTAATGTAGTGTTGGTGGAGTGGGTAATAGCTAATTCCCTGCATTTATCGCATTCCACTTCTTTTCTGCTGGTAACAGAAGTACATCGATCGTGTACTGTTTCATTACAAATACTACATTGTGATGTTGGACTCCTTTTGTTGAATCTAATATCGCACACTGTACATAGCTTCTTTTTATTGTTCGTCGTACGTCTGGCAGTGTGGTGATCAGCTGTGCTGCTAGGGTGTGAGCGCGGGGGTTGGGGACTGTCTGTGGCTATGTCTCCCCCTATGACCCCTCCCAGCCCCACCTGTATTTGCTGTTTGATGATGTTGTCCTTATTCCTGGCTGCTAATGCTGCTCCATTGTTGATGTTGTTGCGACTGATACCTTTCTTCCTAGCTGCTCCGGTTACATGTTGAGCCACCGATAGTGTTGGGTTGTGTTGTGGGTTGAATTGGAGCGTGACGAGAGGCTGGGTCGCCGACCGTGTTGGGTTGTGTTGTGGGTTGAATTGGGTTATGTAGGACTCCCTGAATATGCAAATTGTTTATCTGTGCATTTAGAGACACATTTTGTGAATACACAATTTGCGTATGCATGTACAGGAGAGATAAGTGTTATTACTAAGTTAACCCTTTATTAGCGGCGCGCAACTTATGTCGTGTGAAAGAAATTTGGACTAAGTGGCGGTTCACAACTTATGTCGTGTGCCATTTTCAGCACGTAATGTTGCTGAGAGAGAGAGATAAGTGGTGGCAGGAGAGTAGCAAGCGTATGACTGCTTCAGCCCACCGCGGCGGACCTACTGACATGAATCCCACCCTCCCCCACCCTCACGCACTCGCTACACAGGGAATTATGTAGGGAAACTACCTAATTACATGGTTTTTGCACTCGTGTTGCGCGATCATTGCAGGAAAACTAGTGGTCGTACAAGGATGGTTGGGGTGTCATTGGAAAGCTCTGTTTATGCCCTTTCAGGAATAGATACTTGTTTTACGCTCTGGGTCTTATTTAGGCATGAAAATGATCACGTAAACAACCCTATTTAGGGTAAAAACTCCCCGCTGGGCGGTACATATAAATTACCGCTTAGGCCGCTCGTTAGGTGTTAACCCTAACACAACAACGTCAACTGGAGAGAGTTCAGAGGAGGGCATGCAGGATCATCCTGGGTGGCACATATCCAGGGTACGAGGAAGCTCTCACCACCCTTAGCATACCTGCACTCTCAACCCACCACTACAACACACTCAAACAGTTTGCATCTAAGCTGCTTGTTCACCCACGACACAGAAACTTACTTTCACCAGACGCCCCTAGACCTACACGTGCAGCTCGTCATTTCAACACACTCCAACCAATAAGAGCAAAAACTGACAGATATAAAAATAGCCCTATCCCAACCATTGTTAATATTATTAATAATGTGTAATAACGGCCTGTCACACCATATATACGCGCCCACCTTTAATAATATATGCATAAGTGTGTGTGCGTGTGTGTATTAGAATATAATTATGTATGTATTTGCTTGAGTTTGTTTATGTATATGTGTATATATGTATCTATGTATGTGCAGTATATGTGTATGTATGTGTGCGTATATGTGTATGTATGTATGCGTTATTTATGTATATATATATGTATCTATAGTGTATACTGTTTGTGGTTCGAGCCCGGCTGAGAGTATCAGGTAGGATAAGAGAAGAGCATATATGCATGTAATGTGCATATTTATGTATATGTATGTCTGTGTGTATGTGCTGTCAATGGTTCGAGCCCGGTTGAGAATATAAGGTATATAATATATATATGTACTGTACGTGTATTTATATGGTCATATGCACATATGTATGTAAATATACGTACATATGAGCGAGAACATATTGCTCACTAGCGCAACTTCTGATTATAAATCTATGCATAAGCACTATCTATTATTAAGTGTTCGCGTATCTTCATCCATGTATTTCCACCCTTAACAATAGAACGCCCAGCTCTTCCATATTTCGCCTTCTGTCACACACACACACACACACACACACACACACACACACACACACACACACACCTACACTACCGAGGATTAACCTCCCATTGTAGTACCTGCACCCCTTTACCCTGACCATACCAAAACAGTTTCTGTATATTTGTGTGCATACGTGAGCGTTTGTGTATACGGACATGTGCACACTTACTGCATGTTCTTATGTTCCTATATATGTATGTATATGTATGTACGCACGTACGTGTATATGCGTATGTTCTGTATATGAGTAAGTAAATAAATGTGTATATGTACTGTATATCACTTACTCTCATGGTTATTTTATGATAATTTGTATTCTGCACATGCATCATTATTGTATTTATTTATTTTGTTTGTAAACTAAGCTTACCATCCTCATATCTGTACATCTCATGTTCATCCACTAAATTGTAAAATGTGTATTTTCAGCTCATGAGGCTGCCATTCTTTAATAAACCGTTTATTATTATTATTATTTATTATTATTAAAGGTATCGATAAATATTTTTTTAATATTAAAGTATTAACTACAATGATAATTAAGTATCCACACTTATACTTGGATAGATTTTTTTTTCTATGTGATTGAGGGAGGCAAAAGGCACAACTGCCTATAGCGAGTGCCTCTCCATAGTTGAAAGATTGACAGGGCCAAAATCAAAGGGACGTTCGAGCCAAAATGCCTGGACACACAGAGTTTGAAGCAATTTAAGTCATAGGAAGAGGGAAAGACTGATTCTGGGAGAGAGTTCCAGAGCTCAGCTGTTGAGTAGAAGAAAGTTTGAGAGTAACATTTCACTCTTGGGTTGGAGAGTTGCACAGAGTAGGGGTGGGATTGAGTTGCAAGACGGGTACCACGTGCCCTACGTAAAGGAGGTGGTATACACTGGGAAAGCTCTGAGGAACACTATTTATTATAGTAGCGATAGAATAGCGAGAGAGATGCAACATTGCGGCGGAGAGAGAGAGAGATTGCAGAGAGTTGGTATATGTATTCTACCAAAGTATAAGTGCGGATACTAAATTATCATTGTAGCTAATATTGAATCGAACGATTCTTACTAAAATGATCAATAACCTTTGAGAAGCAATAAGTTGAGATTTGGGTTTCAAAAGGTTAGTACATATTTCACTCAATTTTGTTGACTAAGGTTTAACAAGCGTCTATCTTTCATGAGGCAGTAGCCAACCCAGAATAAAGCTTCACCTTACTTAATTATTACCCTGCAGAACATCGAACAATCCCCAAAGCAACATCAACATTGACATCAATAGTCCTAACACTAACCAAGACAATTACCATAGGAAATATTACTAAACATATATCACCACGGCATAAAACGCTATGTAAATATCTCGATTATGCCATGTATCATGCCTAAATAACGTTAATAGGTAGACGTTATTATTATTTTTTCACTCCTAAACTGTATTTTGTGTAGCTATGGATACTATATAATGTGTGAAACTTCAAGATATATGAACACTCACCATGAGATTCATTTAGTAATATGTTCTTATATAGCCTATGTCTGAAGAACATGTCCTGAAATATATGAACAAGTTTTTTAAATCACCATGTATGTATTATACTATATATATATATATATATATATATATATATATATATATATTGTTACGAATCTGGACCTCAGTTGCTTAGAGACGGTATACGAAAATAATGACTAATGCAAATCCTTGTCTCTCTACCAAACAACACCACGACGTAACAGGTAAGAGTTCTATGAACGCTCCCAGGCTCTTCTCAGGGCTTAAGGTGCACACTGCCCTGCTCCTATTCTGAATAATAAGTAGAACAGAAATACTCATGTAACTTACTAGCTACGAGAACTCGAAACCAACACCGGGATTAGCAATGCTGGGTTGGATAATCAAAACAGTTATATACATAGGCTACCAGCAGACATCAAAGAAACAAAGAGTGCAGGTGTACTTCGAGCATAACAGGCTATGCGCGCCCTCGACAGTACTAAACCGTGCGCATACCAGCCAACGGTAATCCACTCTCAACCCAAGAGAGTTGCACATAATAATATTGCATACATATAATGAACTAACAATACAAGGCAGTGTCCTAATATGACTACTAACCTCGGGGTGATATTAGTAGAAGCAAGTTGCCCTGACCACCTCTAATATCACACCAATATATCCAACTTCAACCTGGTCCCCCTAGTGAGATACCGCCCGAAACAATGAACTCTTAGAGTCCACCTCCCACACTCACTTAACTATGGGGGGGGGGGGGGGTCCAGACTGAAGCTGGATTCCTAATTAATATTAAACACTCCGTTGCCTCAGTTCGAAACCTGAGATAGGGAACAAACAATTGCTGGGGCAGAACCGTCAAGGTTGCTACCGGGTCCTAAGCACAAACACAGGGAAAATATTTAGGGTGTGTGTGTGTGTGGACTGTCTATGGGATTAACCGTGCTTATTATTAAGAACCCCGGCAAGCCTCCCAGCTCCTCCCAATCACGGATTCCGAAGTCAGCCACCGGAGGTACAGAATATATAAAACAAAAGGAAATATAATAAACTGCTGATCAGAGGAAAAGAAGAATTAAAGGAATTAATGAATGTCTAGGATTCTCTGTTAATTATGTTACGTTACTATTATGCAAGCAAGGACAAACAAAAGGGGCAGACTGATGGGTCACAAGAGAGAGGACACCAACTATCTAGTCTGGCCGCCAACGAGAGATGATGAGGCCTGGCGGCACTAGCGGCAGCCGGCCTCAAACTAAGGGGTTGCAATATATCACCACACGATATGATAACACTAAGACACTTTACAAGAATAACTTATACTAACGTATTCCTGTGTTAACATATTGGCTAAAACATCGTGGCACATAAAATAAAGTATATCTTGATATTGCAACACAACTAAACTTGCAATGGTCACATAATTAAATGAAACTCGTGGTGGTGGCACGATCGCCCCCCCCCCCCCCCCCCCCCTCCCGACACAAGAGCAACATTCCTGCCTCACCTACCCGCCTCTAGCTTGCAAAGTACAACGTTGCCACTAAAGAACAACTTCATATGCGAAACTAATAACACTCTATTGGCTCATTCTACACAAATTTTTATTGAGACAAAATGCTTAGAGGCACGGCAAAACTAGTTATGTGCAATTGGAAGGGTATCGGAATGAAACTCACAATACCAGGTCTTTCTAATAGGCTTGGCACAGCTGCTTTCAGAAAATCTGGTGCCACTTGAGTCTAGTTACTCCTAAAAGACCCTGGTCATTGTGACACCCTCACACGGGGGGGGGGGGGGGGGGGTTGGAGCTTTGAAACCAGACTTTCATCATTAGTTTACAACTGCAAAATATTAACATTGTCAGTCTTTTGTATTTTTACATTTTATAGATTTTTTTTAACATGAGTAAATATGACTTACTAACTAAATAGCCTCGTGCTCTCCTATCCTTCCTCAGAGGACTCACGGGATAAACAGTCTGCCAGGACATTATCAACACCACGGATGTGCCTAACATCGAGATGATATTCTTGCAACATCAAACTCCAGCGAGTAAGTCTCTGGTTTTTGTCCTTGAGTCTATTAAGAAACTGCAAAGGATGATGGTCAGAGTAGATTCTGAGCACGGGCCCATATGGTAGCAAATGAACAGCGAAATGGTGTAAACTCAAAATAATAGCTAGCAACTCCCTTTCGATCACAGAATAATTCTGTTGTGCTCGGTTAAACTTTTTCGAAAAGTAGGAAATGGGGTGCTCAACATCATCCCCGAACTCTTGCATCAACACAGAGCCGGCACCCACATCGCTCGTGTCTACTGCCAAGACGAAAGGCATGTTGAAATCTGGGGCCCTTAATATAGGTTGGCAACAGAGGAGGCTTTTGACATCTTTGAAAGCCTACTCACACTCTGTTGTCCATTTAAATGGTTTGTTCTTTTGTAGCAAATTTGTCAATGGGGCAAGCACGGTGGAATATCCTTTGATGAACCGGCGATAATAGCCTATCATGCCAAGGAAACGTTGCATGGCTTTCTTATTATGAGGTGCTCGGAAACTCTGGATAGCCTCCACCTTCGCCCGAGGGGGACAGACCTGGCCGTGGCCAACAACATAACCTAAATATTGCACCCGAGCCAGCACGAACTCGCACTTTGCCAGGTTGACCACTAAACCAGCCTCAGACAACGTCCAGAAAAGCTCACCCACATTGGCCAAATGGTCGGTCCAATTTGTGTCATAAACAAGAACATCATCTATGTAGACTAAACAATTGGGGACATCATGCACAATCCTGTCCATTAACCGCTGAAATGTGGCGGGATCATTCTTCAAGCCGTACGGCATTACCTGGCACTGATACACTCCTCCACCCACCACTAAACTAGCGATTTTCTTGTCACGTTCTGTTAGTGGGAATTGCCAATAGCCTTTAACTAAGTCCACTTTTGTGATGAACGTGGCTGCCCCAATCTTGTCTACTCAGTCATCAACTCTCGGTAAAGGGTAGGTATCTGTCTTGGAGAGTAAATTTACTTTGCGAAAATCGACACAGAAGCGGATCTTACGATCAGGCTTAGGCTGCAAAGTTACTGGGCTTGACCACTCACTCCAGCCTTTCTTGATTAGACCCTTGTCAACCATATACCTCAGCTCAGCGTCAAGAGCGAGCTGCTTCTGTGGATTAACTCTATAAGGTGGTAATTTTATAGGCTTATTCTCTCCCACATCGATGTCATGCACCGCCCAAGATGTCAAACCTGGTGCATCCACGAACACGTGTGGATAAGCCCACAAGGTAGTAAACATCTCTTCAACCCTTTCCGGAGGTAAATGGGTCAATTTCTCCCGCAGGGCCAGGTACCCGTTCTCGGCCCATGTCCCAGCCGGCACAGCCTCACCTGGGAAAAGCTCCCTCTCCTCCTCCTGCTCCTCCTTCATGCCTTCTACAACCAGGACAGGGCAACGAGACACGGCATCCTGGTCCCTGGGACCGGAGAATTGGGGATAGTGCAGAGGGGGGGTTGAGAGGCACTGCAGGAGCATTGCCTGGCGTTCCCACAGTGCATGAACCGCTAGCCCCGGGACCCGGGTTATCCAACCACCATCCACCAGGCCCGGGCTCACCCTGCACCTCCGACTCCAACTCTCCAGTCAATAACCTAGGCAAGAAATTGACCGTATCTGACTCAACTTTCTCTACTGACCCGTTCTGAGCGGATACAGTAGCACAAACTGCCTCAGACAACTCCCCGTTAACACCAGCAGGTGACTGATCGGAGCCCAGGCAACTCTCTCGGCTAGTCCCTTTAGCTGACATAGCCTGTGTGCCAGCCGCACGATAGTACCTTTTCAACATGTTAATATGGCAGAGCTGATGGGTCTTACGTCTGTCTAGAGTACTCTCCCCTACCTTAGAAAACAAGTGTGTTAATGAAGCATCACTCTGTGGCGCCTCACCCATCTCCCCCGGTGCCACGGTGGTAAGATTAGGTATAGCCTCCAAGTCGGTCTGATTTGATGATACAGGATCAACCGGTCCTCCCGTAGGGACCCGATCGCTCCCTTCAGTAAATCACCTCTGGCACCGGGCGAAACGAGTGAGGAGCTTTCCGCTGAGCGTTCCTCCTCGTCCTGAACACCCTCGGCACCCTGCAGATCAGTCGAATCTATGGGTGATGCAGTTCATTACTGTATATTCCCTCGATCAGATCTATCTCCTCCCCAAACATTTCCTCCGGCTGTGCAACCTGGGCCATCGATCTCTTGACCGCACACACCGGAAACAAATCGGGAGGCAGCTTCTTAGCCTCCTTGTTCCTCTCCTCCGGCTGTACCTGCTCCGACACCACTACCGGAGGTGGAAAGACTCAACTCCCTGCCATATCTGCTCCAAGGAGAAAATCAATCCCCTCCACAGGTAATGTGTCCACGACCGCTACCTTCGCCATCGCCGTAACTACAGGACACCTAAGATGAACAGGAACAAGGCTATAACAAGCCTTAGTGTTTACACCTCTACATAACACAAACTCGTCAGATTTTATCGGCTTCCCCGTCAAGTTCAAACACATGGACTGCTTAGCTCCTGAATCCCTAAGAACCTTGACTGGATACACCTTCCCACACAGCTCTACTTCACCCTCATGAACGAAAGCCCGGCACCAAGCGAGCGAGGCTTCTGGACCTGCATTGGTACCTAGTCAAGACACTTTGTCGGGGGCAGGCTGTGCCACGGCCGTTTGCACCCCATGCTTCACCCTTCGGTCTGCCTCCAACCTCGGTAACAAAGATTCATCCCCTCCTCCCTGGATACCAACAACAAACGACACAGGCTTAGCAAGCGCTGCAGAAGACTTTGCCTGGGGACAGTTTGGTTTAATATGTCCGGTCTGTTTACACCCATAACACCCAACAACACTGGAATCAGGTCGGGCTGAATTTGGTGATTTTTGTTTGTCTCCACCATTATTATTACGTGTGGGACCAGGGCCACTATTACTGTACCCTCCACTTCCACCTGCTCGGTACTTCTCGTCACGTGCAGTCGTGGGGGGTGGGGGGGGGGGGGGCGGGGGGGCATATCTGGCACGATCAGTAAAACACTTGGTTGCCAACATTCGATCGTCAGCCCACACGGTAGCATCAGACAGCTTGCTGGGGCGCTTTTCACGGGTCTTTTGCCAAATCTCTTTGTCGACATTGTTGGTAAAGTGTTCTAGCAGGAAAAGCTCAACTGCCTCATTTAAATTGGTTACATTTTCACTCAAAAGCCAACGAGACAAACAATCACGGAGGTACTTAGCAAACTCAACATGAGTATGATTAAGCTTCTTCCTTGCATTACGAAATTTAAGGAGATAGGCTTCTGGTCTGAGTTCATAAGCCTTAAGGATAGCCTGTTTTAAATTGTAATACTCTGCTAAGTCCTCCACTGACATCCTATCATATGCCTCGAGCGCTTTTCCCTTGAGAATATTTGCCACCAATGCCGCCCAGAGTTCCCGTGGCCACTCGAACTCCCATGTATTCTTTTCAAATCGCTGGAACCATTCAGTGACTTTTTCCTCGTCAAAAGCGGGAACGAGCTTCAGGCTACGAGACAACTTTAACTCGCTAGATTCCTCCCTGTGTACCGTGCTCACTTGTCCCCTTGTGTACCTACCCCCGTCTACCTCAACTTTGGATCTTTGTAACGCCATTGCCATTCTCTGTGTTTCTATCCTCTCCTGCATCTCTCTCTCGTCTCTTTTCTCCTGGATTTCCAATCTCTTCAGCTCTAGTTGTACTAGAACATCACTCGATAGCCCTACCTGGGCAAAAGTAGGAGGTGGTGTAGGAACATAAGCAGGACAGTAACGTGGCTGAATCATAGAAAGTCCGGCTGGGATAAATGGGGGGGAGGTGTAACCTGGTTCTGTGCCGCCCAGCCAGCGGCAGGAGTAGAGTGTAAAGGATAAAAATGGGGTTGAGTAAGTTGGGGCACACCAGGGGGCACGTCAGGCAACAACGGGGGAACAACAGTAGGACATGTCAACTGGGAAGACGTTATGCTATCATTAAAAGGACTGGATGTGCGCGGCAGAGAGCTTGCAGGTGTGATATACCCTCCTGCCGGCACAGTTGTTTGCTCAGCCCCCTCTGAAACATCATAATATTACTGCCATATATACTGCCGACATGCTTCCCTCGTGGTAAGAAGAGACCCCTCTATTCCCAACACTGATGCAATCAACCTTAATTCCTCCACACTCCTGAA
The DNA here is from genome assembly GCA_032716605.1 of Paralithodes platypus. Classification (NCBI taxonomy): domain Eukaryota; kingdom Metazoa; phylum Arthropoda; class Malacostraca; order Decapoda; family Lithodidae; genus Paralithodes; species Paralithodes platypus. Next base: position 7,379,173 of record CM064480.1, read on the forward strand.
CTGCATCTGTGCCCATTCTGGAGAACTCCGAAGGAACACTCTCACATCCTCCTCACTGGTAATATGCAACGGCACGACACTCTGCCCCTCCTCTCTTGCTTGTTGTTCACACATAATAAAATATAAAATGCTAGACACTTATTCTAAAAAAAAAATCCTCTGATCAAAATAAATCTTATTAATACTGCTGGTACTACTCTGATTATCTTTGGGCAAGGTCGCCACTGTTACGAATCTGGACCTCAGTTGCTTAGAGACGGTATACGAAAATAAGGACTAATGCAAATGCACCTTGTCTCTCTACCAAACAACACCACGACGCAACAGGTAAGAGCTCTATGAACGCTTCCAGGCTCTTCTCAGGGCTTAAGGTGCACACTGCCCTGCTCCTATTCTGAATAATAAGTAGAACAGAAATACTCATGTAACTTACTAGCTACGAGAACTCGAAACCAACACCGGGATTACCAATGCTGGGTTGGATAATCAAAACAGTTAAATATATAGGCTACCAGCAGACATCAAAGAAACAAGAGTGCAGGTGTACTTCGAGCATAACAGGCTATGCGCGCCCTCGACAGTACTAAACCGTGCGCAAACCAGCCAACGGTAATCCACTCTCAACCCAAGAGAGTTGCGCATAATAATATTGCATACATATAATGAACTAACAATACAAGGCAGTGTCCTAATATGACTACTAACCTCGGGGTGATATTAGTAGAAGCAGGTTGCCCTGACCACCTCTAATATCACACCAATATATCCAACTTCAACCTGGGCCCCCTAGTGAGATACCGCCCGAAACAATGAACTCTTAGAGTCCACCTCCCACACTCACTTAACTATGGGGGGGTCCAGACTGAAGTTGGATTCCTAATTAATATTAAACACTCCGTTGCCTCAGTTCGAAACCCGAGATAGGGAACAAACAATTGCTGGGGCAGAACCGTCAAGGTTGCTACCGGGTCCTAAGCACAAACACGGGGAAAATATTTAGGGTGTGTGTGTGTGTGGACTGTCTATGGGATTAACCGTGCTTATTATTTAAGGACCCCGGCAAGCCTCCCAGCTCCTCCCTATCACGGATTCCGAAGTCAGCCACCGGAGGTACAGAATATATAAAACAAAAGGAAATATAATAAACTGCTGATCAGAGGAAAAGAAGAATTAAAGGAATTGATGAATGTCTAGGATTCTCTGTTAATTATGTTACGTTACTATTATGCAAGCAAGGACAAACAAAAGGGGCAGACTGATGGGTCACAAGAGAGAGAGGACACCAACTATCTAGTCTGGCCTCCAACTAGAGAATGATGAGGCCTGGCGGCACTAGCGGCAGCCGGCCTCAAACTAAGGGGTTGCAATATATCACCACACGATATGATAACACTAAGACACTTTACAAGAATAACTTATACTAACGTATTCCTGTGTTAACATATTGGCTAAAACATCGTGGCACATAAAATAAAGTATATCTTGATATTGTAACACAACTAAACTTGCAATGGTCACATAATTAAATGAAACTCCTGGTGCTGGCACGATCCCCCCCCCCCCCCCCCGCCCTCCTCCCTACACAAGAGCAACATTCCTGCCTCACCTACCTGCCTCTAGCTTGCAAAGTACAACGTTGCCACTAAAGAACAACTTCATATACGAAACTAATAACACTCTATTGGCTCATTCTACACAAATGTTTGAGACAAAAATGCTTAGAAGCACGGCAAAACTAGTCATGTGCAATTGGAAGGGTATAGGAGTGATACTCACAATACCAGGTCTTTCTAATAGACTTGGCACAGCTGCTTTCAGAAAATCTGGCGCCACTCGAGTCTACCTACTCCTAAAAGACCCTAAAAGACCATGGTCATTGTGACATATATATATATATATATATATATATATATATATATATATATATATATATATACTGTATATATAATTATAGTATATATACAGAAATAGTGGAAGTCATAACTCTTTGCACGGACCCTCACTTACCACCCGATACCTGCTCCATCCTGTAAACATTGAACCATTGCAGTTAGGGTCTGAAGTACCGGTACTGTAGTTTTATTGTCGAATTTGTGAATCCTATATATGAGCTCAAGTTGTGGTATACTATTCATATCCAGCGACCGTAAATCACGGTTTATGATAACCGACAAGTGTTCAGTTGGGTTGATATCTGGTGAATTTCCAAGCTCATTCTTAATAGGTTATTGTCCTTGAACCTTTCTTTGATCAACTTAGCAGTGTGAGATGGGGCGCTGTCTTGCATAAAATAGTCGCTTTAGGAAGCATCAAAAGACAAATGTGAATTGGTCTTGGAAAGCACAACAAGAGCACCTACACCATGGTATCCATAACAACCCCACATCATGAAAGAGTTCGGGAGCGTGACTGTCATAGAGAGAGATTTACGAGCCAGGCGGAATGCTCCATTGCGCACATGTCCATTACCTCTACGGTTGCTGGTCACGGTGAACATGGCTTCATCGCTCAGCAATACTCTTTTCCAAGCGAGAATAGGCCAGCAAAGATACTTGTGGGCGAAGAGACGGCGCCGCTTCGCCTAGCTGAAATTTAACATTGATGTCAAAGAGAGCGATACTGTAGAGTGGTAGCAATTAGCCTGAATATTCTTTACCCTTGTTTACAATTAGGATCGAACATCCTTTGCCTGCAACTATCAGTGTGTATGGTAAATCTTTGTTTGCAACCAGGACTCAAAGTGACAATAGTAAAAGTTCTTATGTAGGACTAAAAGTGCTACATCCTCTTCTGTGACTAACATATGTATACCTTCTGCTCCTACTCTGTTTGCAAGCAGTGTTAGACCTAATATCAGTGGCCATATTTGTAATTGGTTCTGCTAGTGAACCCCACTCTTAAGACAAGCTGTCGAGTCGTACAAGAAGAGTGTCGGTGAATACCGAGAGGGAGCCCTTGACACCCGTCACTCTCGTGACTGAAACGTCCTCCTACTCCATTACTGTCTGTACATTCGTAAAGTAGTTATACATGCATGTTTATCTAAATATTTATCTACTTTTCTTGGCATGCAATATTCATATGCATAAATAAATATTTTACTATTCATATGCAATGTACAAAAAAATTAGAGTTCACACAAATCTAACTATCTATCTATCTATCTATTGCTGGACGCCGTGATCCCCGAATGGGGTGGCCACGAATGAATCGCTCCCATGCACCTTTGTTCCCAGTCAATCGATGCCCCTCCTCCCATCCAGAACCACTTTCACACATATGCTACTTAACTCCATTCTTCCACCTCTCTCTCAGTTTACCTCTCATTCTCTGTTCTTGCACCTCGCTCAAGTACACTCTCTTATTCATTCTCTCGCTTACCATACGTTCCACATGGCCGAACCATCTCAAAGTGTTCCTCTACATATTTTCCAGGATATCAAATATCCACACCACACCGCTCTCGTACTTCCTTATTCATCTGTCTATCTCTCCATGTAACTCCGCACGCACTTCTCAAGTAACTCATTTCCACCCTTCTCACTCTTGGTTTGTGTCTCTCCAACAATGTCCACCCACGTTTGTATTCCTACTTTAATTCCTAATCACACAATCATTGCACCCACAGAACTATAGTCCCTTACACGCTCCTTCCATTTGTTATTTGCAAATAAACACGCGCTTTCTTTCACTCCCTCATTCTCATTCACTCCAGCAGACACACCTATTCCACATTCCCATGCTTTCACACATGTACCGTTCCATTTAGTCTCAGTCATTCCGCATACATCCAGCCTGGCATTCGCTAATGCTTCCAGAACCTCTCTCTTTTGTGTCATCATTCACACCTCTTACAATCAAAGTAGAAATCCTTAACCCGTCAAATCCCAGCGAAGGCTACCAGCCGTCAGTAAATAAGTCACTCCCCAGTCCCAGCGACGGCTGGGAGCCGTCAATAATGTACTTTCCTTGTAACCATATAAACTTATCTCCGTCACCTGTCCTATCTCTTCAGTACGGCCATCCGATCCTCCCACCCGGCGGCGCTTGTGGCACTTTGGCGCTGCAGACTGGGAGGCACTCCGGCAGTACCTCTTTGATTTCCCATGGAATGACTTCTGCTTCCGTGGCCGAGGACCCTCAAAGAGTGCTGAACGCATTACCGAGGTAATCCTCTCGGGCATGGAAGCGTACATTCCATTTTCTTTCTCTCAGTCTAATGTAAAATTATCTGGGTTTACTCACGCTTGTTCTACTGCTGTTCACAACAAGGAGGAAGCATTCAAACGGTACTGACGCCTTAACACTCAAGAATCTCATTCTTCCTATGTTTCTGCCCGAAATCAAGCCAAATCTGTTCTTCAACTTGCCAAGCACTCTTTCATCAATAATAAATGCACTGAACTATCCAACTCTAGCTCTTCCCAAGCTATCTGGCATCTGGCCAAAAACCTCTCCAACAACATTTCTTCCTCGTCTGTCCCTCCCCTTTTCCACTCTGATGGCACAACTATCACTTCTTCCTCTGACAAAGCTGAACTCTTCGCTCAAACTTTTGCCAGAAACTCTACCTTGGATGATTCCGGTGCTATTCCTCCCTCTCCACCTTATGCCTAATATCCTAATCTCTTCTAAAGATGTACTTTCTACCCTCTCTGGGCTTAATACTAAGAAGGCGTACGGTCCGGACGGTGTTCCTCCTGTTGTACTTAAGAACTGTGCTTCCGTGCTGAACCCCTGCCTAGGCAAACTCTTTCGTCTCTGTCTCTCCTCTAGCGTCTTTCCTTCTTGCTGGAAGTTTTCTCACATTCAACCTGTCCCAAAGAAGGGTGACCGCTCTCAATCCTCCAACTATCGTCCAATTGCTCTCATCTCTTGTATCTCTAAAGTTTTTGAAACTATTCTTGCTTCCAAATTTCTTAAGCATTTCTCTTCTCATAATCTGCTCTCAGATTGCCAGTATGGCTTCCTTAAGAGTCGCTCTACTGGTGATCTTCTTTCATATCTACCTATCTCTTGGTCATTCAACTTTCGGGACTTCGGTGAGACTTTTTCTGTTGCACTAGACATATTGAAGGTCTTCGATAGAGTCTGGCACAAATCTTTAATTTCCAAACTGCCCTCCTTCGGTTTCTGTCCCTCAATCTGTGCCTTTGTCTCTAATTTCCTTTCAGGCCGTTCCATAGCTGCGGTTGTCGACGGCCATCGTTCATTTCCTCATCCTATCAACTCCGGTGTTCCTCAGGGTTCTGTCCTATCTCCTATTCTCTTTCTAATTTTCATAAATTAATTTCTCAACTGTACATCCAGTCCCATCCATTCATATGCAGACGACTCTACCTAACACCACTCAATTAGTTTTCCAGAACGCCCCAGCCAGCAGTCCCTCAAAAACAGACGTAATGAAGCCATAAAACTCTTATCCTCGGATCTAGCTACTATTTCCAATAGGGGTAGAGAAAACCTTGTTGTATTTAATGCTTCCAAAACTGAATTTATCCATCTTACTACCCGTCAGGAACGTCCAGAGGACTATCCCTTATTCTTCAACAATACAAAAATCAACCCTTCATCTTCTCTCAACGTTCTCGGTGTCTCTTTTTCTTCTGCTCTCACTTGGAAAGACCATATTACCAGTCCCGCTACGGCAGCCTCCCAGAAGCTGGGTGTGCTCAACCACCTCAAGGGGTTCTTTACCCCTGCGCAGCTTCTTGCTCTGTACAGGGGCACAGTGCATCCATGTATTGAGTATTGTTCACACGTGTGGCGAGGATCCTCTCACACCGCACTCCTAGACAAAGTAGAAAGGAAAGCCTTTCGTATCATTAACTCCCGTCCACTCACCCAACTCTCTGCAATCTCTCTCTCTTCGCTGCAATGTTGCATCTCTCTCGCTATTCTATCGCTACTACAATAATCAGTGTTCCTCGGAGCTGGGACAGTGTATACCACCTTCTCTACGTAGGGTACATAGTACCCGCCTTGCAACACAATCCCACCCCTACTCTGTGAGTCTGTGCAACTGTCCAACCCAAGAGTGAAATGCTATTCTCGGACTTTCTTCTATTCAACTGCTGAGCTCTGGAACTTTCTCCCAGAATCAGTCTTTCCCTCTTCCTACGACTTAAATTGCTTCAATCTCTGTGTGTCCAGGCATTTTACCTCGAACGTCCCTTGATTTTGGCCCTGTCACTCTTTGAAATCTGGGAGAGGCACTCCAGGTATGCCTTTTGTCTCCCTCATTCACATAGACAAAAAAAAAAAAAAAAAAAAAAAGCCTGTATCAGGCTGTACCTGGTACCACGACCGTTTGAGCACTGCTCTCGATATGGCAACTTTTCTCAGCTTATATAAAACCCACTGAAGGCTGGGAGAGCCAGTCATCCTTCATCTCTTGAGGTGGAAGGTTGTTCTATCTTGCCATTTTGGCCACATTGCTTGGGAATGGGGGGGAATTTGATTACTGTATCCTCTGGTACAGTAGGGGTTAAGCAGTCCTTGTTTAGCCAAAGTTCGTCAACAATAAGTCCGTTCGTGTCCAAGGCCATTTGTTCATTTTGTTTTGTTGCAGGGTTCTTTTCCAGGTGGAGTGTTGCAAGCCCAACCGACTTAACCTCTTTAGTCACCTTTTACGATTCTCAAGAGGCACGTTGGGCATATTCTAACCCCTTACCCCCAGGACTAAACAAGTAAAAATTGCCTCCTTCTCCATTATTTACTGTTCAGTCATAAAATAGATATACATGCATGCTCATCTATATAATAATAATAATAAAAATAATAGTTCTTAAAGCTAGCGCATGCTAAGCTAGCTAAGGATAGCTCAATAAGGCCGATTAGGCGTATTTCCATTGGGGTCCTGTACTACTATCCCATCCCTTTGCTCAAGAGGGATGGTAACGACTCAGTGCTTGTGAAAAATCTTTAATGCGCCGAGCGTGGGCGCGAACCCGGGCCTTCTGGGTGGAAGTCCGAGACGCTAGTCACTTTTGTCTACTTTTCCCGGCATGTAATATTCAAATGCATAAAACGACATATTACTAAACATATGAAATATACAAAAATATTAGTTTACACAAATATAAAGCAAGTATAAATAGTATTTCAGTAAATATATCATAAACACCAATGTTGTAATCAAGCTGATATCTTCACCTCTAAGATATTGCTTTAAAGATGTTTTGTGAATGAGAGAGAGAGAGAGAGAGAGAGAGAGAGAGTAAATGACAATATATGGCCTAGGCATTCCTTTCCCACATTTCTCCTTATTCATATAGCTGACACATATCTTAGCTTTACATAATCCTTAGTATGATTAAGCCTGCCTCTTAATATGGCCAACATTAGTTAAAAATGTCAACCATTGAAAAAGACAAACAATATACAACTAAAATAAAATAATCTTCTTACTCATATTGGTATAATCATAACTTCACACACATCTAAACACATATACACACACAGACGTACATGTGTAGTACCCCTTCCCCGCACACGCACACACACACTGTGACGCTTCTGCATAGTAGCCACGTGCGGGCATGCGCGCAAGTCGGCTGCCCGGCCGTTTAGAAACCGGCTGGTGGCAGCCGGTCGGCAGGCTTTTCCTTAGTATATATCCTACGACAACGTAACTAATGTCTGGGATATTCTTATGTTGTTTCACAGCTTGAAGCTGCCCTTATTCTTAACCAACGCATCTTAGTATATTTTATTCTCGATAGTTGATTATTTCATTATAATATATAAGATGTAAGTCTAGTGAGGGCGGGAGGAGACGAGCGGGAGAGAGAGACCGGCTTGGGACGTTGCTTCGCTTGCCAGCTTGGGACGAGCCTGAAGCGTTGCCATATGCATTTGATTGCAACGTTAGGCTTAGTTTCGACTCACGCACGGGGTAGAGGATTTTGACCCGGCAACAGTGTTGAGTGTTGCCAAGCATGGGATGTATTCTGCATGCCTAGGGCGGGGTCCAGACAGATTCAAGACTCAGAGCTCACCTCACTGTCGTATCCTTCGGACCCCCTTGATATCTATCCCTCTCAACCCCACTTAGAAACTTTCTCTCTTACATTGTATACCTTCGTTCCACTACTTCACCAATCTATTTAATTATCCCATCCCCTTGATAGACCTTATATCTATTATTATATTAACGACGAGCTCTCAGATAATTAGATAGGATTTTGGGCTTTATGCAGGAGATGTTATTGTTAATGAGACCTAGGAAGCTTTTTTGTTGTCTCATATTTGGTGGTTTCATGTTTGCTAGTGTGTTCTTGTGTCAGGTTAGCAGGGGCTAGACCGGAGGGGAGGCTTTTTGCGATCCTTTAAGTAAAGTCTGCTGGTGCGAGTCCTGTGGACCCGCACAACTTTACTAGGATACCCGTGGGAGTCTGGGGGCATTTTCTTGTCTGTGTCCCTGTGTGTCTAGTGTTGTGTTGTGTGAGGGCCCTTGCCTAGTCCACTCAGCACTGCGCTAGCACGTCTTGCTTTTGTTTTAGGGTCGCCAGGAGAGAGTCAGATACTTGCGATCTGAGTCTCTCAAGAGAGCACCCTTTCAATTAGAGTAATTTGGCGCACAGACTTGGGAACGTCCCTAGGCTAGAGCAGGTGGCTCAGCCCGGGTATCCGAAGCATATATCCTTCCGGCTAGACCTCTGCTACCTGGCAGATTAACAGCTAGGGGTTTATTATCTCTGTATGCTTGTTATTGTGCCACAGTTTACCGTTTTTGTGAGCATTGTGAGTCAGGGTGTGGCTTAGAGACTCTGTCCGAGCAGGCTTGCCTGACTAAGAGTGAGAAGCACACCTGTATGTGGTTATGTTGCGAGTTGCTGCCTTTATTTAATTATACCTATGCCATTGGTGGCGGATTCTGATGAGAAACTGCAGCGGGTAGTCAAAGAGTTTGGTGTGGTTTGTGGAAGGAGGAAGCTGAAGGTGAACGTCAATAAAAGTAAAGTAATGGTGTGTAATAGGGGAGAGCATAGGGTGAATCTAGATGTGAGGCTGGATGGGGAAATATTGGAACAAGTAGAGTGTTTTAAATATCTAGGAGGAACGATAAGCAGGAGTGGAGGTATGGAAGTGAAGGTAAAACAGAGAGTGTGTGAAGGAAGGAAGGTTTTCGGAGCAATGGGAAGTATGTGGAAGACGAGAAATCTCGGCGTGAAAGTAAAAAGTGCACTGTATCAAGGAATTGTTGTGCCAACAGTGATGTATGGGGCTGAGACATGGGCTCTGAAGAAAAAGGAGAAAAGAGGGCTGGATGTGATGGAGATGAGCTGCTTGAGGAGTATGTGTGGAGTTACTCGTAGAGACAGATTGAGGAATGAAGAGATACGTAGGAGAGTGGGGCAGCAGGAACATTTGTCAGCCAGAGTGGACAGAAGGGTGCTGAGCTGGTATGGTCATGTTGAATGAATGGGAGATGAAAGGCTTACAAAGAGAATATGTGAGTCAGGTACAAGGGGAGATAGAAGGGCAGGAAGACCCCCATTGAGATGGACAGACTGTGTAAGAAAGGCTTTGGATGATAGAGGAATGACTATAGATCAGGCAGGGGAAGTGGTGGTGGACAGGAGTGAATGGAGAATGCTTGTGAATAGTTGAGTGAACACGTGGTCATTTGGAGTAAGGGGTCGGGCGCAGGTTCGACTAGATAATAGTCCATCAGGCGCCTGGCCCGGGGGGACGATTAATATGAAGGGTGCGCCTGGAAGTGTGGTGGGAGGGCTTGTGGCTTTGGCTCCGCTGCATGTCTGCCTGCCGAGATCGGAACCTCTCCGGGTGGTCAGGGGCCGGGGGAGTGCTGGAGCGACCTTGGTAACCCTGGTCTCTGGGTCTTCTCCTGGGTGACCTGGATGTGTGTGAGTTTGTGTTTTTTTATCTGTGTTTATTTTTTGTTTTATGTTGTTTTTGTGTTTTCCCTGTTCTTGCTCTGTCTTGAGTCGGCTACCCCCAAAATGGGGATTGGGCCTGAGCATATAGATAGATAGATAGACCTATGCCATTATACACTGTATGGCCTATCACTAGTATTTATTCCTGCTTATGAGTTAAGAGTTCTCTAAATCCGTAACGTATTTTCTTTGCTAAGCATCAGATCCTACAGTAGCCGCATGCAGTTTAGAAACCCGCATCTTGTCTACCTGTACGATGTTTTGAGGACTGTTTGCTTTCACCTTCTTTCATGCAGGGGTGATTAGTTGTATTAATTAACGTAACGTTAAATGTACTTTCTTCTAGTTTGTTATTAAATTGTTTCTGCAATTTAATTCCGTCATCTATCTTTTCCTTGAAGCTTTAAGTCAACTTAATTGTGTGATCTTTTATATAGCCTGCTTGACTATCAGCAGTCTATAGTGTGTGCACCCTGTAACCGAGTCATAGGATACCTCGTTGTCCAGGCAGGACTCTTGACGGTTTAGGGTGGTTTGTTGCCTGGGTTTATAGATAAGGGTTGGATCTAGCGTTTTCCGTTGTTGCTTGTTGCCGCATACCTAGTCCAATAGAAAGAGCCCAGTGTTTATATATCCCAGGACGTAACAACACATACGCACATACAAAAAATACACACAAACACAATATAATACGTATAGAGACTTTCCCACTGTGATGGCACAACCATCACTTCTTCCTCTGACAAAGCTAAACTCTTCGCTCAAACTTTTGCTAGAAACTCCACCTTGGATGATTCCGGTGCTATTCCTCCCTCTCCGCCCTCCTCTCTCTTACTTATGCCTAATATCCTAATCTCTTCTAAAGATGTACTTTCTACCCTCTCTGGGCTTAACACTAATAAGGCGTACGGTCCAGACGGTGTTCCTCCTGTTGTTCTCAAAAACTGTGCTTCCGTGCTGACTCCCTGCCTAGGCAAACTCTTTCGTCTCTGTCTATCCTCTAACGTCTTCCCTTCATGCTGGAAGTTTGCTCACATTCAACCTGTCCCAAAGAAGGGTGACCGCTCTCAACCCTCCAACTATCGTCTAATTGCTCTCATTTCTTGTCTTTCTAAAGTTTTTGAAACTATTCTTGCTTCCAAATTTATTAAGCATTTCTCTTCTCATAATCTGCTCTCAGATCGCCAGTATGGCTTCCTTAAGGGTCGCTCTACTGGTGATCTTCTTTCATATCTTACTAACTCTTGGTCATCCTCCTTTCTGGACTTCGGTGAGACTTTTTCTATTGCACTAGACATATCGAAAGCCTTCGATAGAGTCTGGCATAAATCTTTAATTTCTAAACTACCCTTCGGTTTCTATCCCTCCATCTACGCCTTTGTCTCTAATTTCCTTTCCGTCCGTTCCATAGCCGCGGTTGTGGACAGCCATTGTTCACTTCCTTACCCTATAAACTTCGGTGTTCCTCAGGGTTCTGTCCTATCTCCTATTCTCTTTCTAATTTTCATAAATGATCTCCTTAACTGTACCTTAATTCCCATCCATTCATACGCAGACGACTCAACCTTACACTACTCCATTACTTTTTCAGAACGCCCCAGCCAGCAATCCCGCAACGACAAACGTAATGAAGCCATAGAACTCTTAAATTCTGATCTAAATACTATTTCCAATTGGGGCAGAGAAAACCTTGTTAACTTTGATGCTTCCAAAACCCAATTTCTCCATCTAGCTACCCGTCAGGATCTCCCAGCGGACTATCCCTTATTCCTCAACAATACAAAAATCACCCCTTCATCTTCTCTCAATATTCTTGGTGTCTCTTTTTCTTCTGCTCTCATTTGGAAGGACCATATTACCAGTCTTGCTATAGCAGCCTCCCAGAAGCTGGGTGTGCTCAACCGCCTTAGGGGTTCCTTTTCCCCTGCACAGCTTCTTGCTCTGTACAGGGGCATAGTGCACCCTTGTATTGAGTATTGTTCACATGTGTGGGGAGGTTCCTCTCACACCACTCACCTAGACAAGGTTGAAAGGAAGGCCTTTCGTATCATTAACTCCCGTCCACTCACCAACTCTCTGCAATCTCTCTCTCTCCGCCGCAATGTTGCATCTCTCTCGCTATTCTATTGCTACTATAATAATCAGTGTTCCTCAGAGCTATCCCAGTGCATACCACCTCCTTTATGTAGGGCACGTGGTACCCGTCTTGCAACTCAATCCCACCCCTACTCTGTGCAACTCTCCAACCCAAGAGTGAAACGTTACTCTCAAACTTTCTTCTACTCAACAGCTGAGCTCTGGAACTCTCTCCCAGAATCAGGCTCTCCCGCTTCCTATGATTTAAATTGCTTCAAACTCCGTGTGTCCAGGCATTTTGGCTCGAACGTCCCTTGATTTTGGCCCTGTCACTCTTTCAACTATGGGGGAGGCACTCGCTATAGGCAGTTATGCCTTTTGCCTCCCTCAATCACATAGAAAAAAAAAAAAAAAAAAAAAACACGAGGGCAACTTACGCACTAACACACACACATTTACCTTTCTCTTTACACTCAGAGAGAGAGAGAGAGTACAAAGGAGTACAAAGGATATCAAGCAACAACAGATCTAGTGACCCTTCTAGGTTGCTTGTCCTCCAAACCACAGAGGATCAAGTGTCCAAACAGTGGTTTAGAGTGGGTAAGGGAACATTGGAAAGGGAATTACTGCCCTGGAACTAATGTCCGTGGCAGGATTAGGAAGTTAGTAGGGGACAGATGGGTTAGTAACTGAGGGGGGGATAAAATAAAGTTATTCATTTACAAACGCAGTCAGTCGCGGGTTTGATGCGAGATATTTGTCTAGGCGGAGTTTAAATGAATCAACGGTGATGCAGTCTATAACGTTTCGGGGAAGCCCATTCCACAAGTTGACAACTCGATTGAAGAAGAAATTCTTAGATTAGTGTGAGTTAAAAGATTTACCAATAATTTTGCAACCGTTTCCCGCGTGTAATTAGATTGGTCGATAGTGAAGTACTTACTACAGTTCATATTGTCGATGCCTTTGATGATTTTGAACACTTGAATTAAGTCACCTCTTAATCTGCGCTGGGTTAAAGGAAATAGATTTAATTCTCTAAGACGCTCTTCGTATGGTTTGTTCTTTAGGCTAGGTATCATTTTGGTAACTCTACGTTGAACTCGTTCTAGCTTGTTTATATCTTTTTGGTAATAAGGGCACCAGGATTGAACGCAGTATTCCAGAAGAGGGCAGACTAAGGAATTGTAAAGGGTTAGGATAACTTCTTTGGATTTATGCTCAAATGACCTGCCTATAAAGCCAATTATTTTGTTTGCCTTCTTAACAACTTCTGAACATTGCTGACTCAGTTTTAGGTTACTCGATATTGTTACTCCCAGATCGGTTTCTCTGTTTACATTGTTAAGCTGAGTGCCATTCATCGAATAGTTTGCTTTCTCATTTAGGTATCCGATATGTAGTACTTTACATTTATCCGCATTGAAACTCATTTGCCAAATTTGGGCCCAACATGACAATTTATCTAGATTGTGTTGCATATCGTCAACTTGTTCTTTTGAGAGTACGCTATTTGCAATTTTTGTATCGTCAGCAAATTTTGAGATTATACAGGTGAGACCCTCATCTATGTCGTTGATGTAAATTAGAAAGAGAATTGGTCCTAGTACCGATCCCTGGGGTACCCCGCTACTTACATTAGTCCATTTAGATGCCTTACCGTTTATGACTACTCTTTGCTTTCTGTTGCTGAGCCAATTTTCTATCCATTTCAACACACCGTCTTGTATTCCATGCGCTTTTAGTTTTAGCAGTAAACGTTTGTGGGGAACTTTGTCAAAGGCCTTTTGAAAATCAAGGTATATAATATCTACAGCTTTACTCTCATCGTAGAGGTTGAGGATATCGTGGAAGAACTCTAAGAGGTTTGTTAAACAGGAACGTTTTTTACGAAAGCCGTGTTGAGAGAGAGAGAGAGAGAGAGAGAGAGAGAGAGAGAGAGAGAGAGAGAGAGAGAGATTAGGAATAAAGCTACACTTCAAGGTGTGCTCTTATGGCTAGATGAGCTATTTGCTGCTGTCAACCTTATCCAATCTACTGACATAGTTAAGGCAGAGCGTCAGACAACTTCTACCCCAGCCACGCAGGATGATATTACCACGTAAACAAACATCACCCAATCACCTGACACAGCAGAGGTAGATAGAATGGTTTATATTTCGCATAAAACAAGAAAACACCTTAAGCTCATAAAGTCTGTTCAACAAGATGGTAGTAAAAGTGCTTCTTCATCCACTAATCTGCAAAAAACAACATCCTTGCCAAAACACTTGCAGACCGTGTTACGAGAGAGGATACACTGAGGAAAATATTATTATTGCAATAGACTCAAGCGTGATTACTATGAAGGAACTGGACACACTGTAGACTTATGTCGGACACAGAAAGCTGATCAAAAACAAGAACATCTGATGAAAACTATTGTGCCAGAACAAGCAAACCAAATGGTATCTCTAATCAGATCAATTCAGGGGAGTCTAGATGGAGCTCAAGCTTTCGGATTTCTGGGAGCAATACAATCAACTCATCACCCATACTACCCACCACAGCATCCAGAATATTCACCACATCAACCACAATACTAACCACAGCAGCAGTCTCAGCACGAGCTTCCTTACCAAGCACAGTGACCTCTCCAATCTCAAACTCAATACACCCACCCTAGTTACCATGGGCGACAAGAGTGCTAATCTTAAGATTCTCTCCAGTAATATTCAGGGACTTTGCACCAACCTGTGAGATATAACCAACACTGTTCTCAGGAATACAATGGACATGGTAATTTACTGTGAAACTTTCTTAGTCAATACTGTACCTTCCACATATGGACAGTATAAAGGCTTCACACATCGACAAAACAAAAGTCCGGGCACACCAGAATGGTACCTATCCATAAAAAGGGACAAAAATCAAGGGTAAAAAACTATAGGCTGATATCCCTACTTTCAATCCCATCAAATATATTTGCAAATATGTTATCATCATGCATCAGCAACCATCTCAAGAAACTGCAGTTATTTTCATAAAGACAGTTTATTTATTTGTTTAAACGAAAGTCTGCAACATATCTTCTTCTTCTCCTGTCCAGCGAGGGGAGTCAGAAGCTGGACACAGAACAGGAGATGAGACTGATTGCTTTTGACATAGCTGGAGCCTTTGATGCAGTCTGGCATGGGGAGTTCATTGCCAGCCTCAAATCACCGGGAATTGACGGAACCTACTGGCTATATTAGATAGTTACCTTGAAGATAGAACATATGTTGGTAGAAATACAAGGAGAGGAGTCTGCATCTTACCCTATCACTACCAGAGTCCCCCAAGGAAGCCTGTTATGACCTTTACTATTGAATATCTTTTTTGATGAAGTTCTACAGCTAGTTCCCTCGGCTGTAGCTTATGCTGATGAACTGACCATCTGCAGGAGCTACTAGCTGAAGAGACGAAAGGAGGCCACACTTCAGTTCCAGACGGACACCAGCATAATCTCTATTAAAATGTAAAACTTGCAAACTAAACAAACCAAAATTGGGACAAGGACAATATAAAGTCAAATTAAATTATCAAAATCGCTATGTGGAAACAACGCTTACTAAAATGAAAATTATTAAATAAGAGAACACAATCCACCACATAGGGTGTACATTACTACATGAGCAAGTTAATCTGTTTCCCAAGCAAACTAATCGCACATATAACAACGCACTATCGTCACGTTAAAGGAAGTAGTAAAGTTTGGGAAGTCCGGGACGTTTTGGCAAATTTGACTAAACTCTGCATGAATAAAGAAACTACATGCTAAATGTCAAAATATTATTTAAAATCAAATTTGCAACATGACAAGACATTAACAATAGTACAAAATACAATATTGATAAGATATCTATACTATTACAAAATAATATATAAAATACAGTACAGCACTCACTAACGATAGTGCTATCGGGTAGGTACCTGTAAGCATAGCATGCCTCAAGTGACCCCTATCAATAACTACCCTACAAATAACCTACATTTATAGCACAAATAAACTAAGGAAATCGCAAAAGTAAGCAATTGATACTATCGACAATGAATACATATAATATAAAGACAAATAATTGCAAAATATGAAGTAACAACAGATTTAAACAAAGAGTACTCTTTTAACAAGAACAATAAATTTAAAAATCATCAATATTAATATCAATAATAGAAAAAGAAAAAGAAAAAGATAAACAATAAATACAGACAAAAAACAATAAATACAGACAAAACGTAAGCAGAGGTTATACAAGAAACTTCAAGTTAAAAATGCTTGATTAAAATTATTGATGTCAAATTTTAGAATACAGTCGCAATAATTGACCCTAAAAAGATTAAATTTATGGAACAATTTACTTGCCTCAAAACCTCTGTCCACTAAGAGTCTGTATAGTAACCTAGCTCTAGCCCAAAAGTCATCTACTTTAGGCCAGATTTTACAAACTATTATTAACTGGCAATAAACACAATTATAAGTTATTTTACTATCGATATTACTATGAGATAACTATGGCAGGTAAAGTTTGCAGCAGGAAAAGGCCAATCACTAACAGTCCTAAGAATGTCAGATCTAGAAAATATATCTACTATACAAATGGGTGGTGATGTCATAAAGAAAGTTGCCTATCTTACAATAATAGGGGTAACCTTTGACCGATCACTAGATTCAAAAATATATTAAAACACAGCAAGAGTGGTAAGTATGAAACTCAGAAGAATGTTTAGTCTCCTTACTGCAAATAGCATTCTAATGCTGTACAAGTAACACATAAGGTCCTGTATGGAGAATGACACTATCTTGGGCAGGAGCAGCACAGACACCTGGCAATACTGGACAAGATTCAACAGAGACCTACGAGGTTGGCGGCCGGAGTAGAGGCAAATCAACCACAAGGCAATCCTCTGCACACCTTGCAGCTCATTAGAGATGATTATGTTGTGCCCCAATACTCTACAGCCTACAGCACGGGGGAAGCTCAAACATCCAGGGGAGCAACAGCTATCATGCCCGAAACAAACATCTCCCAGTTCCAACATTGTTTCACATATAAATACTCTCACATATGGAATAATTAAAGGTGTAATGTTGACATTATCCATGTTAAGAATGTGCAAACGATTAAATAAACACATTTATACATTCAAATTAATAAGAAATGTATAACAAATTGTCAATAGATTGTATTTAATGAAAACTAAACATAAGCTGAGCTTTAGATAGTAATACTGTATGATGTATGTTTTCACTTTTACCAGCATCATATAACATAGTATCAAAATGTTTAAATGAGAGAGAGAGAGAGAGAGAGAGAGAGAGAGAGAGAGAGAGAGAGAGAGAGAGAGAGAGAGAGTACAAAGGAGTACAAAGGAAATCAAGCAACAACAGATCTAGTGACCCTTCTAGGTTGCTTGTCCTCCAAAACACTGAGGATCAAGCGTCCAAACAGTGGTTCAGAGTGGGTAAGGGAACATTGGAAAGGGAACCACTGCCCTGCCACTAACGTGGCAGGACTAGGAAGTTAGTAGGGGACATATGGGTTAGTAACTGAGGGGAGGATAAAGTTATTCATTTACAAACGCAGTCAGTCGCGGGTTTGATGCGAGATATTTGTCTAGGCGAATTTAAATGAATCAACGGTGCTGCAGTCTATAACGTCTCGGGGAAGCCCATTCCACAAGTTGACAACTCGATTGAAGAAGAAATTCTTAGATTCGTGCGAGTTAAAAGATTTACCAATAATTTGCAACCGTTTCCCCGCGTGTAATTAGATTGGTCGATAGTGAAGTACTTACTACAGTTCATATTGTCGATGCCTTTGATGATTTTGAACACTTGAATTAGGTCGCCTCTTAATCTGCGCTGGGTTAAAGGAAATAGATTTAATTCTCTAAGACGCTCTTCGTATGGTTGGTCTTTAGGCTAGGTTTCATTTTGGTAACTCTACGTTGAACTCGGTCTAGCTTGTTTATATCTGTTGCTTAATAAGGGCACCAGGATTGAACGCAGTATTCCAGAAGAGGGCGGACTAAGGAATTGTAAAGGGTTAGGATAACTTCTTTGGATTTATGCTCAAATGACCTGCCTATAAAGCCAATTATTTGTTTGCCTTCTTAACAACTTCTGAACATTGTTGACTCGGTTTTAGGTTACTCGATATTGTTACTCCCAGATCAGTTTCTCTGTTTACATTCTTAAGCTGAGTGCCATTCATCGAATAGTTTGCTTTCTCATTTAGGTATCCCGACATGTAGTACTTTACATTTATCCGCATTGAATCATTTGCCAAATTTGGGCCCAACATGACAATTTATCTAGATTGTGTTGCATATCGTCAACTTGTTCTTTGAGAGTACGCTATTTGCAATTTTTGTATCGTCAGCAAATTTTGAGATTGTGCAGGTGAGACCCTCATCTATGTCGTTATGTAAATTAGAAAGAGAATTGGTCCTAGTACCGATCCCTGGGGTACCCCACTACTTACATTGGTCCATTTAGATGCCTTACCGTTTATGACTACCCTTTGTTTTCTGTTGCTGAGCCAATTTTCTATCCATTTCAACACACCGTCTTTTATTCCATGCGCTTTTAGTTTTAGCAGTAAACGTTTGTGGGGAACTTTGTCAAAGGCCTTTTGAAAATCAAGGTATATAATATCTACAGCTTTACTCTCATCGTAGAGGTTGAGGAGGTGGTAATGCTATAATGATGATACTAATGTTTGTGGGTCCCTTTGGTCGACCCTAAATATCCATTCTTCTCCCCTGTAACTCAATTACTGACCTCACTGGGGCTATTCCACTGTTTTTCCTGTTGAGTTGATCAAGTTTGTACGTTTGGCATCACCTCTTATTATCTGGTTGACTTCCTACATTCAACCGTAACCACTCAGATATCCTCGGTTTATATTGATGTGTTACACATACAGTATATACATTTGTGGATTAGCTTATATTAATTTTGCTAATTTCCCACTGTACACATGTAGTGACACATACAAACACATGCAATTATTTAAATCACTCTCACACACAATAATTGAAAACACAGGCACACATAATCATTCATATAGAAAACACCGACATACACACACACGCATTAACTGCCCCTCAAATGTCTGGTGGTCCTTCGTTATCTGAATAAAACCATCTAATGTTAACCTATCCAGTACCAGGGACGCCCTTTTCATCATACTCTGGCAACTATTAGACGATTGTATTCAGTCGAGGAAGGACCTCTAGCAATACTAAGGCTTCAAACTATCTCAACCAACTCCACTACCATTGAAGCTGCATAATATCGTCTAGATTATACTGTACGTAGAATGAGATTGAACACACGTCGCTGGTACTCAAAGGGTTAACTAATATACAATATAAATGACTTATCACATTGAAGGGAGAATGATAGTTCAGTCAAATATACATCTCAGAAAACGTTTTGTTGGCCGTGGTCAGTTTGATTAGTTAAGATTTCCATAAATATCCTATTTTATCTAAACAAAGCCTATTTGATAGCAATATTAAAAAAGGTATAAGAGCAAGTCAACCAGTACATAATTTCAGGCAAATAATCTCAACCAGCGTCTAATTACATGATAATATAAGAAACAGAGATAGGCGAGAACAAATTGAATGGTAGATGAGCTGGGGTGTCTGGGAAGGAAGACAAGAGTTTGTCTGGCCTGGCTAATGGAGAGCAAAATCACCATCTGTTTTAATATAAGGCTACGTAGAAAAATATATCCGACTGTGAGTGATTTGGATGTGATGAGAACGGGAAATATGAGAACAATAATTGTCAGTTGATAACTTTTTGAGTGTGGAACCAGCTTTCTAAGTTCGCGCCAGTAGAATAATAATAATAATAATAATAATAATAATAATAATAATAATAATAAAGTTTATTTCCACCGACAGTGGTTATTCTTCTTACATAGTATTTACAAATATAATTATATACAGTTGGGGGTTTAGTGTTTTCAAAGTAGTTACAATATAGGAACTAATACATAATTTAGTGTTACATACAGTAGACATACAGTTGTTAGTTGTGTATTCAGACCAGGTGTGACGGACCACAATTCCTAAGATGTAATTACAAATACACCAAGTAGGTCAGCTCAGATCTATGTAGATTAAGAGGGCAGATAAGCCTGTGGATTATTAGGTTAGCCCTTGCACCTGGCTCAGGGTAGGACACCTTCATAAAGCCTATTATACAGTAACGTTATCTTTAATACAGTATTATATTTTTACATAAGAACATAACAGTGTATACAATTAAAATTGAAATTTAAAGATCTGCTGTTTAACTAAGACCCGGTACTGGAGAGAGAGAGATAGACAGAGAGAGAAGATGCGAGAGAAAGAGAGCATGAGAGAGAGAGAGAGAGAGAGAAGAGAGAGAGAGAGAGAGAGAGAGAGAGAGAGAGAGAGAGAGAGAGAGAGAGAGAGAGAGAGAGAGAGAGAGAACGAGAGAGAGAGAGATGACAGCGCGGGGGATTATGAGGGAATTAAAATTGGGGTGGAATCAGACAGAGAGAGATTTAGAATTTTAGAGAGAGAGAGATATATACATATACATACACACATACATACACATCACACACACACATAATATATAGAGAGGGTCATGTCTACAGATGTCTTATGACCTTAATTTAATCATAAGCAGAGTTTAGCAGCAAGGTTTAACATTAGTCTTAAGGTTCCTAGGCTACTGGAGTTTGTACATTAACTGGGAGTTTGTTCCAAAGTACAGGTCCTCTTACCGTTAATTGTTTTGCCTATGTCAGTTTGAACATTCGGAATAAAAAGCATATTTTGTTGTCTCGTTGTGCTAGCTGTTACATTGAATACTGTGGGTAGACTTAGTAGATACTCTGGGTAAAGCTTATTTAAGTATTTGAAAATAACTATTAGTGTGTCATGCGTGATTTTATCTTTAATATTTAACCATCTTAGTTCCTTTAATATAGGAGTGACATGATCAAACTTTTTTGACAAGTAGAATACAAGTACAACACTTACCTGTTAATCTAAATTCTAAGCACTAATAATATTTTAGTCATAGTTGGTGCCATTATATTTCCTTTTAAATCCAGGAACGAATAAGCCTTGTATTCTCAATACTGTACTGTGATCATCTGTGATTTATCTGTGTTTATTTTTTGTTTTATGTTGTTTTTGTGTTTTCCCTGTTCTTGCTCTGTCTTGAGTCGGCTACCCCCAAAATGGGGATTGGGCCTGAGCATATAGATAGATAGATAGATAGTACTGTGATCACAGACAGACCTATTTCATGTACACCTGTTTACAGATAACTTAAGGGAAAATGTATCCATGGCTACACTCATTGTTTATAATTATATACCGTATAGCATACGAAGCAGCTCAATAAGAGTGGCGCATTGCCGCGATAACTTTGTCGGTAATGTTTATTCTCTAGAAAAAGTTAGTAACATACCTAAATAAGATTTGGTATCATAACCTTTTGCTCGATAACACCCTACTCCTGCATTAACTGGCTAAAATAGTGAATCAATTACAAAAATATTATCAACATTGGCATTGAAGGGCACACTCCGCATGTACTCCTGTTGTTTACATACACTGACACCATCCATTAACTTATTATCTAGACCTTTGATATTTTAATGACATGATACATGTTGGGCATCATGAGTATGACGTTATTGTACGTAGCATATGGACATATATTAGTCATGGTTCGAGCCTTATAAACACATATATAAACTCAGTATCGACATTTTGCGGGTGACGCCTGTGGCTGGGACAGCTGCTTACGAGCGGCTCAGTGTTGTTAATTTAGCTAATTAAGGGCAGGTTTTTAGTGCGTTTCCTAGACTTCCATCAAGCTTGAAATTACACCCCCTTACCCTCTATCAAGATAAATTTGTACATTTTTCGGTAGAAAAATGTCCCGGCCGAAGGCCGAATCCTCTTAAATTACAGGCTTGCTAACGCTCGCCAGGAAAAAATAGACACCTAAATGGCACGAATGGTCTTAAAATTGACAGAAATGGGCGAGAGTTCTTAAAATCGTCAAACGATGGGGCGAACGTCTTAAAATCTCAAAAGCAATGAGGCTAAACAGGAGGGAGAAAGGAGTCAAGAAAAAAGTCCCTCAAGTGGATATTTCTCCTTAAATGTATGAAGCAGAAGAAACAAATCATGTTATTAGCAATATAACGATGGGACTGTCACTATAATAGGGGTACTCATCTAGTTCGGCTGGAGGTCCAATCCCATTTTTATTTTTGAAAGCAATTAACGGTCCGGAGCAATGCCAGCCCCCCCCCCCCTCCCCCCCCCCCCCCCCCCCCCCCCAAAAACAAAACAAACAAAAAAAAAAAAAAAACAAAACAACACAACACACACAAAACACTGGCTTTACCCTCTCTGTCTACGGTAACCCTTTTCTTCTTTTATTTGGCTGTTAAATATATACAGGTATATATATATATATATATATATAGATATATTTTTTTTTTTTTTTTTTTTTTTAAGATGACAATGAACGGAGGAAGGAAAAACACAGATAAAACAAAAAGGTTCATGTGCCTAAAGGCATCCTCCATTCATAAAATGTTTGTAACAACTGGATTTACACATTTGTTGATTGTAAGTTTGTGGAAAGCAATTCGAGGGAAGTGAATTCCAAAGAGTAGTAGCTCTGGGGATAAATGAATTCTGATAAGCAGAAGTTCTGCATTGTGGAGGAGAAAGTGTAAATTCATGGGCGCTCTCAGCTGCCCTAGTTCTACGGGGAAAGATGTGGAGAGGCGGCACAATTGAAGCAAGTTCCTCGGAACAATTGCTGTGAAAATATCTGTAGAATAATGCAAGGGATGCAACGTTTCTTCGTATGGCTAATGTAGGAAGGTCCTGTGTGATTGCAGGGTTATTGATTAATCTAATAGCTTTATTTTGAATTTTGTCCAACTGCTCAATGCAACCACTCCACTTCCACCCCACAGAGGTGAACAGTAATCCATCTGAGAGCGCACATGACTTTTATATATTACGGCCAACTGCTCGTCAGTGAAGAATTCTCGAACTCTGTACAGGAGTCCCAGTTTTTTAGAGGCATTCTTAGCAATGCTTCTAACATAATGTGTCCAGCTCAAGTTAGTAGTTAATGTTACACCGAGAATGTCAATACTAGGGGAAGTGGGAATATTTACATCATTAAACAATATATGGGAGTCAGTGAGATTCTGTCGGTTAGAAAATTGAATGTACTTGGTTTTCTGTGCATTAAAGGAAACTAGATTCTCTTGTCCCCATTCATTAATTCTAGAAAGGTCCTGGTTCAGAGAAATTGCAGTGTTTATTTTTGAATTTATAAGATCGGGTTGGGTGAAAGAATTGGTAAATGTGAAGGAACTGTGGAGTGTTGAGTCATCTGCGTAGGAATGTATGGATTATGAGTGGTAGATCTGAATCATTGATATGAATGAGGAACAGAGTTGGGGCCAAAACTGATCCCTGGGGAACACCAGCATTTATTGAGTGAAATTGAGAATAAAGGCCATCTACCATTACACGTATTTTTCTGTTATGAAGATAAGAAGAAATTAGTGGAACTAATGATGCAAGGCCGTAGTGTGTCATCTTCGACAATAAGGATTGATGCCAGACTCTATCAAATGCCTTTGATATATCCAGTGCTATTGTATGTGTTTCACCATGTTGGTCTGTAGCTTGGTTGATTTGATGCGTAAGAAGGCAAAGAATGTCTGCAGTTGATCGACATCGTCTAAAACCATATTGCCTATCACTGATTAATTTATTATTCTCCAGATGCTTAATTATGTGATTATTTAATATAATTTCAAAAACTTTGCCAAGAGTGGAAGTTATAGCTATTGGTCTGTAGTTTGATGGATCTGAAGAGGCACCTTTTTTAGGAACTGGATGGATGTTTGCTTCTTTCCAGGGTACTGGGAAGCATGAGGTATGAGTACACAGACGGAAATTTTGCCAATACAGGAGCGAGCACCAAGGAGCAATTCTTAAGTACTATTGGAGGAATTCCATCTGGACCAGGAGCCTTATCTACTGAGAGATTCTGCAAAATAGTTTTGACATGTCTGGTGTGGATCTTAAGTGAGGGAATTTCAGGTGAATTAAAATTAAGTACAGGGACATCTTGATTTATTTCATCTAAGGTTGAGTTGGTGGAGAAAATATCTGCAAGAAGGTTAGCTTTACCTCGTGGGTCACTTACAAGATTGCCAGTCGGAGATTTTAATGGTGGAATGGATGAAGCAGTAGTGAAGTTGGATTTGAATGAGTTAAGAGTAGACCAAAATATTTTGTTATCATTTGGATTATTTAGAAGTTTATTTGCCTGCTTATGGAGAAAGGTTGATTTAGTTAGGTTTAATACAGTTTTGGCATGATTTCTGATGTTTCTAAAGTAATTAAAGGCTTCATGTGTTTTTGATCTTGTGTATGCATTGTAGGCTATTGCTTTTTGTTCAGTTACTCTAGCACAATTATGGTCAAACCATTTAGGTGAATTAGATCTTTTACTGTACTTTTGATGAGGAATAAAAGTTTCCATTCCAATTTTTACAAAATCTTGTATGTGGCTCAAGGTGGAGTGTGGATCATTAGAAAAGAAAGAGGTCCAGGGAATATCAATAAAGAAACCTTGAAGACCCTCCCAGTCTGCCCTATCGTAATGCCATTTAGTCACCAAAACAGGTTCAGAGTGGGAAGGTGTGGTAGGTGATAGACAGGTGGCCTGTATCAGACAGTGATCAGAAGATCCAAGTGGGGACCTCACTGTAACATCATAATTTTCTGAATTGGTTGTTAAAAATAAGTCCAGTAGGTGGGAATTATGATTAGGATTATCTGGTACACGGGTGGGTTGGTTGACTAGTTGAATGAGATTAAATGAGTCTGCAAATAGCTCACATTCAAGACCAGCATCATCAGTCCTGGCTGAATGAGTGATCCATTCAACATTATGGACATTAAAATCACCCAACACAGTGATTTCAGAAGAAGCATTTAAGTTGAGGACACTGAGTTGTGAGGACAGAGAATCAAAAAGACTTTGCTCTGGAGGAGTATTTGGGGAACGGTAGATGCAACATATGTATTTAAATTTACCAGCAGAAATTAATTTGTATATAGAATAATCAAAATAGGGACAATTGAAACTAGTAACCTCCTCCAGGGCAATTTCAGATTTTGCGAAGCAACATACACCACCTTTAGGTCTGAAATTTTGGAGCAGTTGATAACCTGGAAAATTAAATCTAGATGTGTCAGATGTGGATGTTACTCGAGTCTCTGTCAAAAAAAGGAGAGTAGGGGATTCTGCTTGAAGAAATTGGTGTACAGAATTGATGTTAGAGTGAAGTCCCCTTATATTACTAAAGAAATAGCTGTACTGACAAGCAGCTTTGGGACGTTGCAATGCTCTTGACACAGTCGCATGATGACGACCGGGAGGGCCCTGTGTCAATAACCCAACCCTGCCGGGGGTGGATATCCGAGGGACCACCAGGTTTGCTCTTAACAATTGTACTGCCATATTTATAAGGTAAGTGTATGGTGTTACATGTATGATATGTAGTGGGAAGAGTAGTATTTTATGGATAGAGGATAGCGATGTAGGGCAATGTCGTGAAGTTGGATGTGTATGTTATATAAAGAGGGTTTTTCTGATACCCCTGATGTGTGAGGCAGAAAGATATGTATCCAGCTACCAAGGCCTGGGAGAGAAAATGGAATTCAGGCTATTCCCTGAGTCTCCCGAAACCTTGGCGGTAGTACTTCCCTGGGCGGGGCTGCCTACCCCTACTACCTACTATCTATTGCCCGACGCCGTGATTCGTGGCCACGAACGAACCGCCTCCATGCACCTCTGTCCCCAGTCAGTCGACACCCCTCCCCCCCAACCAGCACCGCCTTCGTTCATATACTTCCTCACTCCATCCTTCCACCTCTCCTTCGGTCTACTTCTCCCTCTCTGTCCCTCCACCTCGCTCTCATACACCCTCTTAGTCATTCTCTCGCTTTCCATACGTTCCATAAATATTATGGCCGAACCATCTCAAGTTGTTCCTTTTCACTCTTTCCAGCACATCTACCTCCACACCACACATCCTTCTTACTTCTGCATTAGTCTGTCTATCCCTCCATGTAACTCCGCACGCACTTCTTAAGTAATTCATTTCCACTGCTCTCACTCTTGGTCTGAGTCTCTCAACCAACGTCCATGCTTCACTTCCGTAAATCAGTGTTGGGATTACCACACTGTCATGCAAGGACTTCTTCACTTCCATACTGACCACCCTATTTCTTGTTACTGCTTTCCGCGTTCCTACAACCCTCTTCCCCTGTTGTACCCTCTCCCGCACTTCTTCATCCATAGTCCCATCTTTACTCAACACACTGCCCAGATACTTAAAAGAGCTGACGATCTCCATAGCCTGACCGTTCAGCTTCACCTCACACTCTGTGACTTCACCCCTTTCGAAGACCATAACCTTGCTCTTCCCCGCATTTACCTTCAAATTCCGTTTTTCGCACACTGTTCCAAACTCATTTACCAGACCCTGCAACTCCCATTCATTAACACTCATCAGAACAGTATCCTCCCAAACAGCAGTATATCAGAACTGTATCATCCGCAAACAGCAGTATATATATATATATATATATATATATATAAACAATAAAATTCAAAATAGGAAGGGTTTGAGAGAGCTGGACATTATATTAACCAATGTTCACATATCCTTCGCAATCTGTAATATTTTTAGAAATTAGTTATAATGCTGAAGGTATTAGTTGCCAAAAATGTTCGCAATTGTTCTGTACATTGTGTTATTTGTCCAAGCACATTTTTGTGTTATATGTGAGTGAGGGAGACTAAAGGCAAAACTGCCTGTAGCGAGTGCCTCTCCCATAGTTGAAAGAGTGACAGAGCCAAAATCAAGGGAAGTTCGAGCCAAAATGCCTGGACACACGGAGTTTGAAGCAATTTAAGTCATGGTAAGAAGGACAGACTGATTCTGGGAGAGAGTTCCAGAGCTCAGCTGTTGAATAGAAGAAAGTCTGAGAGTAATGTTACACTCTTGGGTTGGAGAGTTACACAGAGTAGGGGTGGGATTGTGTTGAAAGACGGGTACCACGTACCCTACGTAGAGGAGGTGGTATACACTGGGAGAGCTATGAGGAACATTGATTAGTGTAGTAGCGATAGAATAGCGAGAGAGATGCAATTTTGCGGCGAAGAGAGTTTGCAGAGAGTTGGTGAGTGGGCGGGAATTAATGATACGAAAGGCCTTCCTTTCTACTTTGTCTAGGAGTGTGGTGTGAGAGGATCCTCACCACACATGTGAACAATACTCGATGGAAGGACGCAATGTGCCCCTGTACAGAGCAAGACGCTGTGCAGGGGTAAAGAACCCTCTGAGGCGGTTGAGCACACCCAGCTTCTGGGGGGCTGCTTTACCAAGATTGGCAATATGGTCCTTCCAAGTGAGAACAGAAGAAAAAAAAAAGACACCAAGAATTTTGAGAGAAGATGAAGGATTGATTTTGGTATTGTTGAAGAATAAGGGATAGTCCACTGGGAGTTCTGGATGGGTAGATAGATGGAGAAATTGGGTTTTGGAAGCATTAACCCACTGAGCCCCAGCGACGCAAACCGTGCGTTGGTAATGTATGTAACGCTAAACCCCAGCGACGCCTCGTTTGCGTCAGTGTCACTCCGGTCCCTATTACTCCGGCCCTATGGCACCTAGAGGGCTCAGATTTTTATGGGAACTGTATAAGTACCCCACGCACCCATGCCGATGGTTGAAAACTCTCAAAATCCCACCGCGTGTGCGTGAACGTGAGCGTGCAAAAACATGTTTTTTTGGGGGAAATTGCCTTCAATTTTTTAGTCTTGTATAATCCGTTTTCGGGGGCTCTGTAGGACCATTGTTTGAGCTTTTTGATCGGTTTTTTGTGGTTTTTCCTTCATTCCTAACCCATTCGCTATTATTTCTGGAATAAAAAAAAAAAAATTCAGAATCAGCCGGTCCTGGGTGGTACATTTATATATTTAGCTGGTACTCAGCTGGTTAAAGGCAACAAGGTTTTATCTGCCCCAATTGGAAATAGTAGTTAGATCAGAAGATAAGACTAAGGTGTTGTATGGCTTCAATACATTTGTCTTTGAGGGACTGCTGGCTGGGGCGTGGGAAAACTAATTGAGTAGTGTAAGATAAAGTCCTCTGCGTATGAATGGATAGGACTGGAGCTACAGTTGAGAAGATCATTTATCTATCTATCTATCTATCTATATGCTCAGGCCCAATCCCCATTTTGGGGGTAGCCAACTCAAGACAGAGCAAGAACAGGGAAAACACAAAAACAACATAAAACAACAAATAAACACAGATAAAAAGCACAAACTCACACACATCCAGGTCACCCAGGAGAAGACCCAGAGACCAGGGTCACCAAGGTCGCTCCAGCACTCCCCCGGCCCCCGACCACCCGGAGAGGTTCCGATCTCGGCAGGCAGACATGCAGACATGCAGATCATTTATGAAAATTATAAAGAGAATAGGAGATAGGACGGAGCCCTGTGGAACACCAGAGTTGATAAGATGAGGAAGTGAGCGATGGCCGTCCACAACCGCAGCTATGGAACGGCCGGAAAGGAAATTAGAGACAAAGGCACAGATGGAGGGATAGAAACCGAAGAAGGGTACAGTTTGGAAATTAAAAATTTGTGCCAGACTATATCGAAGGCCTTCGATATGTTAGGTACAATAGAAAAGGTCTCACCAAAGTCCCGAAAGGAGGATGATCAAGAGTTAGTAAGATATGAAAGAAGATCACCAGCAGAGCGACCCTTGAGGAAGCCATACTGGTGATCTGAGAGTAGATTAAGAGAAGAGAAATGCTTAAGAAATTTGGAAGCAAGAATACTTTCAAAAACTTTAAGATATACAAGATATGAGGGCAATTGAACGGTAGTTGGAGGGTTGAGAGCGGTCACCCTTCTTTGGGACAAGTTGCATGAGAGCAAACTTCCAGCATGAAAGGAAGACATTAGAGGAGACACAAAGATGAAAGAGTTTGCTGAGGCAGGAAGTCGGCATGGAAGCACAGTTTTTTAGTACAACAGGAGGAACACCGTCCGGACCGTACGCCTTCTTAGTATTAAGCCCAGAGAGGGTAGAAAGTACATCCATAGAAGATATTAGGATAATAGGCATAAGTAGGGGAGAGGGGGGTGGAGAGGGAGGAATAGCACCGGAATCATCTAAAGTGGAGTTTCTAGCAAAAGTTTGAACGAAGAGTTCAGCTTTGTCAGAGGAAGAATATTATATATTTAGATTTCAGTAAAGCTTTCGACAGAGTCCCTCATGAGAGATTGATGAGAAAGGTTGAGGCATATGGAATAGGTGGGGCGTTGTTAGGATGGATTAGGTCATGGCTAATTGGTAGGAAGCAGAGAGTCAGCATAAATGGTACCAAGTCAGAATGGGGAGCAGTCAAAAGTTGTGTCCCCCAGGGATCGGTATTAGGTCCCCTGTTGTTTCTTATATACATAAATGACTTAGATTTAGGTATAACTAGTAGGATAAGTAAATTCGCAGACGATACTAAAATAGGGAGATCAATTGATTCAGATAGCGATATAGAGTGCCTCCAAAGGGATCTAGATACCTTACATGAATGGTCAGTAAATTGGCAGATGAAATTTAACATTGACAAATGCAAGGTATTAAAGATAGGGAAGATGCAAACAAATGTTAAATATAAACTAGCTAATTTAGAATTAGAAAATTCAGACTGCGAGAAAGATCTAGGTGTGTTTGTTAGCAATGATTTGAAGCCTAGAAAACAGTGTATAAGCGTTCGTAATAAGGCAAACAGGATTCTCGGGTTCATCTCTAGGAGTGTGAGTAACAGAACTGCTGATGTTATCTTAAAACTTTACTTGTCATTAGTGAGACCCCATATGGATTATGCTGTCCAATTTTGGTGTCCTTATTACAGAATGGACATAGATTCATTGGAGAGAGTACAGCGTAGAATGACAAAAATGATCCATAATATTAGAAATCTTTCGTATGAAGAAAGGTTGAAGAAATTAGGTTTACATTCGTTAGAGAGACGCAGAGTTAGAGGGGATATGATAGAGGTGTTCAAGTGGGTTAGTGGGATTAACAAAGGGGACATGGCAAATGTACTAAAGCTCAGTGATAGCGAAAGAACTCGTACCAATGGTTTCAAATTAGATAAATTTCGTTTCAGAAAAGATATAGGCAAGTATTGGTTTGGTAACAGAGTTGTAGACGGGTGGAATGGACTACCAAGTGCTATAGTGGGATCTAAAACTGTAGGGAGCTTTAAGATAAAATTGGATAAGCATATGGACGAGAAGGGTTGGGTGTGAAGGGAGATCTGCCGGGTTGGGCCAATCAGCGCTCTGCAGACCTCCATAATCCTGCGTTAATCTCTAACCGTTTTGGTAAGATGATCCTCAGGGTATCAGAGTGTGAAGCCTATAATTGGGCTTTGTAATGAATTGGGGTTGTGTGGGACAGGGATCTGCCTTGCTTAGGCCAATCGGCTTTCTGCAGACTCCCATTTTCTTATGTTCTTATGTTAAGAAGTGATGGCTGTGCCATCAGAGTGGAAAAAGGGAGGGAAAGATGAGGAAGAAAAATTGTTGCAGAGGTTTTTGGCTAGATGCCAGAAAGCTTGGGTTATTAGCTGCATAAGTTCCGATAAAACCTTAAACAAGAATGAATATTGGAAACAAATTTAAAACTTTATAAGAGAGAATGCTACAAAGCTTCAACCGAGATGTTACCATGCAGCAGAATTATTGTAAACATTTGTCATAGCATTGTGAGAAGCCTATGATTTCTAGGGTTGATAAATGAATACACCTTGCATTTGATAAGTGCCTATTCCTGTTGTATTTTGTCTAGTTTGTCATTAGCATACATATGTGTTGAGTTTCCCTTACCTAATTGTAAGAAATCTGGGATTAACTAAAGGCTGACTGGTCTACCGACTTTCTCCATCAGCTAAGTAGACTACCTCCCAAGATTAGATTTTTCTGTTCCCAATATCTACATCCGTTTAATTTTCCCCTTGGCCCAAAGATGAATTACACAATTGTCAACTATACACAAGTATATACTATAATATTACATAATCTAAGAATGAATCATATAGTCCCTATGATCAATTATGACCCTCACAATTATGGAAGGAAACATATTGGCTTTCAAATAGTTTATTACTAATTGTCTTAAATAATGACCTCGGCACACACTATCATAAGTTGTGTGTTGTGTGCTTAATGAAGGGTTGGTGGTCGGCAAGAAAGTTCCGTAATTGTGTTAGGAAACACCCGAGGCCAGCATTACCGAGGTGTTAAAGGAGAGATGGACATATTGTGTTATGAAACACCCGAGGTGTTAAGGGGAGATGGGCGTATTGTGTTAGGAAACACCCGAGGCCAGCATTACCGAGGTGTTAAGAAGAGATGGACGTATTGTGTTAGGAAACACCCGAGGCCAGCATTACCGAGGTGTTAAGGGGAGATGGGCGTATTGTGTTAGGAAACACCTGAGGCCAGCATTACCGAGGTATTAAGGGAAGATGGGCGTATTGTGTTAGGAAACACCCGAGGCCAGCATTACCGAGGTGTTAAGGGGAGATGGACGTATTGTGTTAGGAAACACCCGAGGCCAGCATTACCGAGGTGTTAAGGGGAGATGGACGTATTGTGTTAGGAAACACCCGAGGCCAGCATTACCGAGGTGTTAAGGAGAGATGGACATATTGTGATAGGAAACACCCGAGGCCAGCATTACCGAGGTGTTAAGGAGAGATGGACGTATTGTATTAGGAAACACCCGAGGCCAGCATTACCGAGGTGTTAAGGGGAGATGGGCGTATTGTGTTAGGCCGAGGCCAGCATTACCGAGGTGTTAAGGGGAGATGGGCGTGTTGTGTTAGGAAACACCAGAGGCCAGCATTACCGAGGTGTTAAGGGGAGATGGGCATATTGTTTTAGGAAACACCCGAGGCCAGCATTACCGAGGTGTTAAGGGGAGATGGTCGTATTGTGTTAGGAAACACCCGAGGCCAGCATTACCGAGGTGTTAAGGGGAGATGGGCATATTGTTTTAGGAAACACCCGAGGCCAGCATTACCGAGGTGTTAAGGGGAGATGGACGTATTGTGTTAGGAAACACCCGAGGCCAGCATTACCGAGGTGTTAAGGAGAGATGGACGTATTGTGTTAGGAAACACCCGAGGCCAGCATTTCCGAGGTGTTAAGGAGAGATGGACGTATTGTGTTAGGAAACACCCGAGGCCAGCATTACCAAGGTGTTAAGGAGAGATGGACGTATTGTGTTAGGAAACACCTGAGGCCAGCATTACCAAGGTGTTAAGCGGAGATGGACGTATTGTGTTAGGAAACACCCGAGGCCAGCATTACCGAGGTGTTAAGGGGAGATGGACATATTGTGTTAGGAAACACCCGAAGCCAGCATTACCGAGGTGTTAAGGAGAGATGGACGTATTGTGTTAGGAAAAACCCGAGGCCAGCATTACCGAGGTGTTAAGGAGAGATGGACGTATTGTGTTAGGAAACACCCGAGACCAGCATTACCGAGGTGTTAAGGAGAGATGGACATATTGTGTTAGGAAACACCCGAGGCCAGCATTACCGAGGTGTTAAGGGGAGGTGGGCATATTGTGTTAGGAAACACCCGAGGCCAGCATTACCGAGGTGTTAAGGAGAGATGGACGTATTGTGTTAGGAAATCCCCGAGGCCAGCATTACCGAGGTGTTAAGGGGAGCTGCACGTATTGTGTTAGGAAACACCCGGGGCCAGCATTACCGAGGTGTTAAGTTGAGATGGACGTATTGTGTTAGGAAACACCCGAGGCCAGCATTACCGAGGTGTTAAGGGGAGATGGACGTATTGTGTTAGGAAACACCCGAGGCCAGCATTACCGAGGTGTTAAGGGGAGATGGACGTATTGCGTTAGGAAACACCCGAGGCCAGCATTACCGAGATGTTAAGGAGAGATGGACGTATTCATTTGCTTTTGATGTACCTACAGTATGTATTATGTTTTACAGTTTTTATGTACCTATGTATTATGTTTTACAGTTTTTATGTATCTATGTATTATGTTTTACAGTTTTTATGTATCTATGTATTATGTTTTACAGTTTTTATATACCTATGTATTATGTTTTACAGTTTTTATGTACCTATGTACTATGTTTTACAGTTTTTATGTACCTATGTATTATGTTTTACAGTTTTTATGTATCTATGTATTATGTTTTACAGTTTTTATGTACCTATGTATTATGTTTTACAGTTTCCTCCCAAGACCTCTATCAAGCTCTACAAACAAAAAACTAGAACCCCATTCAAGATAATTTCGGTAGAAAATTGTCCCGGCCATAGGCCGGTTCCTCTTAAAATGACAGGCTCGCTATCGCTCGCCCGGAAATAGATCGACACCAAAAACTCTTAGTATTGACAAAGAAATGGGGCGATGTCTTAAAATCGCCTAACTAATGGGATAAAGATGAGGAAGAAGGGGAGCCAGAAAAACGACCCATTCCCCTTTTAAGCAAAAGTAAAATACTGAGGGAATGAGGTGAGAGGAAGATATGGTATGAGAAACAAACACAAACAGTAATGTGCTTGATTAGGTGACTTGGATAAACTATATGATTAAATCAGCGTGGAATACATACAATTAAGTCTAAGCTATGAAAGTAAGAAACGCTACCTAATGAAGAATCAGACACTTATATTGAGTTCCCCTTGTGTTGAAATCTGTTAGGAGGATTTATGTACACTCGGATACCATAGTCACTCGCCCACTCATACAAATTAGTGGACTTCACCTATATCTAGTTATGGTAGAATGTCTCTTGAAGTGAATTTTTGAATAGAATTTTCAATAAATCAACTACAAAACTATATATACTATTTATTGAAAAGAAAGTTGCATCCAAAAATCAATCCGGATAGATATAATTGCATAGAGAAAAACCAAAGGGGTCCACAAATTATCCTGAGTGGGCTAGAGACTATGGTATCCGACTGTACTTAAATGCTCAGCAGTAAACTAAATCACTTCATACATCCGTTTAATACTGATACACAGTTAATTAAGGATAACCCCCACCCCCTCTCTGTCTCTCTCTGCCCGCTCATACGCATATAAAGATTAAAACTAGTTTAAACTACCAAAACATAGTCATGAATTAGCAAATTCCTATTAAAAGTTTTAGTATGACTTAATCATAATTATGTTCCGTGCTGGCTGGAACTAATTAACACACATGTCTACAGTTTAAATAATGGCAGCAGTAAAAATGTATGGTCTATACTTCGTATAAGCTCTCGTGAGGAATTAATTTCCTTGACGTGCGGTAATGCTAACTAGTGTCCCAACTCACTCTGAAGTCCATAGTTTATAATTAGGTTCTAGGAAAGATAATAGCATACAGTGGACTCTCAATTTAGCGGTCTAAGTTAGAAAAGCCCGTCCGCTCCTATGCCTGGCTAAATAAAAATACTTCAATTACTTTTCTTTTACATGATTATGATGATGCAGTTTTTTCCATCATGCTTTCCATCATGCTTTTCCATCATGCTTTTCCATCATGCTTTTTGCACCCTGCTCAAGAGCGAGGGTGCCCTGATTGTTCAGGGATTTCAGTGGACAGTTGCCACATATTGCTAGACCACGCTGTCCACCACAACATTGTTGTCTGTCAATAACACGCACTGGCTGGCATGAGTCTTGAACCCTCGACCTTTAGGTTTGCAGGCAAGTGCTCTACAAACCGAGCTTCCGCCAGTGGTCATAATGATACATATCAAATATTACTAGGTTCTTATTTTATCAACTAACATCTCCCTTTGACTATGATGGTGTAATAACGAATTAATTGCAAATTTGCCATAGATTATGTATGCTCAACTTTGTTCTGTTATGAAAACAGGTGTAAATGTATTTCCAGATATAATCCTCCATTATATTCCGTCTTTTCTGAATTTCACCCTTTCCATTTTTACAATTAAATATGAAACCAATGTTAGATTCCCCAAAGTGCTAATGTCAGTATTTTTGTGAGAAGATAATTGAATTCCCTGTTAAAAGCCTATTATTTAATTGAACATTCAGAACATTTGCAAAGCTTGATTAGCATAGCTAACATGGTCTGAAATTATTCGTTTCTTGGCAATAATAATGTTTTTGAACACCAGAATTGCATGCCAAAATCTTACCGAAATGTTTCCTCTGATATTGAATGTATCATATACCAATAAATATCAAGGGGATCTAATATGTTAGGTTATTTTACTATGTCAATACTTACAGTATAATTACAGCAATGAAGGCATATTACTTTTCATACATTTTCTGGGCGCCTTTTAATTGACAATCGTTAAGTTTTTTGTTAGGATTTTGAAAATAATTGCACATACACACATCTGATTTACCTTTGCACTTTTAACCCTTATGCTGTGGTTGAGGTCTTATACGTTATATGTACTATAATAATTTATGCTACCGCCATCCCAGTACATTTTGATATTACCGGCTAAGTTGGGTAGTATTGAGCTTGTTGCCAGATTCAAGCCTTCACTCATATTACTATATCAGTTTGTTACAGGCCTCAGTTTTGAGAGGGTGTGTCTAAGCAAGAGATGATTAGGAAACTAAAATTCAACCAAAAACAGGTCTATATCCATGTTTATTTGTGACAGCTAAAGTATATAGCAGGTACGATTGTGAGGTGTATTTAATGTTACAAGACATGTCTCATACTGTCTAAAACACATGAGGAACGAATATAACTATACTCAGTTTAATTTTATAAATTGAACCCTTTAGCAACTGATATTTCGATAACTAACGGAAAACAAATATACAAATATGTCTCTGCTTCATATGAGAGACAAGATTTTACATTTAGCATCATATTTCATTGAAAAACCTTTCATAATTACGTAGTAATCAAGCTGAAGACATAGTAATTTACCGTCAGCTGGAATTTCATGATTTCATTGAGTTATCACAAGTTGAAACACAAAACAAAAAGTAGAGAACAAAATACGCTTGTTCAAATACCCCTGACCACCTGACAACAGAAACCCTCCCCCCCCTCCCCCTATCAAGGCAATGGGAGCTATAAATAAACGAAATAGACTTGCACAGAGATAATTTTGGCTGAATTATTTAATGATAATAGAAAAGTTTCCTTCAATGTAACATCTTTTGCTCTAGGACGAGTTATATTGAACATAAATCATCTACAAACACCCCCTATTGACGTAATTCCATATAGAAGTCGACGCATGAAACGGGATAACAAGGGTTTGATATAATTTGTGCGAGCGACGGTGATCTCCAGACTTTGGAGATGAAGAGAGGGGTAAGAATGTGAGGTAAGAGTTATGGGAGGGCAGGGCTGGGGTGAAGTAGATGAAGCGAGTAATTCCAACATCAAGGAGGAGGACCTGGTGTTGTTGGCCGAGATGAAATAGGCAACACAAACACTTTGAATAATTAACGCAATTAATCATGGATAAAAGCACACTAACGGAGAAAGAGTAACATTTTACTAAACAAATAAATGGAGAAGTGATCACAAAGCAAGGTTATCAAGTGTTTTAGGTATTCCATAGCCTACTCATTTGTTCTACAATGCAGTATATGTCTCAACATGTGTTGTACTAGCTCGGAAAAAAACCCAGTTTGCTGAGCACAAGTTACTATGGTAAGGAAACAATATTACATAACATGTATACATATTGTAAGGAATATACAGTAGGTAACTACTACCTCAACGCCTTATATAAATATCTAGTCGGGGTTTGAACTTCACCATCCTTGCTGATTTTAGTTATCACAATTAACTATGGAAATACTAGGGAAAGAATCATTTAATGGAGTTCCTTTACTAAATTTGTCTAAGAGTCTTTCTTTATCCGATAGGCCTATTCTGATTACATCATTTGATACAGAGTTCTGCCAAGCGTCATTACTTTCCAATATATCATC
Organism: Paralithodes platypus; assembly: GCA_032716605.1. Classification (NCBI taxonomy): domain Eukaryota; kingdom Metazoa; phylum Arthropoda; class Malacostraca; order Decapoda; family Lithodidae; genus Paralithodes; species Paralithodes platypus. The sequence goes on from CM064480.1 coordinate 7,416,306, forward strand.
ATTATATCATGACCTGGGTTGTTAACAAGACTGATGATAATGGTGTGATTCAGCAACCATTATCCTCTTCCTCTTGTTCTGGTCTGATGCCCAACACTGGAATGGTTATGCTATCCTTGCTGTCATACGCCATCTATATATCATATATATTCATATGGACGGTACAAACTGTAAGAAGTAATATCATTAACGGCTTGGTACGATATTTCCAAATGAGGTTTTAATCATATTGTAAAATCAACATTCAGAGTACGGTGGCAGCTGCACAATGTTTACACTTAGCCGTTCTACGGAGAAACTTTCACCCGCTGTTATTTCACTATATATTTTTTTCTAAATATGCTGAGTCTCTTGGCACCTTGCATTTTTGTTTTGTTTACATAAAGGCTTTTTCCTTCCCATTATTATTATTGTTTGATAAATGATCAACATTCCTTGACAACAATAATATAGCATCACACAAAAGAAGTATAAATAATACAAAGTGTAGATAAATATTTGTGTATGTGTGTGAAGGAAACAAGACAAAGCTGCCTGTAACATGTGACCCTTCCCCCCTCCCAAGCCAAATTCAAGGTACGTTAAAGTCAAAGTGTCAGGGCACACTGTTCAAGTCATAACATGGAGGAAAGAGATTGAGGTAGAGTGTTTCAGAGTTTACGTGTTGAGTAAAAGAAAAACTGGAAATATTTGTTCACTCTTATGTTAGAGAGTTGCATATAATAGGCGTGTGAATGTATTGACAGGCGGGTGCCACACACTCCGTGAAAGAGGCGGCATACACTCAGAGAACTCTGAAGAACATTGACTATTGTAATAGCGGCATAGGAGTGAGAGATGCAACATTGCGACGTGTACAGAGATTGTAGTGAATTATTAAGAGTAGATGAGTTAATGAGTTAAAATGCTTTTGACTATTTTACCCTTTTGAGAAGTGTGACGTGGGTAGAATCTCCCTATACATGCAAACAGTACTCACTGCATGGGCGCGTGATTATTATTATTATTTTGTTTTCTATATTCCAACTACTCCCTCTCGGGCATAGGCTGATAGCCTTTACACTCTACCGCTGAACACGGTGAGGCCCTTGAGGTCTTGCTCCAGTCTAGGGAGTGACACATGCGAAGCTTCACGGCTCGAAGCAATTCCATCTCTGAAGCTGCTCCGCCTCTGTGCTTCACAGTCTCATCTCCCAGGCTCGGACCCTCACTCTCAGAACGCCACCTATTGAGAAATTAACTCACTAGGCATTGCCCCCCTGTAGCATATTTTTGAATATGGGAATATTCATACAATGCTATTCAATCAGAGAACAATGAGGGTATTTATTTGGCATTTCGGTGTGCTGTGGTAATGCACTGATACTAGGTACAGCACAAATTCCATCCCAATAATATCTTCCCATTGACATATTGGGATTCGAACCTGGGTCCATTAGATTACCAGTCCAGTGGCAAGACCACTCCGCCACACCTCCCCATAGGTGATAATCCTGATAATCCTGTGCATGTTTGTGTTTCACAATACTATATATTTTTATTAATTTCACCACAACACCATACACCTCCAATTAAATTAATGAAAGCATTATGTGATCCATTGCGACACACATGAATTTGTTCAAGCACTTTTAGTTCATATAAACTCTGTTCACTATTAGACCCCCCCCCCATCTTCCTCTGTCTTACATGTAGTCGATGACTTTAATTTGGCTACTTTTAGATGACTTTATTCAGTTTAAAAAGGACCTCAGCAATTAACAGGCTTCGAACTTTGTCACTCAACCCATTTAATGGTACACCATTGTCAATGGTGTACCATGTCACCATGTTGACATTACCCAGAATATCAACCACATCAACCACAATACTTACCACAGCAGCAGTCTCAGCACGAGCTTCCTTATCAAGCACGGCGATCTCTCCCAATCTCAAACTCAATACACCCACTCTAGTCACAATGGGAGACAACAGTGCTAATCTTAAGATAATATCCATTAATGTTCAAGGACTTCGCACCAACCTGGGAGTATAACCAACACTATTCTCAGGAATACAGTGGACATGGTAATTTACTGTGAACTTTATTAGTCAATACTGTACCTTCCACATATAGACAGTATAAAGGTTTCACACAAGGACAAAACAAAAGTCTGGGCACACCAGAATGGTACCTATCCATAAAAAGGGACAACAAAGGGTAAAACACTATAGACTGATATCCCTACTTTCAATCCCATCAAATATATTTTCAAATATTATGTTATCATTGCATCAGCAACCATCTCAAGAAACTGCAGTTATTTTCATAAAGACAGTTTATTGTTGTTAAACGAAAGTCTGCAACAGATCTTCTTCTTCTCCTGTCCAGCAAGTGGAGCCAGAAACTGGATACAGAACAAGAGATGAGAGTGATTGCTTTTGACATAGCAGGAACCTTCGATGCAGTCTGGCATGGGGAGTATATTGCCAGACTCAAATCACCGGAAATTGACGGCAACCTACTGGCTATATTAGAAAGTTACCTTGAAGATAGAACATACTGTATGTCGGTAGTAATACACGGAGAGGAGTCTGCATCTTACCCTATCACTACCAGAGTCCCTCAAGTAAGCCTGTTATGACCTTTACTATTGAATATCTTTTTTGATGAAGTTCTACAGCTAGTTACCTCGGCTGTAACTTATGCTGATGAACTGACCATCTGCAGGAGCTACAAGCTGAAGAGACGAACGGAGGCCACACTTCAGCTCCAGACGGACACCGGCATAATCTCTACTCTGAGATAACTATGGCAGGTAAAGTTTGCAGCAGAAAAAGACCAATCACTAACAATCCTAAGAATGTAAGATCTAGAAAATATATCTATTATAAAAATGGGTGGTGATGTCATAAAGAAAGTTGCCTATCTTACAATAATAGGGGTAACCTTTGACAAATCACTAGATTCAAAAATATATTAAAACGCAGAAAGAGTGATAATTATGAAACTCAGAAGAATGTTTAGTCTCCTTACTGCAAATAGCATTCTAATGCTGTACAAGTAACACATAAGGTCCTGTATGGAGAATGACACTTTATCTTGGGCAGGAGCAGCACAGACACCTGGCAATACTGGACAAGATTCAACAGAGTGCTATGAGGTTGGCAGACCGAGTAGAGGCAAATCAACCACAAGGCAATCCTCTGCACACTTTGCAGCTCATTAGAGATGATCATGTTGTCCAAGGCGAATGTGATGGAGGGAGTATACCAGCTCCAACACTATACAGCCTACAACACTGGGGCAGCTCAAACATCCAGGGGAGCAACAGCTATCATGCCCGAACCAAACATCTCCCATTTCCAACATTGTTTCACATATAAATACTCTCACATATGGAAAAATTGTAGGTGTAATGTTGACATTATCCATGTTAATAATGTGCAAACGATTAAATAAACATATTTATACATTTAAATTAATCAGAAATGTAAAACAAATTGTCAATGGATTGTATTTAATGAAAACTAAACATAAGCTGAGCTTTAGATAGTAATACTGTATGATGTATGTTTTCACTTTTACCAGCATCATATAACATAGTATCAAAATGTTTAAATTAGAAAAAAGGTGTGAGAGAGAGAGAGAGAGAGAGAGAGAGAGAGAGAGAGAGAGAGAGAGAGAGAGAGAGAGAGCGAGAGCGAGAGAGAGAGAGAGAGCGAGAAAGGTGGTAATAGTATAATAACAATAATACTGTTTATGGCTCCCTTTGGTCGACCCTAAATATCCATTCTTCTCCCCTGTAACTCAATTACTGACCTCACTGGGGCTACTCCACTGTTTTACCTGCTGAGTTTCGGAAGTTCCTACATTTAACGACATCCCTTATTATCTGGTTGACTTCCTACATGCACTTAGTAATCACTCGGATATCCTTTGTTTATATTGATGGGTTATATAAATTATACAGTATATACATATGTTAATTAGATTTTACTAGTTTTGCTCATTATCCACTGTAAGCATAATGTATTCAGTTGTAAAAAAAAATAATCAAAATTAAAAAATAAACACATACGTGAGTAAACAATCGTTCCTTCACCTAATGCATGTAACTAATTGAACACTAGGTAATAATATTATAATGAGATTTTGTATTTGATTTGTTTTCTATGTGAATGAGAGAGACAAAAGGCATAACTGCCTGCAGCGAGTGCCTCCCCCAGATTTCAAAGAGTGACAGGGCCGAAATCAAGGGACGTTCGAGCTAAAATGTCTGGACACACAGAGTTTGAAGCAATTTAAGTCAGAGGAAGAGAGAAAGACTGATTCTGGGAGAGAGTTCCAGAGCTCAGCAGTTGAATAGAAGAAAGTCTGAGAATAGCATTTCACTCTTGAGTTGGAGAGTTGCACAGAGTAGGGGTGGGATTGTGTTGCAAGGCGGGTACTACGTACCCTACGTAGAGGAGGTGGTATACACTGGGAAAGCTCCGAGGAACACTGATTATTGTAGTAGCGATAGAATAGTGAGAGAGATGTAACATATACGTGACCTTAATCCCATACTGAGAGAGGGACCAGCGAGATATGATAGTATCAGTGAGGTGGACAGTCTAACAGACTGTGGTGGTATGATCATGTGGGGGGAATGGATGAGTGATTTGGTAATTGTATAAGCAAGGTGACGAGTACTAGCAGATTGTGGTGGTTTGGTCATGTGGAGGGAATGGGTAAAGATGCATGGGTTAAGCACATAAGAAGTATGGTAGATGATGGAAAGATGACAGTAGGTCGATACAAAACAAATACCTAGAAGGGAGTCCTGAGAGTTATGGGACACGACAGTGACAGAGCTGGGGCATGAAGAGCTGCAACATGAAGGGCAGAGAGCAGGTGATCAAGGTATACACGTAGATAACATGACCTTTCAACCGATACCATTACCGAACACATAATATTAACCCTTCCTGTCTTCGAGAAAGCTTTTTCACTTAATGTTGGCTAACATTAAACGATTTTGATTGAGTTTAGAAGGCCCTCTACCAATCATATGGATAAAATCTATGTCGGTTAATCCTCTCAATTCTAAACGTATTTTCTAAACTAAGTAAAATAATCTAAAGATGATCAAAATAAAAGGAAAACAGTATACTTTGCCTCATGTCTCCTTCATACACATAACACAATATATATACCGCTAAATATGTCATCCTGCTGAGCGTATTGTGTAGGTAGACCAATATCGGTGGCTTACACAATATCCTAGAGGTAAAACTGACTACTACGGATGTTGGCCTCTATTAGTGATACTTTGTCACATCACCGACTTGCCCAATATCTGTATATAAGTAACTTTATTCTGACAGTAGTGCAGCGTTATTTTATACTGGTATATGGGAACATTATTATATACCGGCGATGTCTTTTTAATTATATTATAGCTACACTTAGACGATTCTGTGCATTTTAAGAAGGATATGTGGTAGTTAAATGGGTTGAGTGACAAAGCTCGAAGCCTGTTAATTGCTCAAGGTCCTTTTTAAACTGAATAAAGTCGACAAAAAGTAGTGACATCGACTACGTGCAAGACAGAGGAAGAGGGGGTGGGGGTGTAATAGTGAAGAGAGTTTATATGACCAAAAAGTGCTTGAGCAAATTCATGTGTGTCGCAATTAACTGATCAATAATTGTGAAACACAAACTTTCACGAGATTATCATGACATTTGATCATGCGTTCATGCAGTGAATATTGTTTGCATGTATAGGGAGGTTCTACCTCTATCACACTTCTCCAAAGGGTAAAAGAGTCAAAAGCATTTTAACTCATTAACTCATCTACTCTTACTAATTCACTACAATCTCTGCACACGTTGCAATGTTGCATCTCTCTCACTCCTATACCGCTAATACAAAAGTCAATGTTCTTCAGAGTTCTCTGAGTGTATTTCTCGTCTGTCACGGAGTGAGTCGCACCCGCCTTTCAATATATTCACACACCTATTATATCCAACTCTCTAACACTAGAGTGAACAAATATTTCCAGTTTTCCTGTTACTCAACACGTAAACTCTGAAACTCTCTACCTCAATTTCTGTCCTTCATGTTATGACTTTAACAGTGTATCCTGACACTTTGACTGTAACGTATTGTACATGAATTAGGCTTGGGAGGGGTAAAGGGTCACATGTTACAGGCAGCTTTGTCTTGTGTTTCCTTCATACACATACACAACATTTATCTAAACTTTGTATTATTTATACTTCTTTTGTGTGATGCTATATTATTGTTGTCAAGGAATGTTGATCATTTATCAAACAATAATGATAATGGGAAAGAAAAAGCATTTATGTAAAACAAAAATGTAATGTGCCAGGAGACTCAGCGTATTGAGAACAAATATATAAAATACAATACAAGCGGGTGAAAGTTGTTCTGTAGTAGGTATATATTTCATAATAGAGCGGCTAAATGTAAACATTGTGCAGCTACCACCATGATACCATCCTCTGAATGTTGATGATTTGACAATGAGATTCAAACTACATTTGGAAATATCGTACCAAGCCGTAATGTCATGACTTGCCACAGATTGTACTGTACAGTGTACACATTAGCATACATAATAATTATGACATATAGATAGCGTGTGGCAGTAGAGATAACATGAACATTCCTGTATTTGATATATGACCAGAACCAGAGGAGGAGGATAATGGTGGATGAATCACACCATTATCATCACTCTTGTTAACGATCCGGGCCATGATAATTATAATGATAATATAATGGAAGGTAATGACGCTTGACAGAACTCTGTATCAACTAATTAGTCCAGTAAATCTAGCAATCATTTAACTGGACCTAGAACAAATTGCAATAGAAGGTTTTTTGGCTTTAACTTGTTTATTAGGTCCCTCTGATGAACATATAAAAAGTCTCCAACTTTTGGACACTGGGAAAGTGGTTAATTTGCATAAATTCAAGATGGCCGCCGTCCAAAGCTTCAATTTACAGATAACTTTTTCTGGTTGCTCCTAGACCCTATAAATGTATTACAAACAACGTTTTTTGGCTTTAACTTGTTTATTAGGTCCCTCTGATGAACATATAAAAAGTCTCCAACTTTTGGACACCTGGAAAGTGGTTAATTTACAGCCGAAAAACCTTACAGACAGGCTGAACTGTCTCTTTCACAAGGGGTGACACAGGCACTTTGTGCTTGTATGGGTTTTTTGACCTGTTGTCCCTCTTTTTTATAAAAAAAAAAAAAAAAAAACATGACGTAGTATGACGTCATTCAGAGCCAATTATGTAATTCATGATAGGAGTTCGTATTCACTTGGATCATCGGTGCTTGCATCAAAGTTGCTATTTTGACAGAGTCCTTTACATTGACCACATGCACTGGAACATTCAAGCTCATTCCGTTTGCAACTACAGCGTTGAGTGTCACAGTTGCCCTTACACTGACATCTGACCAATTTCAGTAGTGAATCAGGAGCCACTGGCGAATCCATCGTCTTCGGTTCAAGCTGTCCCTTCCGCAGACACCAGCCCCATTTCTCGGGGTCCACACAGTTCCCCATCCATTCCTGGACCTGACAATAAACTCGGAACGAGTGGTATTTGGCTGCATCGGTTGTTGGGGGAAGGCTGTGAACTTCAACGGTAGTTGAACTTTTTGCCACCTTGTTGCAAAACTTTGTCTTTCGCAGTCCGTCAAGGGTGTCATTTCCTTTTCCCCCGTACAAATAAACCAAGGCCTTTTCACCAGCTGATGATATCGCGTCTTTACTTCCACTTTGGCAACAGAATGCTTCTATACATTTCAAGAAACCGTTGTCTTCCCTCACTTTCCTCAAGGCAGCCCCTTTACCAATACCATACAGTCGTGAGGTTGTGTCACATCCACAGAGTGCATGGACAACTGGCAGGACACGACAGATGCTTTCACCGAGAGCTTCTGCTACTGAGTTAATATGCCAACATTTCCCACCTTCCTTGCTCGACTTGAAGTACAAATCATTCATCCCTCGTTCCGCATAATGACACAACAGCACCAACAAGTCTGTGTCCTCACCTATCACATATGTCACGGTTTCCCTTGCATGCTCAATTCCCTTCTTCGCAATCATGACATCTGCATCTGCTGGCGCATTGACACAGTCAATTCCATTTGCCTTGAATGTTTCACACAATAAGTCAATGAAGTTTTGCTTATTGTCCGAGTTTGACAAGAAGTTTTCCTTTTTTGACCGAAGGGGCATGGTTGGAGTGAACATCACCTTTTGACCAAAGACTCCTTTTGATCGTCGATTGTGTGTCATGTCCTTGGTAGTAGGTCCTGATTTATAACCGTCGAATACAACCACCGGGTTGAGAAAGTTTTTGGAAACATGCTTCATGTACATGCTTGCAATGTCCTCAAATGTGTCACCCTTCTTCCATGGAATCCTTTGCAATAAGGAACCACCATCCAGAACATGGGTCACAGTCCTTTCTTCCTCAAATGATTCCAATGACGACTTGGGAACAACAGCAGCTATCTCATCTCCTAGCTGTGGTTTATTGGCTTCCCTGAGCCTCCCCCACTTATCGAACAGAGCAGTAGGGTAGCTAGACAACTCATACGCAAAGACCTCTTCAACACCTAAGTCCCTGTTATAAGCAAAGATGAGGAGCCTCTGGAAAAGGAGCTGTGGGTCGATTGGTACTTTTTCAGCACTGATTGTAACCTTTGCACCCAACGACTCAACTTGATCTTTCTTCCTAAATGAAAAGTCAAAAGCATTGCTACCTTCCATCTTCTGCACAATGTTCATACCAACCTCATACAGTAAATGAGGATTGGCCGAGGCTGGTCCTGTCACACCGTTGGCAATATTCCTGAGTTCATTTGATTCTTGAAATGGATCATAATCCTTGAAGAATGCGAGAACCTTCTCTGTGTCCTTCCTATCTCGTTCACGCCTTGCTTCAGTCATTTCTTTGTGCTGCTCAGAGGTGTGAAAATGCTTCCCTGTCAGTTCTTGCATAACTTCACTCACCTCAGCGCAGGCTGGCATAACAAGTAACCAGCGCAGGCGTTGCGTTTCCTCCATGCCCCTACCACGTGTCAATCCACCATTCGTTTTCAAAGAGCGCATCAAACCTGCTCTATAACCAAGTCGCTTGGCAGTCCTGCCCACAGCCGATCACTTCGGCGGATCACAAATAGACCGGAGTTCAATTGACAGAACATGTCTGGGTTGAGCTGCTCAAGTTCAATCATGTCTTGAATGTACACATGGGCTGACTTGGCATAATTGTTATGACCACACGCTGCAAAGTACGGCAACATCTCCTGGAGTGTTCCGAGGTACAGTAGGAAATCGCCCATTCTCAGTGCCCTCAGGAAGCGACGCAGCAGGTCAATCATGTCCATGTATTGAATCCATAGCTTTCCCATCTTATGCTCTGCTAAGGAGCTCTTCTCAGCTTTAAGTTTTTCAGAAATTCTGTTGAAAACGTCTTTACTGCAGACTTCATCCGGTGAAACGTCTTCACGCAACAGCTTATCCAAAAGATCTGCAGCCTCCTGGAAGTCCTTGCATGCGTCACTTTCCTCATCTACCATTGAGAGGTTGACACCGTATGCCCTGCCTAACACAATCGAACTCAAGGCTGTGTCAACCAAGAAGTGGCCTCTGATTGCTCGTGCATAGGCTTTCCCACTCAGCATTTGGGTCACAGCATTTTCAGCGTATATAAGTTCCAAAACCTCCTTAAGCCCAGATGCTTCCATAACATGGCCCATGCATCCCAAAAAGCTCATAACAGAGTGAAAGCCACCAAGGTTCAAAACAATGGGTTTCAGTTCGCTTCCTTCCTTCTCATGAACAATGATCGTCTTCGCTTTCCAATAAAGCGGTTGGTCGAATGTCAGCATTGGCGTCGTTCCCTGGCGATGGCTTTCCGCAGCAACGAAGTGAAGTGTTGAGTAAATACAACTCATGTCCGTAGGGTCCATGTCAATCATGGGCAAGAAATGGACGGATGATTTCCCTGGGTGTGGTCCATGGCACACACTCTGCATTAAGCCGGACCAGCCTGGTCGTTTTGGTCGAAGCAACCATGACGTTTTCCACAGTATGTCCAGATTTTCAAGCTTGTCAGATGCTGAAATGGGGTCAAGCTTTCTAAATTCGAGAGGCCCACCCTTCTTGCGAACACTGCGGTAGTATTTGATTTCAATTTGAGCTGCCGTGAAGTTGTTTTCAGGTGACTGCAATCTTGGTATTGATGTTGTGTCTCTTACTTCAGGGGTGACAGCAACAATTATACCCATACCATGGTATGTTCCTCGCCCATCAAGCGTACGCAAGTTGTGATCAACATTGTCTGCAACGAACTGTCCAAACCTGCCTGCAGTGGATATGTTGGTGCCCCTGAAATTGGCAGCACACTTCGAAAACCTCAAAACTTCTGCGTAAGGCAGACAGAAGCCGTGGCTGTGTAAACTGTCCACAAGAAAGCGGGAACCAAAATGCTGGTGCATTTGAACCGCCAATCCATACTGAATGGGTGCTACAATGGCCCTTGGTCTGGTAAGTTGCACGATACTTTGTCCAATTGATGCAACTTCAAGATCACATGACTTGCCACTGAACGTCTCTTGCAGCAATATACGAAGGGACTGCGGAACGTACGCCACATTCTTTTCCAGCGACCGGAGTTCAGAAGGATCTGGATAGAAATCTCTACAAGTATCAATGTTCTTTATATCTGCTTTGATCAACCGTGCCGCAGCCCTGACTATCTTTCTTTGTTCTGCTTCCTCATCATCAGTCTGTGGTGAGTCTTTGAATTGTTGCAAAAACTTTGCAGCACTTTCTTTGACAGTTACAACATCGCTGCGTCCATGCACGTTACTAATAACCAGTTCATCCCCAAAATATGAAATAAGTTTCTGTTTCATGTATTTTACACTATACGCTTCAACATCAGGGCACAACTGGGACATTCTATCAACGAGATCAACCACTGTAGTCTGTTCATCATCATTGCCACTGACTAGGTCCTCGATTGCGAGTAGAAATGCTTCCTCTCGTGAGGCATCTACTTTGCGACCCTTGCGAGGAGGTTCACTGTCTGCGGAATCACGATATTTGGAGGGGATCTGCCTATGTGTCTGGAAATTTGAGCTGCACTGCTTGTGATATATTGCGTCAGCTGCTGGAAGATCGCGTTGCAAAGTTAATTCGGCCTCTAACAGTGTCAGCCCACTCATCAGCCCTGGCATCACATGCAGAAAGTATTGTCCTTTGAAAGTTGAAGGTGCGTACTGGATACACTTCTTCTGAATCATGCTTTGTGTCCAAATAGATTTTTGTACCACAAAAAAACCAGTTCTCTGTAAAACAAAAGTCTGCTGTCTGAGAACGAAGAGCAGGTTTTTCAGGACGTTTCTTCTGCTTCCCAGGAATTCTATTTGGCTTCGTATTGACATGCTTCTTTCGGCAATCAATGTGCACCGTTTGGCCCTCGGACACGGTAATTGATGGCATTCCACGTTCAGTACTGGCCTTGTTGATAGTATCTGCTCCCTTCGCCCTCAGCTTGACTGTTTCTCCTTCGTCTAACGTGTTTGAGCAAATGCCGCAGGGATTATGCACCACCTCTTCTTCCATGGCTTCGGTAGATGTCGCACCAATCTGTTGAAACAAGAAACAAGATGATGGGATTAGTATAGGCCTAGGCAAAATGTAATAGACAATAATGTGCAGTAAAGGTAGGGCTTGACCTAGAACAAATTGCAATAGAAGGTTTTTTGGCTGTAAGGTTTTTTGGCTGTAAATTAACCACTTTCCAGGTGTCCAAAAGTTGGAGACTTTTTATATGTTCATCAGAGGGACCTAATAAACAAGTTAAAGCCAAAAAACGTTGTTTGTAATACATTTATAGGGTCTAGGAGCAACCAGAAAAAAGTTATCTGTAAATTGAAGCTTTGGACGGCGGCCATCTTGAATTTATGCAAATTAACCACTTTCCCGGTGTCCAAAAGTTGGAGACTTTTTATATGTTCATCAGAGGGACCTAATAAACAAGTTAAAGCCAAAAAACCTTCTATTGCAATTTGTTCTAAGTCCAGCCCTACTTTGACTGGTCTAAATGTTATCAGAATAGGCCTATCAGATAAAACACTTAGAACAAGTAAAAGAACTCCATTACATATTTCTTTCTCTAGTATTGCTAAAGTGAATTGTGATGACTAAGCTCAGAAAAAATAGTAAAACTCTGACCAGGAGAGCAAATATTTACGTTTGGTGTTGCGGTAGTATCTACTTTGAAATATTTATTAATAACTCGATGTTACCTACTGTATATTCCTTACTTTATGTATATAGTACATATTATATATTGTTTACTTAACATAGTAACTTAAAAGATGAAGATATATATTTGTTTTAGGGTGTGCAACACACCTTGAGGAATATATTCTGTGGAAAAAAGAAGTAAGCTTTGGAATACTTAAATACAAACTAGATAACATTACTTTGTGATAACTTTTCCATGTATGTGTTAGTGTGCAGTTTTCCATGATATTCAAAATGTTTGTGTTGCCTATTTCTTCTCAGCCAACAACACCAGGACCTCCTCCTTGATGTTTGTATTTACTCGCTTCATCTACTTCACCTCAGCCCTGCCCTCCCATAACTCTTACCTCACAATATTGCCTCTCTCTTCATCTCCAAAGTATCAAGGTCACCGTCGCTAGCACAAACTCTTGTTATTCCCTTTCCTGCGGCGACTTCTATTAGGGAAGCAAATGCCACTGGAGGGTGCTTTTTTTTTTTTTTTTTCGTTCACTATAACTTGCCCTAGCGCGAAAAGTACGACGACACCACCGGAACGGATCTGTTTTTGTTTTTAATAAGCTAAAATTATCCCTCTGCAAGTCTAGATAATTCACTTATAGCTCCCATGGCCTCAATGAAATAACTGGCTATTTTTGTTCCTCATGTGTTTGTTAAACAGCTTGAGACATAATCTGTAACATGACATTTAAACCTCACAATTGTAACTTCTATTTAATGTAGCTGTCACACATACATATGGATATAGACCTGCTTTTGGTTGAATTTCAGATTCCAAATCACATCTTGCTTGGACACACACCCTCTCACAACTGAGGCCTGTAGCATACTGTTATTGCAATGTGAGTGAAAGCTTATCTTACACCTGGCAACAAGCTCAGTAATGCCTAAGTTAGCCGGTAATATAAAACGTATCGGGACGTCGGCTGCAGTAAATGATTATATTACATAATAACGTATCAAGACCTCAACCGCAGCAAGAGGGTTAAAAGTATAACAGTGAATCAGATGTGTGTATGGGCAATTAGTTTCTAAATGCTACCAATCAGTTGCATCCTGGGGCTGGGAGTAAAGGCCAATCGATAGATCGATTTCCTGAGCACGTTAAGTCTTCAATATTATAAATAACTTATAGATATTTGAGTTGATCTTGGTCTTTCTTTGTCCATCTGGTCCCGTTTTATGCACTTTATCTCCATTTTCGTCCTTTGCATAACCCCTTAACTTCACATGTTCACTTATACATTGCTAGATATAATCCTAACAATACAGCTTGTGTGATTAACCGCCTTGTTACCCTGTCATAAGGAGAGCAATGTGGATATTTCCTTCAGTCACCGGAGGAGTTACTGGGTCGTATAAAACAGGTCGCGGCGGGGGTACGAAGCAGTTTGGTTAATGTAAGAGCTGGCAGGACAAAAGGTCGATGTACAGCCAACAGAGTAGTCACACGGACATATAAACACACACATAGATAGGTGCACACACAAACACATACACGCACACGTAATCAACAAGCTATCAGCCATGTATAATTACACAAGCAGGTAGAAAGTTGTACGTCCACGGAAGGCAGATATGTATACATGTATTATTTAATGTCTTTGAGCTAGCTGTGGGCAGAAAACTAATTTTGGAGAGGTAATTATAAGATTGAAAGAGCTTTATTTCTGATTGCTAATCAGCAACCCTGGTGTCCTTACGTGCATGACAGGGTTAAGTTGGATCTACTTTGGTTGACTGATTAATTTTGATAGTTTATATATATATATATATATATATAAATTATATATATATATATATATATATAATATATATATATACATATATATACATATATATATATATATATATATATATATATATATATATATATATATATACATATATATACACATATATATATATATATATATATATATAATTAGTTGATATTCGTGTATATTACACGCTTCTTGGCTATTCTTTCTTTTCTTCTGATGGCTTGCTTGGCTTCTTCAGGAATGTTGTAGATCAGTTATCCATAAGTCGTCATCGTCTCTGGCTGGTGACATCGGGTCTCCAGTTGTCATCTCTGCGTTGGTTGCTGTTAATTCGGATTCCGGAATTATGGCCTACTATAGCCTTCTTCAGCGAATTGTGACAGGCTAAAATAAGACCCTATTGGATTATTAAGCCAGCACACTGTAAGTTAAAAATAACATCAAGATTGAAACCTCTCTGCGAGAACTCCAGTCCTTTGTGTGTGACAGTTTTTATTTTATTTTTTGTTTTACCCAAGATGGGTCTAAGAGGGGAAAACAAAAAGAGGGTTGGGGAGTGAAGGAGGAAAGGGGAGGAATTGAAAGAAATAGTTGATTAAAAGTTGGCGGGAAGACCACCTTGCTATGCAGGGTTTGATTTACTTTATAGCTAATTTGTTGTTCTGATATTCTGTTATTTAGTTGACTTAGTATTCTATCTATCTATCTATTGCCTGACGCCGCGATCCCCGAAGGGGTGGCCACGAACGAACCGCCCCCATGCACCTCTGTCCCAAGGCAGTCGACGCCCCTCCCCCCAACCAGCACCGCCTTCGTTCATATACTTCCTCACTCCATCCTTCCACCTCTCTTTCGGTCTACCTCTCCCTCTCTGTCCCTCCACCTCGCTCTCGTACACCCTCTTAGTATTGAGGTGTTCTATTTACCCATTCTGTTAATTTATTATTTGTGTGACAGTCGTGAGTGAAAATAGGACTTCAGAGGCTATCAACCCTATTGGATTATTAAGCCAGCACAGTAAGTCAACAGTAACATCAGGGCTGGAACCTCTCTGCAAGAACTCCTGTCCCTTGTGACATTAATTTTAGTTAAAATAGGACTTCAGAGGCTATCAACCCTATTGGATTATTAAGCCAGCACACTAAGTCAAGAAGAACGTCAGGACTGGAGCCTCTCTGCGAGAGCTCCAGTCCCTTGTTGTGACAGTCTATTTTTGTTTAACTTGATTGGGAAGGCCATCAGCCCATTAGGACTATTAGGCATGACAGTCATAGTTGGTGTATCAGTTTTATGCAATTTACCGACATATTATAACAAATTTATTTCAGTGCAAAAGGGGCATATGTACATATGTTAACCTCTTGTGTTAGGGATTGGTCATGGATCTTCTTACACTTGGTAGAGCCTGTAGATCATGGGCCTGGATGTTAATGATAGGGTTTAGGTCCTTGATGTACAGAGCCTCAAGTATAGGAAATCGGCGGGTGTTTCTGCAGGTGGCTAGAATTACTGTATTGGTTTCAAGGTCTTCTTTAGTGATGTTGGAGCGGTGTTCTTTCTTTGCAAGATTATTCGGTGATCCCATATATCGATGATTAGTCAGGCAGTTCACAACTGTAGCTTTGTGGTTGTCATGCCAATATAGGAGGAAGGGAGGGCTGCACAGTTCCCTCTTTTACAGGAGTATCTATAAATTACAGGAGACCTTTGAAGAGTGTCTTCATCTTGACTAGGGCTGTGTATACGCAAAAGGTGACTTGTCTTTTTGCTTTTGTAGTATATGCTAAATTTCACTTCTGCCTCTGGATGTACTGGCTTTACATTTAATTTTATTTTTTGTTTATGACTCTTACATGTTCTTCATGTTTGTTGGAGTATATGGCTTTATATTATATCTTAATTTCCTCTCTCTCTCTCTGTTGTTGTTTGGTTCCTTGTACCATTTATCATTTGTTTTCTTGGTTACATGTTGATTGTCTTTTTTGGAAAATCCACTGTTAGCTAAACCTTGGGAGACTTTCAATTTCAAGATGTATTTGTGTCCAGCTGTTGCAATGGGTGAGTGCTCTATGTACATAAGCTGTTATTGTAGAATCTGTTTACCGTTGTGGGCACTCACTATCACCATGAAGAAAATGTCCCAGGTTGGTTGCTTTAACATGAACTTTTGGGCTGAAGGTTGTCTCATGTTGATTTATTAGTACATCAAGAAAGGGCATTGTACCATTATTGCTGTGCTCCACAGTGAATCTTTGAATCTTAGTACAGATGCTTCCTGTAGGTGACAACTAAGTTCTTTCGTGCAGCACTTGAGGAGTTGTTGCAGTATCTTCTCTGAGATGTTCAATTTTGGGTTGTAGTTAATGGTGCAGTCAACAGGAACATTAGTGAAGAGTGACTCAACATCGAGGGAAGCTATTACTCCATTGGTGTCATGTGACTTCAGTATGTCCAGGAAATCTGTCGTAGATGAAAGGCTGTATTTGGAGAGGATGTAGGTTTTAAGAAGTGCTCCTAGCTTCTTGGCGAGTTGATAATTATGAGGGTGTGGGCATCTGCGAGATGATTTGGAAGAGCTTGTTACCAGGTTTATGGGTCGTCACATTACCATAGCAATATCCAGGTTTGTAGTCCCCAATATATATATATATAATATATATATATATATATATATATATATATATATATATATATATATATATATATCTTTATGCAGTTGGTGTATTAACCATTAAACGGCAGGCATATT
Organism: Paralithodes platypus; assembly: GCA_032716605.1. Lineage (NCBI taxonomy): Eukaryota > Metazoa > Arthropoda > Malacostraca > Decapoda > Lithodidae > Paralithodes > Paralithodes platypus. Next base: position 7,433,158 of record CM064480.1, read on the forward strand.
TCCGCTATAACAGTGCTCATTCAGACACTCCTGATTGCTTAAGCAGGTGCCTGAATGAAATGGAATGTTTACAGGCAAAAAAGTAGAAGAAAATATCTTCCAAATTACACCAGAACGAGCTTCGTAGCGCGCAGGATTCACCCGCATCGCTACCACAGACATTGACAATATTCGCTAATCATTAACCCGGCAAGCGCGATAGGCCTCACGGAAGGCTTCCTATAGGGAACGCGATAGGCCTCACGGAAGCAAGACCATAAAAAAAGCCTTCCCCCCAAAAAAAGGGCCTATCAAAACAAAGGATTTTGTCTCTAGGTGAGATAATTCCCCTCTAGTACTCATCCATGTGTTTCTCATCCATGTGTTTCTCACCCCTCCCCCTCTCCTCCTTCCCCACCTTATTCCCCCCTCCCCCCCCTCCTCAATTATCACCTATTTATCCTCTTATTATCATCATTTATCGGTTATTTTTCTCTCCCGCGATAATGTAGCACAAGAGGGTTGCATAAAAGATCGTTATGCAACACCCAGACACCGGCACACACCGCCCCGCTCGTCTCAGTTGACTCCCAGACAGCGAGAGGGGAGGGCTGCCTGTGGCTCTCTCTCGCCTGAGATTATGACCGGGTGGCCAATATCTTCGTTTTTCACCACCCAAATGCTTTTCCCACTTATTTTAGCACTCTTGAAGGTTCATATATACATCATATATGTAAAATAAAAGCATACCGAAAACAAATAATGCTTTATATTGTAAATATAACGAATTCTGTCAGAATCCAGGGCTAGAAATGCACAAATAACTACCCTAGCACCTAGGTCTATATCGCGCTTGTCAGGTTAACAATGCTGCGCTACATTTGCCTTTGGCAGCGCTGCATATATCTTGTGAGAGATGAGTTGACACTTTCAGTGCCCCGGGAGACGTGTTGGAGAGCGGACAGGACCCTGCCGCACTCCCGCTCAGTCACACTAGTCTCCACAGGCTTTAATGGGCTTTAAATTGTAGTAAATTGCCATGGTGTTCCTGAACGGGTCACGTAATGATAGGGATAAGATTAGGCATTATGCTAGTCTAGTGATAATCATTATATAACTTGCAGTTTCTCATATATCCTCTGCTTACTTTTTGTCTGTATGTATTAATTGTTTATCTTTTTATATTGTTATTATATATTTTTAAAATTCATTGTTCTTAATAAAATAGTTCTCTTTATTTAAATCTGTTGTTGCTTCTTGATATTTTGCAATTGTTTTTCTGTATTATAGTGTATCTAGTCATTGTCGATAGTATCAATTACTTGCTTTTGCGATATCCTTAATTTATATGTACGATAAATGTAGGTTACTTGTAGGGTAATAATTGAGTAGGGGTCACTACTCAACGAGACAGAGAAACGGGCGAGGGAACGCGAAAGTGGTCCCGGACCCTGAAAATAGGAACTTTTAATGTTGTTTCTGTTCGGGCTCTGTCTTGTGTCGGCCACCTCCAGCAATGGGGTATTTGCTTAAGTATATACGTATATACATACATACATACATACATACATACATACATACATACATACTTCAGGCATGCTATGCTTACAGATACCTACCCGATGGCTCTATAGTTAGTGAGTGCTGTATGTTTTTTGTAGTATTGTTGATATCTTGTCAAATTACAAATTTAGTTTAATATAACATATGAAATATATTGTAGTTTCTAAGATACCAGCCCTTGTTATAGATGTGGAGGAGTTAGGGCTGCATAAACTATACTGTCTGTATGGGTGTTTTAAACTACTAAAGGGAGAGACATTGGAGTGAATAGTCGAATCAGGTTTTCACAAATTTATTATTTTTATTGTGAATGGAGATATAGGGCATCAGAGTCCCACTAGGACATAACAATGGTATCAGGCAGTTTATTTACCTGGGGTTCACCTTAAGGAGGTTATCCGTAGCAAGGTCAAATGGTACTAATTAGGTATCAACTTTCTTATATATATATATACAATTCAGAACTACGACAATAATAGATACACGACATAATTATACAGAATTAGACTAGGATGATATATGTTAAATAATCAAGAATGATGCTCGGTTGTGGTTGGAATGAACGGGGGTTTCTAGCTGGGCTCGAAGAAGATACAAGATAAAGAACGAGTTTAGCTATCTATGAGTAGGCAGTGGCCAGATGACCGAGTGGTCATTCTGACATGTGACAATCTACTCAGAAGATGGCGATATTAATTCTGATAGCGTACCGAAGGTTTGTTCTTGGAATTACGACTAATCGAATGCAAGTTACGTTAAGAGAGGGCCTGATAGACAGACCACGGATAATCTCAACAGTGAGGCTGACCGAGACACTTAAGTACTTTTAAGTCCAAAAACGAATGGCTTCGGCAGTGAGACTGACCGAGGGACAAGGAGATATTGAATACTCCTTGTTTCTACCACACTGAGACGTTGGGCTTTGGAGTACCTAGGGAGGTCATGGACACTCAGCTCGGGAGGAAAGTGAGATACCTTTCCTAACCTGGTCTGAGTACATGTTCACTCCTTAGATCTTCCTAGGCCTGGGTTTGCTACATGGAAAAAGGGTGCCCTTGGCCTTTCCTAGCATTGACATAGGTCCTTGTCGTTCCGGTGATGGGGGGAGGGTGGATAACTGTGATAGGGCCCTCAGTATTTGTTTCTGTATCCCCTCCCATGTCCACTCTACAGGTGATGTTCCTTCCTGTTTGGCGGGGTTGACCTGGCCGTCAGCCAACCCTGGGTCGGCTGGTGGTGGTGACGTCACTTCTGGAGATATGGGGCCGTGTGGCCGCCCTCTGGTACTCCAAGAAATAGTTCCTGCTTGGAGTTGGTGGGGGGTTGGTACACCTGTCTTTGGTGGGACTTTTCTATATCTACCCCATTTTGCTTGAGAGAGAAGGGTTGAAGGATGGGCTTTGTTATTGTGTGGCCCCAATGGTCGACTGTGCCTCTGGTGATTCTGGTGCCGTACGGGGTTGGTTTGGGGTTGAGCCTGTCGACGGTGACCCTGGCTGTAAGTGTGTGTCAGGTTCTGGTGTGGAGGTCGGCTGGGGGCGCCCTGGTATTTCCCGGAGTCTGCGGGTGGATGGTTACCGTGGGCAGCTTGATTTTCCGTCGGTATAACAGTTTCTTTATTCATACTAGTGAAGCAGATAAGTGAAACAATCGTTCAAATGGTGATGCAAGCATGAAATTTGGTACAGGTATTCTTCAAAGCTCACTTTCATAGCACATACTGCTGGCCATGCAAAAATTCAATATGGCGACCATTTTTCAAGATGGCCGACACATCTGACTGAGCCCTACTGTTATGGGTCAGTTAATTGAAAGAAAAAATACATGAATACTGTCCAATCCATTTTTTTTTGGCTCTAACGTGGTAAGTGAAGGTAATTTTGTCCAAAGCAGTTGCATATTAGACTATAACTAAGATGGCGTCCAAGATGGCCGCCATTAACCCGAGGAGGCCGGACTTTTTTGGCGATTTTCGGTAGTGTTTATGGCTTAATAGCTAATCAAAGAATAAAGATAGAGAAATGAGTCATAAACCACGTGAGAGATGTCACTTTCAGCTTTTGTCTCTTAAACAAATTCAGCTCCATAGGCCCAGTAGTTACTGAGATATTGCTTGTTTTCGTGAGGTAACTTTTCCGGGATTTTCCGTGTTTACGCACCTTTGCCATAGTGAAATTTCCTTAAACCCATTGTGTTGACATCACGGTAGTTTCGGTGATATTGGAACTCGGTGAAAATTACCGCAAAAGTACCGTGACGTCATACAAGTAAATAGCAGCCATCAGCAGGCTATTTAAAGGCTATTTAAAGCCGTGCTATTTGAGTAGTGTATCGGCCTTCTGGGGTTAAAGACAAATTTTGTGATATCTTGGCTATTAGTAGAGCTATACAAATGATTTTTTCATCTAATCCTGCATTTTTGAGGTCAGAGAATTAGAAAGACTTGTCACATTATTAACTCATCAGGGTCATAAGTAACTAGACAAAGTGAAGGAAGATTATATCGTAGGAAACGGCCTAATTCACACCATTTATACATATCCATTGAGTACAAATAACATTAGTAAAAATACCATAGAATCAAAGACTCACACCTCACATATGCAAGTGCACAGAGCGGTACAGGAGGGACCCAGCCTGTAGCACTTGCACCTGCCACGACAGTCTGATTTACAGCCACATTTGGTCAGCTGTTTGCAACTCTTGGCTATGGGGGAGTTGGCTGTCCAGAAGACGTGCCATTCTTCACCAACCTTCTGCCATCCCCAGTCAGCAGGACTCTCTGCTTCTGGTTGACACTGGGTTGCTTGGGCCCAAACACAACCAGCCTGGAAGGCAGCTCATCTAGTGTGCTGAAGCAGAGCTGCTCTTGTTGGTGGAATGGCCTCATAATGCCTCTGTTTTCTGGCAAACATGTCAAGCCTGGCCTCATCCACAGTGGTAACAGTGCTGGATCTGTCATACATCAGTATTACAAACCTCTCCAGTATCTCCAGGTCACCATCTTCCACTGTAAGAGGGTACTGGCTCAGCTTGGAGAAGACAGGGGAGGCCTCTGGACAAACATCCCATGTCTGCCAGGCAGTTTTCTTTCCCTTGTTACGGAAGGCTGAAACAGTGTCACACCCTGTGAAGGCATGAAAGAATAACATGCCTTTAGCCTTCTCCTGCCCCATACAGCAATACAGGTCATCCAGTGCCGGCTTTGACCGTGACCAAATGCCACCGATAACATCTCTAGCCCCAAACTCTGAAGGGCTGGAAAGGCACTCACAGCAATGACCACAACATCTGTATCATTTGCCTTGACCATGACGGCTTTGCTCCCATGTTCTGCAGCATATTTGGCATGCACAAAGATGCGGCTGTCAGCTTCCTCATGAGAGCACTTGTCCAGTCCTTGAAGACCAGTTTCAGGAGTGCTGAGGACTGCAGATCCCTTTGTGACAATTACCAAGTTTGGTGCAGACATTTGAGCAACCCTGTCTGCCAGGAACTGGAACAACTCCGTCTTGTTGTCATTATGCCTAAGGAAGTTACGTCAATTGGATGGAATGCTGTTCTTGTTTGTCACCTTGCGTCTTCCTCCCTGGCCACGTTGAGACCTGGTCTCGGCTTTGAGGCTGGAAGGGTTGTACACATCAAAGACAAGATGTGTTGTCTTGTACTTCGTAGCATAGCTGTGAATAAATGGCAGGAAGTCCAGAGTTGCATAGCCCTCAAAGGTCTTTCCTCTCTATGGTGGCAAGACATGGACCAAAGCAGACCCATCTACAATCAGGACATCTGTCTCTGGTTCTTCGTCTGTTGATGTAACATGAGTCTCCAAGATAGAGGTCAGTTGAGACTTCTGGCAAGTGTACAGCCTTCCACCCTCACTCAGTGCAGCTGGGAATGCCTGATTCTCATGCTGGAAGAACTCCTGCAGATCACACTGTCTGCTCTGACAGGAGATGAACAGCTTTGAGAAGAGCTTGTAGTCCTCCTTCAGAAGCTTCTGCTTTGAGTGCTTAATAGGAGCAGATTCTTGCCTGAAGAAGTCAGTTTTGTTCCTCTTGATTGACTCATAGAAGGAAACTGGATTATTTGCTAAGGCTTCAGAAAAGTCCTGGAATTTAGTTTGGCCTCTCTCCAAGTGAATCTGCAGAAGTTCCACTGAGCTGGGGTGAGCTATGTCTTTGTTGTTAATAGAATACAGCTCTTGACTGTCATCCTGGAAAGGATTGCCCAACTCTTGCAAAGTCAGAGACAGCTTATTGACTCTTTCCAGGAAAGTCAGCTGTGCCTGCGGTGTTTGCTCGTGGTGAGCTGTGTGTTCACTTGACTCTTTAGCTTGAGCCTCTTGTTCATACAGGGACACCAAACGGCTTACCTCAGGACCAGCAACCATCCATCGCCTAAGTGCTGCTGGGTCTTCAGTGAGCCGAATGGCTCCACCATCAGCCTTGATGATGGCATTGGCCTGCTCATGGGCTTGGTCAAGGGCCATTGCGGAGAAGTCACGACTTGTCTTGTGGACAACAAAGTTTCCCTTCTTGAATTCTTGAGACAGCTCAGGGTGTGTGCTCTCCAGAGTGAGCATGTCCCTCAGGTGGACTGGAAGCCACCTGGCATAATTTGTATTGTTATTGGCAAAGAAGAAGGGGATTAACTCACTCAATGCCTGGCAATAGAGAGCAAAGTTGGCTTCATGGAAAGACCTGATGAGCAAGAAGATGACAAGCTCCATTGACAGCACCATGTGCCAGAAGTGGAACTGTGGGCTTTGCTCTTTACGAATGGCACACCACTCCTCAAAGTTCAATGTCTCTTCTTTGTGATCTGGTAGCTCTGCACAGTGATCCACATATGCAGCTTTCAGGAGCTTGTACAGGCTGCATGCTGTAACCTGATGCATTTGATGTGTCCTGGTAACACTTGCAGCGGACAGGAAAGATTCTGCAGTGCCTGCTGAAGCCACACCTGCTTTCACCAAGGCTCCTGTCCACCCGCTGTCTTTGAGGAGAGTGCCCAAGGACTTTAGCGCTGCCATCTCAATGTGCAGACCTCCAAACATGACCAGGTACTTGTCCTCTCCATATTGGTCAGGCCATTGCCACTGCACCTGTTTTGCAAGGGCATAGATTGGCTGATCAGCTGCGATAACAGGTACCTGACCAGGGTTCAGATAAGCTACTACATCCTGTACTTTCTTCATCACATGTTTGACAGTAGCAACAGAGTGAGCTTGGTCCCGCAGAAGAGGAAGCAATGAAGTAATGCTTACTTCAAATTCTGGGCCTCTCTTCATTGAAGCATGATGTGCTGACCATGTCAAGTTCACTGCACCATCTACTTCCTCAGTCACTATTACTTTCTCTAGCCACTGGTACTCCATGGCCTGTTGTGGGCCGAAGATATCTGTGGCTGGCTTTGGCAGTGGAAGTTTTGGTGGCAGGGGGTTCTTTGCTTTGAAGGATGCAGGAGTAATGTTTGTGAATGTGTCAGGAAGTTCTGGAATGGCCTTGACTTTCTCAGGTCCAAGCCTGAGTTTTTGACGCTCCTGGCCACCATTTACCGTGGTGGGATGTTGAAATACAGAAATGCTAGTCCCATGGAAAGAGGTTGTGGCAGTTGTTGCGGAAGGGTTGTGGTCGATGTTGTCCATCACGGCAGTGGTGAACAACTATTTACGCAGTACTGGTGGACAGACCACACCCTCCTCGACATACTTGTTGACTGTGGCATCTCCTAATTCAGCTGAGACCTCCAACACCCTGTCAGATGAGATGCTGAGGCCATGCTCATGCAGCATTTCGACCAGGTTTCTTTTCCGGGTTTTGGCATAGACTGAGAGTCCCATGTAGACTGGGAATGGTGTTTCTCTGTCTTTTGAGTGCCTATGTGTAGCAGCTCCCTCTTTGTATCGGGAGTAGCAGTTAAACTGCATCAATTGGGCAAAGGCCTGATCAGACTTTGAAACTCCAAATCTCAGTTGAGACTTGATGTCAGCTCCATGTTCAACCATCCCCACAAACTGAAGCAGAAGGGGAGGTATGGCATTTTGCACACAACCAGCTGGAAATGTGCTATCAAATTTTGATTGATGTTCAAGCATGCATTTTCTTAGAATCATTGCTGCTTTAGCAGTGATGAGTGCATCTGAAAAATCAGAAATTTGGGTAATTGCTTTGCCCACATCTTTCTGAAATGCAAGAAGTACATCTCTTCCACTTCTATGAGCTTCAAGTTCTGGAATTTCTTCCAGAAGTTTATCCTTCAGTCTGGTGGAATTTACACGTGGTAAATCCACACCAAGTTGTGCCAGACGCTGTTGGTAAAGGTGGCATATATTTGCCAGGCGAAATGTGACTGGCTCTTCTGAGCATAGGTTGCTTTCAACAATGTATGTCACCAGCTCTGATAAAATTAATGGATAAACATCTGGCTCCAGATCAGTGGCACTTGAGCTTTTCTCAAGGTTTCTCAGGTGGGACCTTTCCCTGTTGTATAGGGCACTGAGACACACTCTGTGGTACTTTAGCTCCTGTGCAATAGCATCTCCACCACTCAATTTAGCAAGAAGCTTGCCATCGTTAAGTGCCTCTGTACACTCTTGTAGCCTCTTGTTAAGGTTAATGGTCATTACCTGCCTGAGATCAGATGCAGGTGCCACTTTCTCACAAAAAATACAAGTTTGACCATCATAGCTAGTTCGATGTTGCTTTGCACGATTGTCTTCAGACTCACTACTTTGACGATTAGATCGGCGTTTCCTTGCGCGATTCAGCTTGCTGTTGTTAAACAACAACCGGCAGTTGACATGGTATTTTGCCTGATTTCTTCTCAAAGTGGCATCTATGCCGTCACCTTCATCAAGCCTTGTTGGATCCACGATCAATGGCATTTCCTGGATTTCATGAAACATCGGTATGTTGGTAGCCAGCATGGCATAACCGTCATGTTCAAGGGAATAATGGGTTCTAGGTGATGTTAAATCTTCACCTATTTTGTCTTTCTGGCAAAGACAACATTTTGACCAGTCAGTTTGTCTTCTGGGAAAAATGGATTTTGAATCTGCCATTTTGCTTTCGGATTAAGGCCGAGAGTTTATCCTTTTACCACCTTAACGAAATTACACACATTACTTTATGGGATACAACTAGGTTCGGGTGACCTACACCTAGCCCGATCATTCATCCAGTGCCATTTAAGTCCCATGTGATCTGTACACCATCCAGGTAAGTACATGAGAAAGTCATGTATAGCCCCCTTACCCTTGGCTCGGCTCTCCCGCACTGGCACACCCTGTCAATTCAGGTGCGGCTATCTAACTCTATCTACTAACTACCAACTACTGTCTAGTAGCTAATTGATATGGGGCTGTTAGAAATAATTTGGGACACTAAATTAAACTACACTACAACTTATAGTATAGTACAGTAAAATTAGCTGACACTGAACCCCATGCTGAGTTGCACAGCAGCGATGTTACCAGTGTGCCCTGGTTGTGTGTTGACATCACTATTATATTTGCAAGATCTCATCACTGCCTCAGTCCTTACTAACAAATGTGAAAATGGCTCCATTGGATTATCTGACCCAAAGAATGTATGTGCACACCAAAAATCATGTATATATGTTCAGTAGTTGCTTAGATATGAACATATGAAATTAATGGACATGGCGCCATCTTGGATGCCATTTTAAAATTCCAATTATAGACTATGACAATGATTAAAACAGTGCTTCTCATTAATCTGGTTAGCAAGAAACAGTTTTCTCTTAAAATGTTCACCAGGTAATAATTAAAAACAAATTAAGCAATATATGGTCAGGCACGGCAGCCATCTTGAAAAATGACCGCCATCTTGGATTTTCGCGTGGCCAGCGGTATTTCTTAGAAGAATGGACCTTGAAGGGTACATTTACCAAATTTCATGCTTGCATCACCATTTGAACGATTCTCCTGAAATTTGCAGTTATCTGCTCCACTATACAGAATTTAGTAAACTTGACCAGATGTCCCGGACTTCCAAAATTGACTAACTCCTTGAACATGACGATAGTGGATTGGTATATGTGCGATTAGTTTGCTTGAGAACCAGATTAACTTGTTCATTTAGTGATATACACCTTATGCGGTGTTTTGTGTTTGTTTAATTCCAAATTTAATTTTATGAAGCTTTATTTCCACATAGCAATTTTGATTAGTTATTTTGCGTTTATAATGTGTCGTTCCAGTTTTGGTTTGTTTATTTTGCATTATAATATAAATGCAATAGTGATGAAAGAAAGAATACCAAAACATTCTTTGATATCTACATATATTTGTAGAATAATATATTGACATGAATTTAATTTCTACTCGGAAAGGTTTTATTTAACGAATGTGATAAATCGTCAGAGTGTGTAAAGCAATATAACATGTATGTTAATGATGGCCGGAATAATTATTCCTTTAGTTTTTAGTTTTTTTTTTTTTTTTTTTTTTGTATGTACATGTTGCCCCAATACTTCAAAATATGATTATATACATGATTCTAAGATTAAAATGTATGTTTTTTTTGGTAATTAAATTTCAACCATTAAAGATATATTGAAGGTTTTATATCATATCCCCCCCCCCCCCACACAAACACACCCACCCACCACTGTCAACAAGTTCAATGTGAGTTATGATGTATCTAATCACTGTGTAACATAACACACATATTATCTTAGTTACAATGTGGTCAAATAAACACATTTAGGTGAGTGTGGGATAGGCCCTTTGAAAGCTGGGCAAGTCTTTTGGAAAAATATATTGGAAATGCCACTTACAATATGCAATATCATCATAAAGATTAATATTTTAAATTCGTTCCTGTAGAACATTTTATGTATTATAATGTAATCCCGAAGTTTGACACACCTAATTGCTAAGTAGAGGGAATAAATAATTAACTAAATAAAAGTTCTAGTAATAAAGTCAACGGTAACTAATTTTTGAAAATACATAATAATCTAAAATATTAACTGGAAACTGCAGCCAGATAATAAAATAACTGGCACATATGTATTTGAATAAAACAAAACATGTTAATGTCAATATTTGGCAGACAAAGAAGTACAGTTTGTACTTTGAAGTTGAACGTTCAGTATAAGGAAGAAACTAAACATGGCGATGGAATAAGGTTAATAGATAATATTTCACATGTCTTCACTGCATTACATTCGCCAGGTCTTGATTAATTATATACAGTATATATGTTCAATCTCTCTCTTTCTCTCTCGTTCTTCTTCTATTACTACTGTTATATACATTATGTAGTAAGTGGTGGGTATTCCATCAGTATGCAGATCCTGATGCTGTACTGAGCGATGGAGACTTGGCTATAATGGAAGGTGGGGAGGTGGTCTACGTGAGAGAGAGAGAGAGAGAGGCTATCAACCCATCTGGATTATTAAGCCAGCAAACTGTATACCAAGAATATTAGATTTAATAATTATTATTGATTGTCAAACTTTTAACACAAACATATAAGAACACGGAATATAGTTTGTACAATATACAATGCAACACAACTTTAATACAATAACTAGCCAATCAGAATTGAGAGACCACAGGGGTTCCTTGTCACTTTCTGTAGGGGTCCTAGTGGGTGGCAGTAGTGGTTGGCTGGGCGGTCGAGGTCAAACTAGAGATTAACTGGCATAGCGGTCAACGTAGCCTCCGGGCAGACGCCCAGCCAGGTGTCTCTACTTGCTAGGCGGCATTCTTTTGTTCTCTTTGTGGTGGCCAGTGCGAGTCCGCTCATCCAAGCTGGAGGAGTCTGTAGGCCGAATACCGTGCCGGTATGTGCACAGCCTTCTCCAGGAGAAATTGCGACAACTTATGGGGTGGGTGTCTTACAGGAGGGCACGGCCTGCCTTCGTAGAGTCCAAACTCTTACTTATGAAGAGGAGTAGGGATGAGAACCAAGGGGACCAGGTGGAAGGGAATATATCTTATAATGATCCACGGGACTGCTGGTCATTGACAGCTAGGGGCATCGCAATGTGGTCCTATGCAACCCCATTTCCCACTCCCATGAGAGCTGCTCAAAGCACTCTTCTTGTGGTTTAGAAGATCTTTCAGCTCCTACAGCTCCACACACTCCCCACTCTCTTCCTGTATGGTTGGCGGCAGACTTTGTTTTATTTTCTATATGTAAGAAGGAAACAACATGCAGGCTGCCTGTAGCGAGTGTGTCCCCCAAAGCCAATAGAGTGACGGAGCCAAATTCAAAAGACATTAGGGTGAAAATTCCCGGTCACACAAAGTTTAACTTAATGATTGCGGGCTGCTATATAAAAAATACGAAAATCACTGCGGCACTTGTTATATGACAATTGCCAAATATCAGCATAGTACAAGGCCTAGGAGGCAACCAAGCGAGTCAAAGCATTGCAGGTCCATCCCATTCACCGCCAGCTGAGTCTGAGCGATCAATAACGTACCTGGGAGACATCTCCAGCTCCCCTACCGAATAGACTTGGGAATAGCGACAACCACAGAAAATCGCAATTTTTACCGATTTAGCGCCTCCCTTGCAATATTGTTGCACAGCAACCAAGGTCAACAGACATAATTAAGATGTCATTAGAAAGATCTATTCCCCTACTTTAACACCTTACGAGCGGGCCCGTCAGTAACTTCTACTACCCGCCAAGCGGGTGATTTTACCCTAAACGACCTTGTTTCCGTGCTCGTTTTCATGCATAAACAAGAGCCAGAGTGTAATACAATTATGTATCTCTGAAAGGGCAATAATTGAGCTTTCCAATGACACCAGAACCATCCTTCTATGACCACGCGTTCTCTTACAACGATCGTGCAAGACGAAGGAAAAATCGCTAAAATACGGTAATTTCCTTACATAATTCCCTGTCTAGGGAGGCAGTGAGTGTGGATGTGTGTGGAGGAGACGGCAGTTTCTGCGCGGGACCAGTGCCGAACGGTCAGAGCCGACCTACGCTCCTCCCACCGCTCATCTCTCTCCCAGAGCCAACCATTGCTCAAAATTGCACACCGCCTGAAGTCGGTCCCCGCCACATAGTCCTTTCTTCTCTAGACCGACTTAAGTCCAGCGCCGCTAGACAAGGGTTAAGGGGTATAGCATTGATATAAATTCTAGCTCTTGTTTATATATGAAAATGTGCAGGGAATGAAGGTCACTTTTACTCCAAAACCCCCGTATGGTACAGTGGTGACCAAGCAATTGTCATATGACAAGTGCCGCAGTAATTGTGTTAAAGTATTTTAAGTTATAGGATGAAGGAAAGATTTATTGAGGGAGAGAGTTCCAGAGTTCACTTTTTGAGTAGAAGAAAGACTGAAAAATTTGCTAATTCTTGGGTTGGAGAGCTGGGCGAGTGGAACTGTGTTGAAAAGCGGGTGCCTCGCGCTTGGAACGTCATTTTAGATTTTTCTTTTTCAGTGGCTCCTCAGGCCTGTCTAACATTATTTTTTTGTTTAATGTCCCTTAGGTCTCTTATGCTTTCCAAGGCAGGAGAGAGTCGTGAATGCTGAAGTTATAGGGGGGGAGGGAGAGGAGCAAGTTCTATTCTCATGATGAACGCCTGAACTTATGGTTTTGGGAGCTACTTCTCGGGGTTTATAAGACCATGGCATGAATCTTGAGGCTTATGTGGTCTGCCTCACTGGATCATTCACAAGCCGTGGGGGATTTAAGGTACTGGCCTCCTGATCTTGGAGAGGGGTGATGGTCGGTGATGTTCATGGTGGTTTTCATGTCCTGCCCGGGCTGGCCAATCCGTACCCACTCTTTGCAAGCCCCCGATCTAGGCCCCTGATTGGTCAGGGACCACATGGAAGTGCTGGGAAGCTCCAGCTGAAGCAACAGGAGGAACACTGGTCATAGGACGTCATCAGGGTTCTGGAGTGCTCATGTTCACTTCTCGCAGGTCCACCTTCTCCATGTATTCCGCGATCTCCTTGTGCAGTCTGGGAACAGGTGGATATTGCTCCAGACTCTGGCAGCGGTCATTGATGATGTGGCTGTGGGCTGTAGGGGGCTGGGTGGTGTACGGTCTTGATCTGATCCCACAATTTCACATGTAGCCCTCTCCGTATACCATGATTCTTACCTTAAGTTTATTTTGGCTTTTATCAAATGATTTTAAAAGGCTACTCGGTGATTGAAAAGGATAATTGAGACATAACTTACTCTGGCAGTCCTTTCTAAGCATTATAAATAATCTAGTTTAAACAAATTAATCTATAAATATACTCCATGTTCATATCAGTGTTAAGTTAACTATATTTGTTTTAACCTGATGTAAATAAAATTGTTCACTAGCCTACTTTATCCAACAAATACATTAAGTGAAAATTAAGTATGGGTAATTGTGCGCTTATAGAATACAACATTTGTTAATGTTTGTACAGCAAAGCAGTAATGTTTTTGTTTTCAATTACGAATTGAATTATATCCCATGTTCTTCATAAGACAGGCCGCCACCAAAGGCTACAAAATAACAGAACATTGTAGCAGTGGTGTACAAATAACAGAACATTGTAGCAGTGGTGTACAAATAACAGAACATTGTAGCAGTGGTGTACAAATAACAGAACATTGTAGCAGTGGTGTACACATACAGAACATTGTAGCAGTGGTGTACAAATAACAGAACATTGTAGCAGTGGTGTACAAATAACAGAACATTGTAGCAGTGGTGTACAAATAACAGAACATTGTAGCAGTGGTGTACAAATAACAGAACATTGTAGCAGTGGTGTACAAATAACAGAACATTGTAGCAGTGGTGTACAAATAACAGAACATTGTAGCAGTGGTGTACAAATAACAGACATTGTAGGTGTACAAATAACAGAACATTGTAGCATGGTGTACAAATAACAGAACATTGTAGCAGTGGTACATACAGAACATTGTAGCAGTGGTGTACAAATAACAGAACATTGTAGCAGTGGTGTACAAATAAAACATTGTAGTGGTGTACAAATAACAGAACATTGTAGCGTGGTAGCAAATAACAGAACATTGTAGCAGTGGTGTACAAATCTATTGTAGCAGTGGTGTACAAATCGAAACACTGTGGTGATGGCAGTGTCCTATCAAACCAGATGTATAGTGTCATGAAAACTTGAGAAGTTACCAACTCTTCTGCAATGTTCAATACTAAACAATTATAAATATTATGCTCAAAATATCATGCATCATGACGATAGAATTTGGCACTAGTTGAACCTTTCAATCTGTGAATGATTTACATATTGTTTCGCATTGCATTATCGCGGTGCAAGAGATTGTTGTACGGCACTGGTTACTATATGCTGATTATAGTATTGTGTAATTTGATGAATATAATCAAAGTGCATAATTATATAACAAAATAAAACACAATTTCCTGTTGCTCCAGAGATAGATAGGACATGTGATGAAGGACTGGATGGAGCAAGAAGGAAAGACGACTGGAGGGTGGAAGAGTGAAAGAGGACGAAAGGAAGGAAGAGGAAGGAGGGGAGGAGGGAAACAGGACGAAAGGAAGAAAGGCAGGGAGGAGGGAAATATGATACAAGGAAGGAAGAGGGAAGGAGGGGAAGAAGGAAGGAGGGGAAGACAAATTATATATAAGCTGCACAACTTGTACTGTCGGAGGAAGAGATACGGGACTAAAGGACACACACACACAGCTACCATAGTTTAATAAACCATCCGTAATTGGCTGGATCATAGGTCTCTGGTGGACTAATTGGCGATTATCCTGTAACTCTTGTGAGATACAGAGGGAAACATATAAAATAATGAAAGAAAAGGAAAAATGGGTAGAATATTAATATTAACCAGATGCAATCAAACACACAAACACACTAAAAGTTAGGCCAGAGAAAGAATATACAGGTACGAGAGGGGAAGAGGGAAACATGAATACAAAAAATAATACATTAACACAAATAAATAACAGTACAATAGAATAATACAAAACCGCGTTTTTGGAAGGACAAATATAACTTAGGATATAATTACGGATAGGTTACAGTACATTGCACTTTTCGGACAATACAAATAACTTACTGGGATTCCTACCTTAATCTGCGGTAATAGGAATATTAAACTATATACTTGATAATACAATATATATCCACGAATAATGGTATAGAACCGTTAGGTGCAATACTTGATTTCTTTCTTTTTCTTTTTCTTTATCTGCATTACTTATCTATTCATCTGTGTTTGTTTCCGTTATAGTGACGGTAGTTGGCCAGCCTCAGTGGATAGATTATAACAAACCTGTCAATAATGTGTAGGTTAATACGACGACTGTCAAACTTAGTTGTGTTAGAGTGCCAGTAATTGTAGGTGAACGGTAATGGTGTTTACTGTACAGTATGTAGGGTAATGCATCTTATCCTTTCTAATATTAAATACCACTAATACTATTGCAAAATTAAGCAAATCCTCTCACAATCAAACATAATTCATTCACACAAAGTAAATGTGTTCTATAAACACTGAACCGGACCAGGCGTACTCACATCACAACTATCTCTCAGACTTTACCACTGGAAAAATGTAGCTATACCTTTAACATTAATTGGATACGGTGATATACACACACATTAGGTAACATATGTGTTATTCTCAATATGTTGTAATGTTTGTGTACCCCACATTTCAATAATTATAGTCGGCAGCAATAATATTAGTGGTTATTATGGTTTCCCAAGCTATGTTCTCCGTATTCAATCCAAAGGTTTTGGTCTGTTTGGAGAGCTTAACCCCTTCTGTACCGGTGCCGTCCTTATAACTATATTATGGCTATTAGTAGACGAGTTTATTAAGTTTGAAAAAGTCCTCCAGCAACTAACATGCTTCGAAGTATCTCACTTAACCCTTTTTACTACCACAAATCTGTCTTAAACTGCACAAAATCTTCTTAATATAGCTAAAATATAATTTAACAGACGTCGCCAGTATAGAAAGGGTTAAGTACAGTGATCGTTCTTGTTGTAATAAAATGTGTTTACTTTTGAACTACTTGGCCCATCTCTCCCTTCTACTGAACCATGATACAATGTTTGCACAAACTATTCACAGCTTCATTTAAGTTTAGCAATTGAATATTGAGTTAATTAGCAGTAACATGTTTACAAACTTTCAATACAATCATCGTATTATGGTAAACAAGTTAACCCATTCACTACCGGGGACATCAATTTCATTATATTCTGGCAACTATTAGACAAATTTATTTAGCTTAAGAAGGATGTCTACCCGTTACAAGATTATAGAGGCTCTATAGACTATCTCAAATAATCCTTTTAGCTACCATATATCCTCCCTAATTTCATGAACTCGTCTAAATGCAGCTGAAATAAATGGACAAATTACGTTGCCGTTATTATATGGGTAAATATAATAAACTAGGAAAATATAGTCTTAGTCCACAAGATAATACCATTGTAATGCACATATTAAACACTGTCATATAATATACTGACAATAATTATGACTATTATTACTATATATTGGAGCATATTTTCATATAAATATATGTCTAAATATAAAGTATCACATTCCTCTCTTCTCTTATTTCTAAACAATTGTTGTAAAACTAACGAATAAATGTCCGGCAACAATTCAACGAGGACACAAACCTAAATAGCCAAATTATCTACAACCAACAGAGTCAGGAAGGCCACAATTGAACACTTGCCAGTTTCGTTCTATAAGGAAGTTGGAGCTGTAGATATTGATATTCAACATAATTAGCTGTTGAAATGCGGTTGTAGTACATATATAAATACATACAACCTAATTCAACATACTCTTTAGCCATTAGAAGCCTACATAATTATTGCATTTCTATTTACCATCAATGTCTACAGCTCCAACTTCCTTATAGCCTGATTCTTGAAGTGATCAATTCTGAATGGGCCAAAATCGGTATTCTGAACAGCAGTATCAGATATATGTTGTTGTTTCTCGGTGTAATACGTCATAGAAGGAGAGTAGGTCTACTTATGTAGCTACATTAATAATTATGTATTATAATACATAAGAGTTTGGAGAAATGTGGAGTTATCTGAAGACGTGTACAACATCTCCATTTTAGTGACACTATTTCTGGATAAGAATACTTAAGAATATCGGAGCGTACATTGTTTAAATCACTTCTCTTCACAGCTCCGTGCATTATCTCATTCCCCTTTCCCAATCATTTTTTACCCTCACCCAATTACTGGCCATCGCTTCCTGCTCAAGCAAACCACCTAAAGATATGGGAGTGGAGAGAAGAAGGAAATAGTTTAACCCTTTCAGCACCATGACTCCTTTTAACATTTGATTATGGATAAAATTGTATGAATATATGCAATTTAAGGAGGACCTATGTTACTAAGAGGCGCTACTTAGATTGCATTTACCCATTTGAGTCTAACGGTGACCAGAATATGTTGAAATTACGTAATGGTAGTGAAGGGATTAAGGCGATATCACACGAGCGTATTTTCCGTTAAATTTTGATGAGCAAGATTTTTTTCATATTAGTTACTAGCTGAGGTACTCTGCGCTGTTCGGGAGAAAATCGAAGTATTGGCTGGGAGCCCAAGGCCCCCACCCCCCTCCCCGACTTACAATCTATTCTGGCACCCCTTTAACCCTCCTGGCCCGGGCAGGCTCACCAAAGGACGGAGCTCGTATCCGGGCGATCTGGCCGAATATCAACAAAAGTAAACTAAGGCTAATCTCGCTTAATATATTACCTACATTAATCAAACATATATAGAAATGAGTGCCATACCTTCCTGCGTAGAATGGCGTTGAGTAGAGCTCTCTAGCTCAACTTGTTCCAGAGTGATGGTGATGGAAGTGGAGGTAACTTTTGCCGCGTATTTACCTCGGCGCGTCCGAACACTCAACCGCGGCCCCGGCTACGACGCCCAGTTGCACTCGTCGCTCCACCCGCAATTATGCCGGGAAGCGATTTGATAGTGTTTTATTGGTTATTCTGTCATTTATTATAGTTATTATGTTATTTTAACTCAATAAAGTTATTTATATGAACTTATTTGTGTCTCTGTCACTTATTACTTCGTTTTATTAGTATTATTATGATTATTAGTGTCACTTTCACTGGACTTTGATAATTGGTAGCGTCATTTCCCCTTTTATGTATTGTTAGGTAAGCTAATAATATATATAGTGTCACTGTTACTTGTTCATATTGTTATGAAGGCACTTATTATTACTTGTGTGTGTCTCTTTCACTTATACTTAGTTTTATTATTATTATATTGTCACTTTGACTGGCCTAGGATTATTGAGTGTCATTTTCACTTATTTATTGTTAGAAATATATATTTTAGTGTCAGTTTCACTTGTTCATATTGTTATTGAAGGCACTTATTATTACTTAGGTGTCCTTTTCACTTATACTTAGTTATATCATTATTCTTAGCCTACATTTGAGTGTCACTTTCACTGTTGTCACTTCCACTTCAAAAGTTTGTTAGAGTGTGGAAGTCGTTGAAGCAGGTGCCAGCACACAGTCCAACTTGACACTCGAGGCATTCCCAAGTGTTTTTTGTGGGTTTGCGGGGTCTGCGAGTTGTGTGGCTGCACACATGGCACCTCTTCTGACTCCTAGCATTACTACCTGGTGCTTTGAAAGGAAGGGCGTTGAGCTGGTGCTTCCTGAAGAATTCAGCACACCCCGTTCTGTCCAGCTGGCCTGGTCCTTGTATTGGCCTCCCTGGTGTACCCGCATGTTTAGCCAGGAGCTCAAGTAGCACCTGCTTGTGGAACTTCCACAGGGACTTGTACTTCTTGGCTCCTGGAGTCCTCAGACGGTAGATGTTGTAGGCATTGAGGACCGACATATCTACCGTATGCAGGATAAACTTCTTGTGCCACCTGCAAGATGTTCGCAGGCAGTCGATGAAGCCCATCTGCATGTCGGACTTGTCGACGAGGCGCATATTGAGGTTATAATCCAGGACAGCAGCTGGTTTTTGGACGGGGTTCTTGGTTGTTCAGTCCACCTTCCCTGTGGCGACCATCTGGGCCTTGTGGCATGTGGTGAGGAGGTTGACCTTGCACTGGTCATGCCAGTGGATGGAGAGGATGGGGCCACTCTTCTTGTGGAAGATGTCCGCCTTCTTCGTCTTGGTTGGGTAGCCTGGCATGCCCTTCCTTTTGCCCTTGACTGTGCCGACAGTTCCGGTCTTGCGGTCATGGAGGTACTTGGTCAGGAGAGGCGACGTGTAAAAATTATCTGTGTAGAGGATGTGGTTTTTATTGAAGTGCCTCTCCATCATCTTCTTCACTACAGCGCCACCAAAACCAATGAGAGGGTCAGTCACAACTTCTCCAGCCTTGCCGCTGTAGACTATAAAGTCCAGCACATACCCCGTCAAGCAGTCGCAGAGGACAAAGAGCTTGATGCCGAAGCGGTGTCTCTTGGATGGGATATTCTGTCGGAAGTGCAGCCTACCACGGAACAGGACCAGAGACTCGTCGAGGTTGATCTTCTGGAAAGGAATCAGGTATGTGGTGAACCGATGACGTATCATGTCATACAGCATCCTGATCT
This sequence comes from Paralithodes platypus, assembly GCA_032716605.1. Classification (NCBI taxonomy): domain Eukaryota; kingdom Metazoa; phylum Arthropoda; class Malacostraca; order Decapoda; family Lithodidae; genus Paralithodes; species Paralithodes platypus. The sequence goes on from CM064480.1 coordinate 7,453,282, forward strand.
TCCATAATGAGTTGGGAAGGTGGACTGCCATGTTGTTTGTCAGGTGGAGATAGGAGAGGATGTCGAAGTACCTGTCCCTGGACATCTATCTATCTATCTATTGCCTGACGCCGTGATCCCCGAAGGGGTGGCCACGAACGAACCGCCCCCATGCACCTCTGTCCCCAGTCAGTCGACGCCCCTCCCCCCAACCAGCACCACCTTCGTTCATGTACTTCCTCACTCCATCCTTCCACCTCATATTCGGTCTACCTCTCCCCCTCTGTCCCTCCACCTCGCTCACCCTCTTAGTCATTCTCTCGTTTTCCATACGTTCCATATGGCCGAACCATCTCAAGTTGTTCTTTTTCACACTTTCCAGCACATCTACCTCCACACCACACCTCCTTCTTACTTCCTCATTAGTCTGTCTATCCCTCCATGTAACTCCGCACGCACTCCTTAAGTAATTCATTTCCACTGCTCTCACTCTTGGTCTGAGGTCTCTCAACCAACGTCCATGCTTCGCTTCCGTAAGTCAGTGTCGGGATTACCACACTGTCATGCAAGGACTTCTTCACTTCCATACTGACCACCCTATTTTTTGTTACTGCTTTTAGCGTTCCTACAACCCTCTTCCCCTGTTGTACCCTCTCCGCACCTCTTCATCCATAGTCCCATCTTTACTCAACACACTGCCCAGATACTTAAAAGAGTTGACGATCCCATAGCCTGACCGTTCAGCTTCACCTCACACTCTGTGACTTCACCCTTTCGAAGACCATAACCTTGCTCTTCCCCGTATTTACCTTCAAATTCCGTTTTTCGCACACTGTTCCAAACTCATTTACCAGACCCTGCAACTCCCATTCATTATCACTCATCAGAACTGTATCATCCGCAAACAGCAGTATAGGTAGCTTCCACTCAATTCCCTCCTTTTCAGCGATACACCAACATCCACTGCTCTTGATAGTATTTCTTTCATAACTCCATCCATATATACAGTAAACAACCACGGGGACATCACACACCCCTGTTTCAAACCAACATTCAGGTCAAAGAACTCGCTCTGCTCACTCTCCACACGTACTGCCGCCTTTGCACCCTCATACATGCTCTTCACTGCTTTCAGCAACTTGCCCTCTACTCCGTATATTCTAAGTACTTTCCACAAACCTTCTCTATCCACTCTGTCATAGGCCTTCTCCAAGTCCATAAAGGCAACATACACCTTTTGTTTCTTCTCCAGATACTTCTCCACAACACAATTCAGGGTAAAAATCTGATCTACACATCCTCTTCCCTTCCTAAACCTCCCTGCTCGTCGCTATCCATTTCTCCGTTCTCACTCTCACTCTCTCAATCACTACCCTACTGTATACCTTCCCTACTACGCTTAGAAGACATATTCCTCGGTGGTTACCACACACTCCTCTTTCCCTTTGCCCTTATATAGGGGGACTATTATGCCAGTCTTCCAGTCATCGGGTGCACTCCCCTTCTCCCATGCTAGTTTGCACATTTTCCATACCCATTCTATCACTATCTCACCACCATACCTCAACATTTCCCCACACACTCCATCTGTTCCTGGTGCTTTCCCCAACTTCACTCTTTTCATGGCTTCCACACTTCTGACCTCCTGATCCCCACCTCCTCCTCACTACTTCTTCTTCTCCCTCCCATACCATATCCAGCTATGTTTGCTGGCTCTTCATTCCTTTCATTTAGCAACTCACTGAAGTACTCCCTCCATCTTTCGACTCTCTCTTGCTTCTCGGCTAGCATTCTCCCATTCTTATCTTTCACACCCTTACTGTTTCCCTTGCTACCTTCCCTAACGTTCTTGACTTCTTTCCAGAACAGTTTCTTACTCCCTCCATTTTACACTCAGATGCCTTCCAAATTCCTCATCTACTCTTCTCTTACTTTCCTTCACTACTCTCTTCACCACCCTCTTACTCTCCACGTACCTCGCTCGGAATCTTCATTCCCTCTGCTACCCAACCACTCTCTAAATGCTTTCTTCTTTTCTTCCACAGCTATTCGTACCTCTTCTGTCCACCATGCTGTACCTTTCACTCCCCTCCCTCTTCTCCTCACTCCACACACCTCCTCACATGCTGCACAGATCTCATCCTTAAACACCTTGCTCATCTCCTCCACTTCCTCCATAACTTCCAGGTCGAACCCACCTAGTCTTTCCACTGCTCTCCTGTACTCCTCCCTGATTTCCTCCTCCTGCAACCTCTCCACCCTCCTCACCATTCCACCCTCCTCTCGCCTCCCTCCCGCTCTCCTCACCCACTTCTTTTGTATCCTAACCTTAGCTACCACTACATAATGATCAGACAGACCCCCTCCAATACCCCTATACACCCTAGCATCCATCACAGATTTCTTCATTCGTTCATGAATTTGCCAAAATTCATGTATTTGCCAAATGATGGAGTCGTTATGATGTCGCCAGTGATCCAGTAGTCAGCCAGAACGTGCTTCCTTATATGTGTCATCAGAATTGTGAGTGCCAAGAACACATATAGTTCTGCCACAGTGAGAGCTCTCCATGCCACCATCTTGGCACTGGTCTTCCTCCCAAGAAAGTTGGCACAGAGAGCATGGTGGTGATTTGTCTCTTTGACGAGGTATTCCATGACTTCATTGTCATAGAAGCCACAGAAAAGTTCACTGGGGGTAGCATCTGGGCCACAGGGATATGCTGGTGACACCCCAGAACCCCTCTGTACCTCGTCAAAGGCAGGACAATCTGGCTCAAAATCAGCCCCATCTGTCCACACAAACAGGTCGGATGCTGATGCTCGAGGTCGTGCTGCAGCAGGCACACGCCCTGGATGCCCTGGTACACGCCCTTGGCCACGCGGACGCCCTGCACGCCCACGCCCACGCCCAGCGGCGTCGGCAGACTGATCATGTCCACGACCTCGCCCTCTCGCTCGTTTTGTCGGGACTTCCTCTTCCTCTTCCTGTTCCTCTTCCTCCTCAGGCGACGTCAGGTCATCTGGGGCAATGTTGGGGTCGTCAGCATCCTCTTCAGGAGACAATTCTGGTGAAGAAGTGACCGGGCGTCGGCGGTGTGGGGCACTGGAGCTGCGGGGGCTTCAAGAATGGGAGCCGAGGCCTCGGGAGTTGGGCTCCTTTTGCGGCGAGCCGAGGGCTTTTCAGCAGCAAATAATGCTCTGCGGTGTGTTGAGGCCTGTGGCACATCACCAATACCACTTGAAGAGGCCCTTTGGTCATCCTGAACAAGAGATGAAGTCAAGGGCTGTGGGTGACCCACGCGGCGTCCCGTGTCAAGGCGTCGGGACAATGGAATGCGGGTGGTTGCTAGGCCAGGGTCGGCGTCATTATCACTATCTTCAGCTTCCCTATGCTTTTCTGCGGCTGCCCTGCGTGCTTTTTTAGCTGCACTTTTGACCAATGATTGTTTGTAGAAATATTTGCCCACTTTCAAGGGCATACGGGCAGGCAAAGGGGAAGATCCTGGGCTAGGGCTAGGGCTAGTAGGGTGACCTAGCAAAGATGGCGAGGGGGTAGGCCTAGGTTCTAGCACACTGGGAAGCTCAATGGCACCCTCCAGAAACACTGCCACATCAGGATCATCACTACTGTCTCCCCCCTCAAATAAATCGACATTATCGTCGTCTCCAAAGCCCACGAAATCGTCATCTTCACTTTCACTTATTAATTGTACCTTGTCCACCAAGCTTTCGCCACTGCTCTCTTCATCACTATCAAAAAGTGGTCGCTGTATAGCGCTATCACTCAACAAACGCTTAACTTTCTTTTGTTGAGCTCTCTTCTCGGTTGCAACAGGCGTTGAAGTTGCGAGCGGGGTAGCACTGGGGCCCGCGGGAGGTTGCAGCGAATCGGACACGTCGGAAAACATTTTTTCAGTATTACCCGCTATGGCGGCCACGTACGAACTGATAACACTTGTAGTTGAGGCTTGGTGGCGCTGCGGTCGCTCCTACCATGCAAAAATTGGCCGCGCGAATTTTGAAGCACGCTTTCAAGCACAAGGATTTTAAAATGACACCCGGGTACCGGCCCTTTTTTTTTGGTGTCATTAGAAAATGACACCCGGGCTGGAAGGGTTAACATTCATGCCAAGTATGATCTCTATATCTTGAAAACTGAGTATTTCGTGAACAAACAGACATGAACAAACAAACAGAATCACATTTATATGGTAGATGTATATTGTTGCATTAAAATCGGCAACTAGACTGAATGTGTTAGATTTTAAGAGATTGAAATATTATGTAACCTTACCTAGGCGTAGGGATGTGGCGACCCCACCGCCCGTCACTGTGTGGCACAGATAGCCCCTGGAGGTTGGGACTGGAAATCCCATCCCCAGAATTGCTAGGAGGAGGCTGTAGGCACTAGCCGAACAGGGCAGTACTCCCGGGGAGTACTAGATATTTAATTAATAAAGACAGCTGGAGTCCGGTTTCACCACCTGGCCTCCCTAGCTGATCCTTTCTATGCCTCATCAATATTGGGGGCAGCCCAAGCCTGCCCTCCAAAACACCTTCTTCTCCTATCAATACATCTTCCTCTGACAAAGCTGAACTCCACTTTGGATGATTCCGGTGTTATTCCTCCCTCTCCACCCTCCTCTCTCCTACTTATGCCTACCCTAATCTCTTCTAAAGATGTATTTTCTACCCTGTCTGAGCTTAATACCAAGAAGGCCTACGGGCCGAACGGTGTTCCTCCTGTTGTACTCAAAAACTCTACTTCCGTGCTGACTCTGCCTAGGCACATTTGCCTCTGCCTTTCCTCTAACGTCTTTCCTTCTTGCTGGAAGGTCGCTCTCATTCAACCTGTCCAAAGAAGGGTGACCACTCTCAACCCTCCATATATCGTCCAATTGCTCTCATCTCTTGTATCTCTAAAGTTTTTGAAACTATTCTTATCTCAAAATGTTTTAAGTATTTAATTTCCCATAACCAACTATCAGACCACCAGAATGGCTTCAGTAAGGGCCGCTCTACTGGTGATCTTCTTTCTTATCTTACTCGTTTCTGGTCATCCTCCGTTTGGGACTTCGGTGAGACTTTCTCTGTTGAGCTGATTAAAAACCAAAACCAAAAAAATAGTAATGCTAAGTTATATTTTCTAAACCAAACTATTATTACCTTGGTATGTCTAGGCCTAGACATGCAGGCTAACACAAACACGAAAGTAGCGTCTAATTGTACTGTAAACTTTCCCCAGGAGGAATCTAGTCAACAACTTGTGTATTTTACGAGGCACGCGAGAATGCTCGTAAAGTATTAAGTAATGGCTCCAGCTGGAGCCCTGTGTTACTTTAGTAGCCTAGTTATTTCTGCACCACACTTCAGTATTAGTTTGTGGGAACATTGTGGTAGATAGATTGATGGAGAATTAAACAGATGAAAACAAAGTAACGCATATTGCAAATGTTGGCTGGTTTATACAGTACGGTATCTAACTATTGTTAGTTAATGTGTGTTTGTTTTTATTTAATTTTCAACTGATATTTATTATTTATCCAGTAATGCCTGTGGTCTACCTCCCTGTCGAAATTCACTCATTTTCATAACTTAAAGGTATTTTCTATTATTATCAATGTGTAGGATAATACCTGGAAGCAGCCACAATTGAGCGCTGACCCAGAATAAAAGTCAAACAGACCAAACCTGCACCACCACAACCTCTCCATAAATATACAGATTTAAACCCCCTCGATAAAACTGTCAGGCTACGTGACCAGAGGGATGTGGGACTAACTGGACAGTATAACCGATCATCAACTAAGCGTAAGTAGAGTGGTATCGCCCCCCGTATAGTGGTACATGCTAACCGAAATGTCTATCGGTCAGTCTGTCTGTCTGTCTGTCTGTCTGTCCATCCGAGAACTCCTACTAGACCGTTTGACGGATTTTCACCAAACTTCACACGAACCTTCGGTGCATGAATTAGACGGTAATTAAAACAATTTTGTTTTAATTTGTGCAATAGTTATGATCTTAGGTCCTAAAAATAGTTTCCCCCCCCCCCCCCCAAGCCAACAGACCCCCCTGTAGCTATTCCCAAGCAATTATGATGGCGTTCTGTGTGAGTGTGCCCTATAGGGGCACACTCACACAGAACGCCATCGATCAGGGGGCAAACAAAAAAATCGCCCGCATTTGTTAGGTTTACTTTAGTTAACATTAGAAGTGATGGTAGTAATAGTGGGAATAATGTTGATGGTGATAATAGCAGTGATGATGGTTGTAGATTTAGTGATAATGATGACAGTAGTGATGATGATGGTAGTGATTATGATAACAGTAGTACAAAGGAGTACAAAGGAAATCAAGCAACAATAGGTCTAGTGACCCTTCTAGGCTGCTTGTCCTCCAAAACACTGATGATCAAGCTGTGTCCAAACAGTGGTTTAGAGTGGGTAAGGGAACATTGGAAATGGAACTACTGCCCTGGAACTAATGTCCGTGGCAGGATTAGGAAGTTATAGGTAGCGCCAACGAACTTGACAATAATATTGACCCCTTAACTTCTTATAACTCGAAATGAATGAAAGCAATCGGGCTGACATTTCTATCATTTGGTAAGAGTCCACCAGGAAATAGGTGTGTATCTTTACAGCCTGTTTGCTCTAGGCCCTTTTGAGTTACAGAGAGGTCAGGGATCAAGATTATTGTCAAGTTCGTTGGCGCTACCTATAGTAGGGGACAGATGGGTTAGTAACTGAGGGGGGGATAAAATAAAGTTATTCATTTACAAACGCAGTCAGTCGCAGGTTTGATGCGAGATATTTGTCTAGGCGAAGTTTAAATGAATCAACGGTGTAGGCAGGTTAGCTGGCGGTAGCGAGTGTGTAGTACAAAGGACTACAAAGGAAATCAAGCAACAACAGATCTAGTGACCCTTCTAGGTTGCTTGTCCTCCAAAACACTGAGGATCAAGTGTCCAAACAGTGGTTTAGAGTGGGTAAGGGAACATTGGAAAGGGAATTACTGCCCTGGAACTAATGTCCGTGGCAGGAATAGGAAGTTAGTAGTGGACAGATTGGTTAGTAACGGAGGGTTGGGATTAAATAAAGTTATTAATTTACAAACGCAGTCAGTCGCGGGTTTGATGCGAGATATTTGTCTAGGCGGAGTTTAAATGAATCAACGGTGATGCAGTCTATAACGTTTCGGGGAAGCCCATTCCACAAGTTGACAACTCGATTGAAGAAGAAATTTTTAGATTCGTGTGAGTTAAAAGATTTACCAATAATTTTGCAACCGTTTCCCCGCGTGTAATTAGATTGGTCGATAGTGAAGTACTTACTACAGTTCATATTGTCGATGCCTTTGATGATTTTGAACACTATAATTAAGTCACCTCTTAATCTGCGCTGGGTTAAAGGAAATAGATTTAATTCTCTAAGACGCTCTTCGTATGGTTTGTTCTTTAGGCTAGGTATAATTTTGGTAACTCTACGTTGAACTCGTTGACTTGTTTATATCTTTTTGGTAATAAGGGCACCAGGATTGAACGCAGTATTCCAGAAGAGGGCGGACTAAGGAATTGTAAAGGGTTAGGATAACTTCTTTGGATTTATGCTCAAATGACCTGCCTATAAAGCCAATTATTTTGTTTGCCTTCTTAACAACTTCTGAACATTGTTGACTCGGTTTTAGGTTACTCGATATTGTTACTCCCAGATCGGTTTCTCTGTTTACATTCTTAAGCTGAGTGCCATTCATCGAATAGTTTGCTTTCTCATTTAGGTATCCGATATGTAGTACTTTATATTTATCCGCATTGAAACTCATTTGCCAAATTTGGGCCCAACATGACAATTTATCTAGATTGTGTTGCATATCGTCAACTTGTTCTTTTGAGAGTACGCTATTTGCAATTGTACAGGTGAAACCCTCATCTATGTCGTTGATGTAAATTAGAAAGAGAATTGGTCCTAGTACCGATCCCTGGGGTACCCCGCTACTTACATTGGTCCATTTAGATGCCTTACCATTTATGACTACTCTTTGCTTTCTGTCGCTGAGCCAATTTTCTATCCATTTCAACACACCGTCTTGTATTCCGTGCGCTTTTAGTTTTAGCAGTAAACGTTTGTGGGGAACTTTGTCAAAGGCCTTTTGAAAATCAAGGTATATAATATCTACAGCTTTACTCTCATCGTAGAGGTTGAGGATATCGTGGAAGAATTCTAAGAGGTTTGTTAAACAGGAACGTTTTTTACGAAAGCCGTGTTGAGTATCTTTAAGTATGTTATTTTCCTCTAAGTGATTTACGAGTCTGTCTCGTATGACCGTTTCTAGCATTTTACATACAACTGAGGTTAAGCTAATTGGACGATAGTTACGGGGTAGGGATTTGCTGCCTTTTTTGAATATCGGTGTTACGTTGGCTAGTTTCCACTGATCGGGCATAGTTCCAGACTCCAAGGATTTATTGAATAGTAATGTCAGTGGTTTGGAGAGCTCATCCTTAGCTTCCTTTAGAACTCTAGGCGAGATTGTATCAGGTCCAGGCGTTTTATTTACCTTGAGTTTATCTAAACAATTCAATACTTCTCTCTCTGTAACGGTGATATTGCTTAGAACATCTGAATTATCAATCTGAATCGGCGATGGTGTAGGGATATCACTGAGGTCTTCTGTTGTAAAAACTGGTGCAAAGAAGGTATTGAGGGCATTACTCATTTGTACTTCGTCTTTGGTGTATTCTCCATTTTCATCGACTAACGGTCCAACAGTTGAAGTAACTACTTTTTTCTTTCTGATATAACTATAGAATTCTTTCGGGTTTGTTTTACTTTGATTCGCAATATGTAACTCTAAGGTCTTTTTACTTTGCTTAATTAACTTTTTGGCTTTGCGTCGTAGCTCTACAAATTTCAGCCGTTCTTCGTCATTTTGCGAGGATTTTAATCTATCATTAGCAAATTTTTTAGCAAGCAGGCAGTTTGAAATATCTTTATTCCACCATTTGGGCTTATTATTATGGCCTGGACGCCGTATTTTCGATGGTATGCAGTCTTGCACTGCTTTTAGGTAAGTGGCTTCGAATAACTTCCAAGATGTATTTATGTCGTTATTGTGAATTAAAAAGCTCCAGTCAGTTACTTTAAACATAGCTCTAAGTTTATGGAAGTTTGCTTTCTTGAAATTAGGGACTTTTTCGATGCTACTATTTGGTTCGTTACTAGTAAACTTTAAAGTGAAAGTTATCGTACGATGGTCGCTGTTACTGAATTCATCACCAACATTCAAATTCTCTATTAATTCTTCTTTTGTTGCAAGTACAATGTCAAGAACGTTATTACCACGGGTCGGCGTTCGAACAAATTGATAAAGCGAACTCTCTTGCAAGTTCGTATACAAGTCATGTCCGGAGTGTGAAGTAAGAGTATCGCCCCACTTGGTCACAGGTAAATTAAAGTCGCCAAAAATTACGGTATCTTGCGAGTTACTTACATCTGCAATTTGTTCGTAAATTTCTCGGTCAGTTTGCACTGATTGAGCTGAAGGTCTGTATATTAATGCAAGTATTATTTTTGTACCTTTATTATTCTTTATTAGCACAAAAGATGCGTCGACGTTCACAATTTGAGGTTTTGACAAGAGGGTAGGGTTAAGACTTTCTTTGATATAAAGTAAAACGCCACCTCCATTTCGATTTATTCGGCTTTTCTCAAACATTACATAACCGGGAAGTGAATACTCTGCTAAAAAGTCTCTATCTTCTGTATTGAGCCAAGATAGTAGATATGATGGTGACAGTACTAGTAGTAGTGATGATGGTCATAATAGTATTGATGATGGTGACAGTAGTAATGATGATTGTAAGATGATGGTGACAATATTAGTGATGTTGGTAAGTAGTAGAGATGATGGTGAAAAGTTGTAGTGATGATGAGAGTAATAGTGATGATGGTGAGAGTAATAGTAGTAGCAATAGTAGTAGTGATGATGATAGTAATTATTGACTAGTAGTGCTGATGGTGACCTATCGCAGAGTTGGGTATGCCGTTTTGATTTTGGGCGAAAAGGCACGTCTACTTTATTTAAATGTATCCATTATATTGTATTGTTTGTTGACATTGTGTTTACTGATTTAATTAACCCTTTCACCACCGTTACGTAATTGTTCATCATATTATAGCTACCATTATTTGATTTTCTTTAGTTTGTAATGTAGCATACCATTCAAATTGGTAAATACGATTTCAATAAACCCCTTTAGTAACATCATCAACTACATATAATCACCAAACTTTAGCCCCAATCAAAGGTAAACAGGTGTCATGGTGATGTAGGGGTTAAAGTGATGGCATGAGTGTTAGCTGAACAAAATATAGTAATTGAAACTTTGATACATTTTTTAGATCCGAAATATTGCGGACGGATGATATGAACATTTCGAATAAACGTATTATGTGTTTTTGTAAAGCATAAACATTTCCACTTTCCTATTTTTAGCAATATGTACAAAACCAATAAATACAGTTATGCATGCACAAAAAAAAACGAGACAGAGATAGGGGCGAGGGAATGCGTTCGTGGTTCCGGACCCTAAGAATAGGAGCTTTGAATGTGGGTGGATGTAGTACGAATGAGAAGCGAGAGGATATTGGAAGGTTATTTGAAAGAAGGAAGTATGATGTGCTTGCACTGACTGAAACAAAGATGAAAGGAGAGGGAGAAGTGGATTTTGGAAACGTGATAGGTAGAAAGTCTGGAGTAGACGAGGGAGTCAGGGGGAAAGAAGGGGTACCCCGGCTATTATTGTGAAGGAGGAGTTGAGAGAGTTTATAAAAGAGTGGAAAGAGGTGTCATCAAGGCTAATGTGGGTGCGAATGCTGTTTAAGGGTGAAAGGTGGGTTTTTGTAAGTGCGTATGGACCAGGAAGTGAAAGAGAGTTAGACGAGGTAGAGGGTTTCTGGGAGGATTTGAGATTGTCTACAAGGGTTTGATGAAAATGAAAATTTTATAGTTTTAGGGGACCTAAATGCTAGGGTAGGAAATGAGCCTGTTGAGGGAGTCATTGGTAGTTTTGGTGTGGATGCCGTAAACGAGAGTGGAGAAAGACTGAAAATGTATGTGAAGAGTGCAGATTGAGTGTAGGTAATACGTTCTTCATAAAAAGGCGTATACACAAGTACACCTGGCATAGACTTGTGAGGGGAGAGATTGTAGAGAGGGCATTGACGGATTATGTGCTGGTGACAAGGGAAAGATTGTGTAGACTGCTGGATGTGAATGTGATGAGAGGTGAGGCGGAGGGTATGTCAGATCATTACCTGGTGGAGGGAAAGCTAAGAGTTAAGAGTTACAGGAGAATAAGAGACAAGTGTGAAGTAAGAGAGGTAATAAAAGTTAGTGAGTTAGAGAAGAGTGCAAAAGAGAGGGAGTACAAGGAAAGACTAAATGAAAAGTGGATGGAAGTGAGAGAGATGGAAGAGAGAGAAGTAGAGGTTGAATTGCAACAGTTTAAGGAAGGAGTGAAAGCAAGTGCAGAGGTAGTATGCAGCAAAAGGAAAGTAGGAGGCAGAGGTATCAGGAAGAGAAGCGAGTGGTGGAATGATACGGTGAGAAAGGCAGTTGAGAAGAGACAGTGTATTGAGAGGGTTTTACAGGATGGTAGTGTTGAGGTATGGGAGAGGTACAAGGAGAAAAGGAGAGAGGCAAAACGGAAAATTAGAGAAGCGAAAAAAGATGCAAACGAAAGGTAGGGTCAAAGGTTGAGTGAGAATTTTGAAGAACGAAAGAAGATGTTCTGGAAGGAGGTAAATAAAGTAAGGAAAGGAGGACAAAAGAGGGAAGAGTCAGTGAAAGATGCAAATGGAAAATGACTAGTGGAACCAGTTGAAGTGACGAAAAGGTATGCCGAGTATTTTGAATCTTTGTTAAATACAAGAGATGGAAGAGAAGCAGTGATTGAAGCAGAGGTGGATGGAGATAGGTTACCCCGGCCACCCAGGTGGCAGGGAATGAATGAAAGGATTGAGGAAAATGAGGTGAAAGAAGCAGTGAAACAAATAAGAGCGGGAAAAGCAGAAGGTTTGGATGGTATTGCTGTGGAGTGTATAAAGAAGGGTGGAGATGTGATAATAGATTGGTTGGCGAGACTTTTCAATGTGTGCTTTGCTGTGTCAATGGTACCAATAGACTGGAAGAGTGCATGTATTGTGCCGTTGTACAAGGGGAAGGGAGATCGGCAGGAGTGTTCAAGTTATAGAGGTATTAGTTTATTGTCAGTGGTTGGAAAGCTGTATGGCAGGGTGTTGATAGAGAGGATAATAAAGTGTACGGAAGTTGCAATAGGAGAAGAACAGTGCGGGTTTAGGAGGGGAAGAGGGTGCGTGGATCAGATGTTTGCAGTAAGACAGTTATGCGAGAAGTATTTAGAGAAGCATAAGGAGATATTTTGGGCTTTTATGGACTTGGAAAAAGCGTATGATCGTGTGGACTGTGAAGCAATGTGGAAGGTGTTAAGGATTTATAAAATAGGAGGAAATTTGTTAGAAGCAGTTAAGAGTTTTTATGAAGGGAGCAGAGCATGTGTGAGAGTAGGAAATGGTGAGCTGAGTGAATGGTTTGAGGTAAAGGTAGGTTTGTGACAGGGTTGTGTAATGTCACCATGGCTGTTTAATATGTTTATGGATGGTGTGGTGAGGGAGGTGAAAAGGAGAACTATGGGAAGAGGATTGAGTTTAGTAGGAAAGAATGGTAGAGACTGGGAGTTGAATCAGTTGCTGTTCGCTGATGACACAGCATTGGTGGCGGATTCTGATGAGAAACTGCAGCGGTTAGTCAAAGAGTTTGGTGTGGTTTGTGGAAAGAGGAAACTGAAAGTGAAAAGTGCACTGTATCAAGAAATTGTTGTGCCAACAGTGATGTATGGGGCTGAGACATGGGCTGAGACATGGGCTCTGAAGAAAAAGGAGAAAAGAGGGCTCGATGTACAAAGGAGTACAAAGGAAATCAAGCAACAACAGATCTAGTGACCCTTCTAGGTTGCTTGTCCTCCAAAACACTGAGGATCAAGTGTCCAAACAGTGGTTTAGAGTGGGTAAGGGAACATTGGAAAGGGAATTACTGCCCTGGAACTAATGTCCGTGGCAGGATTAGGAAGTTAGTAGGGGACAGATGGGTTAGTAACTGAGGGGGGGATAAAATAAAGTTATTCATTTACAAACGCAGTCAGTCGCGGGTTTGATGCGAGATATTTGTCTAGGCGGAGTTTAAATGAATCAACGGTGATGCAGTCTATAACGTTTCGGGGAAGCCCATTCCACAAGTTGACAACTCGATTGAAGAAGAAATTCTTAGATTCGTGTGAGTTAAAAGATTTACCAATAATTTTGCAACCGTTTCCCCGCGTGTAATTAGATTGGTCGATAGTGAAGTACTTACTACAGTTCATATTGTCGATGCCTTTGATGATTTTGAACACTTGAATTAAGTCACCTCTTAATCTGCGCTGGGTTAAAGGAAATAGATTTAATTCTCTAAGACGCTCTTCGTATGGTTTGTTCTTTAGGCTAGGTATCATTTTGGTAACTCTACGTTGAACTCGTTCTAGCTTGTTTATATCTTTTTGGTAATAAGGGCACCAGGATTGAACGCAGTATTCCAGAAGAGGGCGGACTAATGAATTGTAAAGGGTTAGGATAACTTCTTTGGATTTATGCTCAAATGACCTGCCTATAAAGCCAATTATTTTGTTTGCCTTCTTAACAACTTCTGAACATTGTTGACTCGGTTTTAGGTTACTTGATATTGTTACTCCCAGATCGGTTTCTCTGTTTACATTCTTAAGCTGAGTGCCATTCATCGAATAGTTTGCCTTCTCATTTAGGTATCCGATATGTAGTACTTTACATTTATCCGCATTGAAACTCATTTGCCAAATTTGGGCCCAACATGACAATTTATCTAGATTGTGTTGCATATCGTCAACTTGTTCTTTTGAGAGTACGCTATTTGCAATTTTTGTATCGTCAGCAAATTTTGAGATTGTACAGGTGAGACCCTCATCTATGTCGTTGATGTAAATTAGAAAGAGAATTGGTCCTAGTACCGATCCCTGGGGTACCCCGCTACTTACATTGGTCCATTTTGATGCCTTACCGTTTATGACTACTCTTTGCTTTCTGTCGCTGAGCCAATTTTCTATCCATTTCAACACACCGTCTTGTATTCCATGCGATTTTAGTTTTAGCAGTAAACGTTTGTGGGGAACTTTGTCAAAGGCCTTTTGAAAATCAAGGTATATAATATCTACAGCTTTACTCTCATCGTAGAGGTTGAGGATATCGTGGAAGAAGTCTAAGAGGTTTGTTAAACAGGAACGTTTTTTACGAAAGCCGTGTTGAGTATCTTTAAGTATGTTATTTTCCTCTAAGTGATTTACGAGTCTGTCTCGTATGACCGTTTCTAGCATTTTACATACAACTGAGGTTAAGCTAATTGGACGATAGTTACTGGGTAGGGATTTGCTGCCTTTTTTGAATATCGGTGTTACGTTGGCTAGCTTCCACTGATCGGGCATAGTTCCAGACTGCAAGGATTTATTGAATAGTAATGTCAGTGGTTTAGAGAGCTCATTCTTAGCTTCCTTTAGAACTCTAGGCGAGATTGTATCAGGTCCAGGCGTTTTATTTACCTTGAGTTTATCTAAACAGTTCAATACTTCTCTCTCTGTAACGGTGATATTGCTTAGAACATCTGAATTATCAATCTGAATCGGCGATGGTGTAGGGATATCACTGAGGTCTTCTGTTGTAAAAACTGATGCAAAGAAGGTATTGAGGGCATTACTCATTTGTTCTTCGTCTTTGGTGTATTCTCCATTTTCATCGACTAACGGTCCAACAGTTGAAGTAACGACTTTTTCTTTCTGATATAACTATAGAATTCTTTCGGGTTTGTTTTACTTTGATTCGCAATATGTAACTCTAAGGTCTTTTTACTTTGCTTAATTAACTTTTTGGCTTTGCGTCGTAGCTCTACAAATTTCAGCCGTTCTTCGTCATTTTGTGAGGATTTTAATCTATCATTAGCTAATTTTTTAGCAAGCAGGCAGTTTGAAATATCTTTATTCCACCATTTGGGCTTATTATTATGGCCTGGACGCCGAGTTTTCGATGGTATGCAGTCTTGCACTGCTTTTAGGTAAGTGGCTTCGAATAACTTCCAAGATGTATTTATGTCGTTATTGTGAATTAAAAAGCTCCAGTCAGTTTCTTTAAACATAGCTCTAAGTTTATGGAAGTTTGCTTTCTTGAAATTAGGGACTTTTTCGATGCTACTATTTGGTTCGTTACTAGTAAACTTTAAAGTGAAAGTTATCGTACGATGGTCGCTGTTACTGAATTCATCACCAACATTCAAATTCTCTATTAATTCTTCTTTTGTTGCAAGTACAATGTCAAGAACGTTATTACCACGGGTCGGCGTTCCAACAAATTGATAAAGCGAACTCTCTTGCAAGTTCGTATACAAGTCATGTCCGGAGTGTGAAGTAAGAGTATCGCCCCACTTGGTCACAGGTAAATTAAAGTCACCAAAAATTACGGTATCTTGTGAGTTACTTACATCTGCAATTTGTTCGTAAATATCTCGGTCAGTTTGCACTGATTGAGCTGGAGGTCTGTATATTAATGCAAGTATTATTTTGGTACCTTTATTATTCTTTATTAGCACAAAAGATGCGTCGACGTTCACAATTTGAGGTTTTGACAAGAGGGTAGGGTTAAGACTTTCTTTGATATAAAGTAAAACGCCACCTCCATTTCGATTTATTCGGCTTTTCTCAAACATTACATAACCGGGAAGTGAATACTCTGCTAAAAAGTCTCTATCTTCTGTATTGAGCCAAGATTCTGTTATGCCAATCACATCATAATTTTCTGTAAACACTAGCTCCTCTAAATCTGAAAATTTATTGCGTATGCTACGAGCGTTTGCATAGAAAACCTTTAAATTTGTTATTTTAGAACTCACGGAACGCTCTTTAATAATATTTTTGGTTCTTGTCGGATCTACATTTATGTTCATGGCTGTCCTCGGTCCTCGCTGTCTTCGGTCCTTATCGCTGGTGGTCCTCGGTTGCCTCTGTTTTTTTCTTGGCGTTGGATGATTTATGTCACTGCTGCTTCTTCTCGGATGGCGTTTTTTGATCCATGGCTGCGGACTGCTTCGTGTAGGAGACGACCCATGCGTGCTGAACCCACAGGGTTTAGATGAGTGCCATCCTTGCGGAACAGAGTAGGCTGGTTGTAGAAGTTGTCCCAGAGGTTGATGAATTCAACTTCTTCCCTCAGACACAAATGTTTTAGTCGGCTATTTGTGCTGAAAGCCTTGTCGTAGAATTTGTCAGGTGCGTCGATCTTGGGGAGAATGCCTGAGATGATGATATTCCTTGACTTGTTTTTGTAGTGCTGGATCATCTTGCGATATTTCTCCATCAACTCTTCGGATCTGGTGCGCATGACGTCATTTGAACCAGCATGGATGACAAAAAGGGTATTTTCATTTGCATCCTTTGTGGTATCTTCGAAGGCTTCCACAATGTCGTCCAGTCCAGCTCCTGGGATGCAAAATCTTTTTCGTTGATTTGGGACTCTGTCGCAGAACTCTTCGACCTGTCCTCGTAGGATGGAATCCCCAACGAGCCTGGTCTCTTCTGGTTCGTCTTCCATCTCTACCAATATCTCAAATCTGTTGGACATTGTGACTGGTAGATGAGACCTTTCCTGCGTTGGCCGTGCACCGATGTGATGGAGATGAGCTGCGTGAGGAGTATGTGTGGAGTTACTCGTAGAGACAGATTGAGGAATGAAGAGATACGTAGGAGAGTGGGGCAGCAGGAACATTTGTCAGCCAGAGTGGACAGAAGGGTGCTGAGCTGGTATGGTCATGTTGAACGAATGGGAGATGAAAGGCTTACAAAGAGAATATGTGAGTCAGGTACAAGGGGAGATAGAAGGGCAGGAAGACCCCCATTGAGATGGAGAGACTGTGTAAGGAAAGCTTTGGATGATAGAGGAATGACTATAGATCAGGCAGGGGAAGTGGTGGTGGACAGGAGTGAATGGAGAATGCTTGTGAATAGTTGAGTGAACACGTGGTCATTTGGAGTAAGGGGTCGGGCGCAAGTTGGACTAGATAATAGTCCATCAGGCACCTGGCCCGGGGAGACGATTAATATGAAGGGTGCACCTGGAAGTGTGGTGGGAGGGCTTGTGGCTTTGGCTCCGCTGCACGTCTGCCTGCCGAGCTCGGAACCTCTCCGGGTGGTCGGGGACCGGGGGAGTGCTGGAGCGACCTTGGTGACCCGGGTCTCTGGGTCTTCTCCTGGGTGACCTGGATGTGTGTGAGTTTGTGCTTTTTATCTGTGTTTATTAGTTGTTTTATGTTGTTTTAATGTTTTCCCTGTTTTGCTCTGTCTTGAGTCGGCTACCCCCAAAATGGGGATTGGGCCTGAGCATAAAGATAGATAGATATAGATGCACTTTACCATACCACTATTTTGTTCTGAGCATATACTCATACGTGGTGTGTGCGCTCATAAGAGTAAATATTATTAGTTATTGTCTAGATGGAAACTGTACCACATGATAAGATATACATAAAACTAAGGACATACATTTATACTAAGCATTTGAATATTCAACACTAGGGAAAGAACATATTTGGTAAAATAAAAAAACTTTGAAAATAATATTTAAGAATATAATAATATTTGACTACGTGATGGTAACGAACAGTGTGTGGTATATTCGTATAGATGTAAGGACTACAAATTAAGTAATTGGAATATTAACAATAAATTATCCTATACCCTGTACCAAATTAGTAGTGCAGAAATCGTGAACCCTAACTTCTGTAACTTAGAAAGGGCTAGAGCAAATGGGCTGTAAATGTGCACACCTATTTCCTGGCTTGCCCATCCCACATAGAAGTAGAGGTATTAGCTCGACTAATTTAGTAGTTTCTGAGTAATAGAGGTTAATGGTCAACAGTGTTTACCTACTTACTTGGAATAGGGTGTAGTTATACATTAACTATTTCTTATTGGGTTTGGTTAGTTGAGTACGCCACCTGGTTTGCGGAATATTGAAACCATGAACAACTAAGGGTAATTGGATCAAGATAATTTTAACCACTTGAGAATCATGACGCATTTTGGCAGTGTATTCTGGCCCATTATCATTGTTAGTTATCTCTGCTGATGATTTAACCCCTTCTGTATCGGCGACGTCTTTTTTATTTGAATTTTACACACATTTAGATGATATTATGAAGCGTAAGAAGGACATACATACATACAATGGCTTAGCGTAATTTTTTTTTTTTTTAAGAGACAATGAACGGAGGAAGGAAAAACACATACAACAAAAAGGTCCATGTGCCTAAAGGCATCCTCCATTCATAAAATGTTTCTAACAACTGGATTTAAACATTTGTAGATTGTAAGTTTGTGGAAAGCAATTCGAGGGAAGTGAATTCCAAAGAGTAGTAGCTCTGGGGATAAATGAATTCTGATAAGCAGAAGTCCTGCATTGTGGAGGAGAAAGTGTAAATTCATGGGCGCTCTCAGCTGCCCTAGTTCTACGGGGAAAGATGTGGAGAGGCGGCACAATTGAAGCAAGTTCCTCGGAACAATTGCTGTGAAAATATCTGTAGAATAATGCAAGGGATGCAAAGTTTCTTCGTATGGATAATGTAGGAAGGTCCTGTGTGATTGCAGGGTTGTTGATTAATCTAATAGCTTTATTTTGAATTTTGTCCAACTGCCTCAATGCAACCACTCCACTTCCACCCCACAGAGGTGAACAGTAATCCATCTGTGAACGCACATGACTTTTATATATCACGGCCAACTGCTCGTCAGTGAAGAATTCTCGAACTCTGTACAGGAGTCCCAGTTTTTTAGAGGCATTCTTAGCAATGTTTCTAACATAATGTGTCCAGCTCAAGTTAGTAGTTAATGTTACACCGAGAATGTCAATACTAGGGGAAGTGGGAATATTTACATCATTAAAAAATATATGGGAGTCAGTGAGATTCTGTCGGTTAGAAAATTGAATGTACTTGGTTTTCTGTGCATTAAAGGAAACTAGATTCTTTTGTCCCCATCCATTAATTCTAGAAAGGTCCTGGTTCAGAGAAATTGAAGTGTTTATTTTTGAATTTATAAGATCGGGTTGGGTGAAAGAATTGGTAAATGTGAAGGAACTGTGGAGTGTTGAGTCATCTGCATAGGAATATATTTGATTATGAGTGGTAGATATGAGATCATTGATATGAATGAGGAACAGAATTGGGGCCAAAACTGATCCCTGGGGAACACCAGCATTTATTGAGTGAAATTGAGAATAAAGGCCATCTACCATTACACATATTTTTCTGTTATGAAGATAAGAAGAAATTAGTGGAACTAATGATGCAAGGCCGTAGTGTGACATCTTCGACAATAAGGATTGATGCCAGACTCTATCAAATGCCTTTGATATATCCAGTGCTATTGTATGTGTTTCACCATGTTGGTCTGTAGCTTGGTTGATTTGATGCGTAAGAAGGCAAAGCATGTCTGCAGTTGATCGACATCGTCTAAAACCATATTGCCTATCACTGATTAATTTATTATTCTCAAGATGCTTAATTATGTGATTATTTAATATAATTTCAAAGACTTTACCAAGAGTGGAAGTTATAGCTATTGGTCTGTAGTTTGATGGATCTGAAGAGGCACCTTTTTTAGGAACTGGATGGATGTTTGCTTCTTTCCAGGGTACTGGGAAGCATGAGGTATGAGTACACAGACGGAAACATTTTGCCAAAACAGGAGCGAGCACCAAGGAGCAATTCTTAAGTACTATTGGAGGAATTTCATCTGGACCAGGAGCCTATCTACCGAGAGATTCTGCAAAATAGTTTTGACATGTCTGGTGTGGATCTTAAGTGAGGGAATTTCAGGCGAATTAAAATTAAGTACAGGGACATCTTGATTTATTTCATCTAAGGTTGAGTTGGTGGAGAAAATATCCGGTTAGCTTTACCTCGTGGGTCACTTACAAGATTGCCAGTCGGAGATTTTAATGGTGGAATGGATGAAGCAGTAGTGAAGTTGGATTTAAATGAGTTAAGAGTAGACCAAAATATGTTGTTATCATTTGGATTATTTAGAAGTTTATTTGCCTGCTTGTGGAGAAAGTTCGATTTAGTTATGTTTAATACAGTTTTGGCATGATTTCTGATGTTTCTAAAGTAATTAAAGGCTTCATGTGTTTTTGATCTTGTGTATGCATTGTAGGCTATTGCTTTTTGTTCAGTTACTCTAGCATAATTATGGTCAAACCATTTAGGTGAATTAGATCTTTTACTGTACTTTATGAGGAATAAAAGTTTCCATTCCAATTTTTACAAAATCTTGTATGTGGCTCAAGGTGGAGTGTGCATCATTAGAAAAGAAAGAGGTCCAGGGAATATCAATAAAGAAACCTTGAAGACCCTCCCAGTCTGCCCTATCCTAATGCCATTTAGTCACCAAAACAGGTTCAGAGTGGGAAGGTGTGGTAGGTGATAGACAGGTGGCCTGTATCAGACAGTGATCAGAAGATCCAAGCGGGGACCTCACTGTAACATCATAATTTTCTGAATTGGTTGTTAAAAATAAGTCCAGTAGGTTGGAATTATGATTATGATTATCTGGTACACGGGTGGGTTGGTTGACTAGTTGAGTGAGATTAAATGAGTCTGCAAATAGCTCACATTCAAGACCAGCATCATCAGTCCTGGCTGAATGAGTGAGCCATTCAACATTATGGACATTAAAATCACCCAACACAGTGATTTCAGAAGAAGCATTTAAGTTGAGGACACTGAGTTGTGAGGACAGAGAATCAAAAAGACTTTGCTCTGGAGGAGTATTTGGGGAACGGTAGATGCAACATATGTATTTAAATTTACCAGCAGAAATTAATTTGTATATAGAATAATCAAAATAGGGACAATTGAAACTAGTAACCTCCTCCAGGGCAATTTCAGATTTTGCGAAGCAACATACACCTCCTTTAGGTCTGAAATTTTGGAGCAGTTGATAACCTGGAAAATTAAATCTAGACGTGTCAGATGTGGATGTTACTTGAGTCTCTGTCAAAAAAGGGAGAGTAGGGGATTCTGCTTGAAGAAATTGGTGTACAGAATTGATGTTAGAGTGAAGTCCCCTTATATTGCTAAAGAAAAAGCTGCACCGACGAGCAGCTTTGGGACGTTGCAATGCTCTTGACACAGTCGCATGATGACGACCGGGAGCCCTGTGTCAATGACCCAACCCTGCCGGGGGTGGATATCCGAGGGACCACCAGGTTTGCTCTTAACAATTGTACTGCCATTTTACATTACATGCATTGTAACGGCACAGACGGGGTTGCCTTTCAGTAGTTGGAGTGTAATGTAGTACAATAAAGTCCCGCCACATCACTGCCCCACCAAGTCATCACTGTGGCTGATCTTTGTATAGTGCTAACCATGCCTCAGCAAGACTCAACAGAGTCCCCCTGCAGCACTTGCACCTTCAGTATCTGAAACCACACCAGCCTTAACAGTGATACAAAAAGACAGCACCATAACAAGATTCTACAGTATAATAGGCAATTTGGACTTTAGAACAATACAGTTCTGCCCCAACACTGCTCCAACATGCAAACACTGTTGCCGACACAGCTGTGGTGCCAAACAGCGCCCAGGTAAGACTCAGTCCCCTGTGGAAGTTAAACAGATTAATTGAGATAGTCTGTAATCTGTTAGTGGGTAGACGTCCTTCCAAAGCTAAATAATCGTCTAACAGTTTCGAGAAAGTAATGAAGAGTACCCTCACCGGTAATGTAGGGATTCAATGACCAAGATCATTGTGTGGGTGAGAATGAAAGTAGGAATACAAACGTGGGTGATTGTGTGTGTCTATGCTCCGACAGAGGATAAACCTGTAAGAGAGAAAGAAGAGTTCTGGGTGAATGTGGAGGCATGCCTGGATAAGTTTGGCGAGAAAGAAAGAATATTTCTGATTGGGGTTATGAATGGGAAGGTGGGTGATAAAAATGTTGATGGAGTGGTGGGAGGGTGGGGGGGTACCGTCAGAGGTGAATGGGAATGGTATTGCACTTGTGGACGTATCTGTGGGGAGGTGGCTGTGGATAGCCAACACCTTCTTCCGACACAAAATGATACACAGATACACATGGAAAGTGGTGTGGAGGAAGAAGGATAAGGATAAGACAGTGGTGGAATGAAAGGCACTATTATTTTTTTTGTTTTTTGTTCTATGTGATTGAGGGAGGCAAAAGGCAGAATTGCCTATAGCGAGTGCCTCCCCCATAGTTGAAAGAGTGACAGGGTCAAAATCAAGGGACGTTCGAGCCAAAATGCCTGGACACACAGAGTTTGAAGCAATTTAAGTCATAGGAAGAGGGAAAGACTGATTCTGGGAGAGAGTTCCAGAGCTCAGCTGTTGAGTAGAAAAAAGTTTGAGAGTAATGTTTCACTCTTGGGTTGGAGAGTTGCACAGAGTAGGGGTGGGATTGAGTTGCAAGACGGGTACCACGTGCCCTACGTAAAGGAGGTGGTATACACTGGGAAAGCTCTGAGGAACACTGATTATTATTGTAGCGATAGAATAGCGAGAGAGATGCAACATTGCGGCTGAGAGAGAGAGATTGTAAAGAGTTGGTGAGTGGACGGCAGTTAATGATACGAAAGGCCTTCCTTTCAACTTTGTCTAGGAGAACGGTGTGAGAGGAACCTCCCCACACATGTGAACAATACTCAATACAAGGACGCACTATGCCCCTGTACAGAGCAAAAGCTGTGCAGGGGAAAAGAACCCCCTAAGGCGGTTGAGCACACCCAGCTTCTGGGAGGCTGCCTTAGCAAGACTGGTAATATGAAGGGTTGATTTTTGTATTGTTGAAGAATAAGGGATAGTCCGCCGAGAGATCCTGATGGGTAGATAGATGGAGAAATTGGGTTTTGGAAGCATTAAAGGTAACAAGGTTTTCTCTGCCCCAATTGGAGATAGTATTTAGATCAGAATTTAAGAGTTCTATGGCTTCATTACATTTGTCGTTGAGGAATTGCTGGCTGGGGCATTCTGAAAAACTAATGGAGTAGTGTAAGGTTGAGTCGTCTGCGTATGAATGGAAGAGAATTAAGGTACAGTTGAGGAGATCATTTATAAAAATTAGAAAGAGAATAGGAGATAGGACAGAGCCCTGAGGAACACCAGAGTTTATAGGGTGAGGAAGTGAGTGATGGCCATCCACAACCGCGGATACGGAACGGCCGGAAAGGAAATTAGAGACAAGGGCACAGATGGAGGGATAGAAACCGAAGGAGGGTAGTTTAGAAATTAAAGATTTGTGTCAGACTCTATCGAAGGCTTTCGATATGTCTAGTGCAATAGAAAAAGTCTCACCGAAGTCCCGAAAGGAGGATGACCAAGAGTTAGTAAGATATGAAAGAAGATCACCAGTAGAGCGACCCTTAAGGAAGCCATACTGGCGATCTGAGAGCAGATTATGAGAAGACAATTGCTTAAGAAATTTGGAAGCAAGAATAGTTTCAAAAACTTTAGAAAGACAAGAGATGAGA
Organism: Paralithodes platypus; assembly: GCA_032716605.1. NCBI lineage: Eukaryota > Metazoa > Arthropoda > Malacostraca > Decapoda > Lithodidae > Paralithodes > Paralithodes platypus. The sequence goes on from CM064480.1 coordinate 7,476,936, forward strand.
GCAATTGGACGATAGTTGGAGGGTTGAGAGCGGTCACCCTTCTTTGGGACAGGTTGAATGTGAGCAAACTTCCAGCACGAAGGGAAGATGTTAGAGGATTGACAGAGACGGAAGAGTTTACCTAGGCAGGGAGTCAGCACGGAAGCACAGTTTTTGAGAACAACAGGAGGAACACCGTCTGGACCGTACGCCTTGATTGATTATATATGTGTGGTTGAACGAATAAAGAAATCTGTGCTGGATGCTAGGGTGTATAGGGGTATTGGAGGGGGTATGTCTGACCATTATGTAGTAGTAGCTAAAATTAGGATACAAAAGAAGTGGGTGAGGAGAGCTGGAGGGAAACAAGAGGAAGGTGGAATGGCGAGGACGGTGGAGAGGCTACAGGAGGAGGAAATCAGGGAAGAGTACAGGAGAGCAGTAGAAAGACGACTAGTTAGGTTTGACCTGGAAAGTTTAGAGGAAGTGGAGGATATGAGCAAAGTGTTTAAGGTAGAGATCTGTGCAGCAAGTGAGGAGGTGTGTGGGGTAAGGAGTGAAGGGTACAGCATGGTGGACAGAAGAGGTAAAAATAGCTATGGAAGACAAGAAGAAAACGTATAATGAGTGGTTGGGTAGTAGAAGGCATGAAAATTTGGAAACAGAAACAAGCGAGGTACGTGGAGAAAGATAGAGTGGTGAAGAGAGTAGTGAAGGAAAGTAAGAGAAGAGTAGATGAGGAATTTGGAAGGAATCTGAGTGTAAAATGGAGGGAGTGTAAGAAACTGTTATGTAAAGAAGTAAAGAAAGTTAGGGAAGGTAGCAAGGGAAACAGTAAGGGTGTGAAAGATAAGAATGGGCGAGTGCTAGCAGAGAAGCAAGAGAGAGTCGAAAGATGACGGGTGTACTTCAACGAATTGCTAAATGTAAGAAAATGAAGCGCCAGCAAACATACTTGGATGGAGTATGGGAGGGAGAAGAAGAGAAGTAGTGGAGGAGGAGGTGGGGATCAAGAGCTCAGAAGTGTGTGAAGCCATGAAAAGAGTGAAGTTGGGGAAAGCACCAGGAATAGATGGAGTGTGTGGGGAAATGCTGAGGTATGGTGGTGATATAGTGATCGAATGGGTATGGAAAATGTGCAAACTGGCATGAGAGACAGGCATTATAGTCCCCCTATATACGGGTAGAGGGAAAAGACGAGTGTGTGGTAACCACAGAGGAATATGTCTTCTAAGCATAGTAGGGAAGGTGTACAGTAGTGCAGTGATTGAGAGAGTGATAGCGAGAACGGATAAATGGATAGGTGACGAGCAGGGCGGTATTAGGAAGGGAAGAGGATGTGTAGATCAGAGTTTTACCCTAAAATATGTTGTGGAGAAATATCTGGAGAAGCAACAAAAGCTGTATGTTGCCTTTATGGACTTGGAGAAGGCATATGAAAGAGTGGATAAAGAAGGTATGTGGAAAGTACTTAGAATATACGGAGTAGATGGCAAGTTGCTGAAAGCAGTGAAGAGCATATATGAGGGTGCAAAGGCGGCTGTATGTGTGGAGAATGAGCAGAGCGAGTTCCTTGATCTGAATGTTGGGTTGAAACAGGGGTGTGTGATGTCCCTGTGGTTGTTTACTGTATATATGGATGGAGTAATGAAAGAAATACAAGGAAGAGCAGTGGAATTTGGTGTATCGCTGATAAGGGAGGGAAATGAGTGGAAGCTACCTGTACTGCTGTTTGCTGACGATACAGTTCTGATGAGCGATAATGAATGGGAGTTGCAGGGTATGGTAAATATGTTTGGAACAGTGTGCGAAAAAAGGAATCTGAAGGTAAATGCGGGGAAGAGCAAGGCTATGGTCTTCGAAAGGAGTGAAGCCACAGAGTGTGAGGTGAAGCTGAATGGTCAGGCTGTGGAGATTGTCAGCTCATTTAAGTATCTTGGCAGTGTGTTCAGTAAAGATGGGACTAGGATGAAGAAGTGCGGGAGAGGGTGCAACAGGGGAAGAGGGATGTAGGAATGCTGAAACCAGTAACAAGAAATAGGGTAGTCAGTATGGAAGTGAAGAAGTCCTTGCGTGACTGTGTGGTAATCCCAACATTGACTTACAGAAGTGAAGCATGGACGTTGGTGGAGAGACTCAGACCAAGAGTGAGAAGGGTGGAAATTAGTTACTTGAGAAGTGCGTGCAGAATTACATGGAGGGATAGACAGACGAATGCGGAAGTAAGAAGGAGGTGTGGTGTGGAGGTAGATGTGCCTGAAAGTATGAAAAGGAACACCTTGAGATGGTTCGGCCATATGGAACGTATGGGAAGCGAGAGAATGACTAAGAGGGTGTACGAGAGTGAGGTGGAAGGACAGAGAGGGAGAAGTAAACCGAAAGAGGTGGAAGGATGGAGTGAGGAAGTATATGGATGAAGGCGGTGCTGGTTGGAAGGAGGGTCGTCTACTGACTGGGGACAGAGGTGCATGTGGGCGGTTCGTTCGTGGCCACCCCTTTGGGGATCACGGCGTCAGGCAACAGATAGAGAGATCATTATAATGTTTACGTTACTCTTCCACTGCCGTTCAAAGACCCAGTCAGTTTTGGGTATACTGGACTAATGGTTGGTTCTATTCAAATTCAATTCAAAATATTTTATTGACACATGAGTCGAATACAGTATGTTTACACAATTGCATCATATTCACATCCTTTGTGTCAATGAGGAACCGATGCCATCAGGCATATGTGTCCTCATTGGTACACTTCTACATACAACTAAGGTCAACAAAGAAAATAATTTGAAGTTTTGTCACCTTAAAAAATAAAATAAAAAATAATGTAAATTAAGAAAACAATAATAAACAAATACAAAAACACACTACTGAAACAACCTTAATAATATTAATGACCAAAGGGATCTTATTGCTTATACAACTATGAATATATACTGTTGACACAGTTGTTATAACTAATAGATCTATTTTTTCGAAAAATAATGTCTTAGATTTATTTTAAATGCTGGAAAACTACACTGCACGTCAATCAGTTAACACTTATACCACGTACAATCAGTTAACACTTATACCACGTGCTGTACAAACAGTTATTGTGTGTTTGAAATATTGTTAAAATTTGCGAAACTAGGTGAACAAGAAAACTTTGTCCAGGTGATTATGAACAGCGCCACAATCGCGGCAATACCTCTTCTATCAACAATGCCATAATGTACGAAATTAATTGAACAGGTATATACTCTGTATTTGCATTCAATGTAATTATGAATATTAAGGGGGGAAGGGTTGATTTATTTGTCGATATATTTATGTATTTTTATAGTTTCCTCCCTAAACGTCCATCGAGCTTAAAGAAACATCCCCAAGATCCACTTTCTAGATAAATGTGTACATTTTCGGTAGAAAAATGTCCCGGCTGAAGGCTGATTCCTTCTTGAATACAAGCTCGCTATCGCTCGTCAGGAAAATAATCGACACCTTAATAACACAAAAGTCTTAAATAAAAATAATATTGATATATAATGAGCGAAAGGTCCTAAAATCGCCAAACTAATAGGCCAAGCGTCTTAAAATCTGAAAATTATTTGGGCTAAATATGAGGTAGAAGAGGGTCCAGAAAAAACGACTACCTCCCCTTAATGAATCGAAGTAGAAATAAAACTACTGTTATTACGAATGTAGGTTATTTCAGAGTTACTCCACTAGTGGTTTATGTCTTCTTGTTACTCTCTGTATTTCAGAGTTACTCCACTAGTGGTTTATGTCTTTTTGTTACTCTCTGTATTCGAAATATGATGAACACCTTTTCGTCACACTATGCCATTTCCCCGGTCATTTGTTCCTACTTTGTCATCATATTTATGCACTTAAATTAATAATGTTCAATATATTAAAATTCAACATAGTGGACTATACAGGCTAAACAGGCTAAACATTACGCCGATGTGATTTATGATGTTTGCGTCATTAAGGTAATTACGAAAATCTAATATATTTGTGTATTGAAATAGGAATGTTTGCGGCAACAGGTTTAATTTGTATACTTAACACTGCCTTATGAGACTAATAAAATGTATTTTTGAGACGTCAACATTGGAGGTTTGACCAACTAAGTGGCTCAAACTCACTTGAATAACATTTGAATAAACATATTACACTCACACAGGGCTATGTGCATTATCAATGTGTAAGATTATTCTGAATGATTAAAACAAAAATGTATGAGAAATAATACCACAAAAGGTTTATTGAATAATACGTTATTGCGACATTCCACGTTTTCACAATGTATGTGAAATGTTTAACATTGTTTCCTGAGTTGTCAACGCCAGCTGAGTTCAATACATCACAGGGGATCAGTCAGAGTTACGTGGAAGAGGATTTTTTTCTCTTTTCTGAGAACATACTGAAGAAACCGTGAACATACTTTGAAATAGGGTAAGCTTAGGACCAATCAAAGTACAATATAAGCTGGACAGGTAGATAGAAGAGATATATCTTGGTATAAAACTAGGGTAAATCTAGAACAGGAACAACAATATAAAAGTATTCATTATCACTTAAACTAAAAAAAGGTGGTACAAATAGTTCGACAGCTCTGCTGGACATAAATATTCAAGACAAAGTAGAACATGTGTGGATATACTAAAAACTAAGCAAAAGTACATAGGAGTACAATAGAAATTAAGCAACAACAGGTCCAGTGACCCCTCAAGGCTGCTTGCCCTCCAAAACACTGATGGTCGTGTCCAAACAATGGTTTAGAATGGGTAAGGAAAATATGGAAAGGAAAGACTGACCTGGGACAAATTGTCCGTGGCACGATTAGGAGATAGGTTACCAGGAATGCTATCCTAGTCAAGAAACTAAAATTTTGGAATGTTTGGGTTTTTGTGAGTGGCTTATTAATGGACTGGGGAGAAATTATTATATTTTAACCCACAGAACCCCAGCGACGACACGTTTGCGTCGGCAATGTTTGTAACGCTAAACCCCAGAGCCGCATAGGGTGTGTCGCGGTTAATTACTCCGGTCCTATGGCACCTAGAGGGCTCAGATTTGTATGGGAACTGTGTAAGTATCCTACGCAACAATGCCGATGGTTGAAAACTCTCAAAGTCCAACCGCGTGCACGTGAGTGCGCAAAATCCTGTTTTTGCCTGTTTTTGCCTACCTATTTCCCCATGTTAATTCCGACTTTCGGGCACACCGTAGGACCCCTTAACCCTTTACGAGCGGCCTATGCGGTTTATTTATATGTACCGCCCAGCGGGGTGTTTTTAGCCAAAATAGGGCTGTTTACGTGATCATTTTCATGCCTAAATAAGACCCAGAACGTAAAACAAGTATCTATCCCTGAAAGGGCATAAACAGAGCTTTCGAATGACACCATAACGATCCTTTTATGATGGCTAGTTTTCTTGCAATAACCGTGCAACGCGAGTGCAAAAAGCATGTAATTAGCCACTTTCCCGATACAATTCCGTATATAGCGAGTGAGAGAGGTAGGAGGGAGGTGAGATTCGTGTCAGTAGGTTCGCCGCGGTGGTCTGGAGCAGTCATACACTCGCTACTCTCCTGCCACCACTTGTCTCTCTCTCTCAGCAACATTACGTGCTGAAATTGCCACTCGAGTTATGTCGAGCGCCGCCACATAGTCCAGCTTTATTTAACTCGACTTATGTGGTGAGCCGCTTTTTAAGGGTTAATGACCTAGGGGATTGGTTTTTTGTGGGTTTTCCTTCATTTCTAACCCATTCCTGGTGTTTTCTGGAAAAACACTTTTTTTCACAACTTGCTGGTCCTGGGTGGTACATTTATCATTACCTAGCTGGGGTTCAGTGGGTTAATGATAATACAATGTATAGAACTCACAATATGCTTAATAACTGATGTAATAGGTCTACGGTACTTAAAGTGTTTGATAAATGTAGGCTAGGTTACCGGTTGATAACCTAGCCCAAAATATATAACAGTATGTATCTGAATTATGTGAAAGGTATGAGCAAAAATAACAGAATAAAACACTAAATATGCAAACCACAAAATAAAGATTATACACACAAAACATAACTCCACACTCGGGGTTAATACTGTATGTATCAACAGATGGCGCTGGTGAAAAGCAGGACTCTATGTAGATTAATTAACAAAGATTATCAGTCAAAAGATACAAGATCATGAAAGCAAATACTAAAATATTACGGATATATACAGTATAACTACAGCAGGATACTGAATACAATAACTACTAGAGGTAATAATAAAATAAAAGGTGTGTTTGGAGGTGCGCGTCGTCTGCTACACTCCGAAGCTAGGGTAAAAAAGGTAAACTACGATGTTTATCAGTCAGAAAATAAATAAAAAGACATGTACGGCAAGTAGTAACTATGTTGAGGTTTAACAAGCACTTAACTATTGTTTATGCAATAAATAAAGGGAATAGGGGTTATGAAATACTCAAATTATGATAGTTTTCTCAGTGGTTGTTGTTGTTGTTGCGGTTCCCCAAGCTGCCTGCCGAACAGCCCCAAGGCCCCGAGCAAGGCCATAACCGAGTGCCCCCCACAGAACCCTCCCTGCCGACCACAATAAAGCCCGAGTGACCAAAGCCACTCCATGGCGGGGAGCCGAGGAGGAGGGCGAGGAAACGCCCGGGAAACCAAAGCCCCACCCAGGGCCCTGTGCCCCTCAGCAATTATGAAGAGAAAGTTGAGGGGCAAAGGAAAAATGTGACGCTTTGGCTTCCAATCTTGGTAGATTGGGAGGTCAATCCACGGAAGAGACGCCGTCACTTGAGATCTAGAAAATATATAAGTAAAAGGAACAGTCAGAGTAAGCTATGGGTATGGCAGAGATCGCTCAGTTCTCACTCTGATAGACCAGCCCATCACCAGTTTTCTCAGTGGTAATACAGGGCTGTTGACGCTATATATACTGTATATATATAGACATACAGTTACCAGACCAGATGGCTAGAGTAAAGAAAACATAAACAATTGGTATTTCATACAAAGAGACTGCACACTGAGAGGTTCATGCAATAATAAAATAATTCAGAATTACATAGAAGACACAGCACGCAGAACACTAAAATAAGAAGATTGACATCTCTAAAATGAAAAGGGATGGATTCTAAAAAAGTTTTGGCAATTCCTTCAATCTCCCCTCGAGCAGGAAATATATACGATATGTTTTAGAGGGGCGTAGTCAAATCTACACAACTACAAAAGTTGGAGTACTGCCACATATCCTACACATAGTCGGTCATATTTCCTACACAAAAACAAGTATCCAGCACATTTCCTACACCAAAACCGAGTACCCAGCATATTTCCTACACCAAACAGTGCATCCGGCATAACTCCTACAATTATACCTTCATATCTCCTACAATATTTATTCTGACACTGAGTACCCAGTATATCTCCTACACCACACGGTGCATCCGGCATAACTCCTACAATTATACGGTCATATATCCTACAATTCTGATAGGTGTCTAAATGCGCGTAAAAATGTATTCCTGATCCTGAAAAGGATTTTTTGTTATCCTCTTTAAAGCCTACCTTGCAAGAGGCGGGTGAGTTTGTTTACATCAGCCGCGAGTGTAGCCTGGGCGACTCACGTTGGGGAAAATTAGGTTTTTGCCCCCTACTGTTTAAATATATGAAGATTTCAATAATTCCGGGGGAGGGGGAGCTCCCCCCCCTCCCCACCCTCAACATATTTTGGGTAAATGTTTATCACCAACCAGTGACGAGTTTTTCAGGTTATTTTTTTTAGTTTTTTATTTTTTATTTGATATACAGTGTTGTTTAATACCAAGGACTGTCGCATGTTACTATTTCCCCATTATCTATCAATCTTAAGACACGGCCCCCGATAGTGGGGAGGGCTATGAAGATCAGGGAAATTGCGGGGTAAAAGGCGTAAATAAAGGGGTAATATTGGAAGAACTCTGAAAATACAATATTTAAAAGTAACAAAACCTGAAAATGGAAAAACCCGAGCCAAGTTTTGACCAAACTTGGCTCGGGTTTTTCAATTTTTCAGAGTCCAAAATCACAGTAACCTATTTCGAAAGTTGGCTCAGGTTTTTTTGTTTTTCAACGTGGATAAAGCCAGTAACAATGTGGTTAAAATTAGCCTAACCTAACCTAACCTAACCTAGTATAATTGGTGGGGGCTGCCGCCCCCACACCCCCGCTAAATCCTTGAAATCCGAGCCAAGTTTTGTCATTAACCTAACCAAATAAGCTAACCTAACCTAACCTAGCATTATGGGGTTAACATTAGCCTGACCTAACCTAGTATTATGGGGTTAACATTAGCCTAACGTAACCTAGTATTATGGGGTAAACATTAGCCTAACCTAACCTACCATCGACAGAGAGGTATTTTTTACAGTTTCTCGTATTTCACTTATAACTAATTTGCGACGGTATGTACATATACACCAACAAAGTATCGTTCATGAAAGTGATAACACACTAATAATCGTCGATGGGGCCCGTCACTGGTTGGTCGGTAACTTAAACCATATTTTGTATCCCACGGCAAACGCTTATGGCCAAATAGTCATTTTTCGCTAGTGGAGGGGCGTGGTTTTAGATTGTTGTTTATGGGTAAATATGCATTTCCGCCTATTATCACACATCAAAACAAACTTACACAACTCTAAACTAGATAACACAATTTTTGGGATGGATGTAGTTACCGGGTGTACCACTACCGACATACAACATAAATCATCTATAAATACTTCTAATAAAATAAATACTTTTAAATCTATAATACTAGGTTAGGTTACGTTGTTTGGTTAGGGTAATGTATTTGTGTATCCAAAGGCAGTCAAAATAGACGGGAACATGATGCGTAGTGTAAACAAGACAGGCGGTACACCCGGTAACTACATTCTTACCCACTTTTTAGCAATTTAATTACATAAATGTTATATTGACCGACACTTTAAATACCCTTTTCTTACCCATACATTTTGTATAGGGGGGGGGGGGGAAGTAATACAGTCCAACTACAATTTTTACCTCCGACAAGACGGCTCTTCCTCCACACTTGGGGTGCTGAACGCAAGGCAGGTATAGTTTGTTTTTTCTGGCCACACTTTGCATGTACCGGAATCCAGAGTTGTCTTCGTAAACCACTGCATTGAAGCGCGGATGTTCCCCTCAATCCTAGCAATGCTTGGTAGAGTACAGCAGTGGAGCACAAGGCCCAGAAATATCGCCTGTCCCGACGAATGGAGAAAAGAATACTGCTGGTTAGAGACTAAATTCGAATCAACTCGATGCGTGTCTGAATGTGAACGATACTTTTCTCCCTATTTAGGTTGCGCCACATTTCCTACACCCGACTCGTGTCTGTCCCGAACACTCGAAGCAACTCGATTCGTCAGGAGAGTAGTGAGACAGTAGCGCCGAGTACAGACAGAGGCTCCTCCCCGTATATACGGCAATGTAGGAAATGTGGCTGTATAGATTCTTGTGTGTAGGAGATAATATGTTGTATCTCTGCAGGAAATATGTCATGACACTAAAAACGGCTAAATTTGTAGTAGATGTGACGTGTACGAAATACGCAGTATATATACATGGTGTAGGAAATGTGGCGTAGGAGATATGCTGTATCTCTGTAGGAAATATGTCACTACACTAAAACTGCTAAATTTGAAGGAGATGTGACGTGTAGGAAATACGCAGTATACAGGGTGTAGGAAATGTGGCGTAGGAGATATGCTGTATCACTGTAGGAAATATGTCACTACACTAAAAACTGTGTAGGAGATATGCAGTATATGTGTAGGAAATATGTCATTCCTCTAAAAACTGCTAAATATGTAGGAGATGTGACGTGTAGGAAATACGCAGTATTACGCAGGTGTAGGAAATGTGGCGCACCCCCGTTTTAGAGAGGGAATTTAACCTGGTAGTGTGTGGTAATTAAATGTGTGTATTTATCCTCTGATGCATAATATTGATTAAAGGGTGAGGGGAGTCAGCTCTCTCTCTCTCTCTCTCTCTCTCTCTTTCAAATATATATGTCAAAATGGTAGACATATGGAATAATATACTTACTGCATTTGCCTAAGTTCGTAGGTAATACTATATCATACTTTGATTATGGATAATTAACGATCGTTTAATGCATTTCATTATATAACTTGTTTGCCAGAATTTATTTGTAGCTTTATTTGAATGCATTGTTTCTTCGTTTTGCTCTCTCCAACATAACAAGAACGGCACCATTTACCACATAACATTAGACGCGCGGCTATGCAATGGGAGAAAAGAAACAAAACAGAACACAGATGACAATATATAATCGTCCAATACATTTTCTTAATTATTGGGCAATGACGTAAACAAATATATTGGTATTTTCCACCGTTGGACAATGTGGATTATTGGCTGTTTTATAGTGTATGTAAAATGCATAACAATAATTGTTATAATATTTAATTCAACGCTAGGAATTTCAGAACATAGGTCACCATTCTGCACTTCTATAAGAACTTACCAGAACTGTTGCCTCGTGAATGTTGTGATATAGGTTGTGAGTGTAGTAACATGTTGTCAATGTGAAGTGTTGTATTATGTTATATATATATACAGTGTTTGTATTATATGCGGAACGTTGACAATTATGCAAAACGATCATTGACATGTAAATCACATTATTATCAATGTAGACATGTCACTGCACTGAAATGGCAATGTATTGATATGTTATACATGAATGATATACTGTATATATAATATACAGTTGTTGGATGTTTCTATGTGCTGTTTGTGTCTTTGTTCTCAATAGCCGTCCACTCAAAGAAGTCTAGGGTGAGGGACCCAGCTGGTAAGGGAGTAACTCGACCAGGGGAGCCACATAGACCAGGATTCGGCTACCTCCAAGGTCTAGTAGGGCCGCCAGGTGCAGGCCAGAGAAGGTAGCTGCTGGTTATTTGTGTTCTTTATTGTACACTACAAAACCATAAAGTAAATCCTGATCAAAGGGCGAGTAAATCAATCATAAGCGAGCTAATTGAACGGCATTGCTCATGAGCACACCAACGAGTCTATTGTACGGGACCCGACTTGTTTGTTCCCCGTCCTAGGGAACCAACATAAGCAGGGACCAGTTGCTTTTTTATCTAAAGCTCCATAGAAACGTGGGTAATAAGTTCCTGCTCGCTTAACTAACGCATGTGACTATACCCTGTTCCAAATAAGTAGTCCAAAACTCTTGAACATTAACCTCCATAACTCACAAACGAACTGAGTAATCAAATCAATATGTCTACCATTTGGGAATGGTCAGCCAGGCAATGTATATATGTACTTATATACACGGGCACCGACCCCCATAGCCGGGGTTGGCCAACTCTCCTGAATAGAAACAATAAAATAAAATAAAACAAATATATAAAATCACACTTACAGTATATAGGTCGCCCAGGAAAAGACTCAAACCAAGGACCATGATGGGATCCCCAGCAAAAGATTACCAGGTCCCAGATCTCCCGGAGTCACAGCAGGCAGACACGTAGCGGAACGACACCACAGTGCCCGCCCACATCACTTCATATATACACCGGCTCCCCAGGAAAAGCGCCTGGCAGACTATTATCTCATCCAACTGGCGCTCTACACCCCCCCTCCCCTCCCTATTACCACGTTATCACTCCTCTATTCACATTTCTGTCATTTCTTTATCTTCCATTGCATATTCACACCATCTCTCCATCTCCTCCGAGGTCTTCCTTCTTTTCACTCTGGTTGATAAGGGTTCCTGCTGTCCCACTCTCCGACGTACAGTTGGCCAACTTAGTCCTGCGACAAAATGTTCTGGTGTGTGGAGGTGTGTGGCATTTCATCAGACGTAAACATCATAGTTTTATGAAACCATAATATGGCGTATGAAAGAAGGGACGTGATTGGGTGAGACGAGAAATATCGGGAAACTCTATTTTCTCCTATATTTGCATTACAGGAGGGTTACTAGAAGTTCCAGAATGATGTTAAGTAATAATGGGATATGAAATGAAGAAGCTTACAGTTAATACTAATACATATCCTACCCATTCCCAAATTATTAGGCATAACAGACAATGTGAGTGGGTCGGTGGAAGGAGGGAGGGGCTTCGTTTCAATGTAATCGAGACGGCACATGTCTGAACTTGATTTTGTATTAAAATTATGATTTCAGATTTTCTGGTGGCTATTAATTACCGTAATCCGGTTTTCATATATAAAATTGAAAACACTTAAAACAAAAGTTCTGGTAATGAATGGCTTTCTCCTCAGAATATGAGAGATCCTTCTTAATCTTTAGGTGAATTTAGTCAACTTAGGAAGGGCCATTAATCAAATGATCAACTACATTTGTTATTAACCTTAGATGTTTTTCCTAAGCTTAGCTTGAACATTTAGCAGTAGCATTAACCCTTAACTGGCGGCCCACAACATAAGTCGAGTTAAATAAATTTGGACTATGTGGCGGCTCACACCATAAGTCGTGTGGCAATTTCAGCACGTAATGTTGCTGAGAGAGAGAGACAAGTGGTGGCAGGAGAGTAGCGAGCGTATGACTGCTCCAGACCACCGCGGCGGGCCTACTGACATGAATCCCACCCTCCTCCACCCTCTCACACTCGCTACATAGTGAAATGTATGGGGAAAGTACCGAATTACATGGTTTTTGCACTCGTGTTGCGCGGTTGTTGCAAGAAAACTAGAGGTCATACAAGGATCGTTGTGGTGTCATTGGAGAGCTCTGTTTATGCCCTTTCAGGGATAGATGCTTGTTTTACGCTCTGGGTATTATTTAGGCATGAAAATGATCACATAAACAGCCCTATTTGGCTAAAAACACCCCGCTGGGCGGTACATATAAATAGACCGCCTAGCCCGCCAATAAGGTGTTAATAACAATAAAGAAGTCGTCGTCAGATTCAAGGGGTTAAGGTAAATCAAATACATTGGCTGTAGATGGAATTACTAAGTCATCATCGGTTTTCAAAGGGTTGAAATATTATGTTTAACCTTCTGACTATTATTAGACGATTGTATTCAGATTAGGAAGGTTATATTGAAGTCAGAGGGTTGATGGAGATAGTTTGTACCCTTTTAATTCTCACAGATCCTTCCTAAGCTGTATAAAATTGTCTGATAGCCAACACAAACTGCTCAATGCGTCATATCCTCCAAGGGTTAACCTTCTAACTATAACATATGATTATAAATCTAAATAAGGTTGCCGAAGGTTTGCCATACTAACATTATATATATATATATATATATATATATATATATATATATATATATATATAGTGCGTCAATGCATTAACAGTTAAGAATACGTATAAGGAGACACACATTTAATTGAATAATATCAGTTGAAGGGTCCCCGAATTATTTGTGTTTTTAGTTAGTTCTTATTTTGCAAAGTAATATATCACCTCCAGTTGCTATTGTAACATTTTCATGTAGTAGTTTAGTGTATACAATGTCCTATTGTAAATACGTCAAGGGAATAATATATTTAATTGCCATGCTTCCTAATTCGAAATACTTCCACTCATTCATGCTTAGATCACTTCAGATATGTCAATCTTTTGCAACTACAATTAAATCGACTTCACCAAACCATAACAGAACCCTACTTGTCCTTAACCACAACAATGATGGTAGTAGTAGTACTAGTAGTAGTAGTAGTAGTAGTAGTGGTAGTAGTAGTAGTAGTCATTCCCTAGGCTGCCTGGCAGAACAGCCCCGTGGTGGTAGAGTTGGTGGTGGAAGTGTGGGGAGGGTAAACGAACAAATAGTCTAGTAAAGGGTTGCCACTTTCATATAATTATCTGGACGCATTTCATTACAGAACATAATTAAACAATGTTGTTGTATAGAATAGCAGGGCTTATTTATCAATAATTTCTTTAGTGCATACCGATGATACCGGTACACATTCGCTGATAGAGAACAACAGAGGCTTTAATCAGTCACATAAACAACAGTATTAATTTTCAGATCAGTCATTGGCTGATATGTCTCGGGCAGCGGGATGAGAAAGGGCTTTTGCAGAAAAGATGAGGATAGGATTGTACCATAGGCCTAATGTAGCGCAACAAACTTCAGATGAAGACCCCCCAAAACACACACACACACACACACATATGGGAACTTCGATGGCATTAGCTCCATTAAGATACTTAACTTGCACTACAGCCACTAAATAAAGTATATACTGTATATAGTATGACCTTGAATGCCGCTACCACCTTGTTTTTCCTTGCAACGGGTTCAGTCCATATATTGAATTAGTTACAGTGCTTACAGATAAATTGTAAACATTATTATATTTCTTTAATCCCTGACTAATAGACGCCTTTCCAAAACCGAATGCAGTACTATAGAAGTAACGTTAACTATAAATAGGTAATCAACGCATTGAAGAGGTTTGTTGAATGTTTTGTTATTCCTCCCTTTAGTAGGTCCTTTTGAAACTTGAACAAATATGTTGGCTGTAGCTGAAACCATATACGATATGTAAACATAGGCTGCAAGAGAGTAAGGTATATATAAATAATAATTGATAATAATACAATGTGTTTTAGTCGAGGGGTTATTCTGTCAAGATTTTCTGTGTATTCGTTTAAGGTGATTGTGAACCCAAGATAACTTATGCTATCTGTACCCATGTTTATATTTACCGTGTTCTCTCTCTCTCTCTCTCTCTCTCTCTCTCTCTCTCTCTCTCTCTCTCACACATAACTATATATTGACACAAATATTAGGAACAGCAACAGAAAGAGTGATATTGATCATGCTGATCATGTTATGATTCCGGAGAGGTAGAAATAACTCAGTTGGCTCTCCTTCTCTTATTGAGCAATACAGTGAAGTTTATGGGGGTTTGACTGCGTTGAATTTATCAAAGTGAATATTGAAAGACGATACAGTTTCTCAATCAATATTAGGACTGGTCAGCCAGTTAAAACATTAAATAATAGTTATGAATCCTTTGATTCCTAGAGGTCCTTCATATGCCGAGTATGGAAATGTTAATATATAGTTGCATTAACACACAAATATATATATTGTTACGTATCTTGATCCTCAAGTGGTTAACTTGATGAATCTAGATAGCACAGAGATATATATTAAGGTATCAGTCAGCTGAAGGCAAAACAAAAGTAAAATCTAATAACATTATTTCCTGTGGTTGCTTCCTTTCCTTTTGGATCTTAGGACTTGGTATCCTTTATTGACTGATACTCTTTAATTATGGAAAAATACTGAAACTAATTAAAGTCATGTAGTATTTATAAAGAATTATTATTTAACCGAAGCTTAGTAGGCTATGGTTATGAACCGAATAAGTTATATCTAAAGAAGGACTATTAATTCTATAAAAGTCTTGAAAGATAAATATTAAAGTAAGAACATTTCTGTCTCTTACCCTTTTTTAAATGAATAGATCGTTTTCTTATATCATGTCCTTTTATTAATATTTAATGTAGTTATTATTCTTGGTTCTTGTTTAACGTTAATAGTATTATATTATTATTATCAGGATTAATATCAAAGTCACATACAAAGTTAGATATATATTTAATAATTAGATAAATGTATTTCTTAACCACGTAACATTGAGGTTTGATTATGAGTAAATTAAGTTACAGGATCGCTTCATAGATTCGATTCAGGTCTCACTCAAATAATATGAAAAGCAAAAATAATATTTTGAAGCTAAAAGAATGTTCTTCAGCTTAGGAAATCACTAGAAGTAACATTAAAACAGCCATGTTAGTCTAAGGCGATATTACTAATATGAGACAATAGTATCACCGTTCTTGTTCTTACCAGCAATGTAAGCAAATGAAAGAACTCGTAAGTATTAATATAAAACAATAGTATTACTTTTATCATAACCCAATTACTTAAAGAGTTGCTTTAGTCCACAAGTTAGTCAACTAAAATAGTTAAGTACATAATAGTAGTGTTAACGTTAATTCTTCCCAATCACATATCTCACTAACCAATATAACGTAAGTGTTTACACCAAACACACTTAACACACACTTATATAATCTGACTGACAGTCACAATCCCATTATAATACTTCACCCCGTCTTCCTCCAGCTGCAAGTTCACCTTTCCAACTCCAAATGAGACTGATTTGAATGCCCACTACTCGGGTCTTATATACTAGACAATGATGGTGTAGGAACGAATCAGGAGGCGGGGGATAGTGCGCGCCTCAATCACAGCTCCTCGAGTTGCGTAGCAGGTGCGTGGTCCAATGGAGTCTCCTGGCGTCGATCATCGTCATAGCGTCGGGTCATCGAAGTAGTTTGCAGGGTCCCCTATGACGCACGCAGGTGTGAAGGCTTGTTTGCTGGTATGCAGACGAGCTGGTTTCCCACTCGCTGGTTCGCTCGCTGGTCTGCTTCGCCGCCTGGGTAATTTGGCACTCCTTCAACTCTGAATTCTAACTCTTAAATAAACATACAGGGCTCCATATGTCAGACCTCCCCCCTAGAAAAGAGTTTAAGGAGTACAGTACATAATATTAAACATATGACATAAATAGATTCACCACCAGATTGGTAACAGCAAGATTATAATGAGGATATAAGAAGGATATCACCCAAAGTAGGCAACGTCTCCAGGTACCACATCAGAACATAGCCGGAACGTAGCTGGAGCGTTATTCGAACTGCAAGGCATCTCGCAGCTGAAGGCTTGAAAGCGCACTACTAAAGCATGATATTTACCTCGCTACAAGGGAGAGCTAATTGCCAAAATCCTCTCATTAAATTAATCTTACTGCTGTATGAGGCCAACCTGGTAAATGCAATCTTTTAATAGATACGTGATAGGCAATCGGCTAGCACGTTCTGGACCCCCTTAATATGTTTGACATCCAGGGAGTATTCCTGCAGCAACAAACTCCACCTGGTCAGTCGTTGGTTTTTCTTTTGGAACTTATGCACAAATTTTAAGGGGTGATGGTCAGTATACACAGTGATGGCACTAGAGGCAGATTGCACATAGACAGCAAAGTATTGAAGGGATAAAATTAATGCTAACAGCTCCTTCTCAATGACTGAATAGTTACGTTGAGTAGAATTACATTTTTTACTAAAATAGCACACCGGATGCAATACTTCACAGTCGTCTTCCTGTAGCAACACTGCACCAACCCCGGTATTGCTCGCATCCACTGCTAGGGAAAAAGATCTGTTAAAATCAGGAGCTCGGAGTACAGGATAATTAGATAAAATATATTTGGTAGCATTAAAAGCCTCCTCACATTCGGAGGACCACTCAAACTTCACATCCTTACGGAGAAGATCTGTCAGGGGAGCTGTTAACCTTGAAAAGTTTAAGATGAAATGCCTATAATAACCAATCATGCCTAGGTACCTTTGGATATGTTTCTTAGTGCTAGGAGTTGGAAATTCTAGAATAGACTCTACCTTTGCTTTAGGAGGTGCAACCTGCCCCTGACCTACCGTATATCCTAGATACTGGACCGTACTCTTTACAAAGGTGCATTTCTTAAGATTAACCACCAGATTGGCATCAGCAAGATTTAAGAACAGCAATCTAAGTTGGTAAAGATGCTCCTCCCATGACTGTGAAAAGATAAGAATATCATCGATGTAGACAACGCATCCAGGCACCCCTTCAGTCACCAAATTCATGAGGCGCTGGAATGTAGCTGGAGCGTTTTTCAAGCCGTAGGGCATTACGTTACAGCAGAAGGCTTGATTGTTGACTACAAAGCATGATATTTCCCTCACTCTAGGGGTGAGAGCTACTTGCCAATATCCCTTCATTAAGTCAATCTTGCTGATATAGGTGGCTGTACCAATCTGGTCAATGCAGTCGTCGATCCGTGGCAGTGGGTAGGTATCGTTCTTTGTGACAGCATTAACTTGCCTATAGTCCATACATAACCTATGGCTCCCGTCTGGCTTTGGCACAAGTATGACCGGACTACTCCACTGGCTTAAGGCCCTTGTGATCAGCTCATTTGATAAGATATAGTCAAGCTCGACCTGCAGTATACTCCTGCATTGTGGTGAGACACGGTAGGTGGATAGTTTAATGGGAGTTGCATCCCCTACGTCGATGTCGTGCAAGGCCAAAGAAGTGAGCCCTGGAGTATCACGGAACACACTGGGAGACTGAGATAAAACAGAGATTAGTTGGTTCGCTTGATCAGAGGGAAGATGACATAGTTTAGATGGTAATTCCCCCCAAGCTACTGAGTTATACTGAAAGTTGGATAGGCTACATGACAAGTCAAAGTCTGCATGGATACCTTCAGGCTCTGGAACAGTCTGTTGCGGGTCAGTAAGAGAACTGAAGACTTCGTCCGCACCAGGCTGTCCACAGGTCCTGACATTCACTGCCACAGTGTGAGAATCTGGAAGAGAGGAATCAGGGGACCTATGGTAGGGTTTCAACATATTTATATGGAATACTTGCGTGGGCTTTCTCCTGTCTGGGGTAGTTACAAACTAATCGGTAATGCTCACCCTCTGAATGATCTTATATGGGCCCCTGAACTTGGCAGATAAAGGTTGGCCAAAAAGGGGGAGCAGGACCAAAACCTCATCACCGGGCTGAAACTCCCTCTCACGGGCTTTTCTGTCATACCAGTTCTTCATGGAGCTTTTTAGCCACATGTCAAGTTTTGAGCTGCAAACTCACATGAGGATCTCAGCCGGGTTTTGAAATCTGAAACATACTTGAGGAGGTTTTGGTTCCCCTCCTGGCCAACTAGGCTATTCTGCAATAGTTGCAAAGGACCTCTTACCTGGTGACCGAAAACTAGCTCATTAGGGGAAAAACCCAGGGATTCAGTTGGAACCTCACGAGTAGCAAATAAAAGAAATGGTACCCCCTTATCCCCCTCAACTCCGGTCTCTGTACAATATTTGCGCAACATTCCTTTTAATGTCTGATGATATCGTTCGAGAACCCCTTGACTCTCTGGGTGGTAGGTGCTAGACTTAACATGCTCGATACCCAACTCCTTCAGGGACTGCTGGAAAATGTTAGAGGTAAAATTAGTACCTTGATCACTTTGCACCTCATGGGGGAAACCCATTCTGGTGAAGAATTTGAGCAGTTCCTTGATGACAGTTGGAACAGAGGTAGTCCTTAAGGGTAAAGCCTCTGGGTAGCGAGTTGCCATGTCCATAATAGTTAATAAATAATTGTTACCTTGGGAAGTCTTAGGCAATGGGCCTACAATGTCCACTACCACCCGAGTAAAAGGATTCTCGAAGACGGGCAAGGGCACCGGAGGATGTACAGGCACCTTCTGATTGGGTTTTCCTGTCATCTGGCAAGTGTGACACACTCTACAAAACTCCACTACATCTGCACGCATTCCTGGCCAGTGAAAGTGGGCTCTGATTCTGTCTAGAGTTTTTCTCACACCTAGGTGTCCTGCCAATGGTATACAATGTGCCATTTCCATGATATCTCTACGACAAGGTTTGGGGACTACTACTTGATGGACGTCCCAGGCCCCGTCATCGATTAGTCTGTGTGGCTGTCTCCATCTATGCCACAATACTCCTCCTTTGAGGTAGAAACATTCACCACCCTCCTTCTCACATTCCTCTTCACTCACGGCCCTGGCAGCTAACTCCTTGCATTCACGATCATCTCTCTGTAGCTCTACCAGGCCACTAGGACAATTTGGAGGGATTTCATGGTCATCGTTAGGGCCAAGATGAGCCATAAAGGTGTCAGATAAATCCACCTCAGTCACATCATCAGGCACAGTTGGAGCATCATTCACACTCTCAGCATCCCTTTCATCAACTCTTACATTCGGTACATTTCTGTCTGAGGAAACTGCTACTTGAGACATTGAACGTGTGACAGCACACACAGGGAAAACTGTTGGCATCTCCTTTTCGAGCTCACCGGTTAGTGGCTCGTTAACAGGGGAAAGTGACAAAATGGGGTCTGGTCGGACCTTCTCACCTGCTACATCATTCCCCAACAGGAGTGTTACCCCGGGCACAGGGATATCTTGGGACCTACACAAAGCTATGGTGGCCTCACCCTGTAGTAACTCGCATTCAATTTCGCCTTTTACCAAGTATGCATAAAATTGGCCTCCAGCACCTCTCATTATAACTGGTTTGCCAGGTGGGCACTCAGTGTAAGGATTCACCATGAGGGTGCTAGTAGAACCTGTGTCTCAGAATTTTTACCTCATGCATACAACCATTTAACTCACGTTGCCAGATGAAATAAAGGGACGGTAACTATCCTGCACTGATGGTGAAATTATTATTGGCTTAACCCTAGTGGGATGCACCACGCATGCTACTACACCCCTGTCTAGATGATTTACGTTAGCTGCTAGGTACTCCTTCTTTCGGGAGTCCTGTATTAAAGGAACTTTTGGTGCTAGGTACTCCTTCTGTCGGGAGTCCTGCATTAAAGGAACATATGGAGTTTGAGATACGGCGGAAACTGTCTGCCCCGATCTCTCGGTTCTCTTCTTGGCCTAGCACTGATAAGCTAGGTGGCCTCTCTTGCCACAAAAAGTACATACTTTAGGGGATACGGGAACGTTCCCTCTTTGAGCATTACTATTACTTTGGGCCCCACCTCTGTTACCATTGCCCTGAGTCGCATTTTTAGTTGGGGGAACAATTCTATTTTGGCTAGCTGGGGAAGATGTTACAGGCTTGTGACTGGGTCTGTCAGATTTGTGATTGGGATACTTAAAATTAGAACTAGAATTATCGTAGGGCTTCTTTCCACAAAATTTGTTGTTGAGCACGTATGTGTCAGCCATGTCAGAGGCGTCGGCAAGACAATCTACCTTTTTCCCCCTTAAATGATAGGCTACAGAAGAATCAATTTTCCATAGGAAATTTTCTAACAGGACCAACTCCTTCAGATCGTTGTAGCTTGTGACTTTCTTACTCTTGACCCAATGATTGAAAGTTTTAGTCATGGTCCTGGCAAATACCTTATGGGTTTCTTCTACTTTCTTCTGTTTTTTACGGAAAGATTGCCTGTAAGCCTCAGGCTGTAATTGATAGTTTTTAGGATAGCTTCTTTGAGATTGTCATAATCCTGCCTAACCTCTGCTACTTCTGACAAATACGTGGCTCGAGCCTGCCCTGTCAAAACGGTTTGTAACATAAAAGGCCATTGATCTCTTGTCCACTTCATACCTCCAGCATCTTCCTCAAACAAAACAAAGAAATCTTGCACATTATCCTCAGTGAAAGGTGGAATGACACTGGTCATGGTCAATCCCAGAGGGGGAGCAATTAAGGGAGCATTTGTATTGACATTTAGTTGAGCCGTACGATATTGATATTCACATTGTTCGGTCGTTGCTCTGGCTTTTATTCTGGCTTCTTCGGTATTTATTCTGGCTAGTTCTATACTTAGTCTGGCTTGTTCGGTCTTTGCTCTGGTTTGTTCTAGTTCGAATAATTGATCAACGGTAAAACCAGGTGGCAATTGTTCATCAAGTTGGCTAGGTTTACTCGAGATCCCACCAACTGCTCCGTCAGCCTCCTCGCCTTCTACAGGAAACAGGTGGGTTTTTATGGTCTGAGCCACCTCTACTTTGGACATGTTTGAGACAGTTAACTGGAGATGTGAGGCAAGCACTTTCAGTTCGGATTTTGACAGACGGTCCATATCAGGGGCTGTGGGTTCTGATTCTATGAAAACTCGAGCATCTTCGTCACTAATTAGATCAGGCATGATTAATATTTGGTTTTTAAGTAGTGAAACGGTTATGAACCTGAGTGAAACTGTATGAAACGAATCCTGGCAAGGTCGCCACTCTTCTGTTACGCATCTTGATCCTCAAGTGGTTAACTTGATGAATCTAGATAGCACAGAGATAATATCTCTGTGCTATCTAGATTCAGTCAATGAATATGGCATGTAATGTTGTGAATAAAAAAGAATAATGTTCCACAAACCTTCCTCTGTCGAATGGCGTTAAGTAGAGGTCTCTAGCCCCTCTGGTTGCATAATGGTGAGCGCGGGAAGACGAGTGCTTTTCGGCGGCAAATTCTTCCCGCGTTCGGACGCGTCACCCCGGCCATGGCTACGACGCACCTAGCCGCTCGTCGCGCCAAAGTATTTATCTCCCTTTGACGATTTTAGTGTTTGATATTGAGAATGTGATGTTTATTTGATATTTTCTAGTTATTTTGAGGCCAATTATATAAAATATGTTTATTAGGGTATCACTGTCACTGATATTGCTAATTTTCACTCGATACCGTACATTTTATTAGTAATTGAGGTAGGTTATTGTTGTATTAGGCACTGATTATTCGTTATCACAGGTGTTTATTATACTTTGGCCATCAAATATTAGGTCTTGTGTCACTTTCACTTTGATAAATATGCTTTAGAGAGTGTCACTGTCACTGATAATACTCATTTTCACTCGATACCGTACATTTTATTAGTAATTGAGGTAGGTTATTGTTGTATTATGCACTGATTATTCGTTATCACAGGTGTTTATTATACTTTGGCCATCAAATATTAGGTCTTGTGTCACTTTCACTTTGACAAATATGCTTTAGAGAGTGTCACTGTCACTGATAATGCTCATTTTCACTCGATACCGTACATTTTATTAGTAATTGAGGTAGGTTATTGTTGTATTAGGCACTGATTATTCGTTATCACAGGTGTTTATTATACTTTGGCCATCAAATATTAGGTCTTGTGTCACTTTCACTTAGTTATATGATTTGTAAACGTTTTATATACAATTTATTGTGTCTTTTTTCACTGATTTATATATTTCTATAGGTTCTAATCATATGAATGTCACTTGGTATATACATATGTGTCACTTTCACATATTATTATGGTGTAATTGTATTTGTATAAATGTTTTCATAATACATGACTTTTGTATAACAATAAATTGATTTACTTCCACTTTTTGCTTATACAGTATATATACTGTACATATTGTCATTATCTTTGGCACTTTCAGTATGATTATTAGAACTCCAGCTTGGAGTGGTAATCAAAGAAGCACTCTAAAGCACAGAGTGCCACCTTGCACTCCACACACTCCATGGTTGAATTTTTACCTGGCCTCGGCCTCACCCTGCTGTTGTAGCAGACATGGCACCGCTTCTGCTGTGTTCTTCCTGATTCATTCTGAGGCAGGGAACCAAGCCTGTGCCTAATCAAGTATTGAGCACACTGCAAGCGGTCAATAACGGCGGGCCCAGGATGTGCCACTGCCCTCTGTGGCGTAGCATACTTCTCCAGGAGCTCCGTCAACACCTGCTTTTGGAACCTCCGCAGGCTATTGAACTTCATGGGTGTGTTCACATTCCGAAGCTTGTATATGTTGTAGGCATTCAGAACTGACATGTCCGCCATATGCAGAAAGAACTTTTTGTATCATCTGCACGAGGTACGCAGGCAGTCAATGAAGCCTATCTGCATGTCGGACTTGTCCACCAGCCTCATGTTGATGTTGTAGTCCAGGACAGCATCGGTCTTGGTCACCCTGGCCTGGGTGCGGCGATCCACCTTGCCAGTCTCCACCATTTCCCCCTTGTGGATGGTGGTCAGGAGGTTGACCTTCCGCTGGTCGTGCCAGTGGATAACCAGAATGGGCCCCGACTTCTTCTTGAACACATCACCTTTTTTGGTCTTTGGAGGGAAAGGTGGCATGCCCTTCCTTTTCCCTCGTACTGTGCCTACAGTCCCCATCTTGCGCTCATGCAGGTACTGTGAGAGAGTGGGGGACGTGTAATAATTGTCCGTGTAGAGGACGTGATTCTTGTGAAAGTAGCGGTCCATCATGGCTTGCACCACTGCTCCGCCAAAGCCAATGAGGGGGTCCACAAGCAAGTCCCCTTCCTTCCCGCTGTAGACCAGGAAGTCCAGGACATAGCCAGTTTGGCAGTCGCACAGCACAAAGAATTTTATGCCAAAGCGATGTCTTTTTGAGGGGATGTACTGCCGGAAGCTGAGTTTTCCCCGGAACAGCACAAGAGACTCGTCAATGACGACCTTCCTGAAGGGCTTGAAGTAGGAGGTGAAGCGTTCTCGCATCATCTCGTATAACGTCCTAATCTTCCACAGCTTGTCACCGAGGGGGACGTCGGTGTTGGTGACAAGATGGAGCGCTGCGAGGATATCAAGGTACCGGTCGCGAGACATATATTTCCCAAAGGCAGGGGTGGATATCAGATCATTGGTGATCCAATAGTCAGGCAACCTATGCTTCTTGACATGAGGCATTAGCATGGTGAGTGCCAGGAACACCATGAACTCTTTATGAGTCACTGGGGTCCACTGCCTCATGTGGCCCTTGGTCACCTTGCCCAAAAAGTGGACCTGGAATTGGTGCTGCTTATTTGTCTCTTTGACAACATAGCCTACCACCTCCTCATCAAAGAAGGCCTCAAATAGTTCGTGTGGTGGAGCATTGGGGCCTGCAGGAAAATTGGGGGTAATGCCTGAACCCTCCAGTACCTCATCAAAAGCTGGCACATCAGAGTTGTATCCATCCCCATCAACTACGTCTTGCCACTGAAAAACGTAGAATGGGTCTTGTCTACGCTGACGAGGAGCTCCAGCTGGTGGCCCAGCACGCCCACGGCCAACTTGGGAGGCGCGCGCCCTAGGGCAGCGAGGGCGTCGGCCAGGGCGGCGGCCAGCACGACGGGCCGAACGACGCCGGGCCAAGCGGATGGGTCGAGGGTCGTCGATGTCCATATAGTCATCGTCAGAGTGGTCATCTTGCCCTGACGGTGGACCTATGTAATCAAGGCCAGAGTCTTCAGAGAGGTGCCCTTCATCATCAGTGGCCCCCACATAATCTGGCGGGGAACCAGTGATGCGTGGGCGGCGTGCGGGTGGGCGAGGTGGGGAAGGAGTGGCAGGTGAGGCTGTGTCCCCCCGAGGTCCTGGGCTCCTTGGCCTGCGACGAGTGACAGAAAGCAATGTTTCACTGTCACTAGGCCCAGGTATTGGTGATGCGAGCTCAAAGACTTCTTCAGGAAGACATGTTGAAGGCGGGAGAGGTGGGGAGGACCGTGGGGAAAGTTGCGGGGACGTATGGCTGGGGCCGGCAGGGGTGGACGCCGCGGGAGCCTCGAACAAAACTCTCTTACTTTTCTGAATTTTTTTGGTATATTTCCTACCTTTCCCCTTTTCGGCAGCAGTATGTCTCCTGTCGGGGGACCTAGGAGGCAAATAGACCGAAAGTGGGGGGTCCTCAACCCTTGGCAATGGTGGGGGTGGTGGGGAAGAATGCGGGGCATCCGGGTCATCTTGGGTGGCGTGGGTAGATAAGGGAGACAATGGCGGACGAGAAGGGTCACCACGCTCACCCTCACTCACAGCCTCATCCTCACCAAGTATTTTTGCTTGTTCCCTAGCTGCCGTGGCCGCCTTCTCAAGTATTTTCTGCTTATACAAGTTTAGCTTGAAAGGCGATTTACCTGGGGAAGGGCTTGGAGTCGTGTCACTTATGCGAAATTTGGTGAGTGACCTTGAACTCTCCCACTCACTCATTCTCTCAAGTTCACTGTCTTTAGGTAAACCAGCTTCCTCAACAACTGGTACATCACCTTCATCACTCTCATCACTGTCATGTTCTCTCGCAAATCCCAGGAATTGCTCTTCTTTCTCACTCTCATGGCCATAATCACTCGACTTATAGTTACTGGAGTCGTAACTGACTATATCATCAACACTATACTTGGCATCAGCACGCTCATATAGTCTCAATGTCGTCTCAATACCTCCGGGAGATAACACATTTAGGCGATGGCGTCGGGGTAAGGCGCGACGAACTAGCAAGGGCGTCGTAGGAAGCACGGTATCGGACACAGCGGAATCACTATTTGGCGTACTGTCCATGATGGCGTCGGGGTAGATACTGTTGTTGTGGCGTCGTTTACGCCGGGTGGCGCCACCTACCGTCCCATGATACCAAAAATGTACGCGCGGCATTCGAAAGCACGCACGCAAGCAATGGGCGTTCAAGAGCCCTTCCGGGTTGCGCGGGCCGAGTTTGTTATGGGCGTTCAAGAGCCCTTCCGGGTTGGAGGGGTAACAGCCATGTTAGTCTTAGGCGATATTACTAATATGAGACAATAGTATCACCGTTCTTGTTCTTACCAGCAATGTAAGCAAATGAAAGAACTTGTAAGTATTAATATAAAACAATAGTATTACTTTTATCATAACCCAATTACTTAAAGAGTTGCTTTAGTACAAGTTAGTCAACTAAAATAGTTAAGTACATAATAGTAGCATTAACGTTAATTCTTCCCAATCACATATCTCACTAACCAACATAACGTAAGTGTTTACACCGAACACACTTAACACACACTTATATAATCTGACTGACAGTCACAATCCCATTATAATACTTCACCCCGTCTTCCTCCAGCTGCAAGTTCACCTTTCCAACTCCAAATGAGACTGATTTGAATGCCCACTACTCAGGTCTTATATACTAGACAATGATGGTGTACGAACGAATCAGGAGGCGGGGGATAGTGCGCGCCCCAATCACAGCTCCTCTAGTTGCGTAGCAGGTGCGTGGTCCAATGGAGTCTCCTGGCGTCGATCATCGTCATAGCGTCGGGTCATCGAAGTAGTTTGCAGGGTCCCCTATGACGCACGCAGGTGTGAAGGCTTATTTGCTGGTATGCAGACGAGCTGGTTTCCCACTCGCTGGTTCGCTCGCTGGTCTGCTTCGCCGCCTGGGTAATTTGGCACTCCTTCAACTCTGAATTCTAACTCTTAAATAAACATACAGGGCTCCGTATGTCAGAATATATATATATATATATATATATATATATATATATATATATATATATATATATATATATTGTGTCATGCCCCAGCGAGGGTTCGAACCCAGGCCAGTAATGCAGCACTCCAGCACCTAACCAACTATACCACCGAGGAGCTTTATTAAGCCTATACGGGTTAAGCTTTACAAAATAATTCGATTGTAGCTGGAATTACAAAATCATCATCATATGCGATAAACACACTCCTTTGTAGGGATGCAACTGACGCCATTTTTAACATAATTAGTTGGATTTTTATATACTATATGTGCCTTGTTACAGAACAGGCATGTACACTTAGAAGATGCCTTTTAAATGACACACATGTTATATATGAAGCACAACAAATCCGACATATCATCATCATTATAATATAATGGTGCTATTTGCATCCCTACAATGGATGATGTTTATCACTGATATGTTTTTCCTTTCCTTTCTCTGGAATCCTTGGGGTGTAGAGGGGGGAGCACAGCTGATCTAGGGTTGGAAGGTATTCTAAATTTGGCGAAAGGTATTGTATGTTAAGGGTGCCAGTATTGTTAATATTTATGAATAGGTGTTGTGAATTATATGTCCATGCTAACTGAACCGTTGCTCCATCATTATAACAGTTAGTTTCTTATTGAATATAATACATGGTACTATGGTATAAAAGCGCTATTGTAGTAGATATTGTTAATGATATAAGTATGGAACTCTTAATACGGTGAATTACTTTATAGTAATAGTATGAGTAACACTGACCTGTTGATATTAAAGGTTGTTGAGCACCCTACCATCGGCGTCTAGCAGTTTTCCATAATACTCTTAAATTTAAACTTCAATGTTATAATGGAACCGTTTATTACTTTTTATAACCGTTTTGGCTCTGCGAACAACGTTGGTCTTTGTGTTGAATGCCATAGAGGCAGCCGCTTAGGAGAAGTAGTGTTTCCAAGGTTCCATAGACGACATCATTCAATTCAGCAAAACGCAGCCCTCTTCCTGGCGGAATCAGGAAAAACAAGTTTATCAAATTAGTTAGCGTGACAAATCATTACATCTTAAATACAATTTTCTGCTAATGACTATGATAAAAAAAACTCTTGATGTTATCCAATTGTATAGCTTTATGCCCCTTTCCCACTGATGCGATTTCATACAATTTTCATCGCAGACACCAAGAAATGGGCACATTCGTGACATGTCGCAACAAAATCTTTAACCCTCGCAAGATAATCGTTTGACTCGCAAGGGCCCTCGCGGGTCATCGCAAATGTTCGCATTGTTCAAAATTTGGGACGAGGTTTTGCGAGGGGTTCGAACCCTCGCAAGCATCGTCGAACATTGCCGAGGGATCGGCGAGGCCCTCGGAGACATCGGCGAGACATCAACGAGGGTGTCGCACGAAAAAAAAGCATCGCCGAGACTATACCCGCCACGGGTATACTTCGCAGAGGCGTGCAAAGGGCTGTGCGACGTAGATGAATGCTCGGAAAACACCTCGCCGAGGCCAAAGAGTACCTACGGCGAGGTGGGTAAAAATAAAGGATTAGGCCTATAGTGAACCTGTCAACCCTTTTTTCTATGCATCTCTCGTAAGGGGATTCACCTGTTTTTTGTTCTCCTTCTCTCCTTCTCTGTCTTTCTCTGGCTTGTATCCATTCGGCCCCATTCAGCCAACTGTTTTAAGACGTTTATCCCCATCCAAGTATCGATATCTTCCTGGCGAGCGCTAGCGAGCCAGCATTGTATGGAGAAATCCGGCTTCGCCGGAATTTTGTTTCTATCAAAAAATTTACAAATTTAGCTTGCTCTCAAAACAAAAATATATATATGTTGGCTCGCTACCGCTCACCAGGAAAATATTGAAACCTGGATGGGGGTAAGCATCTTAAAACAGTAGGCTGAATGGGGCCGAACGAATACAAGGCAAAGAGAGAGAGGGAGAGAAAGAGAAAACAAAAAAGTGAGGAGATAGGGAGAGAAAGAGAAAACAAAAAAAGCGAGGTGGGCTCAATTAAGCCGTAACGTAAACATACGGCAAGGACATTGCCAATCTCCGAATTAAGGGGAGATGGGTCGTTTTTCTGGTCCCCTTTCTTCCTCATGGTTAACCCCATTAGTTTTCATATTTATGACGTTCAGCCCGTTAGTTTGGCGATTTTAAGACATTTCACCCCATTTTGTTGTCAATAGTAAGACTTTTCGTGTCATTTAGGCGTCGAAATTTTCCTGGCTAGCGATAGCGAGCCTGTACTTTTTGAGGAACCGGCCTTCGGCCAGGATATTTTTCTGTCGAAAAATTTACAAATTGATCTAGAAGGAGGGAGGGTGTTGGGGGGTGCTTATATGCTTGATGGAGGTCTAGGGATGAAACTAAATAAATCATAAACAAATAGATAAATGAGCAAATATGACGCCCATCTTAAGGGCAAACGGGGGGGGGGTTTGTTTGGTCATTCATTCTTTTATTTCTTAGTTTCCTCACTAGACCTCCATCAAACTTAAAACAAAAAACTCTAGACCCCCCCTTCAAGATAAATTTGTACATTTTCGACGAGATGGGTTGGGTATCACTTAATTCGCCGTTGCAGAACAATGAGAACATACGCCGAGGATTCGTTCATCCTTTGAATTATTTCTCAATATTTTATTCAATTGTGACAGTTCTCGCCGAGGTCATCGGCGAACCATCGCTCAATTTGCCGATGACATCGCATAATGTCGCAGATTACGTCCTATCCATCGGCTAGTGTAAACTTGTCAACGTTTTTTTAACGGCCAAATTCGTTGACGTCGCACAAATTCGTTGCGAATTGACAAAACTACGTCCTCGGCGACAACAATTGTATGAAATCGCGTCAGATTCAATTATGCATTTCTTTTCTGTTGTCTGGCTATCATCAGCCAATTGTATTCAGAGTAGGAAGGGTATATGGAAGTCAGAGGGTATATTGAGACAGGAGTTACTCTTATAATTCCCACAGCTCCATCCTAAATTGTATAAGATCGTCTAATGTTATCCAGAATAATTGTCATAATGAGTCAAAATCTTGAAAGGGTTAAGAAAGACCTCTCACACACTGAGGAACAATGCAATCTTGACCAAGATTTTTTTTTAGATATTGTTTACTTGCCAAATATATAAAAGGAAGGCGTAAACGGTATTATATATATATGTATACAGTATATATATATATATATATATATATACTGTATATATATATATATTCTGACATACGGAGCCCTGTATGTTAATTTAAGTGTTAGAATTAGAGTTGAAGGAGCCAAACTACCCAAACGGTGAAGCAGACTACGAGCCCGCATACCTGCAAACCAGCCTTCACACCTGCGTGCGTCATGGGGGACCCTGCAAACTACCTCGATGACCGATGCTATGACGTATGATCGACGCCAGGAGCTGTGAGTGGACCAGGCACCTGTTATGCGACTCGAGGAGCTATGATTGGAGCAGGCACCAACCCCCGCCTCCTGATTCGTTCCTACACCATCATTGTTTGGTATATAAGACCCGAGTTGTGGGCATTCAAATCAGTCTCATTTGGAGTTGGGAAGGTGAACTTGCAGCTGGAGGAAGACGGGGTGAAGTATTATAATGGGATTGTGACTGTCTGTCAGATTATATAAATGTGTGTTAAGTGTGTTCGGTGTAAACACTTACGTTATGTTGGTTAGTGAGATATGTGATTGGGAATTAACGTGAACGCTACTATTATGTGTTTAACTATTTGATTGCGAATTAACGTGAACGCTACTATTATGTGTTTAACTATTTGATTGCGAATTAACGTTAACGCTACTATTTATGTACTTAACTATTTGATTGGGAATTAACGTGAACGCTACTATTATGTGTTTAACTATTTGATTGCGAATTAACGTTAACGCTACTATTATGTACGTAACTATTTGATTGGGAATTAACGTTAACGCTATTATTATGTACTTAACTATTTTAGTTGCCTAACTTGTGGACTAAAGCAACTCTTTAAGTAATTGGGTTATGATGAAAGTAATACTATTGTTTTATATTAATACTTACGAGTTCTTTCATTTTCTTTGAATTAAGCTTACATTGCTTAACGGTGCTTAGTACGGTGATGCTATTGTCTCGTATTAGTAATATCGCCTTAGACTAACATGGCTGTATTAATATTACTTCTAGTGATTTCCTAAGCTGAAGAAAATTCTTTTGCTTCAAAATATTATTTTGCTTTTCATATTATTTGAGTGAGACCTGAATCGAATCTATGAAGCGATCCGGTAACTTTATTTACTCATAATCAAAACCTCAATGTTACGTGGTTAAGAAATACATTTAACTAATTATTAAATATATATCTAACTTTTTATGTGACTTTGATATAAATCCTGTTGATAATAATAATATAATACTATTAACGTAAGACAAGAACCAAGAATAATTACATTAAATATAAATAAAAGGACATATAAGAAAACTATCTATTCATTTTAAAAAGGGTAAGAGACAGAAATATTCTTCCTTTAACCCGGCAAGCGCGATAGGCCTCACGGAAGGCTTCCTATAGGGAACGCGATAGGCCTCACGGAAGCAGGACCATAAAAAAAGCCTTCCAAAAAAAAAAAGGGCCTATCAAAACAAAGGATTTTGTCTCTAGGTGAGATAATTCCCCTCTAGTACTCATCCATGTGTTTCTCACCCTTCCCCCTCCCCTCCCTCCCCACCTTATTCCCCCCTCCCCCCCCTCGTCAATTATCACCTATTTATCCACTTATTATCATCATTTATCGGTTATTTTTCTCTCCCGCGATAATGTAGCACAAGTGGGTTGCATAAAAGATCGTTATGCAACACCCAGACACCGGCACACACCGCCCCGCTCGTCTCAGTTGACTCCCAGACAGCGAGAGGGGAGGGCTGCCTGTGTCTCTCTCTCGCCTGAGATTATGACCGGGTGGCCAATATCTTCGTTTTTCACCACCCAAATGCTTTTCCCACTTATTTTAGCACTCTTGAAGGTTCATATATACATCATATATGTCAAATAAAAGCATACCGAAAACAAATAATGGTTTATATTGTAAATATAACGAATTCTGTCAGAATCCAGGGCTAGAAATGCACAAATAACTACCCTAGCACCTAGGTCTATATCGCGCTTGTCAGGTTAATATTTATCTTTCAAGACTTTTTATAAAATTAATAGTCCTTCTTTAGCTATAACTTATTCGGTTCATAACCATAGCCTACTAAGCTTCGGTTAAATAATAATTCTTTATAAATACTACATGACTTTAATTAGTTTCAGTATTTGTCATAATTAAAGAGTATCAGTCAATAAAGGATACTAAGTCCTAAGATCCAAAAGGAAAGGAAGCAACAACAGGAAATTATTTTATTAGATTTTACTTTTGTTTTGCCTTCAGCTGACTGATACCTTAATATATATCTCTGTGCTATCTAGATTCATCAAGTTAACCACTTGAGGATCAAGATACGTAACAATATATATATATATATTGTTACGACTGGGGTTCAAATATATCAGGGCTCTTATTCATTGGACTAGTAATGGCATAAATGTTACAACGGAAAGCGCTAGCTCCAACCTCTGATGTATATTCCCAGTGAACAAAGAACACAAATATTCTACAGAGTTCTATATGCAATAATAGGCTATCAAACTCTCAATAAATGTGCGTCTACTCTAGGTTTAATGTTATGTGAAAACAGCCTATTACTACCTATAACCGAAGGTGCTTGGTTATGGTATGCAAAGTAAGGTGGTAAGAGAAGTTACAGCTTACGTTACTTTAATCAATAAATGTCAGGCACTCCTGCATGAAAGAAAGTGCACTAAAGTCCTTCAACACTAACAAGGAATCTTCTTTAAATGTTAGATGCTATAAAGATGCTCGTATCGGAAATGGAACCCAAAAAGGCAGGCAGCGGAACAATGCTCGTGCAGGCTATGCACACAAAAAGGCAGAATATATATAATGCCGTCGGAGCCAAGAATATCCTAAACACAACAACAATAATAATAATCGCCACGACAATGCAGTATTCCTATCAACAAAAAGAGCCTAAGTCGTTTGTGTCTCAATACATCAAACTAGGCTGCGAAATGCTTGTGTAATCATAAACGGGTATGCATAAAAAGAGTACTTGGTTTAATATACTTAATGTCTACTATGATTGATAAAGTCTAGCTAGAGTCAATGATACGAGATACTGGTGCGCATGGCATGCCGCATAGCCTAGTGCAAATCTCAAGTCTGTGCGTCAAATATTACGTTATAGGGAAGGGTAGCTCTCTTGAGAAACCTTAATACCGAAGTATTAAGCGTTCTCCTGGCGTACCTCAAAGACAAACAACGAGCTTAGAACAGTGCAGAATGGTATAGGCAAAAAGCCCTCATTCGTGCATGCTCTACTCTCAATGGCACACAGACTAGAATTTACTCAATCAACTCCAGTTCTCAGGTATGTCGTGCAGCTTTTAACTAAAGCCAGCACTCATAGGAAACAATACCTTATAATATCAGACTCCTAGTCTAGCATTATCTAATCCAGCAGAACACTAATATTTATAGGAAGCGGTACTAAACAATATGGATGCTAACCAATGCTTCGTGATCAACTTATCTTAACAACTAAACATACATAGGTTATATCAGACCTTAACGCACAATACAACTGGCCAGCATGAAGCTGATTTTGCAGGGTTAACCAGAGGGGATATAATGTTAATAAAAGGTGGTGAAAGATAAGGAAAATGAGAGAGATAGGCAGAGGAAAAGATTCTCAGGTACAGAGCAGGGGACAGGTAGCAAGGGAAAAAGATGGGTGCGTTCTAGAAACCAGATCTGAGGGAGAGAGTGGCGAGGAACTGTATATATACTCGCACCAGCTCGAGCCGCGTGGGAAAAAAGCGGTTACAAGTCCTCTAGCCACTAGCAAGGGAGCTAACAGCATGGGAAGGACCTCTCTCAACCAACCCCCACGAGGCAGCCAGCCGTGACGTCATCGAGCGGGACAAAAACACTGCGCGCTCCCTCTCACTCTGTTCTACTCTCTCTCTCTCTCCCAGATCCCATCATTACTAGTTAATGATAAAACATATACTTTACAATTAAATATATAAAGCCTTGACATGGGTGAAAACAAAGAGCCTTTCTGGACTGCCCATGACACAAGCTTTCATATGAAATAAAGCACACTCTAATACACAAACTGTAGCCCCATCCACTGCCCTGGCGATCCTAGCGAGTCACTGTAGGACAAGCCATGCGGTTCTAACGGAGTGGTTAACGTCACAATATATATATATATATATATATATATATATATAAATTATATGTATACAGTATATATATATGGATATTATGCAAAATAACAACTCCTCGATTACGGGATTCCTGTCTCATGGAATTATTTTGTTTCGCTCTTACCTTACTCAGGGGATCTTACTGATGTGCGGATAAGTGCTACTTTTCTTATTTTGTCAATTAGATTTTCACTCCCCTATAACATTATCAGAGTTATTTTTGTACAGCCAGTCCAGGACACTTTGTTTTCATTCTAGCCTCCTTGGAGGCTCCTCCCCGATGTTCAGCAGCCAATCAGAGTGGAGCTTTACCTATAAGAAGTCAGTACATTTGTATTGGTACTTTCCTGTTATCGACAGCCAAAGCTGAAGGTTGCAGAGTGAACACCATAAACTTTATCCAATTTATTTTTTATAGTTATAATACCCAATCAGCGGGGGTGTGAGGGTGGCAGCCCCTACCCATTATACTAGGATAGGTTAGGTAAGGTTGTTAGGTTAGGCGAATTGCTTTTCAAATTTTCACTAATTCGAGTAAACTCCTAGATTGTTGGGGTATATGATTTACAATTAACAATGCACATGCTAATAAAAAGTGCTTTCCGCAGTTTCTAACAATTAAATACACACTTACAAACCATTACAATATAAACATAAATAATATACAAATAAAATAACAGGAGTTGTTGTTTTGCAGAATTACCATAATATATATATAATCAGACACTTTGAATTCATAATATTCATACAGACACAAGTTCAGACCTCAATACTACTGGTAATACATTCGTACAATATAGTATTACTAAGCATTATACTTTCCATCCGAGGCTGTTTGTTCGTTTTTCTTTGCTTAGGTATTTTTTTCTGGGTGGGGATCGCAAGCCCACCGACCTAACCTCTTTAGTCGCCTCTTACGACACGCAGAAGGCACGTGGGGCATATTCTATTCCCTTACCCCCAGGGGTAAGCGAAGCATGGACGTTGGTTGAGAGACTCAGACCAAGAGTGAGAGCATTGGAAATGAATGACC
The DNA here is from genome assembly GCA_032716605.1 of Paralithodes platypus. Classification (NCBI taxonomy): domain Eukaryota; kingdom Metazoa; phylum Arthropoda; class Malacostraca; order Decapoda; family Lithodidae; genus Paralithodes; species Paralithodes platypus. The sequence goes on from CM064480.1 coordinate 7,512,153, forward strand.
TAAGAAGTGCATGCGGAGTTACATGGAGGGATAGACAGACTAATGAGTAAGTAAGAAGGAGGTGTGGTGTGGAGGTAGATGTGCTGGAAAGTGTGAAAAGGAACAACTTGAGATGGTTCGGCCATATGGAACGTATGGAAAGCGAGAGAATGACTAAGAGGGTGTACGAGAGCGAGGTGGAGGGACAGAGAGGGAGAACTAGACCGAAAGAGAGGTGGAAGGATGGAGTTAGGAAGTATATGAACGAAGGCGGTGCTGGTTGGGGGGAGGGGCGTCGACTGACCGGGGACAGAGGTGCATGGGGGCGGTTCGTTCGTGGCCACACCTTCGGGGATCACGGCGTCAGGCAATAGATAGATAGATATACTTTCCATCAACACTTTAAGCCAAATTATTATGATCAATATACAGGTATCTTGAAAAGAACCATTCACTTATTAGTTGTGTAATCCCGCCACACCGTCTCGATTAAACTGATTCGAATTCCCACCCTCCTGCCACCACCACACTCACGTTCCTGCCACTTTTATTAATATGTTTATGTATAGTTATGTATTAATATTTATTGTAAACCTCTTCATTCCGTATTCCTTTCATATTCAACGTCTTTCTGGGAAATATATTAACTTTGTAGTAATGCAAATATACAAGAAAATTTAAGTTCACGACGTTCCTCGCCTCGACCAATCATGTTTTTCCTTTCACGCACCTTTGAGTGGTTTGAGTGGTTCATTCATAAAACTATGTTGTTTACTATGGATGAAATGCCACACACCTCCACACACCACAACATGTTGTCGCAGGACTAAGTTGGCCAACTGTACTTCTTCATTCCTCAATCTGTCTCCATACGTCACTCCTCCGCACATATACTTCTCATGCAGCTCATCCATCACATCCAACCATCTTTTCTTGTACATTTAGACCCCCTGTCTCAGTCCCATACATCACTGTTGGTACAACTATCCCATTATATAATGCTCTTTTAACTTTCATTCCGAGATTTCTCACCACCCACATACTTCCCATTGATCCAAAAACTTTCTTCCCTCACACACTCTCTGTCTTACTTCCATTCCCACACCTGCATCCCTGTTTATCACTCCTAGATATTTATAATACTGCACTGGTTCCAGCATATCCTCGTCCTGTCGTGCATTTAGATTAACACATCGCAAAATAACACTGTGTTCTGCCTCTGGTATATAATTATCCTAGGTTAGTTAATTTATTTGCAGAGATATGATTATCTGTAAATGACGAAATTCGGGAGTTTACACGGATCTATGCTCACGGAGGCCATAAATGACCTAAGCCTACTTATTTTCACAATAAGAACTGAACCACTTGGTTTAGAGATTTCTAGTCTTCACCTATCGCAAGATAACAATGAGTACTGCCTGGATATATATACTGTATATCCTAGGTTAGGCCATTATTTTTACGTATTTATAAGCGCGCAAAAATCCAGATAATTTGAAGATTCATCCGGATCCAGCGTTGGCGGGAAGGTTTAAGTCGCTGCTCGGCAATGGTTAATTTATAGCAATGCAGCTGTTCTCAAATGTTGAAAAAGAACCCGTTTGCAAGACTGAAATGCAGACAAAGAATGATAATGACTGCTAAACAGACATAAATAGGGTCCAGAAATATGTATAGTAACACCAAACTCTAATTCAATAATGAGTGAGTGCATTATATTAGCATAATTATAATAATTGAGTTTCGAAACATTAGATGTATATACTGTACAGTAGATCTATACACTGGGTTTCATTTGGGGATTTTTTTTTTTTATGTTGGTGTTCTTCAAATTCTGACCAAGACTGCAATATTATTTAATATGAATGGTCTTTGTTATGAATATAAACTCATTGTAATTTAGTATAATTATGAATTATACTGTATATGTGTAATATTATGTATCTATGTAATATTGTGTATGATTTTTAATATGTATTATGACTATTAGTTTGATTTATTCTGTTTTTCTAACGCATTATATAGAAATAAAGCATGTGTTCGAGTTGATAATATAAGGCATAGACTATAGTAGATGTGGACTGGACACGAAAATGGAACTTTGCAGTAAGGAACCCAAAATCGGAGAACGAACCCCCAAGTTCGAGCTTCAAAACCGCGAAAATGTCACATTTTTGCGGTTTCGAGATTCGAACTTGGGGGTTCGTTCTCCGATTTTGGGTCCCTTACTGCAAGTTCCATTTTTGTGTCTAGTCCAGATCTACTGTAGTCTATGCATAAGGATATATTGATATCACTTGTCATGAACCTCCATCAAGGGACTGGAGTTCTCGAAAAGGGGCTCCAGTCCTGATAGGTGACAGATATTGTAAACGATCTTCATTCTGTAAAGTTAGAAAGTTAGTGCAACGCCATTGTTCTGGCCTCTATAAGATATGTATAGGATATCAATTGTTGACATAGCCTCGGCCTCGTTGCAAGGATACTTTGTTCTGTGTTCGTGGAACTACAACATTTGCGAATAGAGGTTTCCTCCTGTCTGGCGTTGGGTTAGGGTGTCAGTGGATGGTCATGTAGTTTGGTCTCTTCATGGGAGGGAAGGGGTAAGAATGGGTGACAGACAGGCACCACCCCGTTCCTACCTTCTGGGGTAGTAAGAGTAGGGGGTAACCCCTAGCCAAGGACTTTCACTTCTGGGTGTACATTGAACAATATTATGTACAGTATTATGCTAGATTTTCTGTGAGTATTATATCTGAAGATAATAGTGAAGTCATTCTAATTATAGTTAACATGTGGTTATGTAACATTATAAGATTGAAGTTTACTGACTGTAACTTGCTAAATTGTAGATTATAGGATTGTGCAATTGTAATTTTTATTGAAGAGAGAATGATCATTTGTTACAATTTAATGAGAGGGTTTGTGTTCTGGTTTGTAGTTGAGAAGGAATGTCTTCTTTGGAACTGCCCTGTCTACATGCTGACTTATGTTATTTAATACATAGGAATCTGTTATACCTACGCTCAAAGGGAAGGTGTGGTGTAGTGGTCTTGCTACTGGACTGGTCATCTAATGGTCCCGGGTTCGAATCCTGATGTATCAATGGGAATATATTATTGGGATGGAATTTGTGCTGTACCTAGTCTCAGTGCATTACGACAAAGCCCACCAAATTGCCAACAATATACCCTCATTATTCCCTGATTAAATAGCGCTGTATGAATATTCCCATATTCAAAATATGCTACAGGGGGAGCAATGCCTAGCGAGTTAATTGTTCATTAAGTGGCATTCTGAGAGTGAGGGTCCAAGTCTAGGGGATGAGACAGTGATGCACTGGGACTAGGCAGCTCCAGAGATGGGGCTGCTTCGAGCCATGGGTGGGAATCCGGGCCGTGTGCATCTTGAGAAGGCAATATAGTAGGGGATGTTTATCTCAAAGTGCTTCACATGTCTCACTCCCTAGACTGGAACGAGACCTCACAGGCTTTGCTGTTGAATGTACAGCTCTCAGCCTATGCCCGAGAGGGAGTAGATGGAATAAAAAAAAAGAAAAAATGGTTGATGGCAGCTACATAAAGATTTATTGACCAGACTTTTGTGTCTGCTATTTATTATATCTGTATCCTGATTTTCAGTTATGGTTCTTTTCTGCCTATATTTACCTTCACTCCCTATCTCTTCATTAAACTCTCTCTCTCTCGCTCTTTCTCTCTATTTCTCTCTCTCCATATATCTATCTATCTATCTATCTATCTATGTCTATGTACACTCGGCTACCATAGTCTCTAGCCCACCCTCCTCTCTGGCAAGAAGTGACGCCGGAATCTTTTCTGGACGGAGGTCTACAGTGATGGTTAGGGGTAAAATTGGGGAGAGAGGGCAACGCACACACCAACACGTGTGAAGCATTTGAGGTCTTCGAATCCTGCCTTAATTGCTTCACACTGTGTTCGTCTGTGCGTGGCCCTCTCTCCCAAACTCCACCCCTCTAACTTTACAGTGGCCGCCGTCCAGAAAGGGTTCCGGCCTCACCTCTTGCCAGAGAGGGAGGGGATAGAGACTATGGTATCCAAGTGTATATATATATCTTTGGGTGCCTGTCTGCTTCTCTATTGATCTATCTCTCCCTCTCAATATCAAAGACTCCCAATTCAGCAGTTTTATCAACCTCACACAGTACTGTATATCACAACCTCGTTAGTGATATTATTGGAAAATCATGTGTGTTTGTGTGTGTGTGAATGCTGGTACTGTACCATTAGACTGAACTACATACAACAAAGGTTAAATAACAGCTTATGTCCTGTTCAAGAAGTTGAAAGCCAACTAAAGTGTAAATATATAGAGATTAGTTTCAGCTTCTACATCCCCTTAACAAAATTTTGTTTGGTGCAATAGTTGGAAACACGAGGTCAGAGGTAAAATTCTATGAGGAGGAATATGTTATATTGACAAATAAATATAAGCACATGATGTGAGAGCAGGGAAATAAATGCAGAGATCGGTTGACATAAAGGGAAATATGCATGGCCCTCAAAGCGAAAAACATAGTTTGTGAGAATGTTTGACAAAACTGTAGTAAGTCAATATCATAATTAGCTAGGTTTTAAAGTGCACGTCTTTCTAGATCTAACCTTGGGTGCAGTCCCCTCAACGTTCATAACATTGCATATTTTTACCCAGCTTAGTTCATCCATCCTCTCCACATAACCCAACCATCCAAGACAGCTTGTACAGTACATATCTCATCACTGATACTCTTAATAGCTAACGGTCTCCACAGCTCTTAACTAGATAGACTATTTTGTAGTCTGGTCCCATATATCCATCTCACCAAATAGATAGATATTATAAATAAGAAGTATGGTTTATAAACCTAACAACCCAGTGAAAAATAGGAAGCCAGACAGGCTCAGAACCCATTGACGTTATGACAAAACTGTGTTGTCAAGCTGTGGGAAATATAGAACAGAAACAAAGCCTAGGCAAACTCTTTCGTCTCTGTCTATCCTCTAACGTCTTCCCTTCATGCTGGAAGTTTGCTCTCATTCAACCTGTCCCAAAGAAGGGTGACCGCTCTCAACCCTCTAACTATCGTCCAATTGCTCTCATCTCTTGTATTTCTAAAGTTTTTGAAACTATTCTTGCTTCCAAATTTCTTAAGCATTTATCTTTTCATAATCTGCTCTCAGATCGCCAGTATGGCTTCCTTAAGGGTCGCTCTACTGGTGATCTTCTTTCTTATCTTACTAACTCTTGGTCATCCTCCTTTCGGGACTTCGGTGAGACTTTTTCTATTGCACTAGACATATCGAAGCCTTCAATAGAGTCTGGCACAAATCTTTAATTTCTAAACTACCCTCTTTCGGTTTCTATCCCTCCATCTGTGCCTTTGTCTCTAATTTCCTTTCTGGCTATTCCATAGCTGCGGTTGTGGACGGCCATCGCTCACTTCCTCACCCTACAAACTCCGGTGTTCCTCAGGGCTCTGTCCTATCTCCTATTCTCTTTCTAATTTTTATAAATGATCTTCTCAACTGTACCTCAATTCCCATCCATTCATACGCAGACAACTCAACCTTACACTACTCCATTAGGTTTTTCAGAACGCCCAAGCCAGCAATTCCTCAATGACAAATGGAATGAAGCCATAGAACTCTTAAATTCTGATCTAACTACTATCTCCAATTGGGGCAGAGAAAACCTTGTTACCTTTAATGCTTCCAAAACCCAATTTCTCCATCTATCTACCCATCAGGAACTCCCAGCGGACTATCCCTCATTCTTCAACAATACAAAAATCAATCCTTCATCTTCTCTCAATATTCTTGGTGTCTCTTTTTCTTCTCCTCTCAGTTGGAAGGACCATATTACCAGTCTTGCTAAGGCAGCCTCCCAGAAGCTGGGTGTGCTCAACCGCCTTAGGGGGTTCTTTACCACTGCACAGTTTCTTGCTCTGTACAGGGGCATAGTGTGTCCTTGTATTGAGTATTGTTCACATGTGTGGGGAGGTTCCGCTCACACCGCACTCCTAGACAAAATTGAAAGGAAGGCCTTTCGTATCATTAACTCCCGTCCACTCACCAACTCTCTGCAATCTCTCTCTCTCCGCCGCAATGTTGCATCTCTCCCGCTATTCTATCGCTTCTATAATAATCAGTGTTCCTCAGAGCTTTCCCAGTGTATACCACCTCCTTTACGTAGGGCACATGGTACCCGTCTTGCAACACAATCCCACCCCTACTCAGAAGCTTTCTTCTATTCAACAGCTGAGCTCTGGAACTCTCTCCCAGAATCAGTATTTCCCTCTTCCTATGACTTAAATTGCTTCAAACTCTGTGTGTCCAGGCATTTTGGCTCGAACGTCCCTTGATTTTGGCTCTGTCACTCTTTCAACTATGGGGGAGGCACGCGCTATAGGCAGTTCTGCCTTTTGCCTCCCTCACTCACAATGAAAACACAAAAAACAAAACAAAACAAAAACAGGTACAGCTAACAGGTACTACGGGTTTGTCGACAAATGTGCAAGACAGAACTCTCTAATGCAAATGTTAACAACAATTTAAAGCCAAACACCATGATTCGCTGTAAAAACACAAAATATGTGTTGATAAAATTATAACATATAAGTTTAAATTGCATTTGACGAATGACTGCACCTTAAAAGTGTTTGGAATGGCGAGACAATACATTACGTCATAATCTCTCTATACTACTATATTCAGACATAATGGTCTGTTCGTTATGTATCATAAAAGGGTATCAACGCAATACAGTTCTTTGAAAGAAAAACAACATATACAGAAGTATTTTATTATCTTACTGTATTCGTTATACCTAAACTAGTTTAGTATAACTTATGATTACAATTATCAGGATGATCTATTTACAAACAGGTTCCAACTAACGTTAACAATTCCTACTATTAGATACCTAATGTATATATGTAATCTACGGAGGTCACTAATGAAAATTAATGATACATAATTACTTTGAAACAGCGAAACTTTGACCGCACGTTTATTAATGTAAAATTACTTTAGATTAAAGTAAGATTATATTTAGTGAAATACCGAGCTGTTGTGCGGGAGGTTGTTAACAGGTTTTATAATGTGGTCATTAGGTACCCTTAACGAGGCAAGTTGTGAGCCGGCCTGCATCACATCAAGGTAGAAGACTATTAATTTTCAACTAGTATATTTCAATATATACCAACTTAACCAGTACAGTTAGGATTTGCTTGGCTAGGATATCTTAGTTTATAGTAGGATATATTGTTGTGACCAGTTTACTTTATCCTGGACGAGTTGTCCTTGTTGGCAATTAACTTATTGAATTTTTTTTTTTTTTTTTTTTACATAGTAACCTATTTGAATATCGTTCATCAGTTATAGTACTGGACGTGTATGGAACCACGAGGTCCTGGTTCGATACAAGTATATCAAGAGGAGATTTTGATGATATGCAGTTTGAGCTTTACAGATTCTTTCACTAACACCTTTCATAGAGTGATCTCATATGGTGAAATTTTGGAGTTTTAGGTTTCTATATTAATGGATAATTGTATAAAACTTAATAATTTAATATATGGGTCGCTACAATAATGGTTCAACTTATCATGATAAATCTCCCACGAGTTTCTTGCTCTGTAAGGCACATACAACATAAGAAAACACGGCTAATAAACAGTTAACTCTTTGTTTGAGGAAAAATGTTTCTACTATTCGTAGTTGCAATTTTCTAGTAGTTATGTACACACTTACGCCTATCAAACAACCAGGCAATAGTGTTATAAGTAATTTATGAATTACGAACATTACAATCAAATTACAATACAAAAATAATACTTTGTTATAGAAATGTCTTTCTTGTAAGAAACTTTTGCCAATACACTGTGTATAACACCCGGTAATAGTTATGTCCACAAAAATAGTTTTGGCCAAAAATGGTGTATAATTGTATACATTTACATTTACAAATAATTGAGATTGATATTAAAAATGTATAGAAAATATATGACTGACAATATACTGTATGTAAATAAAAACGGAATGAACCTGTAAGGAAGATAAAGCGAGGGAAGGGTTACTAAAGGAAGTGGAAGGGAAAACTGTTATGAAATAGAAAAACGGAGAGAAGAGAAAAATGAAAATGGACACACTAAAACAATTAAGAACACAAAGACATTGGGAGTGTGGGAAGCAAGGGAATACAAAGTGGTGTAAGGGAACGATGCAACAAAACGATGTGGTAATCAAATAACACCACAATTGTGGAAGGAGAGACTAAACTAAGAAATGTCTTAGACGAGGTTACAATATATTATAACAAATGATAAAGCCCTTAAGGACGGGGCCGTTTGTTGACATGACCTAGCTGCCAGGCGGATATATTTACCGAAAACGAGCTTCATTCCATGGTCTTTTTCATTCATAAACAAGAACCAGAGCGTAATACAATTATGTATCCATAAAAGGGCGATAATAGAGCTTTCCAATGACACCTGAATCATCCCTGTAAGACCATGGGTTATCCTGTAGCGATCGCGCAACGGAGGTGAAAATACCCTAAATAAGGTAATTTCCTCAGTTTTTTCCTTATATTGCCAGGCCGGGTGTGTGTAGGGAGGCGGCGGTGGTCCCAGACACGGCCCAGTAGTGGTGCCGAGCGGTCAGAGCTTGCCTATTTTCTCTAAACGCGCAGACTCTTCCTCAGAACCCCTAATGTGCTCAAAATGCTGTCCGTCATATGACGGGTACCAGAGGATAATTCATTTATCTCTCGTCCGTCATATGACGGTCACCGCGGCTTGAGTGTTAATGGATAATAATAATACTATACAGAATTAGATAATATTTAAATACGGAATTAGGGAGCATAGAACATACAGTTAGTTAAAATAGGACTTCAGAGGTTTGAAGAGGCACCCGGCATCAACTGATGGTTGAGCCCCCCCCCCCCCCCCCCCCTTATGACCCCCAAATCCCCGAGGCGATTTTTTTCTCTCACCTATTTAAGCTGTTTTAGGAAAACAAACAAAAACGAAAATCCGCTGATCCTACGGTGTGCTTATTATTATTTATGAGCTGGTGCTCAGTGGGTTGATAGATCATCCATATATTGATTTTATATTTGAATTTTTAATTTTCCAGGTTAATGTCTGTATGCATTGAATACATATATTTTGTAGATGCCCGTATCCCCAAGACGAATACCCGCAACAACAGCTACGACGATGAGGATAGCCTCCATAAGGACGCCAGTCAGAGGATACGAAGATAGAGAAGTCTACCCTTCACCATTTCCTTGGGATGCAAGACATGAACACTGCCCTGCAAAAACTTCCTGCAATACCTATCATGACAACGGTAGAATCAACAAGGTCACCAGTAACAACATTAACAATGAGGAAATCAAACAACCTCAAGATGCCTGGAACAGTATAGTAAGATAAGATAGTTCAGCCTATGTCGTTTTCTACCATACAGTGAGATAGCTCTGCCCTGCTTGGGTGTCACATACTATGCCCTTTGTGATGAAATGCCACCCACGCTACCTGCCAGATAACCTCTTCAAAGGAGCTGACTACTTCTGGGCAGAAAAACACTAAATCTTAGCAGACGTTGCCCCTGTTCCACGGACATCAAAGAAGAGCAAGAGGAACAAGAAAAGTACTGACTCTACTGTATAATGAGGGAGCTGTTCAGTAGCTTCTCTCCTCTCAAACTCCTCATCATTTCCAAAGGCCAAGATAAAAGTGCTTCCCAACACCACTTTTTGTTACAGATGCTTCCCAAGCCCTGAAAGGTACTTCCCAAGACCTGACCCATGGTGCTTCACAAGTCCACCATGGCACTTACAAAGGCCACCAGGGTGCTTCCCAAGATCCGACCTGTTGTGCTTCCCAAGAGAGCCCCCGCACTTCCAAACACCAAACAGGTGATTCCCAAGATCTGATTCGTGTTGTTTCCTAAGACCATACCCACGGTGATTTGCAAGACTACTTCTGTACTTCCAAAGGATAATTCAGTTCAGTTGAGATATTGAAAGGATCCACAGTTCATGACAGTCCAACCCAGACGCCCTATGCCTGAGTCTTCTCGTAAAAGGACAACTACCTCACTCATCTTCCATGGGGTCCTCACAGCTCTTACCCGTATCAAATTCCACACTCACACAACAACCAACATAGCCACCTGCACATCAACACACATCACCTCCCGCACACTGGTTCTCGTAACGCCACAACTTCCCAAAACCTCACCCCTATATCCCCCACCCTCTTTCAGGCCTCCCCCCTCCCATTCCCGAAACCCACCTTCAACTACGCTTCAGCATAGTTCACCATAAAAGCGCTCTCAGCCACACACACTCCCACACTTACATGGGTCGCCTGCACCAGTGTGCAGACAATATCTGAAAGAAAGATGCTACTTTGGACAAAACGGTGAATATAATGGAGAAATATGTAGATTTGCTCACCCTAAATTTGCAACAAACTGATACATGGAAAATGCAGATTGGCTGAAAACTGCAAATACCACCACTCATCCCTTTGCAAGATATCACTTGAAAACAAGGCCTGTTACGATATCAAATGCCAAGATTTTCATATTAGGGGCACTTGGAGGTATACTATAACACAAATGGTAACCAAACAAATTATCCAGCTATGTGAGGAAGAAGGCAAGGAAGGAAATGGCATATGAAGCTGAAGAGAATGAGATAGATGGAAAAGCACATAGAACACCTCGAGCAAGTCCTGGAGTGGCGGCGTCTACGCCGTGGGACCACCACCTGGAGCTGCCGACCATGGATGGCTGCCGACCCTCCCGGCCGGGGACAAGATCACCGACCAGTGGACAGCCGGCTGCCGACCGTGGGGAGTAGTTTCTGGGAGCCAAACCGTCACAGCTATTCCCTGCTCCCTCCCTGGGGACACGAGTCCTTGGTGCGGCTTCGGTCGCGCCGGGCAACTACCACACCTCTCACACATTACACTGTTTTTCCTACACCGAGAAATGACTCTCCGGCTGTCATTTCTCGAAGACTCCTTTTAGCCGGAGACATTGAGAGCAACCCAGGACCCACCTACACATACATATGTCCAACTTGCTCAAAACCCATCTCTTCGAGTCGCCAAACTAAGGGTTCAGATCTCCGCAATTCATGCGGGAACTGGACCCATTTCACCTGCACAACACTTGCCTCCAAGTAACACTACACGAACACCTGGACCTTTTCCTCATGCCCCTCCCTCTCCCAGTCAAATACCTCCCCTAAAACCGGTCCACCTCTCATCCCCAACCCTCCTAACCCTTCCATACCATCCACTCCCTCCCCTAAAACCCGTCCACCTTTCCTCCCAAACCCACCTAACCTTCCCATACCACCCACATCCTCAACTCCACACACCACACCCCAACCTAATCCATTCTTACCCTCAACTCTTGCACCCCAATCCCCACCCCAACCACCACCTCAATCCTCCCAACCCCTACCATCACCTCCACCCCATCCTCGTGCAGCAGCACCCAACATACACCGTGCACACAATATTAACATTCTTCAACTAAACATAGATGGCATCAACACAAAGAAACACGAACTCTCACACTTCATCAAACAACATAACATACACATTACCATCATACAAGAAACAAAACTCAGCACAACACAAAAAATAACCTACATTCCAAGATTTCACCACCATTAGACAAGACCGGGCTGTCGGCAGTGGCGGTGGCCTCATCACCCTGGTACACAAAGAAATAACATATATAGTCACCAGCGCACATACCAAATCCCTCCTCCCCCCAAATAATAACATAACAGAAATACAATCCATTAAAATACGCACTGGCAACAAGTCCAACATAACCATCATAAACACATACATCCCTCCCCAAACATCCCCTACAGTACCCAACGAATACAGACCACAACTAGAACAAATCACAAACACCCCACACATCATCATGGGTGGTGACTTCAATGCAAAGACGTCGGCCTGGTTTGTCGACAAGCCGGACACAGACAGCACCAATCAGATAACCTTTTCATCCTCAATGACATCCATCAACATACCCATACTCCCCACCAAGCCCTCTACGACCCATCATCTCCAGATATCACCTATTGCTCCCCAGAACTCGCCCCCACAACATCCTGGAAGGTGGTTAAAACCTTTGGCTCTGGCCACCTCCCGATCATTATCACCACCAAAACCAGACTCACCCCAGCTAGCCACAGACACACATACACCAATTATAAAAGAGCCAACTGGAAAGCTTTCACAAATGGGACAGAACAACACTTTGAAACCCTAAACAGCGCACCCATCACTAACATCAACAATGCTGTCCACATATTCAACATCCTCAATGCTGACAAGAAACACATTTCAAGAGGTAACAGAAAAAGACACAACTCCAACTTCTCACCAGAAATTCAAAACCTCATCAGACAATGTGACACACTGAAACACTCCCCAGTACCCCACACACAAGACATCACACTCAAATATAAGCACTCAACACCCAGATTAACAACAACATACAAGAACAACAAACACTAAATTGGAATAACTTCCTACAAACACTCGATCACAAAACAAACCCCAAAAAACTCTACAAAATACTAAACAGCATCACACTCTCCAACAGCAACACAACACAATCACATGCTGCAATCACAACAACAGACTCTACTCCTTCATGTAAACAACAAGCAAACACTCTCATTAATCACTTCTCTCATGTCAGCCACCTAAAACCCCATAAAGATGACCGACGTATCATACGACGTAAGATACAATTCCCCACAGACCCTGACTATGCATCCTTCACTAACTACCAGACAAAGCACATCATCAACAATCTCAAGCACTCACCCGCCTGTGGCCTAGACAACATAAGCAACATACACCTCAGACACCTGGGACCACAAGGCATACAAGCACTCACTAACATATCAAACTACAGTTATTCACACAACACAATACCAGACATCTGGAAGCATGGTATCATCATCACATTCCCCAAACCCAACAAAGACCTCACGCTACCCTCCTCACACTGCCCTATCACACTCCTCTGCACTCCCTCAAAAGTCATAGAACGCCTTGAACTACAACTGATTACACACGCCTTACCCCTAGCTCAAACACAACATGGCTTAAGGCCACTGCACTCCACGAACACTCTTCTTACAGCCCTTACACAAAGAGCTTTTGACGGCATCAACTCAGCCAGACCACCACACAGATCATTACTTGCCACACTCGACAATAGTAAAGCCTTCGATGCCATTCACTGCCACAACATAACAAATAAAATCTACGACACAAACATGCACATTGCACAACAACACAAAAAGGTGGCTGGCCAACTTCCTAGCAGGCAGATGTGCACACGCATCTTTTGCCGTTCAGTCATCTAGCATCAGAAATTTCCCAAACGGAGTCCCGCAAGGATCCGTCCTGTCGCCCGCACTCTTCAATCGGTACATCTATCTATTGCCGGACACCTTACTCCCCTTACGAGGGTGGCCATACACAGAATGCCCCCAAGTGGACCTATTCCCTGTGAGAGGGACAACCCGAGCCAGTTTAGTGAAGGACTTACAGGATTGACCACTCAATTTAGGATCCGTCCGACTCCGAGGCCCTCTGTGCATCTTGTTAGCACTATTTTTCTACAGTGGTGTTCGGCTAATCCATCCATTAACCTGCCTTACCCTTAGGTAAGCAGTACGGATTTGTATCAGGTTTACTCCCGTAGACAGGTTGCCAACCAAGGCTGACGAGTCCCATCCACCCGGATTTGTATAAGGTTGTCTCCCCTAGATGAGTTGCCGACCAAGGCTAACGAGTCTCATCGGTACATGCATGATATAAATACACCCAATACACCCCAAATAAACATAGCCTCCTATGCAGACAACATAACACTCACATGCACACACCAAGACCCAGACACAGCAACAAGTCTCCTTCAACCCTATCTGAACACATTACATGACTGGTGCACTACAAACAGACTCAATTTAGCCCCAGCCAAATCAACGGCAACCCTCCTCACAAGCTGGACGGGATATCACAAATACTCCCCGCAACTCACCATAAACAACACATCCCTAACACACACACACTCACTCAAAATCCTAGGAGTAACATATGATACTCAAATGACATTCAAACAGCACACCACAAACATGAAAAAACTGACACCCAGACTTAACGCCCTCAGGTCACTTGCCCACACAGAATTTGGACACAACAAAGAAACCACCACCACTGTTTACAAACAATACATAAGCTCAGTGTCGGGAATAGGGTAATGATCCCGACAGGGTTTGGTCCAATGGGACATTTGAATTTGGCGGTATCGTATCGCTTGTACGATTTTGGCTGGTTCTTTGTGTATTGTAGTTTATTCTTAAGTTAGGTTAAATATTAACTGTAATGTATAAATATCTACATCAGCTCTAGATGTATTATGAAACCAAGTTATGGGTTATAATTATTATGAGCCGGCAGCCATATGTAATTTCGCGAAGCGATCGGAAGCCGGCCCTTCAGTCTCTCAATCAACACCGTACAGCCAACATCTCCTCCCCCGGCCCTGACTCAACCCACAGTTCACCATGTGCTACAACTAATAACAATATTAACAACAGTCCTACATCACCAGTCCTCACTCCTCTAAGCTAAGTTCATTGTATCGATATTGTATTATGTGAACATTCCTACATGTCATGCAATTGAATTAGCCGCGTGTGGGGGACTGGATTACACCCATCGAATACCTCGTTGGTAATTATATTATAACTATTTGTTGGGATATTTCATGTACCAGTGATATGTAATTTAACCTCTTTATCTAAATTCCCGATAAATATTGGTCCTTCGTGCCCTAAGGCTTCCGTACCGTAGTACCGTTTTGTTTACTTCCTCGACGCTTGTGGTCTTACAAATGGCTGCCGCCTCGCGCGTTATTGGCCGACTGCCGTTTCCCTAGTTTCGACCCAGCTTCTTCCCTCGTGTTTTTTACCGTTTAGGCACCGTCCCTTTCTTTTTTGGGACTAGTTTCCAGGTTTTTTGGGCGTGTGAGCCTTGGCGTTTTTTTGGTGGGTTAGCTGGCTGGAGTTTGGGGTTGGGGTAATTTCGTCGGGCGCCATTTCGCACTCCTAGGCTAGGCTAGGCAGTCTCGGCCTGCAGGTGTCTGTGGTGGCTTTTCATTTCGCTTTGGTGGTGTGCTTGTGGTGTTGCTTGTGTTTTGTCATTGTGGGACTCTTTATTAATTTTGCTAGTGGGGAGGGTTCTCATGTGACCTTTTATATTTAAATTTCATAATAGCCTAGGCCTAGTTGCTTAAAGTGGCGGTCATGAGTGTCGGTCTTTGTTAATTCCTAAGCGATTGACAGTTAATAGTCAGACCTCATGATTGTAGCTTAACCAACTAGGCTTACCTATAAAGGGCTTACAATAATTAGTGCTTCACCTTACCCTTTCTTTTAATGGATTTGGTATTTAATTATTTTGTCTAGTTAGATAATTTCCTTTCGATAGTTTATATTAAGGGGGATGTAAGTATTATGTAATTCTTTTTGAGTAAATTTCTTAAGTAATGGGGGTTTGCCGCTGTTGATTCCTAAGCGATTAACGGTTTGTAGTCTGACCTCATTGTAGTTTAAGTTGCTTAAAATTAAACCTTAACGATGACAGATTTGAAGAAACTTAAGATTCTTAAGGGAGGGATGAAGGGAAGTTTAAATAGAGGTTTAAGAGATCTTGATGAATTTTTATTAAGTGCCACGGCTGATCAGATAAAAGGTAAAATTGCTACTGTTACTAAATCGCTAGCTGCTTATGAAAGTTATTCTCAGCAGGTATATGGTTTATTGACAGTTACTGACGATGTGGAAGAAGAAATGTCGGCAGATTTTGAGTACTTTGAGGACGTTAATACAGCCTTAGCCAGACTATCTTCCACCCAAGAATCAACCTCTGTTAAGGATACCGGTACACCAAAGGCGACTGGTTTTAACCTGCCGAAGCTTACTTTGCCTACCTTTTCCGGGGATTCGGCTACCTGGACTGGATTTTGGGATATTTTTGAGTGTTCCATCCATCATCATAAAACACTCACATCCATCCAAAGGTTCACATATCTCCGTGGTCAATTGAAAGGGGAGGCATTGAAGTTAGTCGATGGGTACAAGCTAGAAGCTAACAGCTACGAGTCTGCAGTGGAGTTGCTGAAGAGAACTTACTGGAGAGTGGAAGTCATCAAGACTGCTTTAAATACCAAATTCTTCACACTAGATCCTCCATCCTATGATGTGGTGGACCTAAAGGAGTACTATGCCTCCTTTGAGAGCCTCCTCCGATCTATGGAGACAATGGCCGTCACCAAGGAGGAGATATTTAGTGTGAATATCTTGAATAAGATACCCTCTCCCTTAAGGGAAATCTTACGACGACAACTAAGCGACTCTCCACTAAACTTGGAAGCGTTGGTGCAGGTGTACCAGACTGAAGTCTTCAATATGGAGAGTACTGGACACTACCGACAAGTGGAGATGTCGCCATCTACTGCAGCTTTCCCGGTACAGACTTCTCCTAAACAGAAAAGGCCAATTTCATTAGGTTGTAAGTTGTGCAGTGTCCACGGTCATCTGTGGTATCAGTGTCCTAAGTATCCTAAGGCTACACAGAAGATTAGCAAGGCTAAATCGCTTAACTTATGTACCAGCTGTCTGGCAAGAGACCACTTCAACAGTACCTGCACCAATTCCTACATCAAACCTTGTAAGTATTGCAAGGGGAAACATTGGTTTTCCCTTTGCACCCAGTCTGATCGGCACGACGGAAAAGAAAAGGGGAGAACCCCCAAAGAGTCACATGAGAAAAGTAAGAGCGAGGGTGATAAAGTATCTGCCATGTCCATTGCTTCTCGAGAATGTCAATTGCTTCCTACTATGATGCTGCCAGTAGTGGGGAGTAATAATAATACTATAATGACGCGCACCTTACTTGACCAGTGCTCACAGAGGTCATTCGTTCTGCGGTCATCATTACCCCTGCTCAAGTGTACCAGCAAGGGTCAAGAGAATTTGCGTCTCCATGGTTTCACTGGTGAAATAGATTCCAGTGACTATGATATTGTGGAGATTTCATATGTTTATAGAAAAAAGGTATGTCCCATCAAGGCTGTTGTGGTCGACACACTACCCAGTTTCTATATAGCATCAGAGATTCAACCACATTTGAAATATCTCAGAAGCAAGGTTATAAACTGGCTGATGATCAACTCTCTGCTAACAATGGTATTATGCTACTGGTCGGAGCTGATTATTACTACGACCTGGTTCACCCTGGATATCGGCGGGTAGATAAGCTAATAATGCTCCCCACGATCCAAGGTTATGCCATTTCTGGATCCTATGCCACTTCCTCTCAAGACACACAGGTGGAGGTGGTTACGGTCCTCAAGGTAGCAGTAAGCCCCATAGATAAATATATTAGGCCAAATGTGCCTGATAATACATGTACTGATATAGATAAGCTATGGGACTTGGACAATATTGGAATTGACCCACATGAACTTGATTGTGAGTCCAAGCTAGCGTTAAGCTCGTATGAAGAGACTGTAACGTATGACTCTGGCAGAGGTCAGTATGTGGTAAGGCTCCCTTGGAATGATAACAAGAGTAAATTACCTACTAATTTCCATCTAGCACTTGGTAGGTTACGTGGGCTTCAGAAGCAGTTTGTCAAGGATCCAAGTTATTGCGAGACTTATGCGGCAGTTTTGGCCGAGCAGGTACAACGTGGATTTGTGGAGAGAGTAGATCTCAGTGAGTATGGGGATGACATCCATTACCTTGCTCACCATGGGATTAAAAAGGACAATTCCACCACTCCTGTTCGTATTGTGTATGACTGCTCTGCTAAATCCAGTGATCGGTCCTATAGCCTGAATGATTGTCTGTACACGGGTCCGTCCCTGGTCTCTGATCTAGCGCAAATTATGTTGCGCTTCAGATGTCATAAGTTTGCATGGGTCGCCGATATTGAGAAGGCCTTCCTGATGCTTCAACTCCATCGTGAAGACAGGGACTCGACAAGATTTTTATGGCCACGGGACCCAATGGATCTAGATTCGGAGTACCTGGTCTACAGGTTCAGAGTCGTCTTATTCGGGGCGACCTGTTCCCAGTTCCTTCTCAACGCTACTATCTTGCGTCATCTTGAGGAGGCTGGACTAGATCCTGACTTCAAGAATGAGATCAAGCAGGGGATCTATGTGGACAATCTTCAAGGCACCGGAGACAATGAAGATTTATTGCTCAAGAGATGCTGGGAGATCCGTGATATATTTGCCAAGGCTCATTTATACTTAAAAGAATGGGCCACTAATAGTGATCTTTTGAAAGGTCAATTTGCTTCTGACGGTGTAGCTACTGAGAATAGTGAGGTGAAGTTTTTAGGCCACAAATGGGACACTACCACAGATTGTATATCCTTCTGTCACACCCCATGCGGCAGTGAGCTTATGACCAAGCGAAACTGCTTAAGCTTGTCAGCGAGGTTGTTTGATCCCCTAAGTTTTTTGCTGCCTGTCACAATCCGTGCTCGTATGTTTTTACAGCAACTGTGGCGGCTAAAACTAGATTGGGACACGCCCCTCCCGAGTGAGTTACAGGATACTTGGCGGTTGATTCGGTCGGACCTTTCCGCATGTTGCAAGGTCCAACTTCCTCGTCAGGTTATTAGTGGTCACCAGGTGGATCTACATGCCTTTTCTGATGCTAGTAATAGTGCGTACGGTACTGCCATATACATATGCAATGGTAGTGAAGTGACACTGGCTATAGCGAAGGCCAAAGTAGCCCCTATAAAGAAGATTACAGTTCCTAAATTAGAACTTACTGCATTGCTTCTGTCTGCTCGACTATTAAAGTTTACACTGGATGCTTATACAGACATACTACAGATTAATAACGTCTATGTCTGGAGCGACAGTCAAATAGCGCTTTCATGGGTACACAGCCAGAAAGTGTTACCTGTTTATGTTTCTAATCGCACTGATGAGATTCATAACTTAGTTCCTACAGCTACATTTCGCTATGTGAGCACCAGGGATAACCCCAGTGACATAATTTCCCGGGGGATCTCGGCACAGCAGTTTATGTCTTCCTCTATTTGGTGGCATGGACCTCCATGGCTTACATCTCCAACTGAATGGCCTCAGGATTTCAGGGAATACATATCTAATCCTTCAAGTCGGCCCCAAGATGATGTGTTAAGTAGTTCGAATGTGAGTACTACACATCAGGATAACAAGTTGGTAGAGTGGGAACGTTACGGCAGCTATGATCAAGTAATACGGGTATTTGCATGGATATACCGTTTCATTAACAACATGAGAAGTCGGGCTCACGGGTCTTTCCTTAGTGAAGATTCGAAGCATATCAGACTCCATGAATTGAGATAATCAGAAGCAAAACTAATATGTTTAGTACAAAAGGAATCTTATCCTACTGAACATCAAATCCTGAGCAAGGAGTCAAAGGCCAAACCCTCAAACTTAATGAGGCAGCTAGGATTATATATGGAAGGAGGCATAATTAAGTGTAGAGGCAGGATACAAAAGGCGGACATTATTGATTCTGCAAAATATCCTGTCCTCCTTAGCTCCTCTCATTTGATTACCAAATTGTTGATTCGCCAATGCCATCGGACCTGCCTACATTTTGGCGTAAATTATGTTCTGGCGTATATGCGACAACGTTGGTGGATCCCTAAGATGCGACAAGCAATTAAAGGGATCCACAATAGCTGTACGATCTGTAAAAGATTACAGGGTAAGCCTTACTCCCCAGTTGATCTACCTCCCTTGCCTGAGTTCAGGGTACAAAGGACTGAACCATTTCAGGTAACTGGGGTAGACTACACCAGAGCGATTCATGTTAGAGAATCGCCCGGTAATATCATAAAGGTATATGCCGTCCTATTCACATGTGCGGTAACCAGAGCGATTCATATTGAATTGATTGACGACCTATCCAGTGAGGGGTTTTTGCATACTCTAAGACGCTTTGCAGGTCGCAATGGTTTCCCTCAAATTATTATGAGCGATAATGCGACTTGTTTTGTCGGGGCCTCTAAATATCTCCAGAGTTTAATGGATGACCCGCAGGTTGTGGCTACCCTCACTGGAAAGGGTTGTCAATGGAGATTTATACCAGCACGTGCACCATGGTTCGGGGCGATTTGGGAGAGAACAATCGGTATCGTCAAATCTGCCTTGAAGAAGGTATTAGGAAGGGCACTGGTGACCAGACGGGAGTTGCAAACCATCTTAATAGAGATTGAGATGTTAGTCAACGACAGGCCCTTGACCTATACCTCGGCAGATGTTGATGACCTCTTACCCATTTCGCCTTCCATGATGACACGTGGACGAACCCGTAATACCTTTCCTAGATCGTCCGTAAATGACGAAGATCTGCATGACCCTACGTTCGGCAATGCTGACGCCACACGTCGTCGCTTCCAGTATGTAAACAAGGTGTCCGACGATCTATGGAAACGGTGGACCCAAGAATATTTGCTGTCTCTTCGCGAGCGTCACTCTCATAAGATCAAAGGGACGAATCAACGATGGCCTCGTATCGGGGATATCGTCCTGATTCATGATGAGCGTCCTAGGTTATTTTGGAAGCTTGGGAGGATTATCGATTTGTTCCAGGGCATTGATGGTCTTATAAGGGTTGCTAAAATACGAACTTCGACTGGGGTTACTACTCGCCCAGTCGTAAGGTTATATCCCTTGGAGCAGGATGTAGAACTGCCGGATTATCCTGGCGTCTCTACTGATACCCCTCCGCGGGAGAGTGCTGGTGACAGTGCTCCTCAAGGTGGGGCAGCTGATGAGAAGGATGATCCTCCTCAGGCTTCAGGTGGCGCTCGTCCCAAAAGGAGGACGGCTATGAGTTCCGTGGATCTTTGGAGATCAAAGATCAAACAAGGTGATCTTTGACTTCGATGTCCTTTGTTTGTTCCTGTATATCATTTTTGGTAGCGGGCAATATGTCGGGAATAGGGTAATGATCCCGACAGGGTTTGGTCCAATGGGACATTTGAATTTGGCGGTATCGTATCGCTTGTACGATTTCGGTTGGTTCTTTGTGTATTGTAGTTTATTCTTAAGTTAGGTTAAATATTAACTGTAATGTATAAATATCTACATCAGCTCTAGATGTATTATGAAACCCAGTTATGGGTTATAATTATTATGAGCCGGCAGCCATATGTAATTTCGCGAAGCGATCGGAAGCCGGCCCTTCAGTCTCTCAATCAACACCGTACAGCCAACATCTCCTCCCCCGGCCCTGACTCAACCCACAGTTCACCATGTGCTACAACTAATAACAATATTAACAACAGTCCTACATCACCAGTCCTCACTCCTCTAAGCTAAGTTCATTGTATCGATATTGTATTATGTGAACATTCCTACATGTCATGCAATTGAATTAGCCGCGTGTGGGGGACTGGATTACACCCATCGAATACCTCGTTGGTAATTATATTATAACTATTTGTTGGGATATTTCATGTACCAGTGATATGTAATTTAACCTCTTTATCTAAATTCCCGATACTCAGTGATGAATACGCAAGCCCGGCCTGGGCTTCCAACCTAGCTGAAACACATCATAAGACCTTACAAACTATTCAAAATAAAGCACAAAAAATCACAGGCTGCACAGCTACTACACCTACAGATCACCTACATCAAGAAACCAAAGTCCTCAAAGTCAAAGACCATCTGGACATGAGAGGCACTCAATTCTTGGCAGCAGCCTCCACGAGCCAACACCACCCACTACACTACATGGCAACTCACTCACAGACACCAAGAAATATCTAAACAACACCCAGCACACGCTATCACACACAAATACTATCTTCTCTCCCTCCCTGCCCACCCCAAACCAGCTTCCAGCAGCACATCCATACTCATATATTTCGCCATTCCATCCACTCATTCATAGACAACATGCAGCTGCAGGCACGACCTCCCAAAATCCACCCTTCTGAATCCTCCCTTCGTCGCGAGGACAGAGTCCACCTGGCTAGGCTGAAATGCAGACACCATCCAGCTCTGCTGAGCTATCAGAAGAGCCTGGATGACTCCATTGTCGACACCTGCCCAGGTTGTAACACAGCACCCCATACCATTAAACACATCATAGAAGACTGCATTTCACACACCCACTTACGCCAACAACACAATCTACACTCCTTGAGAGTTCTGTGGGAAAGCCCGACCGTGGCCATGTATTCCTTAGGGACTCGGGGCTGTTCGGCCAGGCAGCTTAGAGAACAACAACAACAACAACAACGCCTCGAGCACCTACTGGCCTCCCAAGAGTGATTAAAATATCCCGAAGACTATTAGTTACACATAATATTCAAAATAATCTCTCCTCACTCCTGTTTGCAAATACCCAAGGTCTAAAAATATAACAATTATCAAAGTAACATTTATTAGGGGCCTGCTTGAAGAAAACAATGCTAAACTTGCGGCTCTCACTCTAATTAAACGTGATGCGCAATCATAAGTTCAATATGTGAGTGATAGATTGTCTTCCTTCTCATTTGATATTTCCTTTGATCTTCAATTTCGGAAAAAAGGTAAATGGTAGTTTTCTTAAACCAATAACTCCTCAATTAAAACTGCTCCTTTGATCTGCTGGACTATTTATCTTTTTCTCACCTCTACTTTGATCATCACCATTGAGCTACATTTTTCCTGTATCAAAGGAATTCTACAGCCACTTGGGTAAACAATGAACGGAGTGTAGCAAAACTATATTCCTCTCAATTATTTTATATACTATAATTATGATTTGCTTTATTGTTGTTTTTCTAAGTATTGATAATAGTAGTATGTTATAATAATAATAAAAATAATAATAATAATAATAATAATTATTATTATTATAATTGAAGTGCCTATGTCATTCAGGCTAGCATGCAATATAAGTCTTTCTGGGAAGGCAAAGTAAACATAAGCAAACACAGATTATGGTTTGAATTATACATATGAATATAGCACAGTACAATACACGACATGATGATACAATATTCATAAACAGTTGAGGCTATACAAGGGATATGCTAAACAATAATAATGCACAGTTACTTGGGGCTGAGATGTAGTGCACCCTTTAGAAATCAGTGGTGGACATACACCAATTACTTAATCTGCAATAAGTCTCATGCATGTGTTCTTTTCCCCTAATAATTCATTGAACCCAATATACATAGCGATTGGTGTGTGTTATTGGAATGTCTGTGTATGGGTGTGTGTGTGTGTGTGCACATTTTGTTTTTGTTTTTCTATATTCCAACTACTCCCTCTCGGGCATAGGCTGAGAGCCTGCACACTCTACCGCTGAACACGGTGAGGCCCGTGAGGTCTTGTACCAGTCTAAAGAGTGAGACATGCGAAGCACCCATTCACGGCTCGAAGCAACTCCATCTCTGAAGCCGCTTCGCCCCTGCGCTTCACCGTCTCATTAGCCAGACTCAGACCCTCACTCTCCGAACGCCACCTTTTGAGTAATTAACTCACTAGGCATTGCCCCCCTTTAGCATATTTTGAATATGGGAATATTCATACAATGCTATTTAATCAGGGAACAATGAGGGTACTTTTGTTTTTACATTTGGGGGCGGTTCGTTCGTGGCCACCCCTTCGGGGATCACGGCGTCAGGCAATAGATAGATAGATAGACATTTTGGTGTGCTGTGGTAATGCACTGAAACTAGGTACAGCACAAATTCCATTCCAATAACATCTTCCCATTGACATATTGGGATTCGAACCCGGGTCCATTGGATTACCAGTCCAGTGGCAAGACCACTCAGCCACACCTCCCCTTACATGCGTGTGTATGTGTGTGTGTGTGTGTGTGTGTGTGTGTGTATACATTTTTAAAGTTGGCAGATTAAGTAAGAGTGAATATAGCTGAGTAAACATTTATTCAATAATGTGCTGGCATAAACTGCCATTATATCGCACTATAATGCAAAAGTTGCCTGTATAAGGATGATCATGGGTAGCTGCTATATATTAGATATACCAAAGAATAGGCATACACATACATATTATAATTAAATATTTATAGTACCTACTAAAAAGTCAAATTAATATATAAATGATTGAAATTATCTCTTGAACCTGGCAAAGTATTAGATAAATAATACTAAATAATGATCGGCAATCGCAATACAATTATTTGTGCTATTGTGTATGAAGGAGACAAAAGGCAAACTGACTCTATATAGTGTTTTCCCCAAAGTTGAAGGATATGAGATAACAAAATAAAAAACAACGTTCTATTTTTTTTTATATTATAATTATTATGATTATTTTGTTTTTGTTGGTATACACTATTGGAACAAAATGTGGTGTGCTTGCTTAGTGTAGTATAATGGATAAGAGGAGGAAGTGTGTGTTAGAGCTAGCCGAAATATTCTCTGTATAGTTGAGACACAAATAGAAACAGTGAGGGAAGCCAGACAAATGAAACAGGAGTCCCAGCAACTTCTTATCACATGCCTAAGAGGCTTCCATGTTACGTCAACAGTTACATTGCTTCAGTGTTCATATTTTTGTATATATTTATAGTATTGTATGTACAGAAATGTATTATCTTTCGAGATGGATTTACATATACCTAACCCATATCACTATGTTATGCTGGGCTTTAATACTGTTATTCCCTTGATACAGTCCGTAAAACAATCCAATACTGGTTTGATGGACTAGAATATACTTGACAGGAACGTACCGATTAGGCTCTATATGCAATAATATTGGTATTCAATAGGTCAATATAGCACTCAAGAAAAACACAAGTAGGAACATAGATGAAGGTTTTACTTAATAAACATGATATGAGCATAATAAGGATCATAATGGGAGATCGAACAACAGTAACAAATATATATATTATTCTTGTTTCAGAAAAACGGTACTGGTACTAGAGTAACTCAATAGTGAGAGTCTAGTATTTAATCATGTAAAATAGGAAAGTACGCATAAAGGTATTCTACACGTAAATAAATATTAACCTTCAATACAATAATAAATGAGAATCAAGTATCTTCCGTAATCACAAGAGACTTCAATGCTCTAGATAATGATCCTAGAGTTACAGCTGAGAGAGTTGATGTTTATAAATATTGACTCAAGGTTTGGGGGAGTCACACGTACAGCTCAGGCCGAGTTTTAAATATGACCGCGTGAACTTGCCTTTAGGTCAGGTCACTGGGAAGGTCACTAGTTGGACTGTGATAATGATAAATACTTTTTCTAGTTAGTGCAACTATATTCTTAGTAGAAATGCGATGTTAATTTATATTACGGCAATGGGATGAGATTATTATTTGTAATAAACGAGAAGTATAAAATAACTCCAAAGATGAATTTATATTTTATCACAGAATTATATTACTTGAACATATGCTATGATAACGACCTAAAGTTAGGAATTTGTTTTTCTATATTTTTCTTAGGTAATGTAAGGTGGTAACGTTAATTTGACAAGAGTGAAAATAGAGTATATTACTTCTACTTGATGGTATACCCTCGATGAAAATACCCTTTTTGTCATCCATGCTGGTTCAAATGATGTCATGCTCACCAGATCCGAAGAGTTGATGGAGAAATATCGCAAGATGATCCAGCACTACAAAAACAAGTCAAGGAATATCATCATCTCAGGCATTCTCCCCAAGATCGACGCACCTGACAAATTCTACGACAAGGCCTTCAGCACAAATAGCCGACTAAAATATTTGTGTCTGAGGGAAGAAGTTGAATTCATCAACCTCTGGGACAACTTCTATAACCAGCCTACTCTGTTCCGCAAGGATGGCACTCACCTAAACCCTGTGGGTTCAGCACGCATGGGTCGTCTCCTACATGAAGCAGTCCGCAGCCATGGATCAAAAAACGCCATCCGAGAAGAAGCAGCAGTGACATAAATCATCCAACGCCAAGCAAAAAACAGAGGCAACCGAGGACCACCAGCGATAAGGACCGAAGACAGCGAGGACCGAGGACAGCCATGAACATAAATGTAGATCCGACAAGAACCAAAAATATTATTAATGAGCGTTCCGTGAGTTCTAAAATAACAAATTTAAAGGTTTTCTATGCAAACGCTCGTAGCATACGCAATACATTTTCATATTTAGAGGAGCTAGTGTTTACAGAATATTATGATATGATTGGCATAACAGAATCTTGGCTCAATACAGAAGATAGACACTTTTTAGCAGAGTATTCACTTCCCGGTTATGTAATGTTTGAGAAAAGCCGAATAAATCGAAATGGAGGTGGCATTTTACTTTATATCAAAGAAAGTCTTAACCCTACCCTCTTGTCAAAACCTCAAATTGTGAACGTCGACACATCTTTTGTGCTAATAAAGAATAATTAAGGTACAAAAATAATACTTGCGTTAATATACAGACCTCCAGCTCAATCAGTGCAAACTGACCGAGAAATTTCAAATTGCAGATGTAAGTAACTCACAAGATACCGTAATTTTTGGCGACTTTAATTTACCTGTGACCAAGTGGGGCGATACTCTTACTTCACACTCCGGACATGACTTGTATACGAACTTGCAAGAGAGTTCGCTTTATCAATTTGTTCGAACGCCGACCCGTGGTAATAACGTTCTTGACATTGTACTTGCAACAAAAGAACAATTGATAGAGAATTTGAATGTTGGTGATGAATTCAGTAACAGCGACCATCGTACGATAACTTTCACTTTAAAGTTTACTAGTAACGAACCAAATAGTAGCATCGAAAAAGTCCCTAATTTCAAGAAAGCAAACTTCCATAAACTTAGAGCTACGTTTAAAGAAACTGACTGGAGCTTTTTAATTAACAATAACGACATAAATACATCTTGGAAGTTATTCGAAACGACTTACCAAAAAGCAGTGCAAGACTGCATACCATCGAAAATACGGCATCCAGGCCATAATAATAAGCCCAAATGGTGGAATAAAGATATTTCAAACTGCCTGCTTGCTAAAAAATTTGCTAATGATAGATTAAAATCCTCACAAAATGACGAAGAACGGGTGAAATTTGTAGAGCTACGACGCAAAGCCAAAAAGTTAATTAAGCAAAGTAAAAAGACCTTAGAGTTACATATTGCGAATCAAAGTAAAACAAACCCAAAAGAATTCTATAGTTATATCAGAAAGAAAAAAAGTAGTTACCTCAACTGTTGGACCGTTAGTCGATGAAAATGGAGAATACACCAAAGACGAAGTACAAATGAGTAATGCCCTCAATACCTTCTTTGCATCAGTTTTTACAACAAAAGACCCCAGTGATATCCCTACACCATCGCCGATTCAGATTGATAATTCAGATGTTCTAAGCAATATCACCGTTACAGAGAGAGAAGTATTGAATTGTTTAGATAAACTCAAGGTAAATAAAACGCCTGGACCTGATACAATCTCGCCTAGAGTTCTAAAGGAAGCTAAGGATGAGCTCTCCAAACCACTGACATTACTATTCAATAAATCCTTGCAGTCTGGAACTATGCCTGATCAGTGGAAGCCAGCCAACGTAACACCGATATTAAAAAAAGGCAGCAAATCCCTACCCAGTAACTATCGTCCAATTAGCCTAACCTCAGTTGTATGTAAAATGCTAAAAACGGTCATACGAGACAGACTCGTAAATCACTTAGAGGAAAATAACATACTTAAAGATACTCAACACGGCTTTCGTAAAAAACGTTCCTGTTTAACAAACCTCTTAGACTTCTTCCACGATATCCTCAACCTCTACGATGAGAGTAAAGCTGTAGATATTATATACCTTGATTTTCAAAAGGCCTTTGACAAAGTTCCCCACAAACGTTTACTGCTAAAACTAAAAGTGCATGGAATACAAGACGGTGTGTTGAAATGGATAGAAAATTGGCTCAGCAACAGAAAGCAAAGAGTAGTCATAAACGGTAAGGCATCTAAATGGACCAATGTAAGTAGAGGGGTACCCCAGGGATCGGTACTAGGACCAATTCTCTTTCTAATTTACATCAACGACATAGATGAGGGTCTCACCTGTACAATCTCAAAATTTGCTGACGATACAAAAATTGCAAATAGCGTACTCTCAAAAGAACAATCTGACGATATGCAACACAATCTAGATAAATTGTCATGTTGGGCCCAAATTTGGCAAATGAGTTTCAATGCGGATAAATGTAAAATACTACATATCGGATACCTAAATGAGAAAGCAAACTATTCGATGAATGGCACTCAGCTTAAGAATGTAAACAGAGAAACCAATCTGGGAGTAACAATATCGAGTAACCTAAAACCGAGTCAACAATGTTCAGAAGTTGTTAAGAAGGCAAACAAAATAATTGGCTTTATAGGCAGGTCATTTGAGCATAAATCCAAAGAAGTTATCCTAACCCTTAACAATTCCTTAGTCCGCCCTCTTCTGGAATAGTGCGTTCCATCCTGGTGCCCTTATTACCAAAAAGATATAAACAAGCTAGAACGAGTTCAACGTAGAGTTACCAAAATGATACCTAGCCTAAAGAACAAACCATACGAAGAGCGTCTTAGAGAATTAAATCTATTTCCTTTAACCCAGCGCAGATTAAGAGGTGACTTAATTCAAGTGTTCAAAATCATCAAAGGCATCGACAATATGAACTGTAGTAAGTACTTCACTATCGACCAATCTAATTACACGCGGGGAAACGGTTGCAAAATTACTGGTAAATCTTTTAACTCCCACGAATCTAAGAATTTCTTCTTCAATCGAGTTGTCAACTTGTGGAATGGGCTTCCCCGAAACGTTATAGACTGCATCACCGTTGATTCATTTAAACTCCGCTTAGACAAATATCTCGCATCAAACCCGCGACTGACTGCGTTTGTAAATGAATAACTTTATTTTATCCCCCCCTCAGTTACTAACCCATCTGTCTTCTACTAACTTCCTAATCCTGCCACGGACATTAGTTCCAGGGCAGTAATTCCCTTTACAATGTTACCTTACCCACTCTAAACCACTGTTTGGACACTTGATCCTCAGTGTTTTGGAGGACAAGCAACCTAGAAGGGTCACTAGATCTGTTGTTGCTTGATTTCCTTTGTACTCCTTTGTACTTTGTATTAATTATGTCAAAATGTAATCTTCAATATTCGTAATTAAGACAACACCGTAAGATAAACAAAATAACTAACTGAGTTCCACTAGACTCAGACTTGAATGAACACTATTTAAATTAATCTTAACCCACTGAGCCCCAGCTAGTTATAAATAAATGTACCACCAGGGACCGGCAGGTTTTGAAAAACAAATTTTTTCCAGAAACAATAGTGAATGGGTTAGGAATGAAGCAAAACCCACAAAAAAACGATCACAAAGGTCAAAAATTGGACCTACGGAGCCCCCGAAAATGGGTCTTACAAGATTAAAAAATTGAAGGCAAAAACACCCAAAAACCATGTTTGTGCATGCTCACGCGCACGCGGTTGGACTTTGAGAGTTTTCAACCATCGACAAGGTTGCGCGGGATACATACACAGTTCCCATACAAATCTGAGCCCTCTAGGTGCCATAGGACCGGAGTAATTAACATTGACGACACGTTGTCGTCGCTGGGGTTTACAATAGATCGCAAGTTTAGCAATTAAATTGGCGCTAATGACGAACTTTAGCTCATTGATACTTAAAGCAATATCAGTATCGGTTCTGAACTGGTTAACAGAGCGATAGAAATAAAATGTACAAGTATAGTTAGTACATGGGGCGTAAGCGACGAAGTCCTACTCATTGATACTTGAAACAGGTAGTATCAGTATCGGTTCTGAACTAGTTAACAGAGTGATGTGATTAAAATACACAAGTATAGTTAGTGTATGGTGGATGAAAGTGAGACGAAACACTGAGGGAAAGAGTTCCTAAACACGGTATTCGAAATATCACAACATCAAGATTCACAAGTACATAAAAGCACGTTTATAAAATATATTTCATATGCGATTAATTAGCGAAAGGTTAAAGGAATTACACTATGCAGTCATTGGAAAATTGGGCGTAGGTTCTAAGTAAATGGTGAATATGTTAATTGATTGATTACGGAATACACTAAGACTTCAACTCACAAATAATATATCAATATACACGTAGTCAGTAAATCTGCGAGGGTGTGGCCTGAAAATATTTTAGTAACACTGGTATGTAACGTATGCGTAAGTCATAAATTAGCAAGCAGTCTTGAACACGGATCTAAGCTTAAAGACAAAATGAACACAGAATAATATAAGTTCAGAAGGATGAATCTGTTACGCATATACGTGATCTAGGGCACAGATCACAATTAAATCAGAGCACCACACGTTTCACATATTTACATAATCAATACGTCACAACAATAACCAACAAAGAGAGACACAGAAACACTTAAGTATTTGGGAGGGCAGGAGACGAGAGTCTGGTCTGGCCGACGAAGAGGGTAGTGGACAGCACTGCAGGGCTGTTGACGTCACTCGAGCAGAGGTCCTAGATCCTGGGCATCAGGTAGACAGGTGGTCCCAGGTCCAGGGGGTCAGGCAGCAGGTAGACAGCTCTCGTAAGGGGGGAGGTTGAGGCAGACCGAAACACTTTGTCATGGAAGTCCGGACCCGAGGGTGAAAGACTTTAGGGAGGTGTGGTTTGCATACTTTCCTCAGGTTTTCCTTAGATCCTATGCAAAATTATTTGTGACTCTTGAGTCAATGAACTCGGGGTTATAGGGGTATTGAGAAAAGAGGAAAAGTGATTGTTGTGAGGTACATTTTTTTTTTTTTTCTATGTGATTGAGGGAGGCAAAAGGCATAACTGCCTATAGCGAGTGCCTCCCCCATAGTTGAAAGAGTGACAGGGCCAAAATCAAGGGACGTTCGAGCCAAAATGCCTGGACACACGGAGTTTGAAGCAATTTAAGTCATAGGAAGAGGGAAAGACTGATTCTGGGAGAGAGTTCCAGAGCTCAGCTGTTGAGTAGATGAAAGTTTGAGAGTAACGTTTCACTCTTGGGTTGGAGAGTTGCACAGAGTAGGGGTGGGATTGAGTTGCAGGACGGGTACCACGTGCCCTACGTAAAGGAGGTGGTATGCACTGGGATAGCTCTGAGGAACACTGATTATTATGGTAGCGATAGAATAGCGAGAGAGATGCAACATTGCGGCGGAGAGAGAGAGATTGCAGAGTGTTGGTGAGTGGACGGGAGTTAATGATACGAAAGGCCTTCCTTTCAACTTTGTCTAGGAGAGCGGTGTGAGAGGAACCTCCCCACACATGTGAACAATACTCAATACAAGGGCGCACTATGCCCCTGTACAGAGCAAGAAGCTGTGCTGGGGAAAAGAACCCCCTAAGGCGGTTGAGCACACCCAGCTTCTCGGAGGCTGCCTTAGCAAGACTGGTAATATGGTCCTTCCAAATGAGAGCAGAAGAAAAAGAGACACCAAGAATATTGAGAGAAGATGAAGGGTTGATTTTTGTATTGCTAAAGAATAAGGGATAGTCCGCTGGGAGATCCTGACAGGTAGATAGATGGAGAAATTGGGTTTTGGAAGCATTAAAGTTAACAAGGTTTTCTCTGCCCCAATTGGAAATAGTATTTAGATCAGAATTTAAGAGTTCTATGGCTTCATTACGTTTGTCGTTGAGGGATTGCTGGCTGGGGCGTTCTGAAAAACTAATGGAGTAGTGTAAGGTTGAGTCGTCTGCGTATGAATGGATGGGAATTAAGGTACAGTTAAGGAGATCATTTATAAAAATTAGAAAGAGAATAGGAGATAGGACAGAGCTCTGAGGAACACCAGAGTTTATAGGGTGAGGAAGTGAACAATGGCCGTCCACAACCGCGGCTATGGAACGGCCGGAAAGGAAATTAGAGACAAAGGCACAGATGGAGGAATAGAAACCGAAGGAGGGTAGTTTAGAAATTAAAGATTTATGCCAGACTCTATCGAAGGCTTTCGATATGTCTAGTGCAATAGAAAAAGTCTCACCGAAGTCCCGAAAGGAGGATGACCAAGAGTTAGTAAGATATGAAAGAAGATCACCAGTAGAGCGACCCTTAAGGAAGCCATACTGGCGATCTGAGAGCAGATTATGAGAAGAGAAATGCTTAATAAATTTGGAAGCAAGAATAGTTTCAAAAACTTTAGAAAGACAAGAGATAAGAGCAATTGGACGATAGTTGGAGGGTTGAGAGCGGTCACCCTTCTTTGGGACAGGTTGAATGTGAGCAAACTTCCAGCATGAAGGGAAGACGTTAGAGGATAGACAGAGACGAAAGAGTTTGCCTAGGCAGGGAGTCAGCACGGAAGCACAGTTTTTGAGAACAACAGGAGGAACACCGTCCGGACCGTACGCCTTATTAGTGTTAAGCCCAGAGAGGGTAGAAAGTACATCTTTAGAAGAGATTAGGATATTAGGCATAAGTAAGAGAGAGGAGGGCGGAGAGGGAGGAATAGCACCGGAATATACATTCTAGCCTTGGAATTCAGGTATTATAACATGGGCCTGGTTCCAAGGTATCATTGAAATATTGGCTTGAGCAACTGCAAGGTTCTGGGTTGCTGTGATAAATATAAAACACTTAAGACCTATAATGCAACAACTGTGTTGCAGGTCTTCTAATTATCTTAGTACATATATATAGATGATTGTGCCTGTATCATCGTAAGCAGAGGTTTGTAAGGCACTGTTCTGGTCCATTTGTCCCTGTAATATTCTGGGCGCTGGTGAGTAGATTCCATAAACATATTCTCTGAGTAATCTAAATCTTGGTGGAGGTGATGGAGAAATGTCCTTTTTGATAGTGAGAACCAGGGGGAGGTCCTGAGGGTCCAGAGGGAGGGTCCTGAAGGATTAATGGAAGGGTCCTTAATGACCAGGGGGAGGGTCTTCCGTTTTCTTTGAAGGAGGTGGGTGACAGAAAACTTCTTACTGGTGGGGTTAACTGGTGTAAAGATGTGTTGGTATTGTTTGAGGCCTTTATTTCACACTAATATATAGGTGTTTCTAAAGTAGTGAGTTCGTTCATTACTCCTGACAGCAGCCTACCTTTATTAGGTCCATAACATGGACATATGTTAGTCCTAGGTAATAACTGTTTACAATCTGTTAACATTAACTTTGCAGTATATCACTCCTTCAATATGATCATACGTGAACACGAATTATGGGGAGATGGGTCATTTTTCTGGACCCCTTTCTCCATCGTGTTTAGTCCAATTTGTTTTGAGATTTTAAGATGTTCGGCCCATTAGTTTGGCGATTTTAATACCTTACGCCCCATTTCGTTGTCAATTTTAAGCTCTGTAGTGCCATTTAGGTGTCGATTTTTTATCCTGACGAGCGATTGCGAACCTGTAATTTTAAGACAAACCGGCCTATGGCCGGGAATTTTTTTTACCGAAAAATGCACAGATTTATCTCGAAGGGGGTATTTTTCTAAGCTTGATGGAGGTATACTGAGGAAACTAGAAACTATCCTCTTAACTTTTATATTGTCCAATATATGAAAATGCATTGAACCACTGAGGAGTAACTGTGAGGAAGATACAATGATGTGCCAAGTGAGCTTGAGTGGAGCATACATTCATATAGTTGCTTTATCCATGCATTTGTTTCCCTGTGTTCTGGTAGGCAGTGTAGGTGGCGTTGTAAAGGTTTATCTATCAATACCTCTACCTGAGCCAATGTGTATTTGTAATCAAACCTGTTCATCGATGTATGGGTTTACTTTCGAACATTTATTAATGGAATACCCATGACCAAACATGGCCCGTAACGTTTTCATAATTAGCAACATATTTCGCTTCAATATCTTCGTAATAGTCGAGTAATCGAGATGGAGACATGGCAGTTTACCATCAGCTGGACAAAATAGACTATAGTGACCATTAACCAGCGCCCTTCATATCTCTCCCTATAGAACCTCAAGAAGGCAAGACACTGTACGCGTGGTGGAATGCTTTGTATATTAGGTTAAGAAGGCAAGACACTGTACGCGTGGTGGAACGCTTTGTATATTAGGTTAAGAAGGCAAGACACTGTACGCGTGGTGGAATACTTTGTATATTAGGTTAAGAAGGCAAGACACTGTACGCGTGGTGGAACGCTTTGTATATTAGGTTAAGAAGGCAAGACACTGTACGCGTGGTGGAACGCTTTGTATATTAGGTTAAGAAGGCAAGACACTGTACGCGTGGTGGAACGCTTTGTATATTAGGTTAAGAAGGCAAGACACTGTACGCGTGGTGGAACGCTTTGTATATTAGGTTAAGAAGGCAAGACACTGTACGCGTGGTGGAACGCTTTGTATATTAGGTTAAGAAGGCAAGACACTGTACGCGTGGTGGAACGCTTTGTATATTAGGTTAAGAAGGCAAGACACTGTACGCGTGGTGGAACGCTTTGTATATTAGGTTAAGAAGGCAAGACACTGTACGCGTGGTGGAATGCTTTGTATATTAGGTTAAGAAGGCAAGACACTGTACGCGTGGTGGAACGCTTTGTATATTAGGTTAAGAAGGCAACACTGTACGCGTGGTGGAACGCTTTGTATATTAGGTTAAGAAGGCAAGACACTGTACGCGTGGTGGAATGCTTTGTATATTAGGTTAAGAAGGCAAGACACTGTACGCGTGGTGGAACGCTTTGTATATTAGGTTAAGAAGGCAAGACACTGTACGCGTGGTGGAACGCTTTGTATATTAGGTTAAGAAGGCAAGACACTGTACGCGTGGTGGAACGCTTTGTATATTAGGTAAGAAGGCAAGACACTGTACGCGTGGTGGAACGCTTTGTATATTAGGTTAAGAAGGCAAGACACTGTACGCGTGGTGGAACGCTTTGTATATTAGGTTAAGAAGGCAAGACACTGTACGCGTGGTGGAACGCTTTGTATATTAGGTTAAGAAGGCAAGACACTGTATGCGTGGTGGAACGCTTTGTATATTAGGTTAAGAAGGCAAGACACTGTACGCGTGGTGGAACGCTTTGTATATTAGGTTAAGGGCAGATGGTTTGGGTTTTTTGCTGGCCCTCCTTCTCCCTCACGCTTAGCCCCAATAGTTTTCATATTATAAGATGTTCAACCCAATAATTTGGCAATTTTAAGATGTTCACCCCATTTCTTTGTCAATATTTAGACCTTTCGTGCCATTTAGGTGTATATTCCTGGCGAGCATTAACGAGCCTGTAATTTAGGATGAACGGCCTTAGGCCGGGACATTTTCCCACCAAAACAATTACATATTTATCTAAAAGGGGGGTCTTGGGGATGTCTCTTTATAATTGATGGATGTCTAGGGAGGAAACAAAATAAATCAATAATTACATCGACCGACAAAATTAATGTACCTTACTCCCTTCAGCGGGTGTTACACAATGTCAGTGACGAATTGTGTCAGTCTGATATCTGCCACCATATACAGTATAGTCAGTTGAAGTTAGTGATATTGTGTCTTACTCTTGCCCAATTTATTTTACGACCAACAATACTGATAATACCCTCATAATAGAAATGCAAATCATCAAATAATGTAGGATTCATAAAAATTGTAATATTTTTACGAGAAAATATGCTTCTAAGATGTTCGTGTGAGACCAAATTAGCATATAACATAGAGTGCCTCCAAAGGGATCTAGATACCTTACACGAATGGTCAGTAAATTGGCAGATGAATTTTAGCATTGACAAATGCAAGGTATTAAAGATAGGGATGACGAATACTAATGCAAAATATAAACTAGCTAATACGGAATTAGAAAACTCAGACTGCGAGAAAGATTTGGGTGTGTTTGTTAGCAACGATTTGAAGCCTAGAAAACAGTGTATAAGCGTTCGCAACAAGGCAAACAGGATTCTAGGGTTCATCTCAAGGAGTGTGAGTAACAGAACTGCCGATGTTATCTTGAAACTTTACTTGTCATTAGTGAGACCTCATATGGATTATGCTGTCCTATTTTGGTGTCCTTATTACAGAATGGACATAGATTCGTTGGAGAGAGTACAGCGAAGAATGACAAAAATTATTCATAACATTAGAAATCTACCATATGAAGAAAGGTTGAACAAATTAGGCTTACATTCATTAGCAAGGCGCAGAGTTAGAGGGGATATGATAGAAGTGTTCAAGTGTGTTAGTGGGATAAATAAAGGAGACATGAAAAATGTACTGAAGCTCAGTGATAGCGAAAGAACTTGAACAAATGGGTTCAAATTAGATAAATTCCGTTTCAGAAAAGATATAGGCAAATATTGGTTTGGTAACAGATTTGTAGATGGGTGGAATAGACTACCAAGTGATATAGTGGGATCAAGAACGATAGGGAGCTTTAAGATAACATTAGATAGGCATATGGACGAGATGGGTTGGGTGTGAGGGGGATCTGCCGGGTGTGGGCCAATAGGCGCTCAGCAGACCCCCGTAATCTTGTGTTAATCTCTGACCGTTTTGGTGGGGCCAGTATTCGAGGTATTAGTGAGTTGGGCCTTGTAATTGGGGTTGGGTGTGACAGGGATCTGCCTTGTGTGGGCCGATTGGCTTTTTGCAGACTCCCATTTTCTTATGTTCTTATAACCGCTAGCAGCAGGTACAGTAGTCCTTGGAGGAACTCTTACTTTAACCCTTACAGTACCACATGGAAAGGTTACAGGGTATCTCAATTAATAATTTTAACTGCCATATATCCTTCCTTAGCTTCATAAAATCGTCTAAATGTTGCTGAAATCGAAACAAACACTTCACTGGTACAAACATGGTTAAGTATTGCAATACTTTAGTTTAGTGCTGAACCGTTTTGGGCGTGAACAGTGGCTCGTAAGCACGATAACTGACCTTTATTAGCCACTATTATTTCACATATGTTTCTCCCTCATAATATAATATATTTATCCATATTACATTATATTTTTTATATTTTAACTTGTCAATTGTTTACAATATTTGTCACCTGATATATTGCTATATAATATTGTGCTGGAGTTCCCTTCTCTAATAGTTTCATTGTCAGCATAATGTCATATACCGTATTCCTTATTCTATAACAGTAACACACTTTAGAAGAACTCAGTTATTTATCACTTTAGCTTGTTATTCAGTCTATTTATTCATCTGTCTGTCTGTCTGTCTGTCTCTCTCTCTCTCTCTCTCTCTCTCTCTCTCTCTCTCTCTCTCTCTCTCTCTCTCTCTCACTGCCTAAACTAATATTAACGAAAGAACCCGAAACCCAATTCTACCGCACTTCCATAGACACTTCCCGGCAAAACGTCGGGGGTTGAGTTTGTACCTGAGGGTCCTGGAGGGGCGGGTCATTTAATGTTCACGTGAGAATGGTCGGAGCAATGGGAGGTGGAGCCAATGGTTTGGACATAATGGGGGCAGGGAGAATAAGGGGGTAGTGCTTTTGTTTTGGTCTGTGTATTCATTTATATAATAATGTTTTAAGTTTTCCTTGCTAGACCTCCACCCCCCTACACCCCCTTTCAAGATAAAGTTTTACATTTTTCGGTAGAAAAATGTACCGGCCGATGGCCGATTCCTTTTAAAATTACAGGATCGCTATCGCTCGCCAGAAAAAAAATAAACACCTAAATGACCCAGTCATAATATTGACAAAGAAATGGGGCCAAACGTATCAAAATTGCCAAGCTAATGAAACGAACGTCTTGTAATCTCAAAACAAATGTGGCTTAACACGATGGAGAAGGGGGTCCAGAAAAAGCGACTACCTCCCCCTTAAGTGTACCAGTCGTGGTCATGAGCACTTGGCATTAACCCCTTCACCACCATGACCACTTTTAACCTTTGATGCTGGCTAAAGTTAGAGGAGTGTATGCAGTTTACTGTGTTACTGAGGGGGTTTATTGAGCTCGTGTTTGCCGATTTGAGTCATATACAGTAGGTAGATTATAAACTAAAGAAAATCGTCTAATGGTAACTAGAATATGATGACAATTACGTAATGATGGTGAAGGGTTTGAACATTTGAGTGTCGTGATTATCCACATAAATAGGCTATATATATATTCATATTCATATTGTACAACACATTCAGAAGTAAAAATAATCTTTAAAGCAAACATTCATACACAATATTATCTTTAAAGCAAACATTCATACACAATATTATGTCCAAGTTCTTCCAAACTTACAAATAAAGTTTCTATCAAACATATCTCTCCATATATTTTGCCAACAACCAGACATATATTTTGCCAACACCCAGACATATATTTTGCCAACATCCAGACATATATTTTGCCAACATCCAGACATATATTTTTGCCAACATCCAGACATATATTTTGCCAACATCCAGACATATATTTTGCCAACATCCAGACATATATTTTGCCAACATCCAGACATATATTTTACAGTAAATTATTCTTACAAACATTTAGACACATACTTGACTAAACAATTCGCAGTGCTGTCAATACAAGATTGCAAAGCAACATTTTATGTAATTTTGTATATTCATATTTAATAGTGACATAACTTGAATATAAAGACGATAATAGGGTTGGGTGGCGGCTGATAACTACCGTGTTTGATGGAGGAGCAATAATGGTTTGGTAGTTTTCACAGGTACACCATGGTAGCTTTGTCCGTTTTCTAGTCGTTCAGGTGTGACTTTAACCTCATGACACAGGGGCAAGAGGCTTAATTATCTACGTTTGGTAATGCTTAATATTAAACAAAAAATAGGGCACGGTGTGAAGCAAGCTGTGGCAAAATATCTTACTGATCCAACTGTTTGTTCAAAAGTTATTCCCGAAAAACGATGTAACACGGCCTCTGAAACCCATAGTAGTTAAAAATAGTAATTACTGGGAAATGGTTTTATCAGCATTACCATGATTGCAATATGAAACCTCGAACCGGATCTGTAACACGGACATAACATTCGCATACCAGGATCAACGCTTTGCCATATTTATGTTCAATATAGCTAAAACGTAGCTAATTAGATGAAAATAAAAGTGGACACTAAATTCATACTACTGTGCATGTTTATTAGTTTGTGTTTATTTGATAGTGTGTGTAAACTGTAAATTATTTGACTGTGCTATATATAACACAATAAGCTGTAATAATACCGGTACATACACAATGCTTAATGCAAAACTCATTTCAGTATCCACCACAAATATGCCATCCATGATTGAAGAAACACTCAAATTGCAAAACAAAATTACTAATACACACGAACTGTTTCATTATTGTACAGTTTGCCGCACACATTTTATTATATTACGGGTCGTGATTAGGCAGCGCTGCACGCACATCCCCAACCCCCCTCCCTCGCTCCACCTCCTACCTTCCACTATTGGTAGGAGGTGGAATGAAGGAGGGGGGTTGGCGAAGTGGGTGCGGTGCTGGCAAGTTACGATTTGCTGGGATGGTTGAGAAATGGAATATGTGCGGCGAACTGTACAAATAAACTTAAAGCAATGCCTTTACCTCACATCTTGATGCTGACTCGCCCATGTCTCGTCGTCTCATCTCACAATGTTTGACAACAAATACTCTCACTCTCACCATCTATTGAGTTTCACATAATTATATAGGTACTGCTCCACTGCATAATATTTTGTTATGTGAATAGTCATGTATGTATGTATGTATTATACTCAGGCACATATCACATAGCTGGGGCTTGCCAACTCGAGACAGAGCCCAAACAAAAACAGCATTTGAAGTTCCAATTCTTAGGATCCGGGACCACTTTTACGTTCCCTCGCCCCTTTCTCTGTCTCGTTTAATGGGTGAATAAAAAGGGAGAAGGATTCCTAGCTTACCGCCCCCGAAGTAGGAAATGTAGTACAACAAAAAAGACCGACAGAAAAGGCTAAGGTTGGATAGAGCATGCCAAACCTCCCTCTGGACAGGACCAGCCCTCATCCATAGTCATACAATGCTAATTCATTGGAAAAAGCAAGGGTATATTTATGGCATGTCATTGAGCTCTCTGGTAATACATTGCAAAATATGTGTTATCAACGACAAACGTACAACACAAACTCCATCCCGATAACATCTTCCCTTCAACAAATGAGAATTTGAACTCGAGACTTCAAGACTATCAATCAGCAGCTGGACCACAAATGGAAGATTGGAAAAAATGGAGGGTCATAATCCGAAAAGGAAACTTTTATGGTAGAACTCGGGATGTGATTGGTATTGGTAGAGTTAGACTCTTATGGTTGATAGGATGCGGCACTTGATACTGTACTGTATATGAGGAACACCAATCAAGTTGAGAAGGCAGTTTTTTTTAGAGGGAGCATTGTTTTGGTAGATACTAGTTTGGATTTTTCTGATATATAACACAACTTTGTTAACTTTTCTCCACTCCTCGATGATAATGTAAAACTCTTCGGTTCAGTTGGTTGAAATAAAACACAATTATTCCCATCTGTCATCGAAAATATAAACACAAAGGTAAAATACTGGTTAATGAATCGGTATGGATTTGTTCAGCAATTTATAAATGTGAATCTTATTGTGCAGTGTAAATCATATTGTATGTGTATTGTGTAGTACAGTGCTATCATTATTGTGCAGTGTAAATCATATTGTATGTGTATTGTGTAGTACAGTGCTATCATTATTGTGCAGTGTAAATCATATTGTATGTGTATTGTGTAGTACAGTGCTATCATTATTGTGCAGTGTAAATCATATTGTATGTGTATTGTGTAGTACAGTGCTATCATTATTGTGCAGTGTAAATGATATTGTATGTGTATTGTGTAGTACAGTGCTATCATTATTGTGCAGTGTAAATGATATTGTATGTGTATTGTGTAGTACAGTGCTATCATTATTGTGCAGTGTAAATCATATTGTATGTGTATTGTGTAGTACAGTGCTATCATTATTGTGCAGTGTAAATCATATTGTATGTGTATTGTGTAGTACAGTGCTATCATTATTGTGCAGTGTAAATCATATTGTATGTGTATTGTGTAGTACAGTGCTATCATTTATGAATGTGAATCTTATTGTGCAGTGTATGTGTATTGTGTAGTACAGTGCTATCATTTATGAATGTGAATCTTATTGTGCAGTGTAAATCATATTGTATGTGTATTGTGTAGTACAGTGCTATCATTGTGTGAGCAATGCAAAGTTTATAAACTGTAACAAAACTGATACACGTTCTAGTATTATTCTTATCTTAGTTAAGGGGGTAGGTGTTATCTATTTGCATATTTCTTTAATATTATTTTAGAAAATGTGCAAACTAGCATGGGAGAAGGGGAGTGCACATGATAACTGGAAGACAGGCATAATAGTCCCCCTATATAAGGGTAAAGGGGAAACAGGAGTGTGTGGAAACCACCGACGAATATGTCTTCCAAGCGTAGTAGGGAATGTGTACATTAGGGTAGTGATTGAGAGAGTGAGAGTGAGAACGGAGAAATGGATAGGTGACGAGCAGGGAGGTTTTAGGATGGGAATATGATGTGTAGATCAGATTTTTACCCTGAAATATGTTGTGGAGAAATATCTGGAGAAGCAACAAAAGGTGTATGTTGCCTTTATGGACTTGGAGAACGCCTATGACAGAGTAGATAGAGAAGGTATATGGAAAGTACTTAGAATATACAAAGAAGATGGTAAGTTGCTGAAAGCAGTGAAGAGCATATATGAGGGTGCAAAGGCGGCAGTACGTGTGGAGAATGAGCAGAGCGAGTTCTTTGACCTGAATGTTGGGTTGAAACAGGGGTGTGTGATGTCCCTGTGGTTGTTTACTGTATATATGGATGGAGTCATGACAGAAACACAAGGAAGAGCAGTGGATGTTGGTGTATCGCTGATAAGGGAGGGAAATGAGTGGAAGCTGCCTATACTGCTGTTTGCTGATGATACAGTTCTGATGAGCGATAATGAATGGGAGTTGCAGGGTCAGGTAAATGTGTTTGGAACAGTGTGCGAAACACGGAATCTGAAGGTAAATGCGGGGAAGAGCAAGGTTATGGTCTTCGAAAGGGGTGAAGCCACAGAGTGTGAGGTGAAGTTGAACGGTCAGGCTATGGAGATTGTCAGCTCATTTAAGTATCTGGGCAGTGTGTTGAGTAAAGATGGGACTATGGATGAAGAAGTGCGGGA
Organism: Paralithodes platypus; assembly: GCA_032716605.1. Lineage (NCBI taxonomy): Eukaryota > Metazoa > Arthropoda > Malacostraca > Decapoda > Lithodidae > Paralithodes > Paralithodes platypus. The sequence goes on from CM064480.1 coordinate 7,554,421, forward strand.
GAGGGTGCAACAGGGGAAGAGGGATGTAGGAATACTGAAAGCAGTAACAAGACGTAGGGTGGTCAGTATGGAAGTGAAGAAGTCCTTGCATGACAGTGTGGTAATCCTGACACTGACTTACGGAAGCGAAGCATGGACGTTTGAGAAGAGACTCAGACCAAGAGTGAGAGGGGTGGAAATTAGTTTACTTGAGAAGTGCGTGCGGAGTTACATGGAGGGATAGACAGACGAATGAGGAAGTAAGAAGGATGAGTGGTGTGGAGGTAGATGTGCTGGAAAGTGTGAAAAGGAACACCTTGAGATGGTTCGGCCATATGGAACGTATGGGAAGCGTGAGAATGACTAAGGTGTACGAGAGCGAGGTGGAAGGACAGAGAGGGAGATGTAGACCGAAAGAGAGGTGGAAGGATGGAGTGAGGAAGTATATGGATGAAGGCGGTGCTGGTTGGGAGGAGGGGCATCGACTGACTAGGGACACAGGTGCATGGGGGTGGTTCGGTCATGGCCACCCCTTCGGGGATCACGGCGTCAGGCAATAGATAGATAGATAGATAGATAGATAGTTTCCTCCCTAGGCTTCCATCAAGCTTAAAACAAATATTCGAGATCCCCCTTTGGCTGATTCTTCCAAGATTACAGGCTCGTTATCGCCCGCCGTGATAAAAACCGACACCTAAATGACACGAAAGATCTTAAAATTGACAAAGGAATGGGGCAAAAGGTCTTGAAATTGACAAAGGAATGGGGCAAAAGGTTTTCAAATAGACAAACTAATGGGGTGAACGTCTTATCATCTCTAAGCTAAAGGGGCTAAACACGAGGGAGGGGGGGGGGCACAAGATTTGATTCTTATTGTACAAAACATGAGTGAAGGGGGTGGGGGTTGGGGTGTTCTACATGCAACTACTACACTGTACTGAATCAAATTTTCATTAAAATATTGTTTCATTAAACTTAGCTCGTATTAATTTTAGCGAATATATAACCTATTAAAATTTACCTACTGTGTTCCATGAGTAATCTGATTACAGTAAAACAAATGTTTGAGCATACTGTAGAAGACACAATTTCAAACATTACATAACGCTTGGTGAAATAAAATGCATGCCAAGTGAGAATGAAGCAGAATGGCTTAGTGTATGAGCCATGAAAAAAACGTGGAGAATAACACACAACAATCCTAATAAATGTACAGTCAGTCAAGAAAACGGTTTAATATTCGGTATACTACGAATCTCTTTCTCTCAAGCTCTCACTTGGAAAGACCATATTTCCACTCTTGCTAAAACAGCTTCCCAGAAGCTGGGTGCGCTCAACCGCCTCCGGGGGTTCCTTACCCCTTCACAGCTTCTTGCTCCGTACAGGGGCACAGTGAGTATTGTTCGCATGTGTGGGGAGGATTCTCTCACACAGCACTTCTTGACAAAGTGGAAAAGAAAGCCTCACGTCCACTCACTGACTCTTTGCAATCTCTTTCTCTTTTTGCCATCTCTCTCGCTATTCTAAAGCTATTACATAATCAATGTTCCTCAGAGCTCTCTCAGTTTAACCCTTCTCTATCGAGGCCCGACTTAAGTCGGTCTAGAGAAGAAAAGACTATGTGGCGGGGACCGACTTAAGGCGGTGTGCAATTCTGAGCAATATTTGGCTCTGAGAGAGAGACGAGCGGTGGGAGGAGCGTAGGTCGGCTCTGACCGTTCGGCACGGCTCCCGCGCCAGCACTGGGCCCTACTTCACACACACACCCACACTCACTGCCTCGCTACACAGGGAATTATGTAAGGAAATTACCGTATTTTAGCGATTTTGCCCTTCGGTTGCACGATCGTTGCAAGAGAACACGTGGTCGTAGAAGGATGGTTCTGGTGTCATTGGAAAGCTCAATTATCGCCCTTTCAGGGATACATAATTGTATTACGCTCTGGCTCTTGTTTATGCATGAAAAATAGCATGGAAACAAGGTCGTTTAGGGTAAAACCACCCGCTTGGCGGGTATAGAAGTTACTGACGGGCCCGCTCGTAAGGTGTTAAACCACCTCTTCTATGTAGGGTACGTAGCACCCGTCTTGCAATACAATCCCATCCCTACTCTGTGCAACTCTCCAGTCCAAGAGTGAAACGATATTCTGAAACCTTCTTCTATTCAACAGCTGAGCTCTGGAACTCTCTCACTGAATCCATCTCCCCGTCATCCTATGACTTAAATTGCTTCAAACTCTGTGTGTCCAGGCATTTTGGCTCGAACGTTCCTTGATTTTGGCCCTGTCACTCTTTCAACAGGGGGAAGCACTCGTTACAGGCAGTTCTGCCTTTTATCTCCCTAAACCACATCGAAAAAACAGAAAATAGTTAAGGAGAAAGTATCGGCAAAGTTTAAAACAAAAATATAAATCAATTTAACATGTCCATTATACTCAGGCTAACAAACTAGTATAACTTATTTTTAAAGCTAACACTCGTTCAGTTGTATTCTACTAACGATAGACAGTAATCCATTTTAGCATATGAAGGACATCCAGGTATAACAATCTAGATTAACTACTTAATCTCAAAGGCCATTCCTAAGCAAGCCAGAAAGCGATACAAACACAAATGGGTCTTTATATTGACAGTGTTAAGATAAAGACATTTCCTAAAACCCTTTTGTACCGGCGACGTCTTTGTAATGTTATTTTTGCAACATTTAGACGATTTTGTGCAATTTATGAAGGATCTATGGTAGTAAAACGGGTTAATTGAAATACTTCGCAGCCTGTTAATTTAAGCTTGATAAAATCATCTAATATAGTAGCCAGAATAAAGTTAAAAGAACGGCACCGGTATTGAAAGGGTTAAAACAAAAATAATAAAGTAAATAGTAAATAATCAAATCAAACAGAAACGCATATTTGAGAAAGAATTATTATACCAGATTTTACTGCATAACTACGCGGACTGTGGTGAGGGGAAGATAAAGGGAGGCAGACTGCCAGGACTTCACCAAACGCAACACATGAACCCCTTGAGGAATATGACGCATTTTGACAGTTTATTCTGGCTATCATTAGACGATTTATTTAAATTTAGGACAGATCTGGGGGCATCAAAGGGATAAATAATATCTCAATTATCCCTCTGACTTCTATATACCCTTCATAATCTGAATAACATTGTTTAATAAAATAGCCAGAATAAACTGTCAGAACGCATCATAATCCTCAAGGGGTTATATTAAATAGGTAGGATCATAGACTACAGTAGATCTGGACTGGACACGAAAATGGAACTTAGCAGTAAGGGACCCAAAATCGGAGAACAAACCCCCAAGTTCGAACCTCGAAGCCGCGAAAATATCACATTTTCGCGGTTTCGAGGTTCGAACTTGAGGGTTCGTTCTCCGATTTTGGGTCCCTTACTCCAAAGTTCCATTTTCGTGTCCAGTCCAGATCTACTGCAGTCTATGATCCTACCTAAAGCGGAACATAACATTAATTATTTACGCATGAGGAAGAAAGAATGTACAACAACAAGTATCATCTAAGGTCCCCTTACATTACAATTAACTACACCCAATGGTCAAAGAGTTATGACTTCTTACCTAAGTGACCAACACTGACCTAAACCTTTCCTATTTGGTTAGAATCCAATTCTACGTTACCCGGCGACTCGCAGCTGGCAAAGAGTGAATCAGCACCAGACTTAATTGAAAAGATAGGCTTAGGTGAGTCCTCGGGTACGCCGAGGGCCGGCGGAACAGGCTCCCTTCATTCCGCCGGGAAAACGTTTGTTCGAGTTTATTGGATACTGACTACGCCAGGCCCGCCGGAATGTCTTTGAATTCTGACGCGTAAAAAACGACCAACGAGTGTTGCCCGCCGCACTGAAAAGATCAGCTTTTCATCCAATTAACACAAAATCTGCCTTATCAAGTCACAGACTAATGATACGACGAATTCCACATACTCTAGGTGACCACACAAGACCCTACATTACGAAATGTATGGGGCTCAGTAGATCCTAGAGGCACGCCGAACGCAGCCCCCAGCTGATCACTCTTCGCCTGACGGTTACGAAACCCAAGCAAGTGACACGGCATGCAAAATTATGGCACAATTATATAATCAATATAATAATAATACATCCTAGCCATAAAATAACACCTACAAGGAGGTTAAATGAACTAACCTCCTTCTACACACTATATATCGGTGTCGACTTTACATTTGTAGTTACTTAGAATTATCGCATGTTTAATTTGGTGTGCCATACAATAATCGTTTTCTCTAACAACGCAATATAGAAAACGTCATTGCAGGAGTGTGGGCATATAAGCACTATGGAGCACCCTGCACCGTCTAGAGCTCCGCTTCTCCTGTGTGCTCCGCCCTTCTGCCTTGTGTTTTTACAAATAAAAACTGTGAATAATTTATATTTGATTATATCCTTTTTGGGGGTTATATATTGGTTGTTTGCTATGTAGTCACCTATATCCTCCACTTTCTTAACTTTAGGATTTATTTGTTTGTTTTGTAGATGTTTAGGTGACAATCACCACGGTCGATCTGGGGATCCGCCGCTGATGAGCTCGTCCTGGAATCTTTACGACTCTGAATCTTACGATTCTGTACAGGACTGAACATGCCATTTTTATCGGCAATAGCTCAGAGAAGAGTGTTGAGAGGGGAGAAGGGGTGTTGGAGAGAGAGGAAGGTGTTGGAGTGGCTTTGTTATGTGTGTTTTGTCTGTATATGTCGTCAGGATGTCCCCTGACTGGGTGCAAGCATGTGAAACATGCTAGGACGTACTATCGCACCCACTAAATGTCCGCCGTGGCAGGGATTCGATCCCGGGTCTTTCAAATTCACACGCGAGCGTGCTCACCACTTGACCACCACGGCCTTAAGTGACCTAAAATTAATGGGAGTAACTGGTACTGTGATGCTTCGTATAATTCGTCGTATAGCTAGGTCATGCTTCGTATAATGTAAATCGGAAAATAAAATGGAATTTTTCATGTTTTTCTTATATTTGTCCTAGTTTTTACAATTGTATCGAAAAAAATTAGCTTTCTCGAAAAAAGATTGCTTGTAATTTTTCAACGACATCTTTCACAGGGGAGGTGTGGTGAAGTGGTCTTGCCACTGGCCTGGTAATCCAAAGGTCCCGGGTTCAAATCCCAATGTATCAATGGGAAGATATTATTGGGATGGAATTTGTGCTGTACCTGGTATCAGTGCATTACCACAAGCCCACCGAAACGTCAATAAAATACCCTCATTGTTCCCTGATTAAATAGCACTGTATGAATATTCCCATATTCAAAATATGCTATAGGGGTGCAATGCCTGGTGAGTTATCTGCTCAACAGGTGGCATTGTGTGTGTGTAAGTGTGAGAGTCCGAGTGTAGGGGGTGAGACAGTGAAGCACGGGAACGAGATGGCTTCAGAGATGGGGTCGTTTCGGGCCATGAGTGAGCACCGTGCCCCATGTGAAGGCAAGATGGCAGGTGCTCCTTGTACTCTTACGTGCTTCACATGTCTCACTCCCTAGACTGGAACAAGACCTCACGGGCTTCACTGTTCATTGTAAAGCGGTGAATGTTAAGGCTCTCAGCCTATGCCCGAGAGGAAGTAAGTTGGAATATAGAAAAAAACAAAAAAAAAAAAAAAAAAACCCACAACAATTTATACCCTCCACAAAAAAGGTTCACCACCAACTCAAATTCCACCAACTCACGTTGGACAGCAGAAGATCGCCTAAAGATGTATGTGTTAAAATCATGACAGGGACCCGTACAGCGGCGACGCCGCAGCAGCCCGGCCAGGTAGTCTTTCTCTAGGAGAGAGAGAGAGAGAGAGAGAGAGAGAGAAAGAGAGACAGACAGACACAGTGTGTGTGTGTGAGAGAGAGAGAGAGAAAGAGAGAATACTCTCTCTCTCTCACGGGGGAGGTAAATTTTCCTGTGAGACCACCCTCGAACATTTCCTCAGCCGTCATCGAGAAATTATGGGGAGTCCACTCTTCTAATAAATTAGCTTTCTCGACAAAAGATTGTTTGCAATTTTTCCAACAAAAATTTTCACACACACAAATTTAGACCCTCCCGAAGAAAAAAGGTTCACCGCCAACTCAAGTCGTATAGCAGAATTTATTTTTGGTGAGTCGTCTGACTGGGGTGATCGGAGCTCTCGGATTGAAGTATTTCCGATCGCTCCCAATTCCACCAACTCACGTTGGACAGCAGAAGATCGCCTAAAGATTTGTGTGTTAAATTCACGACAGGGACCCACAAAAATGTTAGCACTGGTACAAAATGTCTAAATTTTTTCGCTTTAAGAGAGAGAGAGAAAGAGAGTGAATAATATCCTCTAGTCACAAACTGCTAGGTAGAATAATTATATCTCCGTAAATATTTGGTTTTTTATCGTAATTCTGAAGTAACCGTTGGAATCCTCATAAAATTCCGCTTCCCATATATGTATGCAAATAAAATATTTGTGGTCAACATTTTTAGCTAGCGCGAGTTGGACATAAGGTATTTCGATTGTTTATGTTATAATACTTTGTTATGGAGTGCACCATGTGTTTGTTTTGTAATTATTCTATGTTTTTTATTTTGCTTTGCGGCGTCGCCGCTGTACGGGCCCCTTCCGTGATTTTAACACAAATCTTTAGGCGATCTGCTGCTGTCCAACGTGAGTTGGTGGAATTTGGAGTTGGTGGTGAACCTTTTTTTCAGGAGGGTCTAAATTTTTGTGGGTGAAAGATGTTGTGGAAAAATTACAAGCAATGTTTTTTCGAGAAAGCTACTTAAAATAATATGAGGGCGGTGTAACAAATAAAAACTGTTTATAATTTATATTTTATTATATCCCTTTTTTGGGGGGTTATATATTGGTTGTTTGCTATGTAGTCACCTATATCCTCCCACTTTCTTAACTTTAGGATCGAGTGACCTAAATCTTACTAAAAATTCAGGTTAGTAAGGCACGTAAGGCACTATATGAATAGCCTATTCTCTTACTAAGAAATTCAATTTAGTAAGGCACTATATGGATTGCCTATTCTCTTACTAAGAAACGAAGTGGTTACGGGACACCTCCGCCCTTCTGCCTCGTGGTGGTCCTTCCCAGATACGAGTCCACAAGCCATCGCCCGCGCTATACGACTACGGGACACCACAGTGAGGCTGGGCTACGGGACACCACTGGTCATAGGAGCACCCTGCACCGTCTAGAGCTCCGCTTCTCCTGTGTGCTCCGCCCTTCTGCCTCGTGTTGTCCTGCCCCAGATACGAGTCACAGCCATCGCCGCCCTATATGACGCAATTATCGAAACATGACAGAGAGAGAGAGAGTGTGTAACTCTCTCTCTCTCTCTCACACACACTGTGTCTCTCTCTCTCTCTCTCGGAGTCAAAGATTTTTTAGCTAACGTCTTGGCCCATAATCAGCAGCAATGAGCGCGCTCACGCTGTCCTGTTAAAGAAATCGAGTTTGTCAATTATGTTTTCCACGACATCTTTTACCCACAAAAATTTAGGATAAGCGACCTACCTACCCAGGCTGCTCCACCCAGAGAGAGACTACCTGGTCGGGCTGCTCACCCAGAGAGAGACTACCTGGCCGGGTTGCTCTACCCATAGAGAGACTACCTGGCCGGGCTGATCCACCTAGAGAGAGACTACCTGGCCGGGCTGCTGCGGCGTCACCGCTGTACGTTGTCCCTGTCGTGATTTTAACACAATTTTTTTTAGGCGATCTTCTGCTGTCCAACGTGAGTTGGTGGACTTTGAGTTGGTGGTGAACCTTTTTTCAGGAGGGTCTAAATTTGTGTGGGTGAAAGATGTCGTGGAAAAATTACAAGCAATCTTTTTTTGAGAAAGCTACTTAAAATAATATGAGGGCGGTGTACAAATAAAAACTGTTTATCATTTATATTTTATTATATCCTTTTTGGAGGTTAGATATTGGTTTGTTTGCTATGTAGTCACCTATATCCTCCACTTTCTTAACTTAACTTTAGGATCGAGTGACCTCAAACTTACTAAATAATTCAGGTTTAGTAAGGCACGTAAGGCACTATATGAATAACCTATTCTCTTACTAAGAAATTCAGGTTAGTAAGGCACTATATGGATAGCCTATTCTCTTACTAAGAACGAAGTGGCTAACGGGACACCTCCGCCCTTCTGCCTCGTGTGTCCTGCCCAGATACATCACAGCCATTGGCCGCGCTATACGACGCATCATACGAAGCATAACCTAGGCTATACGACGCATTATACGAAGCCATGACAGAGAGTGAGAGTGTAACTCTCTCTCTCTCACTCACACACACTGTGTCTGTCTGTCTCTCTCTCTCTCTCTCTCTCTCTCTCTCAGTCAAAGATTGTTAGCTAACGTCCTTGCCCATAATCAGCAGCAATGAGCGCGCTCACGCTGTCCTGTGTAAAGAAATTGAGTGGTCAATTATTTTTCCACGACATCCTTTCACCCACAAAAATTTAGGAGAGAAGAACTACCTGGCCGGGCTGCCTCCTCCCAGAGAGAAAGTACCTGGTCGGGCTGCTCCACCCAGAGAGAGCGACTACCTGGCCGGGTTGCTCTACCCAGAGAGAGACTACCTGGTCCGGCTGCTCCACCTAGAGAGAGCGACTACCTGGCCGGGCTGCTCCACCTAGAGAGAGCGACTACCTGGTTCGGGCCTGCTCCACCCAGAGAGAGCGACAACCTGGCCGGGTTGCTCTACCCAGAGAGAGACTACCTGGTCGGGCTGCTCTACCTAGAGAGAGCAACTACCTGGTCGGGCTGCTCCACATAGAGAGAGCGACTACCTGGTCGGGCTGCTCAACCCAGAGAGAGCCACTACCTGGCCGGGTTGCTCTGCCCACAGAGAGACTACCTGGTCAGGCTGCTCCACCCAGAGAGAGCGACTACCTGGCCGAGTTTGCTCTACCCAGAGAGAGAGACTACCTGGTTGGGATGCTCCACCTAGAGAGAGCGACTACCTGCTCGGGCTGCTCCACCCAGAGAGAGCGACTACCTGGCCGGGTTGTTCTACCCAGAGAGAGACTACCTGGTCGGGCTGCGCCACCTAGAGAGAGCGACTACCTGGTCGGGCTGCTCCCCCTAGAGAGAGTGACTACCTGGTCGGGCTGCTCCACCCAGAGAGAGCCACTACCTGGCCGGGTTGCTCTACCCGCAGAGAGACTACCTGGTCGGGCTGCTCCACCCAGAGAGAGCGACTACCTGGCCGGGCTTTGCTCTCCCAGAGAGAGACTACCTGGCCGGGTTGCTCCACCTAGAGAGAGCGACTACCTGGTCGGGCTGCTCCACCCAGAGAGAGCGACTACCTGGCCGGGTTGTTCTACCCAGAGAGAGACTACCTGGTCGGGCTGCGCCACCTAGAGAGAGCGACTACCTGGTCGGGCTGCTCCACCTAGAGAGAGTGACTACCTGGTCGGGCTGCTCCACCCAGAGAGAGCAACTACCTGGCCGGGTTGCTCTAACCCCGAGAGAGACTACTTGGACGGGCTGCTCCACCTAGAGAGGTCTACTACCTGGACGGGGCGCTCGTCCTAGCGAGAGCGACCACCTGGTCTGGCTGCTCCACCCAGAGAGAGCGACAACCTGGCCGGGTTGCTCTACCCAGAGAGGGACTACCTGGTCGGGCTGCTCCACCTAGAGAGAGCGGCTATCTAGTCGGGCTGCTCCACCTAGAGAGAGCGACTACCTGGTCGGGCTGCTCCACCCCGAGAGAGCGACTACCTGGCCGGGTTTGCTCTACCCAGAGAGAGACTACCTGGTCGGGCTGCTCCACCCAGAGAGAGTGACTACCTGGCCAGTTTGTTCTACCTATTGGTTTTTGGCTCTGCTGACTTTAGCGGGCTCCAGTACGTAGAGAGTCCCCCTACCAGGGTCCCGGGCCCTGACTGGGGGCTTCCACCTAGAGAGAGATTCCTACCTGGCCTGGTTGCATCCGTCTATTTTTCTGCATGTTCGTCTCTGTGCTCTGTGTGTCGCCTTGCTGTAGCGGGGTCCCCTTGTCCAGTCGATTTTTCTCACACATAAAGACAAATATTCTTTAGGCGATTTCTCCGCCTTCTCGGTTCTCTTCCTGTTCCAACGTGAAGTTTTTTTTTTGGGTGGAATTTTGAGGTTTGGGTGGTGAAACCTTGTTTTGTGTTCAGGAGGGTCTAAATTTTTTGTGGGTGAAAGATTGTTTCGTCGGAAAAATTACAAGCAATCTTAATTTTCGAGAAAAACCTACTTAAAATAATAAGAGGGCGTGTGTACAAATAAAAACTGTTGTAAGAAATTTATGATTTATTTATTATATCCACTTTTTGGGTGGTTTTTATAATATTGGTTGTTTTTGTTGACTTAATGTAGTTTCCCCCCCTATATTCCTCCCACTTTCTTAACTTTAGGATCGAGTGGACCTAAATCTTACTAAAATATCCATGGTTAGGTAAGGCCACAAAGGCACTATATGAATAGCCTATTCTACTAACTAAGAAATTCAGGTTTAGTAAAGGCACTATATGGTATAACCCTATTCTTCTTTACTCTAAGAACGGAAGGTGGCTTTAAATGGACCTACGAAAGCCAATGACAGAGAGAGAGTAGAGAGAAGTGGTGTGTAACTCCTCCTCTCTCTCTACTCTCTCACAACACAACACAACACACGACCACCACACTGTGTTTCTGTCTCTCTCTCTCTCTTTTGAGTCAACATTTTTTTTTTTTAGCTAACGTCTATGCCTATAATCCCAAGCAGCAATTGCGGGGTGGCGCCTCACGCGGGGTCCTGTTAAAGAAAATTAAGTTTTGTCCAAATTTTTTTTTTTTCCACGACCAATCTTTTCACCCAACAAAAATTTGAGGAGAGAAGAACTACGCGCTTATTTGCGAGAAAAACTACTTTTAAAAAAATATGAAAGGGGACGGTGTACAAATATAAAACTGTTTAGTTTTATAAGTTTTTATATTGTTTTTAATTATATCTTTTTTTTTGGGTGGTTATATATTGGGTTTTCCCTTCCTTCCACTTTTCTTTAACTTTAGGATCGGGGGGGTAGGTGACCTAAAATTTTACCTAAAAGAAAATTCCAGGGTTAGTAAAGGCACGTAAGGCACTATATGAAATAGCCCCCTATTCTCTTACTACTCAGAAAATTCAGGGTATAGTAAGGCACTTTATGGATAGCCTAAGTTCTCTTACCTAAGAACCGAAGGGTGGCTTACGGGTATACTTCCGCCCCCTTCTGGCCGTTGGTGGTGTTCCTGCCCAGATACGGAAAGTCACAGCCATCGTCGGCCGCAACTATACGACCGCCAATTATACGAACAGAATGGCACCTAGCGCTAATAATGACGCAAATTATACCGAAGCATGACAGAGAGAGAGAGGTTTTGTAAAAGCTCTCCCCTCTCTTTCTCTTCCACACACAACACACACACACTGTGTCCCCCTGATTCCTCCTCTGCTCTCTCTCTCCTCCTCCTCTCTCTCTGAGTCAAAGAGTTTTTTAGCTAACGTCCTTTGCCCATAATCAGCAGTCAATTCGCGCGCTCACGGTTGTCCGCCGTTAAAGTAAAATCGAGTTGTCAATTTATTTTTTTCCACGACATCTTTTCAACAAATCTTTCACTCCCCACAAAAAATAATACTAATCCAATACTATAACCCCCACCAAGGATATAAATTAATAATAAAATGTAAAATTCCTAAACCAGATTTTTGTATTTGTTACAAACACAAGGTAGAATGGCGGAGCACACAGACGAAGCGGAGGCCTTTGTTAGGACGGTGCCAGGGTTGGCTACCTGGCCGGAGGCTGCCTCCCACCCAGAGAGAGACTACCTGGCCGGATGCTCCACCCCAGATGAGAGAACTACCTGGCCCCGGGCTGCTCCACCCCAGAGAGGAGACTACCTGTCCGGGTTTGCTCCTTTACCCAGAGAAGGAAGACTATAACCGGGCCGGGCCCTGCTCCACCTAGAGAAGAGACTACTACCTGGCCGGAACCCTGCTGCGCTTCCGCGTCCGCCCGCTGTACGGGTCCCCCTGTTTTCCCCCCCGTGCAAATTTTTACCGACACAAAATCTTGGTAGGCCGATTCTTCTGCTTGTCCAAAATGTGAGTTGGTGGAAATTTGGAAAGTTTGGTGGGGGTGAACCCTTTTTTTTTAAGGAGGGTCTAAATTTTCTGTGGGTGGAAAAGATGTCGTGGATAAAAAATAAACAATCAAATATCTTTTTGTCCGAGAAAGGACTGTGGCGGTGTCGGAAATTTGGTCCGATACCAAGTTTTTTAAAAACTAGGAACAATTAAAAAGAAAAAACCATGAAAAAATTCAAATTATATTTCTTTCCGATTTTACATTATACGAAGCGCGTGGACCTAGCTTCGTATCCAACGAAGTTATAAGTACGAAGGCACCACAGTTAAACACCAGTTTGTACTCCCATTAATTTTAGGTTCCCACTTGATCCTAAAGTTTTAAGACAAGTGGAGGATATACTTGTAGGTGGACTACATAGCAAAATAACTCATATAATTAAACCCCCCACCCAACAGGATATATAATAAAATATAAAATTCTGAAAACAGTTATGTACATTTGGTAACACAAACACAAGGCAGAAGGGCCGGAGATCACACAAGGACCGAAGCGGAGCAGGTGGTTGGTACCTGTCCGTGGCCTTGCGTGTCGCGACCCAGAAGAGACACTACCTGGCCGGGCTGCCTTCACGCCCCCCCCCAGGCAAGACGAATCACCAACAATATTTCTGCTATTTCCAACTTGGAGTTTGGTGGTGAACCTTTTTTCGACTTTTAATCATCCCCAATCCCCCCTGTCCAGAGACGCCATTGAGGCAAGGTAATTGTTTTTTCCGCAGGGAGGAAGGCAGGTTGAAGTGGGGGGGATATGTCTCTGAGGATGGGGGAAAAGCTGG
>CM064480.1:7567465-7683646 GCA_032716605.1 Paralithodes platypus
GACAACCTTATACAAATCCGGACCGGTTGGATGGGACTCGTCAGCCTTGGTTGGCAACCTGTCTAGGGGAGTAAACCTGATACAAATCCGTACTGCTTACCTAAGGGTTAATGGATGGATTAGCCGAACACCACTGTAGAAAAATAGTGCTAACAAGATGCACAGAGGGCCTCGGAGTCGGACGGATCCTAAATTGAGTGGTCAATCCTGTAAGTCCTTCACTAAACTGGCTCGGGTTGTCCCTCTCACAGGGAATAGGTCCGCTGTGGGGCATTCTGTGTATGGCCACCCTCGTAAGGGGAGTAAGGTGTCCGGCAATAGATAGATGTACCGATTGAAGAGTGCGGGCGACAGGACGGATCCTTGCGGGACTCCGTTTGGGAAATTTCTGATGCTAGATGACTGAACGGCAAAAGATGCGTGTGCACATCTGCCTGCTAGGAAATTGGCCAGCCACCTTTTTGTGTTGTTGTGCAATGTGCATGTTTGTGTCGTAGATTTTATTTGTTATGTTGTGGCGGTGGATGGCATCGAAGGCTTTACTATTGTCGAGTGTGGCAAGTAATGATCTGTGTGGTGGTCTGGCTGAGTTGATGCTGTCAAAAGCTCTTTGTGTAAGGGCTGTAAGAAGAGTGTTCGTGGAGTGCAGTGGCCTTAAGCCATGTTGTGTTGGAGCTAGGGGTAAGGCGTGTGTAATCAGTTGTAGTTCAAGGCGTTCTATGACTTTGGCGGGAGTGCAGAGGAGTGGGATAGGGCAGTGTGAGGAGGGTAGCGTGAGGTCTTTGTTGGGTTTGGGGAATCTGATGATGATACCATGCTTCCAGATGTCTGGTATTGTGTTGTGTGAATAACTGTAGTTTGATATGTTAGTGAGTGCTTGTATGCCTTGTGGTCCCAGGTGTCTGAGGTGTATGTTGCTTATGTTGTCTAGGCCACAGGCGGGTGAGTGCTTGAGATTGTTGATGATGTGCTTTGTCTGGTAGTTAGTGAAGGATGCATAGTCAGGGTCTGTGGGGAATTGTATCTTACGTCGTATGATACGTCGGTCATCTTTATGGGGTTTTAGGTGGCTGACATGAGAGAAGTGATTAATGAGAGTGTTTGCTTGTTGTTTACATGAAGGAGTAGAGTCTGTTGTTGTGATTGCAGCATGTGATTGTGTTGTGTTGCTGTTGGAGAGTGTGATTCTGTTTAGTATTTTGTAGAGTTTTTTGGGGTTTGTTTTGTGATCGAGTGTTTGTAGGAAGTTATTCCAATTTAGTGTTTGTTGTTCTTGTATGTTGTTGTTAATCTGGGTGTTGAGTGCTTATATTTGAGTGTGATGTCTTGTGTGTGGGGTGCTGGGGAGTGTTTCAGTGTGTCACATTGTCTGATGAGGTTTTGAATTTCTGGTGAGAAGTTGGAGTTGTGTCTATTTCTGTTACCTCTTGAAATGTGTTTCTTGTCAGCATTAAGGATAGTTGTGTTGAATATGTGGACAGCATTGTTGATGTTAGTGATGGGTGCGCTGTTTAGGGTTTCAAAGTGTTGTTCTGTCCCATTTGTGAAAGCTTTCCAGTTGGCTCTTTTATAATTGGTGTATGTGTGTCTGTGGCTAGCTGGGGTGAGTCTGGTTTTGGTGGTGATAATGATCGGGAGGTGGCCGGAGCCTAAGGTTTTAACCACCTTACAGGATGTTGTGGGGGCGAGTTCTGGGGAGCAATAGGTGATATCTGGAGATGATGAGTCATAGAGGGATTGGTGGGGAGTATGGGTATGTTGATGGATGTCATTGAGGATGAAAAGGTTATCTGATTGGTGCTGTCTGTGTCCGGGTTGTCGACAAACCAGGCCGACGTCTTTGCATTGAAGTCACCACCCAGGATGATGTGTGGGGTGTTTGTGATTTGTTCTAGTTGTGGTCTGTATTCGTTGGGTACTGTAGGGGATGTTTGGGGAGGGATGTATGTGTTTATGATGGTTATGTTGGACTTGTTGCCAGTGCGTATTTTAATGGATTGTATTTCTGTTATGTTATTATTTGGGGGGAGGAGGGATTTGGTATGTGCGCTGGTGACTATATATGTTATTTCTTTGTGTACCAGGGTGATGAGGCCACCGCCACTGCCGACGGCCGGTCTTGTCTAATGGTGGTGAAATCTTGGAATGTAGGTTATTTTTTGTGTTGTGCAGAGTTTTGTTTCTTGTATGATGGTAATGTGTATGTTATGTTGTTTGATGAAGTGTGAGAGTTCGTGTTTCTTTGTGTTGATGCCATCTATATTTAGTTGAAGAATGTTAACCCTCTCCGACATATGACGCGATTCTGAGCCTATTGGGGATATTTTAAAGCCTTTTTTACCATCAGGGGTATTTAGAAACCTTTAGTTTAGTTACTTCAACCTCTGCAGTTGTCTTTGAGTTAGCTGTGGGCAGAAAACTAATTTTGGAGAGGTAATTATAAGAGTGAGAGAACTCAATTTCTTATTGCTAATCAGGCAACTTCTTCATCATAAATGCGTGAGAGGGTTAATATTGTGTGCACGGTGTATGTTGGGTGCTGCTGTACGAGGATGGGGTGGGGGTGATGGTAGGGGTGGGGAGGATTGAGGTGGTGGTGGGGGTGGGGATTGGGGTACAAGAGTTGAGGGTAAGAATGGATTAGGTTGGGGTGTGGTGTGTGGAGTTGAGGATGTGGGTGGTATGGGAAGGTTAGGTGGGTTGGGGAGGAAAGGTGGACGGGTTTTAGGGGAGGGAGTGGATGGTATGGAAGGGTTAGGTGGGTTGGGGATGAGAGGTGGACCGGTTTTAGGGGAGGTATTTGACTGGGAGAGGGAGGGGCATGAGGAACAGGTCCAGGTGTTCGTGTAGTGTTACTTGGAGGCAAGTGTTGTGCAGGTGAAATGGGTCCAGTTCCCGCATGAATTGCGGAGATCTGAACCCTTAGTTTGGCGACTCGAAGAGATGGGTTTTGAGCAAGTTGGACACATGTATGTGTAGGTGGGTACTGGGTTGCTCTCAATGTCTCCGGCTAAAAGGAGTCTTCGAGAAATGACAGCCGGAGAGTCATTTTTCGGTGTAGGAAAAACAGTGTAATGTGTGAGAGGTGTGGTAGTTGCCCGACGCGACCGAAGCCGCACCAAGGACTCGTGTCCCCAGGGAGGGGGCAGGGAATAGCTGTGACGGTTTGGCTCCCAGAAAATACTCCCCACGGTCGGCAGTCGGCTGTCCACTGGTCGGTGATCTTGTCCCCGGCCGGGAGGGTCGGCAGCCATCCATGGTCGGCAGCTCTAGGTGGTGGTCCCACGGCGTAGACGCCGCCACTCCAGGACTTGCTCAAGGTGTTCTATGTGCTTTTCCATCTATCTCATTCTCTTCAGCTTCATATGCCATTTCCTTCCTTGCCTTCTTCCTCACATAGCTGGATAATTTGTTTGGTTACATTTGTGTTATAGTATACCTCCAAGTGCCCCTAATATGAAAATCTTGGCATTTGATATCGTAACAGGCCTTGTTTTCAAGTGATATCTTGCAAAGGGATGAGTGGTGGTATTTGCAGTTTTCAGCAAATCTGCATTTTCCATGTATCAGTTTGTTGCAAATTTAGGGTGAGCAAATCTACATATTTCTCCATTATATTCACCGTTTTGTCCAAAGTAGCATCTTTCTTTCATATACTGTCTGCACACTGGTGCAGGCGACCCATGTAAGTGTGGGAGTGTGTGTGGCTGAGAGCGCTTTTATGGTGAACTATGTTGAAGCGTAGTTGAAGGTGGGTTTCGGGAATGGGAGGGGGAGGCCTGAAAGAGGGTGGGGGATATAGGGGTGAGGTTTTGGGAAGTTGTGGCGTTACGAGAACCAGTGTGCGGGAGGTGATGTGTGTTGATGTGCAGGTGGCTATGTTGGTTGTTGTGTAAGTGTGGAATTTGATACGGGTAAGAGCTGTGAGGACCCCATGGAAGATGAGTGAGGTAGTTGTCCTTTTACGAGAAGACTCAGGCATAGGGCGTCTGGGTTAGACTGTCATGAACTGTGGATCCTTTCAATATCTCAACTGAACTGAATTATCCTTTGGAAGTACAGAAGTGGTCTTGCAAATCACCATGGGTATGGTCTTAGGAAACAACACAAATCAGATCTTGGGAATCACCTGTTTGGTGTTTGGAAGTGCGGGGGCTCTCTTGGGAAGCACAACAGGTCGGATCTTGGGAAGCACCCTGATGGCCTTTGTAAGTGCCATGGTGGACTTGTGAAGCACCATGGGTCAGGTCTTGGGAAGTACCTTTCAGGGCTTGGGAAGCATCTGTAACAAAAAGTGGTGTTGGGAAGCACTTTTATCTTGGCCTTTGGAAATGATGAGGAGTTTGAGAGGAGAGAAGCTTCTGAACAGCTCCCTCATTATACAGTAGAGTCAGTACTTTTCTTGTTCCTCTTGCTCTTCTTTGATGTCCGTGGAACAGGGGCAACGTCTGCTAAGATTTAGTGTTTTTCTGCCCAGAAGTAGTCAGCTCCTTTGAAGAGGTTATCTGGCAGGTAGCGTGGGTGCCATTTCATCACAAAGGGCATAGTATGTGACACCCAAGCAGGGCGGAGCTATCTCACTGTATGGTAGAGAACGACATAGGCTGAACTATCTTATCTTACTATACTGTTCCAGGCATCTCGAGGTTGTTTGATTTCCTCATTGTTAATGTTGTTACTGGTGACCTTGTTGATTCTACCATTGTCATGATAGGTATTGCAGGAAGTTTTTGCAGGGCAGTGTTCATGTCTTGCATCCCAAGGAAATGGTGAAGGGTAGACTTCTCTATCTTCGTATCCTCTGACTGGCGTCCTTATGGAGGCTATCCTCATCGTCGTAGCTGTTGTTGCGGGTATTCGTCTTGGGGATACGGGCATCTACAAAATATATGTATTCAATGCATACAGACATTAACCTGGAAAATTAAAAATTCAAATATAAAATCAATATATGGATGATCTATCAACCCACTGAGCACCAGCTCATAAATAATAATAAGCACACCGTAGGATCAGCGGATTTTCGTTTTTGTTTGTTTCCTAAAACAGCTTAAATAGGTGAGAGAAAAAAATCGCCTCGGTGATTTGGGGGTCATAAGGGGGGGGGGGGGGCTCAACCATCAGCTGATGCCAGGTGCCTCTTCAAACCTCTGAAGTCCTATTATAACTAACTGTATGTTCTACGCTCCCTAATTCCGTATTTAAATATTATCTAATTCCGTATAGTATTATTATTATCCATTAACACTCAAGCCGCGGTGACCGTCATATGACGGACGAGAGATAAATGGATTATCCTCTGGTACCCGTCATATGACGGACAGCATTTTGAGCACATTAGGGGTTCTGAGGGAGAGTCTGCGCCTTTAGAGAAAATAGGCAAGCTCTCACCGCTCGGCACCACTACTGGGCCGTGTCTGAGACCACCGCCGCCTCCCTACACACACCCGGCCTGGCAATATAAGGAAAAAACTGAGGAAATTACCTTATTTAGGGTATTTTCACCTCCGTTGCGTGATCGCTACAGGATAACCCATGGTCTTACAGGGATGATTCAGGTGTCATTGGAAAGCTCTATTATCGCCCTTTTATGGATACATAATTGTATTACGCTCTGGCTCTTGTTTATGAATGAAAAAGACCATGGAATGAAGCTCGTTTTCGGTAAATATATCCGCCTGGCAGCTAGGTCATATCAACAAACGGCCCCGTCCTTAAGGGCTTTATCATTTGTTATAATATATTGTAACCTCGTCTAAGACATTTCCCAGTTTAGTCTCTCATTCCAAAATGTTGGTTTTAATTGATTGCCATATCGTTTTGTTGCATCGTTCCCTCACCCCACCCTCTATTCCCTTGCTGGCTACACTCCCAATGTCTTTCTGTTCTTAATTGTTTTATTGTGTCCATTTTCATTTTTCTCTTCTCTCCGTTGTTCTATTTCATAACAGTTTTCCCTTCCACGTCCTTTTGTAACCCTTCCCTCGCTTTATCTTCCTTACAGGTTCATTCCGTTTTTGTTTACATACAGTATATTGTCAGTCATATATTTTCTATACATTTTTAATATCAATCTCAATTATTTGTAAATGTAAATGTATACAATTATACACCATTTTTGGCCAAAACTATTTTTGTGGACATAACTATTACCGGATATTATACACAGTGTATTGGCAAAAGTTTCCTACAAGAAAGACATTTCTATGCCAAAGTATTATTTTTGTAATTGTAATTTGATTGTAATGTTCGTAATTCATAAATTACTTATAACACTATTGCCTGGTTGTTTGATAGGCGTAAGTGTGTACATAACTACTAGAAAATTGCAACTACGAATAGTAGAAACATTTTTCCTCAAACAAAGAGTTAACTGTTTATTAGCCGTGTTTTCTTATGTAGTATGTGCCTTACAGAGCAAGAAACTAGTGGGAGCTTTATCATGATAAGTTGGACCATTATTGTAGCGACTCATATATTAAATTATTAAGTTTTATACAATTATCCATTATTATAGAAACCTAAAACTCCAAAATTTCACCATATGAGATCACTCTATGAAAGGTGTTAGTGAAAGAATCTGTAAAGCTCAAACTGCATATCATCAAAATCTCCTCTTGATATACTTGTATCGAACCAGGACCTCGTGGTTCCATACACGTCCAGTACTATAACTGATGAACGATATTCAAATAGCTTACTATGTAAAAAAAAAAAAAAAAAAATCAATAAGTTAATTGCCAACAAGGACAACTCGTCCAGGATAAAGTAAACTGGTCACAACAATATATCCTACTATAAACTAAAATATCCTAGCCAAGCAAATCCTAACTGTACTGGTTAAGTTGGTATATATTGAAATATACTAGTTGAAAATTAATAGTCTTCTACCTTGATGTGATGCAGGCCGGCTCACAACTTGCCTCGTTAAGGGTACCCAATGACCACATTATAAAACCTGTTAACAACCTCCCGCACAACAGCTCGGTATTTCACTAAATATAATCGTACTTTAATCTAAAGTAATTTTACATTAATAAACGTGCGGTCAAAGTTTCGCTGTTTCAAAGTAATTATGTATCATTAATTTTCATTAGTGACCTCCGTAGATTACATATATACATTAGATATCTAATAGTAGGAATTGTTAACGTTAGTTGGAACCGGTTTGTAAATAGATCATCCTGATAATTGTAATCATAAGTTATACTAAACTAGTTTAGGTATAACGAATACAGTAAGATAATAAAATACTTCTGTATATGTTGTTTTTCTTTCAAAGAACTGTATTGCGTTGATACCCTTTTATGATACATAACGAACAGACCATTATGTCTGAATATAGTAGTATAGAGAGATTATGACGTAATGTATTGTCTCGCCATTCCAAAAACTTTTAAGGTGCAGTCATTCGTCAAATACAATTGAAACTTATATGTTATCATTTTATCAACACATATTTTGTGTTTTACAGCGTATCATGGTGTTTGGCTTTAAATTGTTGTTAACATTTGCATTAGAGAGTTCTGTCTTGCACATTTGTCGACAAACCCCCGTAGTACCTGTTACCTGTACCTGTTTTTGTTTTGTATTGTTTTTTGTTTTTTCAATGTGGGTGAGGGAGGCAAAAGGCAGAACTGCCTATAGCGCGTGCCTCCCCCATTGTTGAAAGAGTGACAGGGCCAAAATCAAGGGACGTTCGAGCCAAAATGCCTGGACACACAGAGTTTGAAGCAATTTAAGTCATAGGAAGAGGGAAATACTGATTCTGGGAGAGAGTTCCAGAGCTCAGCTGTTGAATAGAAGAAAGCTTCTGAGTAGGGGTGGGATTGTGTTGCAAGACGGGTACCATGTGCCCTACGTAAAGGAGGTGGTATACACTGGGAAAGCTCTGAGGAACACTGATTATTATAGAAGCGATAGAATAGCGGGAGAGATGCAACATTGCGGCGGAGAGAGAGAGATTGCAGAGAGTTGGTGAGTGGACGGGAGTTAATGATACGAAAGGCCTTCTTTTCAATTTTGTCTAGGAGTGCGGTGTGAGCGGAACCTCCCCACACATGTGAACAATACTCAATACAAGGACGCACTATGCCCCTGTACAGAGCAAGAAGCTGTGCAGGGGTAAAGAACCCCCTAAGGCGGTTGAGCACACCCATCTTCTGGGAGGCTGCCTTAGCAAGGCTGGTAATATGGTCCTTCCAACTGAGATGAGAAGAAAAAGAGACACCAAGAATATTGAGAGAAGATGAAGGATTGATTTTTGTTTTGTTGAAGAATAAGGGATAGTCCGCTGGGAGTTCCTGATGGGTAGATAGATGGAGAAATTGGGTTTTGGAAGCATTAAAGGTAACAAGGTTTTCTCTGCCCCAATTGGAGTTAGTAGTTAGATCAGAATTTAAGAGTTCTATGGCTTCATTCCATTTGTCATTGAGGAATGGCTGGCTTGGGCGTTCTGAAAAACCTAATGGAGTAGTGTAAGGTTGAGTTGTCTGCGTATGAATGGATGGGAATTGAGGTACAGTTGAGAAGATCATTTATAAAAATTAGAAAGAGAATAGGAGATAGGACAGAGCCCTGAGGAACACCGGAGTTTGTAGGGTGAGGAAGTGAGCGATGGCCGTCCACAACCGCAGCTATGGAATAGCCAGAAAGGAAATTAGAGACAAAGGCACAGATGGAGGGATAGAAACCGAAAGAGGGTAGTTTAGAAATTAAAGATTTGTGCCAGACTCTATTGAAGGCTTCGATATGCCTAGTGCAATAGAAAAAGTCTCACCGAAGTCCCGAAAGGAGGATGACCAAGAGTTAGTAAGATAAGAAAGAAGATCACCAGTAGAGCGACCCTTAAGGAAGCCATACTGGCGATCTGAGAGCAGATTATGAAAAGAGAAATGCTTAAGAAATTTGGAAGCAAGAATAGTTTCAAAAACTCTAGAAATACAAGAGATGAGAGCAATTGGACGATAGTTAGAGGGTTGAGAGCGGTCACCCTTCTTTGGGACAGGTTGAATGAGAGCAAACTTCCAGCATGAAGGGAAGACGTTAGAGGATAGACAGAGACGAAAGAGTTTGCCTAGGCTTTGTTTCTGTTCTATATTTCCCACAGCTTGACAACACAGTTGTGTCATAACGTCAATGGGTTCTGAGCCTGTCTGGCTTCCTATTTTTCACTGGGTTGTTAGGTTTATAAACCATACCTCTTATTTATAATATCTATCTATTTGGTGAGATGGATATATGGGACCAGACTACAAAATAGTCTATCTAGTTAAGAGCTGTGGAGACCGTTAGCTATTAAAAGTATCAGTGATGAGATATGTACTGTACAAGCTGGCTTGGATGGTTGGGTTATGTGGAGAGGATGGATGAACTAAGCTGGGTAAAAATATGCAATGTTATGAACGTTGAGGGGACTGCACCCACGGTTAGATCTAGAAAGACGTGCACTTTAAAACCTAGCTAATTATGATATTGACTTACTACAGTTTTGTCAAACATTCTCACAAACTATGTTTTTCGCTTTGAGGGCCATGCATATTTCCCTTTTTGTCAACCGATCTCTGCATTTATTTCCCTGCTCTCACATCATGTGCTTATATTTATTTGTCAATGTAACATATTCCTCCTCATAGAATTTTACCTCTGACCTCGTGTTTCCAACTATTGCACCAAACAAAATTTTGTTAAGGGGATGTAGAAGCTGAAACTAATCTCTATATATTTACACTTTAGTTGGCTTTCAACTACTTGAACAGGACATAAGCTGTTATTTAACCTTTGTTGTATGTAGTTCAGTCTAATGGTACAGTACCAGCATTCACACACACACAAACACACATGATTTTCCAATAATATCACTAACGAGGTTGTGATATACAGTACTGTGTGAGGTTGATAAAAACTGCTGAATTGGGAGTCTTTGATATTGAGAGGGAGAGATAGATCAATAGAGAAGCAGACAGGCACCCAAAGATATATATATACACTTGGATACCATAGTCTCTATCCCATCCCTCTCTGGCAAGAGGTGAGGCCGGAACCCTTTCTGGACGGCGGCCACTGTAAAGTTAGAGGGGTGGAGTTTGGGAGAGAGGGCCACGCACAGACGAACACAGTGTGAAGCAATTAAGGCAGGATTCGAAGACCTCAAATGCTTCACACCGTGTTGGTGTGTGCGTTGCCCTCTCTCCCCAACTTTACCCCTAACCATCACTGTAGACCTCCGTCCAGAAAAGATTCCGGCGTCACTTCTTGCCAGAGAGGAGGGTGGGCTAGAGACTATGGTAGCCGAGTGTACATAGACATAGATAGATAGATAGATAGATATATGGAGAGAGAGAAATAGAGAGAAAGAGCGAGAGAGAGAGAGAGAGAGTTTAATGAAGAGATAGGGAGTGAAGGTAAATATAGGCAGAAAAGAACCATAACTGAAAATCAGGATACAGATATAATAAATAGCAGACACAAAAGTCTGGTCAATAAATCTTTATGTAGCCGCCATCAACCATTTTTTTATTATTATTTTTTTTTATTCCAACTACTCCCTCTCGGGCATAGGCTGAGAGCTGTACATTCAACAGCAAAGCCTGTGAGGTCTCGTTCCAGTCTAGGGAGTGAGACATGTGAAGCACTTTGAGATAAACATCCCCCACTATATTGCCTTCTCAAGATGCACACGGCCCGGATTCCCACCCATGGCTCGAAGCAGCCCCATCTCTGGAGCTGCCTCGTCCCAGTGCATCACTGTCTCACCCCTAGACTTGGACCCTCACTCTCAGAATGCCACTTAATGAACAATTAACTCGCTAGGCATTGCTCCCCCTGTAGCATATTTTGAATATGGGAATATTCATACAGTGCTATTTAATCAGGGAACAATGAGGGTATATTGTTGGCAATTCGGTGGGCTTTGTCGTAATGCACTGAGACTAGGTACAGCACAAATTCCATCCCAATAATATATTCCCATTGATACATCAGGATTCGAACCCGGGACCATTAGATGACCAGTCCAGTAGCAAGACCACTACACCACACCTCCCCTTTGAGCGTAGGTATAACAGATTCCTATGTATTAAATAACATAAGTCAGCATGTAGACAGGGCAGTTCCAAAGAAGACATTCCTTCTCAACTACAAACCAGAACACAAACCCTCTCATCAAATTGTAACATATGATCTCTCTTCAATAAAAATTACAATTGCATAATCCTATAATCTACAATTTAGCAAGTTACAGTCAGTAAACTTCAATCTTATAATGTTACATAACCACATGTTAACTATACTTAGAATGACTTCACTATTATCTTCAGATATAATACTCACAGAAAATCTAGCATAATACTGTACATAATATTGTTCAATGTACACCCAGAAGTGAAAGTCCTTGGCTAGGGGTTACCCCCTACTCTTACTACCCCAGAAGGTAGGAACGGGGTGGTGCCTGTCTGTCACCCATTCTTACCACTTCCCTCCCATGAAGAGACCAAACTACATGGCCATCCACTGACACCCCAACCCAACGCCAGACAGGAGGAAACCTCTATTCGCAAATGTTGTAGTTCCACGAACACAGAACAAAGTATCCTTGCAACGAGGCCGAGGCTATGTCAACAATTGGTATCCTATACATATCTTATAGAGGCCAGAACAATGGCGTTGCACTAAACTATCTAACTTTACAGAATGAAGATCGTTTACAATATCTGTCACCTATCAGGACTGGAGCCCCTTTTCGAGAACTCCAGTCCCTTGATGGAGGTTCATGACAAGTGATATCAATATATCCTTATACATAGACTACAGTAGATCTGGACTAGACACAAAAATGGAACTTTGCAGTAAGGGACCCAAAATCGGAAAACGAACCCCCAAGTTCGAATCTCGAAACCGCAAAAATGTGACATTTTCGCGGTTTTGAAGCTCGAACTTGGGGGTTCGTTCTCCGATTTTGGGTTCCTTACTGCAAAGTTCCATTTTCGTGTCCAGTCCACATCTACTATAGTCTATGCCTTATATTATCAACTCGAACACATGCTTTATTTCTATATAATGCATTAGAAAACAGAATAAATCAAACAAATAGTCATAATACATATTAAAAATCATACACAATATTACATAGATACATAATATTACACATATACAGTATAATTCATACTTATACTAAATTACAATGAGTTTATATTCATAACAAAGACCATTCATATTAAATAATATTGCAGTCTTGGTCGGAATTTGAAGAACACCAACATAAAACAAAATTTCCCCAAATAAAACCTAGTGTATAGATCTACAGTATATACATCTAATGTTTCGAAACTCGATTATTATAATTATGCTAATATAATGCACTCACTCATTATTGAACTAGAGTTTGGTGTTACTATACATATTTCTGGACCCTATTTATTTCTGTTTAGCAGTCATTATCATTCTTTGTCCGCATTTCAGTCTTGCAAACGGGTTCTTTTTCAACATTTGAGAACAGCTGCATTGCTATAAATTAACCATTGCCGAGCAGCGACTTAAACCTTCCCGCCAACGCTGGATCCGGATGAATCGTCAAATTATCTGGATTTTTGCGCGCTTATAAATACGTAAAAATAATGGCCTAACCTAGGATATACAGTATATATATCCAGGCAGTACTCATTGTTATCTTGCGATAGGTGAAGACTAGAAATCTCTAAACCAAGTGGTTCAGTTCTTATTGTGAAAATAAGTAGGCTTAGGTCATTTATGGCCTCCGTGAGCCTAGAACCGTGTAAACTCCCGAATTTCGTCATTTACAGATAATCATATCTCTGCAAATAAATTAACTAACCTAGGATAATTATATACCAGAGGCAGAACACAGTGTTATTTTGCGATGTGTTAATCTAAATGCACGACAGGACGAGGATATGCTGGAACCAGTGCAGTATTATAAATATCTAGGAGTGATAAACAGGGATGCAGGTGTGGGAATGGAAGTAAGACAGAGAGTGTGTGAGGGAAGAAAGTTTTTGGATCAATGGGAAGTATGTGGGTGGTGAGAAATCTCGGAATGAAAGTTAAAAGAGCATTATATAATGGGATAGTTGTACCAACAGTGATGTATGGGACTGAGACAGGGGGTCTAAATGTACAAGAGAAAAGATGGTTGGATGTGATGGAGATGAGCTGCATGAGAAGTATATGTGCGGAGGAGTGACGTATGGAGACAGATTGAGGAATGAAGAAGTACAGTTGGCCAACTTAGTCCTGCGACAACATGTTGTGGTGTGTGGAGGTGTGTGGCATTTCATCCATAGTAAACAACATAGTTTTATGAATGAACCACTCAAACCACTCAAAGGTGCGTGAAAGGAAAAACATGATTGGTCGAGGCGAGGAACGTCGTGAACTTAAATTTTCTTGTATATTTGCATTACTACAAAGTTAATATATTTCCCAGAAAGACGTTGAATATGAAAGGAATACGGAATGAAGAGGTTTACAATAAATATTAATACATAACTATACATAAACATATTAATAAAAGTGGCAGGAACGTGAGTGTGGTGGTGGCAGGAGGGTGGGAATTCGAATCAGTTTAATCGAGACGGTGTGGCGGGATTACACAACTAATAAGTGAATGGTTCTTTTCAAGATACCTGTATATTGATCATAATAATTTGGCTTAAAGTGTTGATGGAAAGTATATCTATCTATCTATTGCCTGACGCCGTGATCCCCGAAGGGGTGGCCACGAACGAACCGCCCCCATGCACCTCTGTCCCCGGTCAGTCGACGCCCCTCCCCCAACCAGCACCGCCTTCGTTCATATACTTCCTCACTCCATCCTTCCACCTCTCTTTCGGTCTAGTTCTCCCTCTCTGTCCCTCCACCTCGCTCTCGTACACCCTCTTAGTCATTCTCTCGCTTTCCATACGTTCCATATGGCCGAACCATCTCAAGTTGTTCCTTTTCACACATTCCAGCACATCTACCTCCACACCACACCTCCTTCTTACTTACTCATTAGTCTGTCTATCCCTCCATGTAACTCCGCATGCACTTCTTAGGTCATTCATTTCCAATGCTCTCACTCTTGGTCTGAGTCTCTCAACCAACGTCCATGCTTCGCTTACCCCTGGGGGTAAGGGAATAGAATATGCCCCACGTGCCTTCTGCGTGTCGTAAGAGGCGACTAAAGAGGTTAGGTCGGTGGGCTTGCGATCCCCACCCAGAAAAAAATACCTAAGCAGAGAAAAACGAACAAACAGCCTCGGATGGAAAGTATAATGCTTAGTAATACTATATTGTACGAATGTATTACCAGTAGTATTGAGGTCTGAACTTGTGTCTGTATGAATATTATGAATTCAAAGTGTCTGATTATATATATATTATGGTAATTCTGCAAAACAACAACTCCTGTTATTTTATTTGTATATTATTTATGTTTATATTGTAATGGTTTGTAAGTGTGTATTTAATTGTTAGAAACTGCGGAAAGCACTTTTTATTAGCATGTGCATTGTTAATTGTAAATCATATACCCCAACAATCTAGGAGTTTACTCGAATTAGTGAAAATTTGAAAAGCAATTCGCCTAACCTAACAACCTTACCTAACCTATCCTAGTATAATGGGTAGGGGCTGCCACCCTCACACCCCCGCTGATTGGGTATTATAACTATAAAAAATAAATTGGATAAAGTCTATGGTGTTCACTCTGCAACCTTCAGCTTTGGCTGTCGATAACAGGAAAGTACCAATACAAATGTACTGACTTCTTATAGGTAAAGCTCCACTCTGATTGGCTGCTGAACATCGGGGAGGAGCCTCCAAGGAGGCTAGAATGAAAACAAAGTGTCCTGGACTGGCTGTACAAAAATAACTCTGATAATGTTATAGGGGAGTGAAAATCAAATTGACAAAATAAGAAAAGTAGCACTTATCCGCACATCAGTAAGATCCCCTGAGTAAGGTAAGAGCGAACCAAAATAATTCCATGAGACAGGAATCCCGTAATCGAGGAGTTGTTATTTTGCATAATATCCATATATATATACTGTATACATATAATTTATATATATATATATATATATATATATATATATATATATATATACAGTATATATATATACATATATATATACTGTATACATATATATATATATAATACCATTTACGCCTTCCTTTTATATATTTGGCAAGTAAACAATATCTAAAAAAAAATCTTGGTCAAGATTGCATTGTTCCTCAGTGTGTGAGAGGTCTTTCTTAACCCTTTCAAGATTATGACTCATTATGACAATTATTCTGGATAACATTAGACGATCTTATACAATTTAGGATGGAGCTGTGGGAATTATAAGAGTAACTCCTGTCTCAATATACCCTCTGACTTCCATATACCCTTCCTAATCTGAATAAAATTGGCTGATGATAGCCAGACAACAGAAAAGAAATGCATAATTGAATCTGACGCCATTTCATACAATTTTTGTCGCCGAGGACGTAGTTTTGTCAATTCGCAACGAATTTGTGCGACGTCAACGAATTTGGCCGTTAAAAAAACGTTGACAAGTTTACACTCGCCGATGGATAGGACGTAATCTGCGACATTATGCGATGTCATCGGCAAATTGAGCGATGGTTCGCCGATGACCTCGGCGAGAACTGTCACAATTGAATAAAATATTGAGAAATAATTCGAAGGATGAACGAATCCTCGGCGTATGTTCTCATTGTTCTGCAACGGCGAATTAAGTGATACCCAACCCGTCTCGTCGAAAATGTACAAATTTATCTTGAAGGGGGGGTCTAGAGTTTTTTGTTTTAAGTTTGATGGAGGTCTAGTGAGGAAACTAAGAAATAAAGGAATGAATGACCAGGAAGATATCGATACTTGGATGGGGATAAACGTCTTAAAACAGTTGGCTGAATGGGGCCGAATGGATACAAGCCAGAGAAAGACAGAGAAGGAGAGAAGGAGAAAAAAAACAGGTGAATCCCCTTACGAGAGGTGCATAGAAAAAAGGGTTGACAGGTTCACTATAGGCCTAATCCTTTATTTTTACCCACCTCGCCATAGGTGCTCTTTGGCCTCGGCGAGGTGTTTTCCGAGCATTCATCTACGTCGCACAGCCCTTTGCACGCCTCTGCGAAGTATACCCGTGGCGGGTATACTCTCGGCGACGCTTTTTTTTCGTGCGACACCCTCGTTGATGTCTCGCCGATGTCTCCGAGGGCCTCGCCGATCCCTCGGCAATGTTCGACGATGCTTGCGAGGGTTCGAACCCCTCGCAAAACCTCGTCCCAAATTTTGAACAATCCGAACATTTGCGATGACCCGCGAGGGCCCTTGCGAGTCAAACGATTATCATGCGAGGGTTAAAGATTTTGTTGCGACATGTCACGAATGTGCCCATTTCTTGGTGTCTGCGATGAAAATCGTATGAAATCGCATCAGTGGAAAAAGGGCATAAAGCTATACAATTGGATAACATCAAGAGTTTTTTTTATCGTAGTCATTAGCAGAAAATTGTATTTAAGATGTAATGATTTGTCACGCTAACTAATTTGATAAACTTGTTTTTCCTGATTCCGCCAGGAAGAGGGCTGCGTTTTGCTGAATAGAATGATGTCGTCTATGGAACCTTGGAAACACTACTTCTCCTAAACGGCTGCCTCTATGGCATTCAACACAAAGACCAACGTTGTTCGCAGAGCCAAAACGGTTATAAAAAGTAATAAACGGTTCCATTATAACATTGAAGTTTAAATTTAAGAGTGTTATGGAAAACTGCTAGACGCCGATGGTAGGGTGCTCAACAACCTTTAATATCAACAAGTCAGTGTTACTCATACTATTACTATAAAGTAATTCACCATATTAAGAGTTCCATACTTATATCATTAACAATATCTACTACAATAGCGTTTTTATACCATAGTAGCATGTATTATATTCAATAAGAAACTAACTGTTATAATGATGGAGCAACGGTTCAGTTAGCATGGACATATAATTCACAACACCTATTCATAAATATTAACAATACTGGCACCCTTAACATACAATACCTTTCGCCAAATTTAGAATACCTTCCAACCCTAGATCAGCTGTGATTATATATATATATATATATATTCTAACATACGGAGCCCTGTATGTTTATTTAAGAGTTAGAATTCAGAGTTGAAGGAGTGCCAAATTACCCAGGCGGCGAAGCAGACCAGCGAGCGAACCAGCGAGTGGGAAACCAGCTCGTCTGCATACCAGCAAATAAGCCTTCACACCTGCGTGCGTCATAGGGGACCCTGCAAACTACTTCGATGACCCAACGCTATGACGATGATCGACGCCAGGAGACTCCATTGGACCACGCACCTGCTACGCAACTCGAGGAGCTGTGATTGGGGCACGCACTATCCCCCGCCTCCTGATTCGTTCCTACACCATCATTGTTTAGTATATAAGACCCGAGTAGTGGGCATTCAAATCAGTCTCATTTGGAGTTGGGAAGGTGAACTTGCAGCTGGACTAAGACGGGGTGAAGTATTATAATGGGATTGTGACTCTCAGTCAGATTATATAAGTGTGTGTTAAGTGTGTTAAGTGTGTTCGGTGTAAACACTTACGTTATGTTGGTTAGTGAGATATGTGATTGGGAAGAATTAACGTTAACGCTACTATTATGTACTTAACTATTTTAGTTGACTAACTTGTGGACTAAAGCAACTCTTTAAGTAATTGGGTTATGATAAAAGTAATACTATTGTTTTATATTAATACTTACGAGTTCTTTCATTTGCTTACATTGCTGGTAAGAACAAGAACGGTGATATTATTGTCTCATATTAGTAATATCGCCTAAGACTAACATGGCTGATTTAATGTTACTTCTAGTGATTTCCTAAGCTGAAGAACATTCTTTTAGCTTCAAAATATTATTTTTGCTTTTCATATTATTTGAGTGAGACCTGAATCGAATCTATGAAGCGATCCTGTAACTTAATTTACTCATAATCAAACCTCAATGTTACGTGGTTAAGAAATACATTTATCTAATTATTAAATATATATCTAAC
This sequence comes from Paralithodes platypus, assembly GCA_032716605.1. Lineage (NCBI taxonomy): Eukaryota > Metazoa > Arthropoda > Malacostraca > Decapoda > Lithodidae > Paralithodes > Paralithodes platypus. The sequence continues at coordinate 7,585,538 of CM064480.1, forward strand.
TTTTTATGTGACTTTGATATTAATCCTGATAATAATAATATAATACTATTAACGTAAAACAAGAACCAAGAATAATAACTACATTAAATATAAATAAAAGGACATGATATAAGAAAACGATCTATTCATTTAAAAAAGGGTAAGAGACAGAAATGTTCTAACTTTAATATTTATCTTTCAAGACTTTTATAGAATTAATAGTCCTTCTTTAGATATAACTTATTCGGTTCATAATCATAGCCTACTAAGCTTCGGTTAAATAATAATTATCTATAAATACTACATGACTTTAATTAGTTTCAGTATTTTTCCATAATTAAAGAGTATCAGTCAATAATGGATACCAAGTCCTAAGATCCAAAAGGAAAGGAAGCAACCACAGGAAATAATTTGATTAGAATTTACTTTTGTTTTGCCTTCAGCTGACTGATACCTTAATATATATCTCTGTGCTATCTAGATTCATCAAGTTAACCACTTGAGGATCAAGATACATAACAGAAGAGTGGCAACCTTGCCAGGATTCATTTCATACAGTTTCACTCAGTTTCATAACCGTTTCACTACTTAAAAATCAAATATTAATCATGCCCGATCTAATTAGTGACGAAGATGCTCGAGTTTTCATAGAATCAGAACCCACAGCAGTCTGTCTGTCAAAATCCAAACAAAAAGTGCTTGCCTCACATCTCCAGTTAACTGTCTCAAACATGTCCAAAGTAGAGGTGGCTCAGACCATAAAAACCCACCTGTTTCCTGTAGAAGACGAGGAGGGTGACGGAGCAGTTGGTGGGATCTCGAGTAAACCTAGCCAACTTGATGAACAATTGCCACCTGGTTTTACCGTTGATCAATTATTCGAACTAGAACAAACCAGGGCAAAGACCGAACAAGCCAGACTAAGTATAGAACTAGCCAGAATAAATACCGAAGAAGCCAGAATAAAAGCCAGAGCAACGACCGAACAATGTGAATATCAATATCGTACGGCTCAACTAAATGTCGATACAAATGCTCCCTTAATTGCTCCCCCTCTGGGATTGACTATGACCAGTGTCATTCCACCTTTCACTGAGGATAATGTGCAAGATTTCTTTGTTTTGTTGGAGGAAGTTGCTGGAGGTATGAAGTGGACAAGAGATCAATGGCCTTTTATGTTACAAACCGTTTTGACAGGGCAGGCTCGAGCCACGTATTTGTCAGAAGTAGCAGAGGTTAGGCAGGATTATGACAATCTCAAAGAAGCTATCCTAAAAACCTATCAATTACAGCCTGAGGCTTACAGGCAATCTTTCCGTAAAAAACAGAAGAAAGTAGAAGAAACCCATAAGGAATTTGCCAGGACAATGACTAAAACTTTCAATCATTGGGTCAAGAGTAAGAAAGTCACAAGCTACAACGATCTGAAGGAGTTGGTCCTGTTAGAAAATTTCCTATGGAAAATTGATTCTTCTGTAGCCTATCATTTAAGGGGGAAAATGGTAGATTGTCTTGCCGACGCCTCTGACATGGCTGACACATATGTGCTCAACAACAAATTTCGTGGAAAGAAGCCCTACGATAATTCTAGTTCTAATTTTAAGTATCCCAATCACAAATCTGACAGACCCAGTCACAAGCCTGTAACATCTTCCCCAGCTAGCCAAAATAGAATTGTTCCCCCAACTAAAAATGCGACTCAGGGCAATGGTAACAGAGGTGGGGCCCAAAGTAATAGTAATGCTCAAAGAGGGAACGTTCCCGTATCCCCTAAAGTATGTACTTTTTGTGGCAAGAGAGGCCACCTAGCTTATCAGTGCTGGGCCAAGGAGAGAACCGAGAGATTGGGGCAGACAGTCACACGTTCAATATCTCAAGTAGCAGTTCCCTCAGACAGAAATGTACCGAATGTAAGAGTTGATGAAAGGGATGCTGAGAGTGTGAATGACGCTCCAACTGTGCCTGACGATGTGACTGAGGTGGATTTATCTGACACCTTTATGGCTCATCTTGGCCCTAACGATGACCATGAAACCCCTCCAAATTGTCCTAGTGGCCTGGTAGAGAGAGCTACAGAGAGATGATAGTGAATGCAAGGAGTTAGCTGCCAGGGCCGTGAGTGAAGAGGAATGTGAGAAGGAGGGTGGTGAATGTTTCTACCTCAAAGGAGGAGTATTGTGGCGTAGATGGAGACAGCCACACAGACCAATCGATGACGGGGCCTGGGACGTCCATCAAGTAGTAGTCCCCAAACCTTGTCGTAGAGATATCATGGAAATGGCACATTGTATACCATTGGCAGGACACCTAGGTGTGAGAAAAACTCTAGACAGAATCAGAGCCCACTTTCACTGGCCCGGAATGCGTGCTGTGACGCATGTCCACGTGTGAGCATGCTGTACAGAATGCCTAGTCATGCCCCACTCTCGCTAGGATCGTCAGGGCAGGAACTTTGGCTGTAGTCTATGTAGAGTTTCCTAACTTAGTTTGTGTGAGCCGTTGTACTATAAGTATTATGAATATGTATTTTGTTTTCATCTGAGTCAACGAGTTCTATTTTATATCATTAGTTATAAGTATTGTGTGTAAAACTTATTTGTAATGATGGGAAGAGAAACAGCCACAGCTAGGTGTCAGTGGGTACGCCAGGCAGGAAGTAGGCCTAACTCACTAGCACTCCTCCCTCCCTCAGTGCTAGGGGGAGCCTTTGTGTATCCCAGAGGAGAGAGAGAAATTACGTAATGGTTGTCAGTGGGCGGTCCTTAGTAGTTCACGTTGGGCTCACTAGAGGGCCGGGTATAAAAGGGAAGTCTAGCCATTTTTTCATCAGAACTCATTAGGCAGAGTGACTTCTCATTTCCCTTGCTAACTATTTATATTCTTCTGACTGATGGGAACTTTCTCTACTACCTTACATTCTTATTTCCTCTTTTCCCTGCCTGTTTAACTTCCATGGTCCCGTTGGTGCAGAGCTAGTCAGCCAACGTATTATCGCTTGAGTTCTCACGAGATACTTGCCTATTAGATAGCCTATTTTGGAAGGGTTGACTTAGAATAGGATTGATTTATGTTTGTTGCACTTGTATATGCATTTCCCTGTGTGTTATTATTATTATTCCTGTTTTCTGCTAGTCTAGGTAATGCTAGACTGGGGTAAGGCTTTTCTGTATTACGAGTTGTTGTTTGATGCAGTGGTTAAGCGATAAACCTGCATACTCGTTTCGGTTCAGTGAAGCCTAGGTTGTCTTCGCGGCTGACTGTGTTGAGTTAATAATTTACAGTGCGTGAGGGCAAGAGCCTATCCACCCTGTATTTTATTAACAGTTTGTTTTTACTTTGTCAAGGAGCCGGGAGAAAACCAGATGCAAGGGATCTGGATTTCTCAAAGTGCACTTGTTAGTTTTAACGTAATACTTTAAACAGTCGTGAGGACTTCGCTAGGCTACGAGCCGTTTTTGCTCAGTCACTGCTACCTTTTTGCCTACAGTACCCCAGCTAGACTTTACTCGATTAGTAGATACAGAATAGTATTGAAGCTTTCCTTATGTATGATATTGTTTATGCACTATTGATTTCATGTGTTGCAAGCTTGGCTACTTTAGTGATTAGTGGCCCACGAGCACAATCCGAGTAGGCTATTGCCGTTGCATTTGCAGAGTACTTCCTTTTAATGTTTGCCATTTACTATTGCATATTCTTTTAATTATTCTTATGCCAATTTAAGCCTTTAATAGTATTTAATTGCCAGTGTTTTTGCTTATTGAATTACTGTTCAAAATCCGATACGTACTTCTTACGAACATCCGAGAAGCATCTAACTTTTTTCAGAAGATTCCTTGCTCGATGCTTAAGGACTATTAATTAACGTAACGTAATAGTGCCGATCCGAAGTAGAGGGTGGTGGACTTCTTAAGTTCATAGTCAAGGGTGGATTACTTCGGCTTCAGCCAACACTATTCTTTTGTGTTGTTGTTTCTTACTTCATTGTTTGATTGTTGACCAGACTAGATAATTCCTGTCTCTTTATTAATCTGTTGTTGAACACTAGTACGAGTTCTTGTATACCGTTATAGCAGATTGAACTCTGGAGGGTATTGGTGTTTTTTGTTCGGCTGGCAGTACTCAGGGGTTGGGATCGTGGTGTTCCGTTGTGGCAGCGAGCCGTAGTCCTGATTGAGAGCTTGTGTACCCGTGCCAGTTCGTAAACAAATGGCGACCTTGCTTAGGATTTTGTAATCAGTACATTTTTGCAGAGTTGTACAACATTTGTTTGTTGTATTCTTTGCATATTGAATATTTTTTTCTGCTCCATGTGAGGACAAATTTAGTTAAATGCATTTAACACCGCTTACCTTACGACCCTGCCAGGCGGTTTATGATTACCGTGTACGAAAAGCGCACACTATCGGTTTAGTATGTTATCCGCACTAGCGGGGTGTTTTACCAAATAGTAGCAAAATAGGGGTTTACCGTGGAGCATTTGGTCATGCCTATAAATAAGGACACCAGACGTAACGACCCAGAACGTAAAACAAGTACCTATCCTGCAAAGGGCCGATAGAATCAGAGCTTTCGAATGAACACCATAACGATCCTTGTATGATGGATAGTTTTCTTGCAATAACCGTGCAAAGCGACGTGCAAAAAAGCAGGGTAATGCGGTGCGTACTTTCAGTGCATAATTGTATGAGTACTGTATGCGAGTGAGGAGAGGGAGGTTAGGATGGTGAGCTGAGATGATTTGTGTCAGTAGGTTTCCGACATTTCGCCCGCGGATCGGGGTCTCTGGGGAGCAGTCTGATTACGAATCGGATCCTACGCTCGCTAATGTATCCTGAGCACATGGCCCCTGCCACCAACTTGTCTCTCTCTCTCAGCCACATTACTGCTGAAGATCCTGCCAGTCTCTTGAGTTATGTCGCAGCGCCGCCACATACGTACCAGCTTATTAAACTCGACTTTATGTGGCGCGCAGCTAATTAAGGGTTTAAGAGGACTCAAGTTTATTAATATGTAATTAGTGTTTGCATAGTGTAAGTTACACTTTTATAGCCCCTTTTTATCTCCCCTCCGTGTTTTCCATCCTTTTTTTTTTCCCCCCCTTTTTTTTTTCTTTTTCACCCCCTTTTTTCTCTTTAGTGGTTGCCATAGGACGTTTAACTTTTTTGGTCTCAAGGAATTTTTGTGTGTTGACTTCACGTATTTTGTCGTGCATTACACTGCACTGGATGAGCGGAGAGCATGTCTAATTTGAAGGTGGGGGACGTTAGTAACCACGAGCAGGAGGATGCTAGAGTTTTGTGTAAGCCACCCGGTACCACGTGACAGGAGGTAGGATGAGGCTGAACTGGTGGTGGATGTTTGTTGGCTGGATTGCCAACCTGATAGCCCAGGTTTTGGGCATTGTCCAACCCTTGTAGCCAGTGGATGTCACCAAGGGGAGCTGATTTCCTGGTGTGTTAGCCTCTTTGTCTGTTTAGGTTGGGCAGACCGGTTTCACGGCGCCCCCTTTTTGTGTTTTTTGCGGTCGGGCAGGAGAGTTTGGGCGGTTTTTTGGTTTCCTCCGAGAAGTCCTCTCAACGAGATCACTCCCCAACCATCTGTGCCCGCCCATCCGTCACCCGAGTCCACTCAGTTACGGATGCAGTTCCTTTGACACCTCCCACAGCTTACCCCCGGGACTGTAGAATTGCCGCCAGATGGTCATTGTGCGCCCGTCAGGTTTTGGTGAATGCCAACGCGCTGTTTCCGTGGCCGTTTATTTTTGCGGTTCCCCTATGCGCCTTTTGAGTGTGACCCACCCCCCGTACCATTTGTGCCACTTCAGATTTCCCCCCCCCCGTTTCCTCCCCCCCTCTGTTAGCAGTTCCCATTACTTTATGCTCATTATTGTATCCATGTCTGTCTCCAGGATATGGTTTATTGAGCACTTGAGTCATTGCTAAAGATAGGCCTAGGATATTGGACACTGCCGGCTGAACGAGAACTAGGATCGGTAATTGAGAATGCGACTAGGAGCATGAGATGAGTCGTTATGGAAGGCGGAGGTATTGTGAGGACCAGGACATGTTCTTTGGCAGGGTTTGAGGGATAGACTCTCCCAGCGCGGGCATGCGTTACTGTATGTATTAAGTTTAGGTGTAGTCGTAACTGCAGGACAATAGTTGATGTTGGCATACAAACGATATTGGATTTACGTACTAAATGATCTATGGCCAAAGATGGGGCGACAAGGGACACGGGCTTATGGGCTTACAGGGGATGGGCCCATCCGTAAGTAAATGACGACTAGAGGGAAACTAATCCTTTAGCGCCACTCTAGTCAAAGATTGGTGATCTACTCCGCCCGGGGTATTAGTGCAAACTTAGTGCCACAGAATTTTTAGGTAACGTTATGACGAAGAGTGTAGGCGTCCATGTCTCCTCAAGACTACGTCTATGATGTGAGTCAGCTGTCCTGGTTTTGCACTGATTTTTGTAGTGGAGCGCATCCTGCGACGATGCTGAGAGAGTAGCTGATCTTCTGTGGAAGCGCATATGCTTTCCAACCATTTGGTCCCATCACTAGTGTCGGCCCACACCAGCCATATACTATCCAACCGCGCTTCTATTTTAGCACTTTTTCCTTATTTATCTCCCCGAAGAGTGGCACCGCCGCCCATGTCTGTCCTGTGGTCGGTCGGTTCCCTGAGGTCAGAGCGTGATCTTCACACTAAGCTGACGTCTGTGAGAGGTAATGCGGACGATCGCCCCTTTCTTACTGGAACCTTCATTGAGGTCCAGAGGGGTACGATTCTCATAGATAACTGCTGTGCAACTAAAAATCTGGGGAATGTGGTCGTGAGGAAAAGCTTGAGACGGTCAAGTCCGCGCTACGAGAGGGTATGTCAATAACGACTTTCGGTTCTCAGCCCGTTGACTGAGTGTTTCTGCCCGAGCAGTTTATAAGTGTACTGGTGCAGAATGACTTTAAAATTACAGAAAACAGACCCAAAGAACTCTTCAAGAGGCAGATGCGATGGCTGACTCAGGTTGTAGGAGAATCAGGGGATGTGAATCGTAAAGCGTGTTGATTGCAGCTTACAAGGGCGCGATGCTCCCAACCCTGGTCAGGACAAATCACTTAGATAATAAACCTCCGTTCAAAAGCCAAGATACCAGGACTGAACCTGTCGATCAATGCAGACATGCTTTGCATTTTACATCACAACACAGGTACGACCACCATGTGTGAAACACATACAATAGCACTGGATATATCAAAGGCATTTGATAGAGTCTGGCATCAATCCTTATTGTCGAAGATCACACTACGGCCTGATCATTAGTTCCACTAATTTCTTCTTATCTTCATAACAGAAAATAACGTGTAATGGTAGATGGCCTTTCTTCTCAATTTCAATAAATGCCTGGTGTTCCCAGGGATCAGTTTGGCCCCAATTCTGTTCCTCATTCTCAATGATCTCATATCTACCATAATCCAATACCTTCATACGCAGATGACTCAACACTCCACAGTTCCTTCACATTTACCAATTCTTTCACCCAACCGATCTTATAAATTCAAAAAAATTAAACACTGCAATTTCTCTGAACCAGAGACCTTTCTAGAATGAATGGATGGGGGCAAAAGAATCTAGTTTCCTTTAACACCGTACGAGCGGCAAGCGGTTTAATGTGTACCGCACAGCGGGGGTTTTTAGCAAAATAGGCTGTTTACGTGATCATTTTCATGCCTAAATAGACAGAACGTAAAACAAGTACCTATCCCTGAAAGGGCCATAAACAGAGCTTTCGAATGACACCATAACGATCCTTGTATGATTAGTTTTCTTGCAATAACCGTGCAACGCTGAGTGCAAAAGCAAATAATCGTTAGTACATAAATTGGTATGTAGCGAGTGAGAGAGGGAGCTGAGATTTGTGTCAGTATTCGCCGCGGTGGTCTGGAGCAGTCCATACGCTCGCTAGTCTCCTGCCACCACTTGTCTCTCTCTTCAGCACATTACGTGCTGAAATTGCCACTGAGTTATGTCGAGGGCCCGAAAGTCCAGCTTTATTTAAACTCGAATGGTGCTCGCGCTAAATAAGGGTTAATGCACAAAGAAAACCAAATACATTCAATTTTCTAACCGACAGAATCTCACGACTCCCATATCTTTTTAATGATGTAAATATTCCCACTTCCCTAGTATTGACATTCTCGGTGTAACATTAACTACTAACTTGAGCTGGACACATTATGTTAGAAGCATTGCTTCTAAAAATGCCTCTAAAAAACTGGGACTCCTGTACAGAGTTTTGAGAATTCTTCACTGAACGAGCAGTTGGCCGTGATATATAAAAGTCATGTGCGTTCTCAGATGGATTACTGTTCACCTCTGTGGGGTGGAAGTGGAGTGGTTGCATTGAGGCAGTTGGACAAAATTCAAAATAAAGCTATTAGATTAATCAATAACCCTGCAATCACACAGGACCTTCCTACATTATCCATACGAAGAAACGTTGCATCCCTTGCATTATTCTACAGATATTTTCACAGCAATTGTTCCGAGAACTTGCTTCAATTGTGCGCCTCTCCACATCTTTCCCCGTAGAACTAGGGCAGCTGAGAGCGCCCATGAATTTACACTTTCTCCTCCACAATGCAGAACTTCTGCTTATCAGAATTTATTTATCCCCAGAGCTACTACTCTTTGGAATTCACTTCCCTCGAATTGCTTTCCACAAACTTACAATCTACAAATGTTTAAATCCAGTTGTTACAAACATTTTATGAATGGAGGATGCCTTTAGGCACATGGACCTTTTTGTTTTATCTGTGTTTTTCCTTCCTCCGTTCATTGTCTCTTAAAAAAAAAAAAAAAATAAAAAAACTACAGCCGTCCCATTACAGAAGGGTCAGAACTCCGCCCCTTATCAGAAGAGACCGATAGGGGAAGTGGAATGTTTTCATTGTAGAAAGAAGGGGCATTATGCAAAATCTTGTCCTAGTAAGCTGCCAACTGCAGCCGTGTCTTTGGTGCGCAGCATAGGTGTGGCTGAAATGTTGTCTGGATTTACCCAGGGTAGTTTGCCAGCGGCAGGGTCACAGGCTATGTATTAGACTCAGGAAGGCTCGTCCCCTGTCCGTGATGTCTTTTGCGCCCATAGAGGGACCGGTAGGGTAAGTTGGGCGGGTTGCCAGCATAAGGTGGAAGTTTTGCGTGATACTGGAGCTTCACAGACACTTTTGAAGAATTTCACGGGGCGTCCAATTAATGCGGCACGGGTGGTTGTTGTTCAGGGTATTAATGCGACCAGGTCATACCCGTTGGTTCGTGTAAAGCTGGAAATTGATGGTGTGATTAAGGACTTAGATGTTGGGATCGTTGAGAAATTGCCAGTGGAGGGCGTCGACCTTCTTCTCGGCAACGACTTTGCGGTGCCTACTTTAGAAGTTCCACCCTTAGTCGTTGCGGAGAGGCCGGCCGACGTGAGTAGGGAGGAACAAGAGTGGGTAGTGAGTTGTCAACGCCAACAGATGGCATGTGTGGTAACTCGTTCCCAAGCATTTAAGGTATCACAGCCTATTTCCCAGGCCACAGAACAGCGGAGGAAGGGAATTAAGGAGAAGCGGAAGGCTGGGAAAAGTTTGAAGAGTTTAGAACCATTGGCTCTCCCAAAAGACCCAATAGCAGGACCTTTGACCGAGTCTGTTGTAACTCCAGTGCCTAACACAGTTGATAAAGTAGTGGAGGAGGCAGAGACTCAGAGACAGCACCGTTACCTGCAGCGAGAAAACCGGATGTCTAAGTTGGATGTTGGGGGAGGGCATGAGTTGTTGACCAAGCAGTTAGACATGTTGGCTCCCACAGACATTCGAAAGTTGCAATTAGAGGATCCAGAGGTTTTGCAGTGTACCAATGGGGCTGTGGAGTTAGAAGAAGATAGGGATGCAAAGGCAGGGGATTTTTTTTTCTTTAATGGAATTTTATACCACCGATATCAAGATCCTAAAAGGAACTGGGAGGGCGGATCAGGTACAGTTGACCAGCTGGTCGTGCCAGAGGGCTGCAGGGAAAGTTTGCTTAGGTTGGCTCATGATTCTCCATTATCAGGACATTTGGGTGCCAAGAAAACGGTGGCGGCTTTGGGGAAATTGTTTTGGTGGCCGGGGATGTAGTCTCATGTGCAGTCATGGATAAACTCGTGTGATATTTGTCAACGTGCCGGGAAACCGAACCAAGTTATTCCTAAGGCTCCGTTACACCCTATTCCTGTGATTTGGGCCACCCTTTAGTAAAATTATTGTTGACATGGTTGGTCCACTCCCTCCCACTAAGGCTGGAAATAAAATTTTGTTAACCATAATGGATGTTGCCACTAGATACCCCGATGCATACCCTATGAAAAATGGAATGGCTAAGACGGTAGTCAGTAACTTGTTGTGGTACTTCTCAAGGTACGGGTACCCGGAGGAGATTCAGTCTGATCAGGGATCTAATTTCACCTCCAACATGTTCAAGCAAACAATGCAACAGCATGGGATACGAGCAGTAGTATCGTCAGCGTATCACCCTGAGAGTCAAGGGGTGCTTGAGCGGTGGCATGCTACACTTAAAAGTATGCTCAGGTGTTATTGTGCTGACAACGGTATGGATTGGGATCTTGGATTGCCTTATGTGCTGTTTGCTGCTCGGGAGGTACCTGGTGAGAGCCTGGGATTTAGTCCAAACGAGCTGATTTTTGGGACACTGTGTCAGGGGCCCCCTTAACATGCTGAAAGAAATTTGGGAGGTGACTGTGCAGCCTTGTCCATTATTAAAGTATGTGCTTGAAAGCCGTGAGCGCATGCTTAAGAGTCTGGAGATGGCAGGTAGAAATTTGACAGAATCACAAGCTTTGATGAAGGACAGGTATGATCGCAAAGTGAGGCTCCGGAAGTTCACTGTAGGACAAGAGGTATTAATTTTGTTGCCTTTGGTTGGTAACCCCCTCTCTGCGAAGTACACTGGACCTTATAAAATTGTAGACACAAATTTCAGACTTAGATTACCTTGTTGCCACTCCAGACAGGAGGAAAAAGAACCAGTTATGTCACGTGAACCTTATTAAAGAGTTATGTGAGGCGCCCCTCTGAGCCTCTCACTGTTCTGTGTTGGCTTGTTGTGGCCGTGGTGGAGAAGGAGAGGGGAGACAGTCAAGCTTCAGAGGAGGATAGCTGGGATCAACATGTTTCAGCGGATCAGTGGGCGGGGAACTCGAGCCTAAGGGCTGACGGGGCTATAGCTCATTTGCCTGAGCCGCAGTTTGATGCTATCCGTCAGTTGTTCGGTTCATACCCCCCTGTATTTGCTGAACACCCAGGCCTCACTACTCAGGCTATGCATGATGTTGACGTGGAGGACCATATACCCTTTAAGTCAATCCCGTACCGTGTGCCCCCCATAAAACTACCAGCTCTGAGGGATGAGTTGGAGTATATGCTCGGTAGAGGGTTGATAGAGAAAGGCACAGTTAAGTGGACTTCCCCCATAACACTGCAGCCTAAGCCAGATGGCAAGGTACGCTTTTGTATTGATTTCCGTAGGTTAAACGGTTTGACTCCAACTAACCCATATCCTCTTCGTCGGGTTGATGATAGTGTTGACAAAATTGGTAATGCTCGTTTTTTGTCTAAAGTAGATTTAGTAAAAGGTTACTGGCAAGTACCTTTGTTCGAGCGTGCTAAAGAGGTATGTGGTTTTGTTGTGGACGGGAGTACCTACCGGTGCAATGTTATGCCTTAAGGACTTAAGAATGCACCAGCAACATTTCAGAACCTGATGAATGAAATTGTAAAGGACATTCCGAATTGCACCGTATATTTGGACGATGTAATCATTTATGATGACGACTTTGAGAGCCATTGTGAGCACCTTGAGACCTTGTTCCGGAAACTTAGTGAAGCAGGTCTGGTAGTAAATTTGGCAAAGTGTGACTTCATGAAAGCCACTGTGCAGTACCTTGGGTTTGTAGTGGGAAGGGGACAGGTGTGCCCTCCTCAGAACAAGGTACAGGCTATCAATAAATTTCCGCACCCAACAACCAAGAAGCAGGTTATGAGATTCTTGGGTATGATAGGCTACTACAGACGCTTCATAAAAGGTTACTCAACGGTGTTGGCACCTCTCACAGATTTGTTATCTAAAGACAAAAAGTTTTTGTGGGCACCTGAGTGTGAAAAGGCTTTCACTTTGGTGAAACATTTGCTATGTACTCACCCGGTACTCAGGGCCCCAGACTTTAACAGGCCTTTTCAGCTGGCAACAGATGCTAGTGGTGTAGGGGCTGGTGCAATCTTGCTACAGACAGACAATGAAGGTGTGGAACACCCAGTAAGTTTCTTTTCTAAAAAGTTCAATGCTGCACAAAAGAACTATTCTACAATAGAAAAGGAATTACTGGCGATTGTGCTGTCGCTCAGGCACTTCGAGGTGTATGTTCCAGCCTATGGCCCAGTCGTGGTTATCTACACTGATCATCACCCTTTGAGATTCCTGAATCAATTTCACAATCACAATATGAGACTGACCAGGTGGTCTTTGATGTTGCAGGAGTATAACCTGGACATCCGTCATATTGCTGGATGTGACAATGTGATCGCGGATTGTTTATCAAGGGTGGATGATCAGTCGTAGGCTATCACAGGTGTGTGGGTTTGAGTGGAGGAAAATAGGCTGCCCGTATAGTGCAGCCGGGAAAAAACATATTAAAATATAAAAATCATATAACAACTCATTCTTTTGATATAGGTAATCGTATAAGTTTGTCATAGCCTATAGAGTTTGAGTAGTCCACAAACTATCAAATGGCTGAGCTGCTGTAAGCTCGCTCTGGGAGCATGATATTGTGTCTTTTTGCTATTGTTGGGAGGAGTTATAAAATGTGAATTTTGTTTTAATAATAAGATGTGTTTTGGTGATAAACTCAGATTTGTTTTAGTGCCATGCGGTCGCTAAGTGTGGGGGGCTTGATGGGGTTCTGTGTTTGTCAGATTTTAGCTCAGGGTTGAGCGAGTAAAATCTTGGGGGAGGTGTGACGCATGTCCACGTGTGAGCATGCTGTACAGAACGCCTAGTCATGCCCCACTCTCGCTAGGATTGTCAGGGCAGGAACTTTGGCTGTAGTCTATGTAGAGTTTCCTAACTTAGTTTGTGTGAGCCGTTGTACTATAAGTATTATGAATATGTATTTTGTTTTCATCTGAGTCAACGAGTTCTATTTTATATCATTAGTTATAAGTATTGTGTGTAAAACTTATTTGTAATGATGGGAAGAGAAACAGCCACAGTTATGTGTCAGTGGGTGCGCCAGGCAGGAGGTAGGCCTAACTCACTAGCACTCCTCCCTCCCTCAGTGCTAGGGGGAGCCTTTGTGTATCCCAGAGGAGAGAGAGAAATTACGTAATGGTTGTCAGTGGGCGGTCCTTAGTAGTTCACGTTGGGCTCACTAGAGGGCCGGGTATAAAAGGGAAGTCTAGCCATTTTTTCATCAGAACTCATTAGGCAGAGCGACTTCTCATTTCCCTTGCTAACTATTTATATTCTTCTGACTGATTGGAACTTTCTCTACTACCTTACATTCTTATTTCCTCTTTTCCCTGCCCTGTTTAACTTCCATGGTCCCGTTGGTACAGAGCTAGTCAGCCAACGTATTATCGCTTGAGTTCTCACGAGATACTTGCCTATTAGATAGCCTATTTTGGAAGGGTTGACTTAGAATAGGATTGATTTATGTTTGTTGCACTTGTATATGCATTTCCCTGTGTGTTATTATTATTATTCCTGTTTTCTGCTAGTCTAGGTAATGCTAGACTGGGGTAAGGCTTTTCTGTGTTACGAGTTGTTGTTTGATGCAGTGGTTAAGCGATAAACCTGCATACTCGTTTCGGTTCAGTGAAGCCTAGGTTGTCTTCGCGGCTGACTGTGTTGAGTTAATAATTTACAGTGCGTGAGGGCAAGAGCCTATCCACCCTGTATTTTATTAACAGTTTGTTTTTACTTTGTCAAGGAGCCGGGAGAAAACCAGATACAAGGGATCTGGATTTCTCAAAGTGCACTTGTTAGTTTTAACGTAATACTTTAAAGTACAGTCGTGAGGACTTCGCTAGGCTACGAGCCATTTTTGCTCAGTCACTGCTACCTTTTTGCCTACAGTACCCCAGCTAGACTTTACTCGATTAGTAGATACAGAATAGTATTGAAGCTTTCCTTATGTATGATATTGTTTATGCACTATTGATTTCATGTGTTGCAAGCTTGGCTACTTTAGTGATTAGTGGCCCACGAGCACAATCCGAGTAGGCTATTGCCGTTGCATTTGCAGAGTACTTCCTTTTTAATGTTTGCCATTTACTATTGCATATTCTTTTAATTATTTTTATGCCAATTTAAGCCTTTAATAGTATTTAATTGCCAGTGTTTTTGCTTATTGAATTACTGTTCAAAATCCGATACGTACTTCTTACGAGCATCCGAGAAGCATCTAACTTTTTTCAGAAGATTCCTTGCTCGATGCTTAAGGACTATTAATTAACGTAACGTAATAGTGCCGATCCGAAGTAGAGGGTGGACTTCTTAAGTTCATAGTCAAGGGTGGATTACTTCGGCTTCGGCCAACACTATTCTTTTGTGTTGTTGTTTCTTACTTCATTGTTTGATTGTTGACCAGACTAGATAATTCCTGTCTCTTTATTAGTCTGTTGTTGAACACTAGTACCGAGTTCTTGTATACCCCGTTATAGCAGATTGAACTCTGGAGGGTATTGGTGTTTTTTGTTCGGCTGCCAGTACTCAGGGGTTGGGATTGTGTGTTTCCGTTGTGGCAGCGAGCCGTATTCGAGTCCTGATTGAGAGCCCTTGTGTACCCGAGTGCCAGTTCGTAACAGTGCAGATGTAGCGGAGTTTTGTAGAGTGTGTCACACTTGCCAGATGACAGGAAAACCCAATCAGAAGGTGCCTGTACATCTTCTGGTGCCCTTGCCCGTCTTCAAGAATCCTTTTACTCGGGTGGTAGTGGACATTGTAGGCCCATTGCCTAAGACTTCCCAAGGTAACAATTATTTATTAACTATTATGGACATGGCAACTCGCTACCCAGAGGCTATACCCTTAAGGACTACCTCTGCTCCAACTGTCATCAAGGAACTGCTCAAATTCTTCTCCAGAATGGGTTTCCCCCATGAGGTGCAAAGTGATCAAGGTACTAATTTTACCTCTAACATTTTCCAGCAGTCCATGAAGGAGTTGGGTATCGAACATGTTAAGTCTAGCACCTACCACCCAGAGAGTCAAGGGGTTCTCGAACGATATCATCAGACATTAAAAGGAATGTTGCATAAATATTGTACAGAGACCGGAGTTGAGTGGGATAAGGGGGTACCTTTTCTTTTATTTGCTACTTGTGAGGTTCCAACTGAATCCCTGGGTTTTTCCCCTAATGAGCTAGTTTTCGGTCACCAGGTAAGAGGTCCTTTGCAACTATTGCAGAATAGCCTAGTTGGCCAGGAGGGGAACCAAAACCTCCTCAAGTATGTTTCAGATTTCAAAACCCGGCTGAGATCCTCATGTGAGTTTGCAGCTCAAAACTTGACAGTGGCTAAAAGCTCCATGAAGAACTGGTATGACAGAAAAGCCCGTGAGAGGAAGTTTCAGCCCGGTGATGAGGTTTTGGTCCTGCTCCCCCTTTTTGGCCAACCTTTATCTGCCAAGTTCAGGGGCCCATATAAGATCATTCAGAGGGTGAGCATTACCGATTATTTTGTAACTACCCCAGACAGGAGAAAGCCCACGCAAGTATTCCATATAAATATGTTGAAGCCCTACCATAGGTCCCCTGATTCCTCTCTTCCAGATTCTCCCACTGTGGCAGTGAATGTCAGGACCTGTGGACAGCCTGGTGCGGACGAAGTCTTCAGTTCTCTTACTGACCCCCAACAGACTGTTCCAGAGCCTGAAGGTATCCATGCAGACTTTGACTTGTCATGTAGCCTATCCAACTTTCAGTATAACTCAGTAGCTTGGGGGGAATTACCATCTAAAATATGTCATCTTCCGTCTGATCAAGCGAACCAACTAATCTCTGTTTTATCTCAGTCTCCCAGTGTGTTCCGTGATACTCCAGGGCTCACTTCTTTGGCCTTGCACGACATCGACGTAGGGGATGCAACTCCCATTAAACTATCCCCCTACAGTGTCTCACCACAACGCAGGAGTATACTGCAGGTCGAGCTTGACTATAGGTTATCAAATGAGCTGATCACAAGGGCCTTAAGCCAGTGGAGTAGTCCGGTCATACTTGTGCCAAAGCCAGACGGGAGCCATAGGTTATGTATGGACTATAGGCAAGTTAATGCTGTCACAAAGAACGATACCTACCCACTGCCACGGATCGACGACTGCATTTACCAGATTGGTACAGCCACCTATATCAGCAAGATTGACTTAATGAAGGGATATTGGCAAGTAGCTCTCACCCCTAGAGCGAGGGAAATATCATGCTTTGTAGTCAACAATCAAGCCTTCTGCTGTAACGTAATGCCCTACGGCTTGAAAAACGCTCCAGCTACATTCCAGCGCCTCATGAATTTGGTGACTGAAGGGGTACCTGGATGCGTTGTCTACATCGATGATATTCTTATCTTTTCACAGTCATGGGAGGAGCATCTTTACCAACTTAGATTGCTGTTCTTAAATCTTGCTGATGCCAATCTGGTGGTTAATCTTAAGAAATGCACCTTTCTAAAGGGTACGGTCCAGTATCTAGGATATACGGTAGGTCAGGGGCAGGTTGCACCTCCTCAAGCAAAGGTAGAGTCTATTCTAGAATTTCCAACTCCTAGCACTAAGAAACATATCCAAAGGTACCTAGGCATGATTGGTTATTATAGGCATTTCATCTTAAACTTTTCAAGGTTAACAGCTCCCCTGACAGATCTTCTCCGTAAGGATGTGAAGTTTGAGTGGTCCTCCGAATGTGAGGAGGCCTTTAATGCTACCAAATATATTTTATCTAATTATCCTGTACTCCGAGCTCCTGATTTTAACAGATCTTTTTCCCTAGCAGTGGATGCGAGCAATACCGGGGTTGGTGCAGTGTTGCTACAGGAAGACGACTGTGAAGTATTGCATCCGGTGTGCTATTTTAGTAAAAAATTTAATTCTGCTCAACGTAACTATTCAGTCATTGAGAAGGAGCTGTTAGCATTAATTTTATCCCTTCAATACTTTGCTGTCTATGTGCAATCTGCCTCTGGTGCCATCACTGTGTATACTGACCATCACCCCTTAAAATTTTTGCATAAGTTCCAAAATAAAAACCAACGACTGACCCAGGTGGAGTTTGTTGCTGCAGGAATACTCCCTGGATGTCAAACATATTAAGGGGGTCCAGAACGTGCTAGCCGATTGCCTATCACGTATCTATTAAAAGATTGCATTTACCAGGTTGGCCTCATACAGCAGTAAGATTAATTTAATGAGAGGATTTTGGCAATTAGCTCTCCCTTGTAGCGAGGTAAATATCATGCTTTAGTAGTGAGCTTTCAAGCCTTCAGCTGCGAGATGCCTTGCAGTTCGAATAACGCTCCAGCTACGTTCTGGCTATGTTCTGATGTGGTACCTGGAGACGTTGCCTACTTTGGGTGATATCCTTATTATATCCTCATTATAATCTTGCTGTTGCCAATCTAGTGGTGAATCTATTTATGTCTTATGTTTAATATTATGTACTATACTCCTTAAACTCTTTTCTAGGGGGGAGGTCTGACATACGGAGCCCTGTATGTTTATTTAAGAGTTAGAATTCAGAGTTGAAGGAGTGCCAAATTACCCAGGCGGCGAAGCAGACCAGCGAGCGAACCAGCGAGTGGGAAACCAGCTCGTCTGCATACCAGCAAACAAGCCTTCACACCTGCGTGCGTCATAGGGGACCCTGCAAACTACTTCGATGACCCGACGCTATGACGATGATCGACGCCAGGAGACTCCATTGGACCACGCACCTGCTACGCAACTCGAGGAGCTGTGATTGGGGCGCGCACTATCCCCCGCCTCCTGATTCGTTCCTACACCATCATTGTTTAGTGTATAAGACCCGAGTAGTGGGCATTCAAATCAGTCTCATTTGGAGTTGAAAAGGTGAACTTGCAGCTGGAGGAAGACGGGGTGAAGTATTATAATGGGATTGTGACTGTCAGTCAGATTATATAAGTGTGTGTTAAGTGTGTTCGGTGTAAACACTTACGTTATGTTGGTTAGTGAGATATGTGATTGGGAAGAATTAACGTTAACACTACTATTATGTACTTAACTATTTTAGTTGACTAACTGGTAGACTAAAGCAACTCTTTAAGTAATTGGGTTATGATAAAAGTAATACTATTGTTTTATATTAATACTTACGAGTTCTTTCATTTGCTTACATTGCTGGTAAGAACAAGAACAGTGATACTATTGTCTCATATTAGTAATATCGCCTTAGACTAACATGGCTGTTTTAATGTTACTTCTAGTGATTTCCTAAGCTGAAGAACATTCTTTTAGCTTCAAAATATTATTTTTGCTTTTCATATTATTTGAGTGAGACCTGAATCGAATCTATGAAGCGATCCTGTAACTTAATTTACTCATAATCAAACCTCAATGTTACGTGGTTAAGAAATACATTTATCTAATTATTAAATATATGTCTAACTTTTTATGTGACTTTGATATTAATCCTGATAATAATAATATAATACTATTAACGTAAAACAAGAACCAAGAATAATAACTACATTAAATATAAATAAAAGGACATGATATAAGAAAACGATCTATTCATTTAAAAAAGGGTAAGAGACAGAAATTTTCTTACTTTAATATTTATCTTTCAAGACTTTTATAGAATTAATAGTCCTTCTTTAGATATAACTTATTCGGTTCATAACCATAGCCTACTAAGCTTCTGTTAAATAATAATTCTTTATAAATACTATATGACTTTAATTAGTTTCAGTATTTTTCCATAATTAAAGAGTATCAGTCAATAAAGGATACCAAGTCCTAAGATCCAAAAGGAAAGGAAGCAACCACAGGAAATAATTTTATTAGATTTTACTTTTGTTTTGCCTTCAGCTGACTGATACCTTAACCCCTAAAAGTCGGCGCGCAACTTAAGTCGAGTTAAATAAAGCTGGACTATGTGGCGGCGCTCGACATAACTCGAGTGGCAATTTCAGCACGTAATGTTGCTGAGAGAGAGAGACAAGTGGTGGCAGGAGAGTAGCGAGTGTATGACTGCTCCAGACCACCGCGGCGAACCTACTGACACGAATCTCACCTCCCTCCTACCTCTCTCACTCGCTATATACGGAATTGTATCGGGAAAGTGGCTAATTACATGCTTTTTGCACTCGCGTTGCACGGTTATTGCAAGAAAACTAGCCATCATAAAAGGATCGTTATGGTGTCATTCGAAAGCTCTGTTTATGCCCTTTCAGGGATAGATACTTGTTTTACGTTCTGGGTCTTATTTAGGCATGAAAATGATCACGTAAACAGCCCTATTTTGGCTAAAAACACCCCGCTGGGCGGTACATATAAATAAACCGCATAGACCGCTCGTAAAGGGTTAATATATATCTCTGTGCTATCTAGATTCATCAAGTTAATCACTTGAGGATCAAGATACGTAACAATATATATATTTGTGTGTTAATGCAACTATATATTAACATTTCCATACTCGGCATATGAAAGACCTCTAGGAATCAAAGGATTCATAACTATTAGTTAAT
Source organism: Paralithodes platypus (assembly GCA_032716605.1). Classification (NCBI taxonomy): domain Eukaryota; kingdom Metazoa; phylum Arthropoda; class Malacostraca; order Decapoda; family Lithodidae; genus Paralithodes; species Paralithodes platypus. The sequence goes on from CM064480.1 coordinate 7,605,318, forward strand.
GTTTTAACTGGCTGACCTGTCCTAATATTGATTGAGAAACTGTATCGTCTTTCAATATTCACTTTGATAAATTCAACGCAATCAAACCCTCATAAACTTCACTGTATTGCTCAATAAGAGAGGGAGAGCCAACTGAGTTATTTCTACCTCTCCGGAATCATAACATGATCAGCATGATCAATATCACTCTTTCTGTTGCTGTTCCTAATATTGTTGTCAATATATAGTTATGAGAGAGAGAGAGAGAGAGAGAGAGAGAGAGAGAGAGAGAGAGAGAACACGGTAAATATAAACATGGGTACAGATAGCATAAGTTATCTTGTGTTCACAATCACCTTAAACGAATACACAGAAAATCTTGACAGAATAACCCCTCGACTAAAACACATTGTATTATTATCAATTATTATTTATATATACCTTACTCTCTTGCAGCCTATGTTTACATATCGTATATGGTTTCAGCTACAGCCAACATATTTGTTCAAGTTTCAAAAGGACCTCTACTAAAGGGAGGAATAACAAAACATTCAACAAACCTCTTCAATGCGTTGATTACCTATTTATAGTTAACGTTACTTCTATAGTACTGCATTCGGTTTTGGAAAGGCGTCTATTAGTCAGGGATTAAAGAAATATAATAATGTTTACAATTTATCTGTAAGCACTGTAACTAATTCAATATATGGACTGAACCCGTTGCAAGGAAAAACAAGGTGGTAGCGGCATTCAAGGTCATACTATATACAGTATATACTTTATTTAGTGGCTGTAGTGCAAGTTAAGTATCTTAATGGAGCTAATGCCATCGAAGTTCCCATATGTGTGTGTGTGTGTGTGTTTTGGGGGGTCTTCATCTGAAGTTTGTTGCGCTACATTAGGCCTATGGTACAATCCTATCCTCATCTTTTCTGCAAAAGCCCTTTCTCATCCCGCTGCCCGAGACATATCAGCCAATGACTGATCTGAAAATTAATACTGTTGTTTATGTGACTGATTAAAGCCTCTGTTGTTCTCTATCAGCGAATGTGTACCGGTATCATCGGTATGCACTAAAGAAATTATTGATAAATAAGCCCTGCTATTCTATACAACAACATTGTTTAATTATGTTCTGTAATGAAATGCGTCCAGATAATTTATGAAAGTGGCAACCCTTTACTAGACTATTTGTTCGTTTACCCTCCCCACACTTCCACCACCAACTCTACCACCACGGGGCTGTTCTGCCAGGCAGCCTAGGGAATGACTACTACTACTACTACCACTACTACTACTACTACTACTACTAGTACTACTACTACCATCATTGTTGTGGTTAAGGACAAGTAGGGTTCTGTTATGGTTTGGTGAAGTCGATTTAATTGTAGTTGCAAAAGATTGACATATCTGAAGTGATCTAAGCATGAATGAGTGGAAGTATTTCGAATTAGGAAGCATGGCAATTAAATATATTATTCCCTTGACGTATTTACAATAGGACATTGTATACACTAAACTACTACATGAAAATGTTACAATAGCAACTGGAGGTGATATATTACTTTGCAAAATAAGAACTAACTAAAAACACAAATAATTCGGGGACCCTTCAACTGATATTATTCAATTAAATGTGTGTCTCCTTATACGTATTCTTAACTGTTAATGCATTGACGCACTATATATATATATATATATATACAGTATATATATATATATATATATATATATAATGTTAGTATGGCAAACCTTCGGCAACCTTATTTAGATTTATAATCATATGTTATAGTTAGAAGGTTAACCCTTGGAGGATATGACGCATTGAGCAGTTTGTGTTGGCTATCAGACAATTTTATACAGCTTAGGAAGGATCTGTGGGAATTAAAAGGGTACAAACTATCTCCATCAACCCTCTGACTTCAATATAACCTTCCTAATCTGAATACAATCGTCTAATAATAGTCAGAAGGTTAAACATAATATTTCAACCCTTTGAAAACCGATGATGACTTAGTAATTCCATCTACAGCCAATGTATTTGATTTACCTTAACCCCTTGAATCTGACGACGACTTCTTTATTGTTATTAACACCTTATTGGCGGGCTAGGCGGTCTATTTATATGTACCGCCCAGCGGGGTGTTTTTAGCCAAAATAGGGCTGTTTACGTGATCATTTTCATGCCTAAATAATACCCAGAGCGTAAAACAAGCATCTATCCCTGAAAGGGCATAAACAGAGCTCTCCAATGACACCACAACGATCCTTGTATGACCTCTAGTTTTCTTGCAACAACCGCGCAACACGAGTGCAAAAACCATGTAATTCGGTACTTTCCCCATACATTTCACTATGTAGCGAGTGTGAGAGGGTGGAGGAGGGTGGGATTCATGTCAGTAGGCCCGCCGCAGTGGTCTGGAGCAGTCATACGCTCGCTACTCTCCTGCCACCACTTGTCTCTCTCTCTCAGCAACATTACGTGCTGAAATTGCCACACGACTTATGGTGTGAGCCGCCACATAGTCCAAATTTATTTAACTCGACTTATGTTGTGGGCCGCCAGTTAAGGGTTAATGCTACTGCTAAATGTTCAAGCTAAGCTTAGGAAAAACATCTAAGGTTAATAACAAATGTAGTTGATCATTTGATTAATGGCCCTTCCTAAGTTGACTAAATTCACCTAAAGATTAAGAAGGATCTCTCATATTCTGAGGAGAAAGCCATTCATTACCAGAACTTTTGTTTTAAGTGTTTTCAATTTTATATATGAAAACCGGATTACGGTAATTAATAGCCACCAGAAAATCTGAAATCATAATTTTAATACAAAATCAAGTTCAGACATGTGCCGTCTCGATTACATTGAAACGAAGCCCCTCCCTCCTTCCACCGACCCACTCACATTGTCTGTTATGCCTAATAATTTGGGAATGGGTAGGATATGTATTAGTATTAACTGTAAGCTTCTTCATTTCATATCCCATTATTACTTAACATCATTCTGGAACTTCTAGTAACCCTCCTGTAATGCAAATATAGGAGAAAATAGAGTTTCCCGATATTTCTCGTCTCACCCAATCACGTCCCTTCTTTCATACGCCATATTATGGTTTCATAAAACTATGATGTTTACGTCTGATGAAATGCCACACACCTCCACACACCAGAACATTTTGTCGCAGGACTAAGTTGGCCAACTGTACGTCGGAGAGTGGGACAGCAGGAACCCTTATCAACCAGAGTGAAAAGAAGGAAGACCTCGGAGGAGATGGAGAGATGGTGTGAATATGCAATGGAAGATAAAGAAATGACAGAAATGTGAATAGAGGAGTGATAACGTGGTAATAGGGAGGGGAGGGGGGGTGTAGAGCGCCAGTTGGATGAGATAATAGTCTGCCAGGCGCTTTTCCTGGGGAGCCGGTGTATATATGAAGTGATGTGGGCGGGCACTGTGGTGTCGTTCCGCTACGTGTCTGCCTGCTGTGACTCCGGGAGATCTGGGACCTGGTAATCTTTTGTTGGGGATCCCATCATGGTCCTTGGTTTGAGTCTTTTCCTGGGCGACCTATATACTGTAAGTGTGATTTTATATATTTGTTTTATTTTATTTTATTGTTTCTGTTCAGGAGAGTTGGCCAACCCCGGCTATGGGGGTCGGTGCCCGTGTATATAAGTACATATATACATTGCCTGGCTGACCATTCCCAAATGGTAGACATATTGATTTGATTACTCAGTTCGTTTGTGAGTTATGGAGGTTAATGTTCAAGAGTTTTGGACTACTTATTTGGAACAGGGTATAGTCACATGCGTTAGTTAAGCGAGCAGGAACTTATTACCCACGTTTCTATGGAGCTTTAGATAAAAAAGCAACTGGTCCCTGCTTATGTTGGTTCCCTAGGACGGGGAACAAACAAGTCGGGTCCCGTACAATAGACTCGTTGGTGTGCTCATGAGCAATGCCGTTCAATTAGCTCGCTTATGATTGATTTACTCGCCCTTTGATCAGGATTTACTTTATGGTTTTGTAGTGTACAATAAAGAACACAAATAACCAGCAGCTACCTTCTCTGGCCTGCACCTGGCGGCCCTACTAGACCTTGGAGGTAGCCGAATCCTGGTCTATGTGGCTCCCCTGGTCGAGTTACTCCCTTACCAGCTGGGTCCCTCACCCTAGACTTCTTTGAGTGGACGGCTATTGAGAACAAAGACACAAACAGCACATAGAAACATCCAACAACTGTATATTATATATACAGTATATCATTCATGTATAACATATCAATACATTGCCATTTCAGTGCAGTGACATGTCTACATTGATAATAATGTGATTTACATGTCAATGATCGTTTTGCATAATTGTCAACGTTCCGCATATAATACAAACACTGTATATATATAACATAATACAACACTTCACATTGACAACATGTTACTACACTCACAACCTATATCACAACATTCACGAGGCAACAGTTCTGGTAAGTTCTTATAGAAGTGCAGAATGGTGACCTATGTTCTGAAATTCCTAGCGTTGAATTAAATATTATAACAATTATTGTTATGCATTTTACATACACTATAAAACAGCCAATAATCCACATAGTCCAACGGTGGAAAATACCAATATATTTGTTTACGTCATTGCCCAATAATTAAGAAAATGTATTGGACGATTATATATTGTCATCTGTGTTCTGTTTTGTTTCTTTTCTCCCATTGCATAGCCGCGCGTCTAATGTTATGTGGTAAATGGTGCCGTTCTTGTTATGTTGGAGAGAGCAAAACGAAGAAACAATGCATTCAAATAAAGCTACAAATAAATTCTGGCAAACAAGTTATATAATGAAATGCATTAAACGATCGTTAATTATCCATAATCAAAGTATGATATAGTATTACCTACGAACTTAGGCAAATGCAGTAAGTATATTATTCCATATGTCTACCATTTTGACATATATATTTGAAAGAGAGAGAGAGAGAGAGAGAGAGAGCTGAATCCCCTCACCCTTTAATCAATATTATGCATCAGAGGATAAATACACACATTTAATTACCACACACTACCAGGTTAAATTCCCTCTCTAAAACGGGGGTGCGCCACATTTCCTACACCTGCGTAATACTGCGTATTTCCTACACGTCACATCTCCTACATATTTAGCAGTTTTTAGAGGAATGACATATTTCCTACACATATACTGCATATCTCCTACACAGTTTTTAGTGTAGTGACATATTTCCTACAGTGATACAGCATATCTCCTACGCCACATTTCCTACACCCTGTATACTGCGTATTTCCTACACGTCACATCTCCTTCAAATTTAGCAGTTTTTAGTGTAGTGACATATTTCCTACAGAGATACAGCATATCTCCTACGCCACATTTCCTACACCATGTATATATACTGCGTATTTCGTACACGTCACATCTACTACAAATTTAGCCGTTTTTAGTGTCATGACATATTTCCTGCAGAGATACAACATATTATCTCCTACACACAAGAATCTATACAGCCACATTTCCTACATTGCCGTATATACGGGGAGGAGCCTCTGTCTGTACTCGGCGCTACTGTCTCACTACTCTCCTGACGAATCGAGTTGCTTCGAGTGTTCGGGACAGACACGAGTCGGGTGTAGGAAATGTGGCGCAACCTAAATAGGGAGAAAAGTATCGTTCACATTCAGACACGCATCGAGTTGATTCGAATTTAGTCTCTAACCAGCAGTATTCTTTTCTCCATTCGTCGGGACAGGCGATATTTCTGGGCCTTGTGCTCCACTGCTGTACTCTACCAAGCATTGCTAGGATTGAGGGGAACATCCGCGCTTCAATGCAGTGGTTTACGAAGACAACTCTGGATTCCGGTACATGCAAAGTGTGGCCAGAAAAAACAAACTATACCTGCCTTGCGTTCAGCACCCCAAGTGTGGAGGAAGAGCCGTCTTGTCGGAGGTAAAAATTGTAGTTGGACTGTATTACTTCCCCCCCCCCCTATACAAAATGTATGGGTAAGAAAAGGGTATTTAAAGTGTCGGTCAATATAACATTTATGTAATTAAATTGCTAAAAAAGTGGGTAAGAATGTAGTTACCGGGTGTACCGCCTGTCTTGTTTACACTACGCATCATGTTCCCGTCTATTTTGACTGCCTTTGGATACACAAATACATTACCCTAACCAAACAACGTAACCTAACCTAGTATTATAGATTTAAAAGTATTTATTTTATTAGAAGTATTTATAGATGATTTATGTTGTATGTCGGTAGTGGTACACCCGGTAACTACATCCATCCCAAAAATTGTGTTATCTAGTTTAGAGTTGTGTAAGTTTGTTTTGATGTGTGATAATAGGCGGAAATGCATATTTACCCATAAACAACAATCTAAAACCACGCCCCTCCACTAGCGAAAAATGACTATTTGGCCATAAGCGTTTGCCGTGGGATACAAAATATGGTTTAAGTTACCGACCAACCAGTGACGGGCCCCATCGACGATTATTAGTGTGTTATCACTTTCATGAACGATACTTTGTTGGTGTATATGTACATACCGTCGCAAATTAGTTATAAGTGAAATACGAGAAACTGTAAAAAATACCTCTCTGTCGATGGTAGGTTAGGTTAGGCTAATGTTTACCCCATAATACTAGGTTACGTTAGGCTAATGTTAACCCCATAATACTAGGTTAGGTCAGGCTAATGTTAACCCCATAATGCTAGGTTAGGTTAGGTTAGCTTATTTGGTTAGGTTAATGACAAAACTTGGCTCGGATTTCAAGGATTTAGCGGGGGTGTGGGGGCGGCAGCCCCCACCAATTATACTAGGTTAGGTTAGGTTAGGTTAGGCTAATTTTAACCACATTGTTACTGGCTTTATCCACGTTGAAAAACAAAAAAACCTGAGCCAACTTTCGAAATAGGTTACTGTGATTTTGGACTCTGAAAAATTGAAAAACCCGAGCCAAGTTTGGTCAAAACTTGGCTCGGGTTTTTCCATTTTCAGGTTTTGTTACTTTTAAATATTGTATTTTCAGAGTTCTTCCAATATTACCCCTTTATTTACGCCTTTTACCCCGCAATTTCCCTGATCTTCATAGCCCTCCCCACTATCGGGGGCCGTGTCTTAAGATTGATAGATAATGGGGAAATAGTAAAATGCGACAGTCCTTGGTATTAAACAACACTGTATATCAAATAAAAAATAAAAAACAAAAAAAAATAACCTGAAAAACTCGTCACTGGTTGGTGATAAACATTTACCCAAAATATGTTGAGGGTGGGGGGGGGGGAGCTCTCCCCCCCCCCGGAATTATTGAAATCTTCATATATTTAAACAGTAGGGGGCAAAAACCTAATTTTCCCCAACGTGAGTCGCCCAGGCTACACTCGCGGCTGATGTAAACAAACTCACCCGCCTCTTGCAAGGTAGGCTTTAAAGAGGATAACAAAAAATCCTTTTCAGGATCAGGAATACATTTTTACGCGCATTTAGACACCTATCAGAATTGTAGGATATATGACCGTATAATTGTAGGAGTTATGCCGGATGCACCGTGTGGTGTAGGAGATATACTGGGTACTCAGTGTCAGAATAAATATTGTAGGAGATATGAAGGTATAATTGTAGGAGTTATGCCGGATGCACTGTTTGGTGTAGGAGATATGCTGGGTACTCAGTTTTGGTGTAGGAAATGTGCTGGATACTTGTTTTTGTGTAGGAAATATGACCGTATAATTGTAGGAGTTATGCCGGATGCACCGTTTGGTGTAGGAAATATGCTGGGTACTCGGTTTTGGTGTAGGAAATGTGCTGGATACTTGTTTTTGTGTAGGAAATATGACCGACTATGTGTAGGATATGTGGCAGTACTCCAACTTTTGTAGTTGTGTAGATTTGACTACGCCCCTCTAAAACATATCGTATATATTTCCTGCTCGAGGGGAGATTGAAGGAATTGCCAAAACTTTTTTAGAATCCATCCCTTTTCATTTTAGAGATGTCAATCTTCTTATTTTAGTGTTCTGCGTGCTGTGTCTTCTATGTAATTCTGAATTATTTTATTATTGCATGAACCTCTCAGTGTGCAGTCTCTTTGTATGAAATACCAATTGTTTATGTTTTCTTTACTCTAGCCATCTGGTCTGGTAACTGTATGTCTATATATATACAGTATATATAGCGTCAACAGCCCTGTATTACCACTGAGAAAACTGGTGATGGGCTGGTCTATCAGAGTGAGAACTGAGCGATCTCTGCCATACCCATAGCTTACTCTGACTGTTCCTTTTACTTATATTTTCTAGATCTCAAGTGACGGCGTCTCTTCCGTGGATTGACCTCCCCATCTACCAAGATTGGAAGCCAAAGCGTCACATTTTTCCTTTGCCCCTCAACTTTCTCTTCATAATTGCTGAGGGGCACAGGGCCCTGGGTGGGGCTTTGGTTTCCCGGGCGTTTCCTCGCCCTCCTCGGCTCCCCGCCATGGAGTGGCTTTGGTCACTCGGGCTTTATTGTGGTCGGCAGGGAGGGTTCTGTGGGGGGCACTCGGTTATGGCCTTGCTCGGGGCCTTGGGGCTGTTCGGCCAGGCAGCTTGGGGAACCGCAACAACAACAACAACCACTGAGAAAACTATCATAATTTGAGTATTTCATAACCCCTATTCCCTTTATTTATTGCATAAACAATAGTTAAGTGCTTGTTAAACCTCAACATAGTTTACTACTTGCCGTACATGTCTTTTTATTTATTTTCTGACTGATAAACATCGTAGTTTACCTTTTTTACCCTAGCTTCGGAGTGTAGCAGACGACGCGCACCTCCAAACACACCTTGTATTTTATTATTACCTCTAGTAGTTATTGTATTCAGTATCCTGCTGTAGTTATACTGTATATATCCGTAATATTTTAGCATTTGCTTTCATGATCTTGTATCTTTTGACTGATAATCTTTGTTAATTAATCTACATAGAGTCCTGCTTTTCACCAGCGCCATCTGTTGATACATACAGTATTAACCCCTAGTGTGGAGTTATGTTTTGTGTGTATAATCCTTATTTTGTGGTTTGCATATTTAGTGTTTTATTCTGTTATTTTTGCTCATACCTTTCACATAATTCAGATACATACTGTTATATATTTTGGGCTAGGTTATCAACCGGTAACCTAGCCTACATTTATCAAACACTTTAAGTACCGTAGACCTATTACATCAGTTATTAAGCATATTGTGAGTTCTATACATTGTATTATCATTAACCCACTGAACCCCAGCTAGGTAATGATAAATGTACCACCCAGGACCAGCAAGTTGTGAAAAAAGTGTTTTTCCAGAAAACACCTGGAATGGGTTAGAAATGAAGGAAAACTCAGAAAAAAACAATCCCCTAGGTCATTAAGGGGTCCTACAGTGTGCCCGAAAGTCGGAGTTCACATGGGGAAATGGGTAGGCGAAAACAGGCAAAAACAGGATTTTGCGCACTCACGTGCACGCGGTTGGACTTTGAGAGTTTTCAACCATCGGCATTGTTGCGTAGGATACTTACACAGTTCCCATACAAATCTGAGCCCTCTAGGTGCCATAGGACCGGAGTAATTAACCGCGACGCACCCTATGCGGCTCTGGGGTTTAGCGTTACAAACATTGCCGACGCAAACGTGTCGTCGCTGGGGTTCTGTGGGTTAAAATATAATAATTTTCTCCCCAGTCCATTAATAAGCCACTCACAAAAACCCAAACATTCCAAAATTTTAGTTTCTTGACTAGGATAGCATTCCTGGTAGCCTATCTCCTAATCGTGCCACGGACAATTTGTCCCAGGTCAGTCTTTCCTTTCCATATTTTCCTTACCCATTCTAAACCATTGTTTGGACACGACCATCAGTGTTTTGGAGGGCAAGCAGCCTTGAGGGGTCACTGGACCTGTTGTTGCTTAATTTCTATTGTACTCCTATGTACTTTTGCTTAGTTTTTAGTATATCCACACATGTTCTACTTTGTCTTGAATATTTATGTCCAGCAGAGCTGTCGAACTATTTGTACCACCTTTTTTTAGTTTAAGTGATAATGAATACTTTTATATTGTTGTTCCTGTTCTAGATTTACCCTAGTTTTATACCAAGATATATCTCTTTTCTATCTACCTGTCCAGCTTATATTGTACTTTGATTGGTCCTAAGCTTACCCTATTTCAAAGTATGTTCACGGTTTCTTCAGTATGTTCTCAGAAAAGAGACAAAAATCCTCTTCCACGTAACTCTGATTGATCCCCTGTGATGTATAGAATTCAGCTGGCGTTAACACCTCAGGAAACAATGTTAAACATTTCACATACATTGTGAAAACGTGGAATGTCGTAATAACGTATTATTCAATAAACCTTTTGAGGTGTTATTTCTCATACATTTTTGTTTTAATCATTCAGAATAATCTTACACATTGATAATGCACATAGCCCAGTGTGAGTGTAATATGTTTATTCAAATGTTATTCAAGTGAGTTTGAGCCACTTAGTTGGTCAAACCTCCAATGTTGACGTCTCATAAATACATTTTATTAGTCTCATAAGGCAGTGTTAAGTATACAAAATTAAACCTGTTGCCGCAAACATTCCTATTTCAATACACAAATATATTAGATTTTCGTAATTACCTTAATGACGCAAACATCATAAATCACATCGGCGTAATGTTTAGCCTGTTAGTTGTATAGTCCACTATGTTGAATTTTAATATATTGAACATTATTAATTTAAGTGCATAAATATGATGACAAAGTAGGAACAAATGACCGGGGAAATGGCATAGTTGTGACGAAAAGCTGTTCATCATATTTCGAATACAGAGAGTAACAAGAAGACCTAAACCACTAGTGGAGTAACTCTGAAATACAGAGAGTAACAAGAAGACATAAACCACTAGTGGAGTAACTCTGAAATACAGAGAGTAACAAGAAGACATAAACCACTAGTGGAGTAACTCTGAAATAACCTACATTCGTAATAACAGTAGTTTTATTTCTACTTCGATTCATTAAGGGGAGGTAGTAGTTTTTTCGGGACCCCCTTCTACCTCATATTTAGCCCAAATCATTTTCCGATTTTAAGACGCTTGGCCTATTAGTTTGGCGATTTTAGGACCTTTCGCTCATTATATATCAATATTAACCCTTTCACGCATTTATGACGCAGAGGTTGCCAGATTAGCAATAAGAAATAGTTATCTCACTCTTATAATTACCTCTACAAAATTAGTTTTCTGCCCACTTCTAACTCAAAGACAACTGCAGAGGTTGAAGTAACTAAACTAAAGGTTTCTAAATACCCCTGATAGTAACAAAGGCTTTAAAGTATCCCCAATAGGCTCAAAATAGCGTCATATGTCGGAGAGGGTTAAAACTTTTGTGTTATTAAGGTGTCGATTATTTTCCTGACGAGCGATAGCGAGCTTTTATTCAAGAAGGAATCAGCCTTCAGCCGGGACATTAATTTTCTACCGAAAATGTACACATTTATCTAGAAAGTGGATCTTGGGGATGTTTCTTTAAGCTTGATGGACGTTTAGGGAGGAAACTATAAAAATACATAAATATATCGACAAATAAATCAACCCTTCCCCCTTAATATTCATAATTACATTGAATGCAAATACAGAGTATATATCTGTTCAATTAATTTTGTACATTATGGCATTGTTGATAGAAGAGGTATTGCCGCGATTGTGGCGCTGTTCATAATCACCTGGACAAAGTTTTCTGTTTCACCTAGTTTCGCAAATTTTAACAATATTTCAAACACACAATAACTGTTTGTACACCACGTGGTATAAGTGTTAACCTGACAAGCGCGAAATAGACCTAGGGGCTAGGGTAGTTATTTGTGCATTTCTAGCCTTGGATTCTGACAGAATTCGTTATATTTACAATATAGAGCATTATTTGTTTTCGGTATGCTTTTATTTTACATATATGATGTATATATGAACCTTCAAGAGTGCTAAAATAAGTGGGAAAAGCATTTGGGTGGTGAAAAACGAAGATATTGGCCACCCGGTCATAATCTCAGGCGAGAGAGAGCCACAGGCAACCCTCCTCTCTCGCTGTCTGTGAGGTAACTGAGACGAGCGGGGCGGTGTGGGCCGGTGTCTGGGTGTTACATAACGATCTTTTCTGCAACCCACTTGTGCTACATTATCGCGGGAGAGAAAAATAACCGATAAATGATGATAATAAGAGGAAAAATAGGTGATAATTGAGGAGGGGAGGGAGGGGGGAATAAGGTGGGGGAGGGGGGTGGGTGATATTTACATGGATGAGTACTGGAGGGGAATTATCTCACCTAGAGACAAATTCCTTTGTTTTGATAGGCCCTTTTTTTTTTTGGAAGGCTTTTTTTATGGTCTTGCTTCTGTGAGGCCTATCGCGTTCCCTATAGGAAGCCTTCCGTGAGGTCTTATCGCGCTTGCCGGGTTAACTGATTGCACGTGGTATAAGTGTTAACTGATTGTACGTGGTATAAGTGTTAACTGATTGTACGTGGTATAAGTGTTAACTGATTGTACGTGGTATAAGTGTTAACTGATTGTACGTGGTATAAGTGTTAACTGATTGTACGTGGTATAAGTGTTAACTGATTGACGTGCAGTGTAGTTTTCCAGCATTTAAAATAAATCTAAGACATTATTTTTCGAACAAATAGATCTATTAGTTATAACAACTGTGTCAACAGTATATATTCATAGTTTTATAAACATACAGATCCCATTGGTCATTAATATTATTAAGGTTGTTTCAGTAGTGTTTTTTTTTTATTATTGTTTTCTTAATTTACATTATTTTGTATTTTATTTTTTAAGGTGACAAAACTTCAAATTATTTTCTTTGTTGACCTTACTTGTATGTAGATGTGTACCAATGAGGACACATATGCCTGATGGCATCAGTTCCTCATTGACACAAAAGATGTGAATATGATGCAATTGTGTAAACATACTGTATTCGACTCATGTGTCAATAAAATAATTTGAATTGAATTTGAATTGAACCAACCATTAGTCCAGTATACCCAAAACTTACTGGGTCTTTGAACGGCAGTGGAAGAGTAACGTAAACATTATAATGATCTCTCTATCTATTGCCTGACGCCGTGATCCCCAAAGGGGTGACCACGAACGAACCGCCCACATGCACCTCTGTCCCCAGTCAGTAGACGACCCTCCTCCCAACCAGCACCTCCTTCATCCATATACTTACTCACTCCATCCTTCCACCTCTCTTTCGGTTTACTTCTCCCTCTCTGTCCTTCTACCTCACTCTCGTACACCCTTTTAGTCATTCTCTCGCTTCCCATACGTTCCATATGGCCGAACCATCTCAAGGTGTTCCTTTTCATACTTTCAGGCACATCTACCTCCACACCACACCTCCTTCTTACTTCCTCATTCGTCTGTCTATCCCTCCATGTAATTCTGCACGCACTTCTCAAGTAACTAATTTCCACCCTTCTCACTCTTGGTCTGAGTCTCTCCACCAACGTCCATGCTTCGCTTCTGTAAGTCAATGTCGGGATTACCACACAGTCATGCAAGGACTTCTTCACTTCCATACTGACTACCCTATTTCTTGTTACTGGTTTCAGCGTTCCTACATCCCTCTTCCCCTGTTGCACCCTCTCCCGCACTTCTTCATCCTAGTCCCATCTTTACTGAACACACTGCCAAGATACTTAAATGAGCTGACAATCTCCACAGCCTGACCGTTCAGCTTCACCTCACACTCTGTGGCTTCACCCCTTTCGAAGACCATAGCCTTGCTCTTCCCTGCATTTACCTTCAGATTCCTTTTTTCGCATTTACCTTCAGATTCCTTTTTTTGCACACTGTTCCAAACATATTTACCATACCCTGCAACTCCCATTCATTATCGCTCATCAGAACTGTATCATCAGCAAACAGCAGTACAGGTAGCTTCCACTCATTTCCCTCCCTTATCAGCGATACACCAAATTCCACTGCTCTTCCTTGTATTTCTTTCATGACTCCATCCATATATACAGTAAACAACCACAGGGACATCACACACCCCTGTTTCAACCCAACATTCAGATCAAGGAACTGGCTCTGCTCATTATCCACACATACAGCGGCCTTTGCACCCTCATATATGCTCTTCACTGCTTTCAGCAACTTGCCATCTACTCCGTATATTCTAAGTACTTTCCACATACCTTCTCTATCCACTCTTTCATATGCCTTCTCCAAGTCCATAAAGGCAACATACAGCTTTTGTTGCTTCTCCAGATATTTCTCCACAACATATTTTAGGGTAAAACTCTGATCTACACATCCTCTTCCTTCCTAATACCGCCCTGCTCGTCACCTATCCATTTATCCGTTCTCGCTATCACTCTCTCAATCACTGCACTACTGTACACCTTCCCTACTATGCTTAGAAGACATATTCCTCTGTGGTTACCACACACTCGTCTTTTCCCTCTACCCTTATATAGGGGGACTATAATGCCTGTCTCCCATGCCAGTTTGCACATTTTCCATACCCATTCGATCACTATCTCACCACCATACCATCAGCATTTCCCCACACACTCCATCTATTCCTGGTGTTTTCCCCAACTTCACTCTTTTCATGGCTTCACACACTTCTGAGCTCCTGATCCCCACCTCCTCCTCCACTACTTCTCTTTTTCTCCCTCCCATACTCCATCCAAGTATGTTTGCTGGCGCTTCATTCCTTACATTTAGCAATTCGTTGAAGTACACCCCTCATCTTTCGACTCTCTCTTGCTTCTCTGCTAGCACACGCCCATTCTTATCTTTCACACCCTTACTGTTTCCTTTGCTACCTTCCCTAACTTTCTTTACTTCTTTACATAACAGTTTCTTACACTCCCTCCATTTTACACCCAGATTCCTTCCAAATTCCTCATCTACTCTTCTCTTACTTTCCTTCACTACTCTCTTCACCACTCTATTTTTCTCCACGTACCTCGCTTGTTTCTGTTTCCAAATCTTCATGCCTTCTACTACCCAACCACTCATTATACGTTTTCTTCTTGTCTTCCATAGCTATTTTTACCTCTTCTGTCCACCATGCTGTACCCTTCACTCCTTACCCCACACACCTCCTCACTTGCTGCACAGATCTCTTCCTTAAACACTTTGCTCATATCCTCCACCGCCTCCAAACTTTCCAGGTCAAACCTAACTAGTCGTCTTTCTACTGCTCTCCTGTACTCTTCCCTGATTTCCTCCTCCTGTAGCCTCTCCACCGTTCTCGCCATTCCACCTTCCTCTCGTTTCCCTCCAGCTCTCCTCACCCACTTCTTTTGTATCCTAATTTTAGCTACTACTACATAATGGTCAGACATACCCTCTCCAATACCCCTATACACCCTAGCATCCAGCACAGATTTCTTTATTCGTTCAACGACACCTATATAATCAATCCAGGCGTACGGTCCAGACAGTGTTCCTCCTGTTGTTCTCAAAAACTGTGCTTCCGTGCTGACTCCCTGCCTAGGCAAACTCTTCCGTCTCTGTCAATCCTCTAACGTCTTCCCTTCATGCTGGAAGTTTGGTCACATTCAACCTGTCCCAAAGAAGGGTGACCACTCTCAACCCTCCAACTATCGTCCAATTGCTCTCATCTCTTGTCTTTCTAAAGTTTTTGAAACTATTCTTGCTTCCAAATTTCTTAAGCAATTGTCTTCTCATAATCTGCTCTCAGATCGCCAGTATGGCTTCCTTAAGGGTCGCTCTACTGGTGATCTTCTTTCATATCTTACTAACTCTTGGCCATCCTCCTTTCGGGACTTCGGTGAGACTTTTTCTATTGCACTAGACATATCGAAAGCCTTCGATAGAGTCTGACACAAATCTTTAATTTCTAAACTACCCTCCTTCGGTTTCTATCCCTCCATATGTGCCTTTGTCTCTAATTTCCTTTCCGGCCGTTCCGTAGCCGCGGTTGTGGACAGCCATCACTCACTTCCTCACCCTATAAACTCCGGTGTTCCTCAGGGCTCTGTCCTATCTCCTATTTTCTTTCTATTTTTATAAATGATCTCCTCAACTGTACCTTAATTCTCTTCCATTCATACGCAGACGACTCAACCTTACACTACTCCATTAGTTTTTCAGAATGCCCCAGCCAGCAATTCCTCAACGACAAATTTAATGAAGCCATAGAACTCTTAAATTCTGATCTAAATACTATCTCCAATTAGGACAGAGAAAACCTTGTTACCTTTAATGCTTCCAAAACTTAATTTCTCCATCTATCTACCCGTCAGGATCTCTCAGCGGACAATCCCTTATTCTTCAACAATACAAAAATCAACCCTTCATATTACCAGTCCTGCTAAGCCAGCCTCCCAGAAGCTGGGTGTGCTCAACTGCCTTAGGGGGTTCTTTTCCCCTGCACAGCTTCTTGCTCTGTACAGGGGCATAGTGCGTCCTTGTATTGAGTATTGTTCACATGTGTGGGGAGGTTCCTCTCACACCGTTCTCCTAGACAAAGTTGAAAGGAAGGCCTTTCGTATCATTAACTCCCGTCCACTCACCAACTTTTTACAATCTCTCCCTCTCAGCCGCAATGTTGCATCTCTCTCGCTATTCTATCGCTACTATAATAATCAGTGTTCCTCAGAGCTTTCCCAGTGTATACCACCTCCTTTACGTAGGGCACGTGGTACCCGTCTTGCAACTCAATCCCACCCCTACTCTGTGCAACTCTCCAACCCAAGAGTGAAACATTACTCTCAAACTGTTTTCTACTCAACAGCTGAGCTCTGGAACTCTCTCCCAGAATCAGTCTTTCCCTCTTCCTATGACTTAAATTGCTTCAAACTCTGTGTGTCCAGGCATTTTGGCTCGAACGTCCCTTGATTTGACCCTGTCGCTCTATCAACTATGGAGGAGCCACTCGCAATAGGCAATTCTGCCTTTTGCCTCCCTCAATCACATAGAACAAAACAAATAATTTTTTGTATTGCCTTTCGTTCCACCACTGTCTTATCCTTATCCTTCTTCCTCCACACCACTTTCCATGTGTATCTGTGTATCATTTTGTGTCGGAAGAAGGTGTTGGCTATCCACAGCCACCTCCCCACACATACGTCCACAAGTGCAATACCATTCCCATTCACCTCTGACGGTACCCCCCCACCCTCCCACCACGGTACCCCCCACCCTCCCAACACTCCATCAACATTGTTATCACTCGCCTTCCCATTCATAACCCCAATCAGAAATATTCTTTCTTTCTTGCCAAACTTATCCAGGCATGCCTCCACATTCACCCATAACTCCTCTTTCTCTCTTACAGGTTTATCCTCTGTCGGAGCATAGACACACACAACCACCCACGTTTGTATTCCTACTTTCATTCTCACCCACACAATGATCTCGGTCATTAAATCCGTTCATTACCGGTGAGGGTCCTTTTCATTGTATTCTGGAAACTGTCAAACAATGATTTAGCTTTGGAAGGAAGTCTACCCATTAATAAATGACAGACAATCTCTATTAATCTATTTAACTTCCACAGGGGACTAAGTCTTACCTGGGCGCTGTTTGGCACCACAGCTGTGTCGGCAACAGTGTTTGCATGTTGGAGCAGTGTTGGGGCAGAACTGTATTGTTCTAAATTCCAAATTGCCTAATATACTGTAGAATCTTGTTATGGTGCTGTCTTTTTGTATCACTGTTAAGGCTGGTGTGGTTTCAGATACTGCAGGTGCAAGTGCTGCAGGGGGACTCTGTTGAGTCTTGCTGAGGCACGGTTAGCACTATACAAAGATCAGCCACAGTGATGACTTGGTGGGGCAGTGCTGTGGCGGGACTTTATTGTACTACATTACACTCCAGCTACTGAAAGGCAACCCCGTCTGTGCCGTTACAATGCATGTAATGTAAATTGACGCTAAGCCATTGTATGTATGTATATCCTTCTTACGCTTCATAATATCGTCTAAATGTGTGTAAAATTCAAATAAAAAAGACGTCGCCGATACAAAAGGGGTTAAATCATCAGCAGAGATAACTAACAATGATTAATGGGCCAGAATACACTGCAAAAACGCGTCATGATCATCAAGGGGTTATAATTATCTGTATCCAATTACCCTCAGTTGTTCATGGTTTCTATATTCCGCAAACCAGGTGGCGTACTCAACTAACCAAACCCAATAAGAAATGGTTAATGTATAACTACACCCTATTCCAAGTAAGTAGGTAAACACTGTTGACCATTAACCTCTATTACTCAGAAACTACTAAATTAGTCGAGCTAATACCTCTACTTCTATGTGGGATGGGCAAGCCAGGAAATAGGTGTGCACATTTACAGCCCATTTGCTCTAGCCCTTTCTAAGTTACAGAAGTTAGGGTTCACGATTTCTGCACTACTAATTTGGTACAGGGTATAGGATAATTTATTGTTAATATTCCAATTACTTAATTTGTAGTCCTTACATCTATACGAATATACCACACACTGTTCGTTACCATCACGTAGTCAAATATTATTATATTCTTAAATATTATTTTCAAAGTGTTTTTATTTTACCCAATATTTTCTGTCCCTAGTGTTGAATATTCAATGTTCAGTTTAAATGTAATTAGTCCTTAGTTTTATGTGTACCTTATCATGTGGTACAGTTTCCATCTAAACAATAACTTACAAAATTTACTCTTATGAGCGCACACACCACGTATGAGTATATGCTCAGATCAAAATAGTGGTATGGTAAAGTGCATCTATATCTATCTATCTTTATGCTCAGGCCCAATCCCCATTTTGGGGGTAGACAACTCAAGACAGAGCAAGAACAGGGAAAACATTAAAACAACATAAAACAACTAATAAACACAGATAAAAAGCACAAACTCACACACATCCAGGTCACCCAGGAGAAGACCCAGAGACCAGGGTCACCAAGGTCACTCCAGCACTCCCCCGGTCCCCGACCACCCGGAGAGGTTCCGATCTCGGCAGGCAGACATGCAGCGGAGCCAAAGCCACAAGCCCTCCCACCACACTTCCAGGTGCACCCTTCATATTAATCGTCTCCCCGGGCCAGGCGCCTGATGGACTATTATCTAGTCCAACTTGCGCCCGACCCCTTACTCCAAATGACCACGTGTTCACTCAACTATTCACAAGCATTCTCCACTCACTCCTGTCCACCACCACTTCCCCTGCCTGATCTATAGTCATTCCTCTATCATCCAAAGCTTTCCTTACACAGTCTCTCCATCTCAATGGGGGTCTTCCTGCCCTTCTATCTCCCCTTGTACCTGACTCACATATTCTCTTTGTAAGCCTTTCATCTCCCATTCGTTCAACATGACCATACCAGCTCAGCACCCTTCTGTCCACTCTGGCTGATAAATGTTCCTGCTGCCCCACTCTCCTACGTATCTCTTCATTCCTCAATCTATCTCTACGAGTAACTCCACACATACTCCTCAAGCAGCTCATCTCCATCACATCCAGCCCTCTTTTCTCCTTTTTCTTCAGAGCCCATGTATCAGCCCCATACATCACTGTTGGCACAACAATTCCTTGATACAGTGCACTTTTTACTTTCACTCAGAGATTTCTCGTCTTCCACATACTTCCCATTGCAACGAAAACCCTTCCTTCCTTCACACACACTCTGTTTTACCTCCATTTCCATACCTCCACTCCTGCTTATCGTTCCTCCTTAACACTCTACTTTAAACACTCTACTTGTTCCAATATTTCCCCATCCAGCCTCACATCTAGATTCACCCTATGCTCTCCCCTATTACACACCATTACTTTACTTTTATTGATGTTCACCTTCAGTTTCCTCCTTCCACAAACCACACCAAACTCTTTGACTAACCGCTGCAGTTTCTCATCAGAATCCGCCACCAATGCTGTGTCATCAGCGAACAGCAACTGATTCAACTCCCAATCTCTACCATTCTTTCCTACTAAACTCAATCCTCTTCCCATAGTTCTCCTTTTCACCTCCCTCACCACACCATCCATAAACATATTAAACAGCCATGGTGAGATTACACAACCCTGTCGCAAACCTACCTTTACCTCAAACCATTCACTCAACTCACCATTTCCTACTCTCACACATGCTCTGCTCCCTTCATAAAAACTCTTAACTGCTTCTAACATATTTCCTCCTATTTTATAAATCCTTAACACCTTCCACATTGCTTCACAGTCCACACGATCATACGCTTTTTCCAAGTCCATAAAAGCCCAAAATATCTCCTTATGCTTCTCTAAATACTTCTCGCATAACTGTCTTACTGCAAACATCTGATCCACGCACCCTCTTCCTCTCCTAAAACCGCACTGTTCTTCTCCTATTGCAACTTCCGTACACTTTATTATCCTCTCTATCAACACCCTGCCATACAGCTTTCCAACCACTGACAATAAACTAATACCTCTATAACTTGAACACTCCTGCCGATCTCCCTTCCCCTTGTACAACGGCACAATACATGCACTCTTCCAGTCTATTGGTACCATTGACACAGCAAAGCACACGTTGAAAAGTCTCACCAACCAATCTATTATCACATCTCCACCCTTCTGTATACACTCCACAGCAATACCATCCAAACCTTCTGCTTTTCCCGCTCTTATTTGTTTCACTGCTTCTTTCACCTCATTTTCCTCAATCCTTTAATTCATTCCCTGCCACCTGGGTGGCCTGGGTAATCTATCTCCATCCACCTCTGCTTCAATCACTGCTTCTCTTCCATCTCTTGTATTTAACAAAGATTCAAAATACTTGGCATATCTTTTCGTCACTTCAACTGGTTCCACTAGTAATTCTCCATTTGCATCTTTCACTGACTCTTCCCTCTTTTGTCCTCCTTTCCTTACTTTATTTACCTCCTTCCAGAACATCTTCTTTCGTTCTTCAAAATTCTCACTCAACCTTTGACCCTACCTTTCGTTTGCATCTTTTTTCGTTTCTCTAATTTTCCGTTTTGCCTCTCTCCTTTTCTCCTTGTACCTCTCCCATACCTCAACACTACCATCCTGTAAAACCCTCTCAATACACTGTCTCTTCTCCTCAACTGCCTTTATCACCGTATCATTCCACCACTCGCTTCCCTTCCTGATACCTCTGCCTCCTACTTTCCTTTTGCTGCATACTACCTCTGCACTTGCTTTCACTCCTTCCTTAAACTGTTGCAATTCAACCTCTACTTCTCTCTCTTCCATCTCTCTCACTTCCATCCACTTTTCATTTAGTCTTTCCTTGTACTCCCTCTCTTTTGCACTCTTCTCCACTCTTCTCTAACTCACTAACTTTTATTACCTCTCTTACTTCACGCTTGTCTCTTATTCTCCTGTAACTCTTAACTCTTAGCTTTCCCTCCACCAGGTAATGATCTGACATACCCTCCGCCTCACCTCTCATCACATTCACATCCAGCAGTCTACACAATCTTTCCCTTGTCACCAGCACATAATCCATCAATGCCCTCTCTACAATCTCTCCCCTCACAAGTCTATGCCAGGTGTACTTGTGTATACGCCTTTTTTTGAAGAACGTATTATCTACACTCAATCTGCACTCTTCACATACATTTTTCAGTCTTTCTCCACTCTCGTTTACACCATCCACACCAAAACTACCAATGACTCCCTCAACAGGCTCATTTCCTACCCTAGCATTTAGGTCCCCTAAAACTATAAAATTTTCATTTTCATCAAACCCTTGTAGACAATCTCTCAAATCCTCCCAGAAACCCTCTACCTCGTCTAACTCTCTTTCACTTCCTGGTCCATATGCACTTACAAAAACCCACCTTTCACCCTTAAACAGCATTCGCACCCACATTAGCATTGATGACCCCTCTTTCCACTCTTTTATAAAATCTCTCAACTCCTCCTTCACAATAATAGCCGGGGTACCCCTTCTTTCCCCCTGACTCCCTCGTCTACTCCAGACTTTCTACCTATCACGTTTCCAAAATCCACTTCTCCCTCTCCTTTCATCTTTGTTTCAGTCAGTGCAAGCACATCATACTTCCTTCTTTCAAATAACCTTCCAATATCCTCTCGCTTCTCATTCGTACTACATCCACGCACATTCAAAGCTCCTATTCTTAGGGTCCGGGACCACGAACGCGTTCCCTCGCCCCTATCTCTGTCTCGTTTTTTTTTTGTGCATGCATAACTGTATTTATTGGTTTTGTACATATTGCTAAAAATAGGGAAGTGGAAATTTTTATGCTTTACAAAAACACATAATACGTTTATTCGAAATGTTCATATCGTCCGCAAAATTTCGGATCTAAAAAATGTATCATAGTTTCAATTACTATATTTTGTTCAGCTAACACTCATGCCATCACTTTAACCCCTACATCACCATGACACCTGTTTACCTTTGATTGGGGCTAAAGTTTGGTGATTATATGTAGTTGATGATGTTACTAAAGGGGTTTATTGAAATCGTATTTACCCATTTGAATGGTATGCTACATTACAAGCTAAAGAAAATCAAATAATGGTAGCTATAATATGATGAACAATTACGTAACGGTGGTGAAAGGGTTAATTAAATCAGTAAACACAATGTCAACAAACAATACAATATAATGGATACATTTAAATAAAGTAGACGTGCCTTTTCGCCCAAAATCAAAACGGCATACCCAACTCTGCGGTAGGTCACCATCAGCACTACTAGTCAATCATTACTATCATCATCACTACTACTATTACTACTACTACTACTCTCACCATCATCACTACTACTCTCATCATCACTACAACTTTTCACCATCATCTCTACTACTTTCCAACATCACTAATATTGTCACCATCTTCTTACAATCATCATTACTACTGTCACCATCATCAATACTATTATGACCATCACTACTACTAGTACTGTCACCATCATATCTACTACACACTCGCTACCGCCAGCTAACCTGCCTACTCCGTTGATTAATTTAAACTCCGCCTAGACAAATATCTCGCATCAAACCCGCGACAGACTGCATTTGTAAATGAATAACTTTATTTTATCCCCCCCTCAGTTACTAACCCATCTGTCCCCTACTATAGGTAGCGCCAACGAACTTGACAATAATCTTGATCCCTGACCTCTCTGTAACTCAAAAGGGCCTAGAGCAAACTGGCTGTAAAGATACACACACCTATTTCCTGGTGGACTCTTACCAAATTATAGAAATGTCAGCCCGATTGCTTTCATTCATTTCGAGATATAAGAAGTTAAGGGGTCAATATTATTGTCAAGTTCGTTGGCGCTACCTATTAGTTCCTAATCCTGCCACGGACATTAGTTCCAGGGCAGTAGTTCCATTTCCAATGTTCCCTTACCCACTCTAAACCACTGTTTGGACACAGCTTGATCCTCAGTGTTTTGGAGGACAAGCAGCCTAGAAGGGTCACTAGACCTATTGTTGCTTGATTTCCTTTGTACTCCTTTGTACTACTGTTATCATAATCACTACCATCATCATCACTACTGTCATCATTATCACTAAATCTACAACCATCATCACTGCTATTATCGCCATCAACAATATCCCCACTATTACTACCATCACTTCTAATATTAACTAAAGTAAATCTAACAAATGCGGGCGAGTTTTTTTTTTGCCCCCTGATCGATGGCGTTCTGTGTGAGTGTGCCCCTATAGGGCACACACACACAGAACGCCATCATAATTGCTTGGGAATAGCTACAGGGGGGTCTGTTGGCTTGGGGGGGGGGGCGCAAAACTATTTTTAGGACCTAAGATCATAACTATTGCACAAATTAAAACAAAAATGTTTTAATTACCGTCTAATTCATGCACCGAAGGTTCGTGTGAAGTTGGTGAAAATCCGTCAAACGGTCTAGGAGGAGTTCTCGGATGGACAGACAGACAGACAGACAGACAGACAGACAGACAGACTGACCGATAGACATTTCGGTTAGCATGTACCACTATACGGGGGGCGATACCACTCTGCTTACGCTTAGTTGATGATCGGTTATACTGTCCAGTTAGTCCCACATCCCTCTGGTCACGTACCCTGACAGCTTTATCGAGGGGGTTTAAATCTGTATATTTATGGAGAGGTTGTGGTGGTGCAGGTTTGGTCTGTTTGACTTTTATTCTGGGTCAGCGCTCAATTGTGGCTGCTTCCAGGTATTATCCTACACATTGATAATAATAGAAAATACCTATAAGTTAAGAAAATGAGTGAATATCGACAGGGAGGTAGACCACAGGCATTACTGGATAAATAATAAATGTCAGTTGAAAATTAAATAAAAACAAACACACATTAACTAACAATAGTTAGATACCGTACTGTATAAACCAGCCAACATTTGCAATATGCGTTACTTTGTTTTCATCTGTTTAGTTCTCCATCAATCTAGCTACCACAATGTTCCCACAAACCAATACTTAAGTGTGGTGCAGAAATAACTAGGCTACTAATGTAACCCAGGGCCCCAGCTGGAGCCATTACTTAATACTTTACAAGTATGCTCGCATGCCTCGTATAATACACATTTTGTTGCCTAGATTCCTTCTGGGCAAGTTTACAGTACAATTAGACGCTACTTTCGTGTTTGTGTTAGCCTGCATGTCTAGGCCTAGACATACCAAGGTAATAATAGTTTGGTTTAGAAAATATAACTTAGCATTACTATTTTTTTGGTTTTGGTTTTTAATCAGCTCAACAGAGAAAGTCTCACCGAAGTCCCAAACGGAGGATGACCAGAAACGAGTAAGATAAGAAAGAAGATCACCAGTAGAGCGGCCCTTACTGAAGCCATACTGGTGGTCTGATAGTTGGTTATGGGAAATTAAATACTTAAAACATTTTGAGATAAGAATAGTTTCAAAAACTTTAGAGATACAAGAGATGAGAGCAATTGGACGATATATGGAGGGTTGAGAGTGGTCACCCTTCTTTGGACAGGTTGAATGAGAGCGACCTTCCAGCAAGAAGGAAAGACGTTAGAGGAAAGGCAGAGGCAAATGTGCCTAGGCAGAGTCAGCACGGAAGTAGAGTTTTTGAGTACAACAGGAGGAACACCGTTCGGCCCATAGGCCTTCTTGGTATTAAGCTCAGACCGGGTAGAAAATATATCTTTAGAAGAGATTAGGATATTAGGAGTAAGTAGGAGAGAGGAGGGTGGAGAGGGAGGAATAACACCGGAATCATCCAAAGTGGAGTTCAGCTTTGTCAGAGGAAGATGTATTGATAGGAGAAGGTGTTTTGGAGGGCAGGCTTGGGCTGCCCCCAATATTGATGAGGCATAGAAAGGATCAGCTAGGGAGGTCAGGTGGTGAAACAGGACTCCAGCTGTCTTTATTAATTAAATATCTAGTACTCCCCGGGAGTACTGCCCTCTTCGGCTAGTGCCTACAGCCTCCTCCTAGCAATTCTGGGGGTGGGATTTCCAGTCCCAACCTCCAGGGGCTATCTGCGCCACACAGTGACGGGCGGTGAGGTCGCCACATCCCTACGCCTAGGTTAGGTTACATAATATTTCAATCTCTTAAAATCTAACCCATTCAGTCTAGTTGCCGATTTTAATGCAACAATATACATCTACCATAAAAAGGGTACTGTCTGTGATTCTGTTTGTTTGTTCATGTCTGTTTGTTCACGAAATACTCAGTTTTCAAGATATAGAGCTCATACTTGGCATGAATATTAACCCTTCCAGCCCGCGTGTCATTTTCTAATGACACCAAAAAAAAAGGGCCGGTACCCGGGTCATTTTAAAATCCTTGTGCTTGAAAGCGTGCTTCAAAATTTGCGCGGCCAATTTTTGCATGGTAGGAGCGACTGCAGCGCCACCAAGTCTCAACTGCAAGTGTTATCAGTTCGTACGTGGCCGCCACGTACGAGTAATGCTGAAAAAATGTTTTCTGACGTGTCCGATTCGCTGCAACCTCCCGCGGGCCCCAGTGCTACCCCGCTCGCAACTTCAACGCCTGTTGCAACCGAGAAGAGAGCTCAAAAAAAAAAAGTTAAGCATTTGTCGAGTGATAGCGCTATACAGCGACAACTTTTTGATAGTGATGAAGAGAGCAGTGGCGAAAGCTTGGTGGACAAGGTACAATTAATAAGTGAAAGTGAAGATGACTATTTCGTGGGCTTTGGAGACGATGATAATGTCGATTTATTTGAGGGGGGAGACAGTAGTGATGATCCTGATGTGGAAGTGTTTCTGGAAGGTGCCATTGAGCTTCCCAGTGTGCTAGAACCTAGGCCTACCCCCTCGCCATCTTTGCTAGGTCACCCTAGGCCTAGCCCTAGCCCTAGCCCTAGCCCAGGACCTTCCCCTTTGCCTGCCCGTACGCCCTTGAAAGTAGGCAAATATTTCTACAAACAATCATTGGTCAAAAGTGCAGCTAAAAAAGCACGCAGGGCAGCCGCAGAAAAGCATAGGGAAGCTGAAGATAGTGATAATGACGCCGACCCTGGCCTAGCTACCACCCGCATTCCATTGTCCCAACGCCTTGACACGGGATGCCGCGTGGGTCACCCACAGCCCTTGACTTCATCGCTCGTTCAGGATGACCAAAGGGCCTCTTCAAGTGGTATTGGTGATGTGCCACAGGCCTCAACACACCGCAGAGCATTATTTGCTGCTGAAAAGCCCTCGGCTCGCCGCAAAAGGAGCCCAACTCCCGAGGCCTCGGCTCCCATTCTTGAAGCTCCCGCAGCCTCCCGTGCCCCACACCGCCGACGCCCGGTCACTTCTTCACCAGAATTGTCTCCTGAAGAGGATGCTGACGACCCCAACATTGCCCCAGATGACCTGACGTCGCCTGAGGAGGAAGAGGAACAGGAACAGGAGTACAAAGGAGTACAAAGGAGTACAAAGGAAGTCAAGCAACAACAGATCTAGTGACCCTTCTAGGTTGCTTGTCCTCCAAAACACTGAGGATCAAGTGTCCAAACAGTGGTTTAGAGTGGGTAAGGGAACATTGGAAAGGGAACTACTGCCCTGCCACTAACGTGGCAGGACTAGGAAGTTAGTAGGGGACATATGGGTTAGTAACTGAGGGGAGGATAAAGTTATTCATTTACAAACGCAGTCAGTCGCGGGTTTGATGCGAGATATTTGTCTAGGCGGAATTTAAATGAATCAACGGTGCTGCAGTCTATAACGTCTCGGGGAAGCCCATTCCACAAGTTGACAACTCGATTGAAGAAGAAATTCTTAGATTCGTGCGAGTTAAAAGATTTACCATAATTTTGCAAACCGTTTCCCCCGCGTGTAATTAGATTGGTCGATAGTGAAGTACTTACTACAGTTCATATTGTCGATGCCTTTGATGATTTTGAACACTTGAATTAAGTCGCCTCTTAATCTGCGCTGGGTTAAAGGAAATAGATTTAATTCTCTAAGACGCTCTTCATATGGTTTGTTCTTTAGGCTAGGTATCATTTGGTAACTCTACGTTGAACTCGTTCTAGCTTGTTTATATCTTTTTGGTAATAAGGGCACCAGGATTGAACGCAGTATTCCAGAAGAGGGCGGACTAAGGAATTGTAAAGGGTTAGGATAACTTCTTTGGATTTATGCTCAAATGACCTGCCTATAAAGCCAATTATTTTGTTTGCCTTCTTAACAACTTCTGAACATTGTTGACTCGGTTTTAGGTTACTCGATATTGTTACTCCCAGATCAGTTTCTCTGTTTACATTCTTAAGCTGAGTGCCATTCATCGAATAGTTTGCTTTCTCATTTAGGTATCCGACATGTAGTACTTTACATTTATCCGCATTGAAACTCATTTGCCAAATTTGGGCCCAACATGACAATTTATCTAGATTGTGTTGCATATCGTCAACTTGTTCTTTTGAGAGTACGCTATTTGCAATTTTTTGTATCGTCAGCAAATTTTGAGATTGTGCAGGTGAGACCCTCATCTATGTCGTTGATGTAAATTAGAAAGAGAATTGGTCCTAGTACCGATCCCTGGGGTACCCCGCTACTTACATTGGTCCATTTAGATGCCTTACCGTTTATGACTACCCTTTGCTTTCTGTTGCTGAGCCAATTTTCTATCCAATTCAACACACCGTCTTGTATTCCATGCGCTTTTAGTTTTAGCAGTAAACGTTTGTGGGGAACTTTGTCAAAGGCCTTTTGAAAATCAAGGTATATAATATCTACAGCTTTACTCTCATCGTAGAGGTTGAGGATATCGTGGAAGAAGTCTAAGAGGTTTGTTAAACAGGAACGTTTTTTACGAAAGCCGTGTTGAGTATCTTTAAGTATGTTATTTTCCTCCAAGTGATTTACGAGTCTGTCTCGTATGACCGTTTCTAGCATTTTACATACAACTGAGGTTAAGCTAATTGGACGATAGTTACTGGGTAGGGATTTGCTGCCTTTTTGAATATCGGTGTTACGTTGGCTAGCTTCCACTGATCAGGCATAGTTCCAGACTGCAAGGATTATTGAATAGTAATGTCAGTGGTTGGAGAGCTCATTCTTACCTTCCTTTAGAACTCTAGGCGAGATTGTATCAGTCCCTGGCGTTTTATTTACCTTGAGTTTATCTAAACAATTCAATACTTCTCTCTCTGTAACGGTGATATTGCTTAGAACATCTGAATTATCAATCTGAATCGGCGATGGTGTAGGGATATCACTGAGGTCTTCTGTTGTAAAAACTGATGCAAAGAAGGTATTGAGGGCATTACTCATTTGTACTTCGTCTTTGGTGTATTCTCCTTTTTCATCGACTAACGGTCCAACAGTTGAAGTAACTACTTTTTTCTTTCTGATATAACTATAGAATTCTTTCGGGTTTGTTTTACTTTGATTCGCAATATGTAACTCTAAGGTCTTTTTACTTTGCTTAATTAACTTTTTGGCTTTGCGTCGTAGCTCTACAAATTTGAATTTACAAATTCCTCTAGGAAGAGGAAGTCCCGACAAAACGAGCGAGAGGGCGAGGTCGTGGACGTGATCAGTCTGCCGACGCCGCTGGGCGTGGGCGTGGGCGTGGGCGTGCAGGGCGTCCGCGTGGCCAAGGGCGTGTACCAGGGCATCCAGGGCGTGTGCCTGCTGCAGCACGACCTCGAGCATCAGCATCCGACCTGTTTGTGTGGACAAATGGGGCTGATTTTGAGCCAGATTGTCCTGCCTTTGACGAGGTACAGATGGGTTCTGGGGTGTCACCAGCATATCCCTGTGGCCCAGATGCTACCCCCAGTGAACTTTTCTGTGGCTTCTATGACAATGAAGTCATGGAATACCTCGTCAAAGAGACAAATCACCACCATGCTATCTGTGCCAACTTTCTTGGTTCTTGGGAGGAAGACCAGTGCCAAGATGGTGGCATGGAGAGCTCTCACTGTGGCAGAACTATATGTGTTCTTGGCACTCACAATGCTGATGACACATATAAGGAAGCACGTTCTGGCTGACTACTGGATCACTGGCGACATCATAACGACTCCATCATTTGGCAAATACATGTCCAGGGACAGGTACTTCGACATCCTCTCCTATCTCCACCTGACAAACAACATGGCAGTCCACCTTCCCGACTTATTATGGAAGGTCAGGAAGCTGTATGACATGATACGTCATCGGTTCACCACATACCTGATTCCTTTCCAGAAGATGTGCCTTGACGAGTCTCTGGTCCTGTTCCGTGGTAGGCTGCACTTCCGACAGTATATCCCGTCCAAGAGACACCGCTTCGGCATCAAGCCCTTTGTCCTCTGCGACTGCTTGACGGGGTATGTGCTGGACTTTATAGTCTACAGCGGCAAGGCTGGAGAAGTTGTGACTGACGCTCTCATTGGTTTTGGTGGCGCTGTAGTGAAGAAGATGATGGAGAGGCACTTCAATAAAAACCACATCCTCTACACAGATAATTATTACACGTCGCCTCTCCTGACCAAGTACCTCCATGACCACAAGACCGGCACAGTCAAGGGCAAAAGGAAGGGCATGCCAGGCTACCCAACCAAGACGAAGAAGGCGGACATCTTCCACAAGAAGAGTGGCCCCACCCTCTCCATCCACTGGCATGACCAGTGCAAGGTCAACCTCCTCACCACATGTCACAAGGCCCAGATGGTCGCCACAGGGAAGGTGGACCGAACAACCAAGAACCCCTTCCAAAAACCAGCTGCTGTCCTGGATTATAACATCAATATGCGACATCAAGATATATATATATATATAACATCAAGAGCCTCTATAATCTTGTAACGGGTAGACATCCTTCTTAAGCTAAATAAATGTGTCTAATAGTTGCCAGAATATAATGAAATTGATGTCCCCGGTAGTGAATGGGTTAACTTGTTTACCATAATACGATGATTGTATTGAAAGTTTGTAAACATGTTACTGTTAATTAACTCCATATTCAATTGCTAAACTTATATGAAGCTGTGAATAGTTTGTGCAAACATTGTATCATGGTTAAGTAGAAGGGAGAGATGGGCCAAGTAGTTCAAAAGTAAACCCATTTTATTACAACAAGAACGATCACTGTACTTAACCCTTTCTATACTGGCGACGTCTGTTAAATTATATTTTAGCTATATTAAGAAGATTTTGTGCAATTTAAGACAGATTTGTGGTAGTAAAAAGGGTTAAGTGAGATACTTCGAATCATGTTAGTTGCTGGAGGACTTTTTCAAACTTAATAAACTCGTCTACTAATAGCCATAATATAGTTAAAAGGACGGCACCGGTACAGAAGGGGTTAAGGTCTCCAAACAGACCAAAACCCTTGGATTGAATACGGAGAACATAACTTGGGAAACCATAATAACTGTGTCAAGAGCATTGCAACGTCCCAAAGCTGCTTGTCAGTACAGCTATTTCTTTAGTAATATAAGGGGACTTCACTCTAACATCAATTCTGTACACCAATGTCTTCAAGCAGAATCCCCTACTCTCCTTTTTTTGACAGAGACTCAAGTAACATCCACATCTGACACATCTAGATTTAATTTTCCAGGTTATCAACTGCTCCAAAATTTCAGACCTAAAGGTGGTGTATGTTGCTTCGCAAAATCTGAAATTGCCCTGGAGGAGGTTACTAGTTTCAATTGTCCCTATTTTGATTATTCTATATACAAATTAATTTCTGCTGGTAAATTTAAATACATATGTTGCATCTACCGTTCCCCAAATACTCCTCCAGAGCAAAGTCTTTTTGATTCTCTGTCCTCACAACTCAGTGTCCTCAACTTAAATGCTTCTTCTGAAATCACTGTGTTGGGTGATTTTAATGTCCATAATGTTGAATGGCTCACTCATTCAGCCAGGACTGATGATGCTGGTCTTGAATGTGAGCTATTTGCAGACTCATTTAATCTCATTCAACTAGTCAACCAACCAACCCGTGTACCAGATAATCCTAATCATAATTCCCACCTACTGGACTTATTTTTAACAACCAATTCAGAAAATTATGATGTTACAGTGAGGTCCCCACTTTGATCTTCTGATCACTGTCTGATACAGGCCACCTGTCTATCACCTACCACACCTTCCCACTCTGAACCTGTTTTGGTGACTAAATGGCATTACGATAGGGCAGACTGGGAGGGTCTTCAAGGTTTCTTTATTGATATTCCCTGGACCTCTTTCTTTTCTAATGATGCACACTCCACCTTGAGCCACATACAAGATTTTGTAAAAATTGGAATGGAAACTTTTATTCCTCATCAAAAGTACAGTAAAAGATCTAATTCACCTAAATGGTTTGACCATAATTGTGCTAGAGTAACTGAACAAAAAGCAATAGCCTACAATGCATACACAAGATCAAAAACACATGAAGCCTTTAATTACTTTAGAAACATCAGAAATCATGCCAAAACTGTATTAAACCTAACTAAATCAAACTTTCTCCATAAGCATGCAAATAAACTTCTAAATAATCCAAATTATAACAAAATATTTTGGTCTACTCTTAACTCATTCAAATCCAACTTCACTACTGCTTCATCCATTCCACCATTAAAATCTCCGACTGGCAATCTTGTAAGTGACCCACGAGGTAAAGCTAACCTTCTTGCAGATATTTTCTCCACCAACTCAACCTTAGATGAAATAAATCAAGATGTCCCTGTACTTAATTTTAATTCACCTGAAATTCCCTCACTTAAGATCCACACCAGACATGTCAAAACTATTTTGCAGAATCTCTCCGTAGATAAGGCTCCTGGTCCAGATGAAATTCCTCCAATAGTACTTAAGAATTGCTCCTTGGTGCTCGCTCCTGTATTGGCAAAAATTTTCAGTCTGTGTACTCATACCTCATGCTTTCCAGTACCCTGGAAAGAAGCAAACATCCATCCAGTTCCTAAAAAAGGTGCCTCTTCAGATCCATCAAACTACAGACCAATAGCTATAACTTCCACTCTTGGCAAAGTTTTTGAAATTATATTAAATAATCACATAATTAAGCATCTTGAGAATAATAAATTAATCAGTGATAGGCAATATGGTTTTAGACGATGTCGATCAACTGCAGACATTCTTTGCCTTCTTACGCATCAAATCAACCAAGCTACAGACCAACATGGTGAAACACATACAATAGCACTGGATATATCAAAGGCATTTCATAGAGTCTGGCATCAATCCTTATTGTCGAAGATGTCACACTACGGCCTTGCATAATTAGTTCCACTAATTTCTTCTTATCTTCATAACAGAAAAATACGTGTAATGGTAGATGGCCTTTATTCTCAATTTCACTCAATAAATGCTGGTGTTCCCCAGGGATCAGTTTTGGCCCCAACTCTGTTCCTCATTCATATCAATGATCTCATATCTACCACTCATAATCCAATACATTCCTACGCAGATGACTCAACACTCCACAGTTCCTTCACATTTACCAATTCTTTCACCCAACCCGATCTTATAAATTCAAAAATAAACACTGCAATTTCTCTGAACCAGGACCTTTCTAGAATTAATGAATGGGGACAAGAGAATCTAGTTTCCTTTAATGCACAGAAAACCAAGTACATTCAATTTTCTAACCGACAGAATCTCACTGACTCCCATATATTTTTTAATGATGTAAATATTCCCACTTCCCCTAGTATTGACATTCTCGGTGTAACATTAACTACTAACTTGAGCTGGACACATTATGTTAGAAGCATTGCTAAGAATGCCTCTAAAAAACTGGGACTCCTGTACAGAGTTCGAGAATTCTTCACTGACGAGCAGTTGGCCGTAATATATAAAAGTCATGTGCGCTCTCAGATGGATTACTGTTCACCTCTGTGGGGTGGAAGTGGAGTGGTTGCATTGAGGCAGTTGGACAAAATTCAAAATAAAGCTATTAGATTAATCAATAACCCTGCAATCACACAGGACCTTCCTACATTAGCCATACGAAGAAACGTTGCATCCCTTGCATTATTCTACAGATATTTTCACAGCAATTGTTCCGAGGAACTTGCTTCAATTGTGCCGCCTCTCCACATCTTTCCCCGTAGAACTAGGGCAGCTGAGAGCGCCCATGAATTTACACTTTCTCCTCCACAATGCAGAACTTCTGCTTATCAGAATTCATTTATCCCCAGAGCTACTACTCTTTGGAATTCACTTCCCTCGAATTGCTTTCCACAAACTTACAATCAACAAATGTTTAAATCCAGTTGTTACAAACATTTTATGAATGGTGGATGCCTTTAGGCACATGGACCTTTTTGTTTTATCTGTGTTTTTCCTTCCTCCGTTCATTGTCTCTTAAAAAAAAACAAAAAAAAAACACTAATATTATTGCTGCCGACTATAATTATTGAAATGTGGGGTACACAAACATTACAACATATTGAGAATAACACATATGTTACCTAATGTGTGTGTATATCACCGTATCCAATTAATGTTAAAGGTATAGCTACATTTGTCCAGGGGTAAAGTCTGAGAGATAGTTGTGATGTGAGTACGCCTGGTCCGGTTCAGTGTCTTTAGAACACATTTACTTTGTGTGAATGAATTATGTTTGATTGTGAGAGGATTTGCTTAATTTTGCAATAGTATTAGTGGTATTATCATATTAGAAAGGATAAGATGCATTACCCTACAAACTGTACAGTAAACACCATTACCGTTCACCTACAATTACTGGCACTCTAACACAACTAAGTTTGACAGTCGTCGTATTAACCTACACATTATTGACAGGTTTGTTATAATCTAGCCACTGAGGCTGGCCAACTACCGTCACTATAACGGAAACAAACTCAGATGAATAGATAAGTAATGTAGATAAAGAAAAAGAAAAAGAAAGAAATCAAGTATTACACCTAATGGTTGTTGTTGTTGTTGCTGTTCCCCAAGCTGCCTGGCCGAACAGCCCCAAGGCCCCAAGCAAGGCCAAGGCCACAACCGAGCGCCCCCACAGAAACCCCCCTGCCGACCACAATAAAGCCTGGGCGACCGAAGCCACTCCATGGAGGGGAGCTGAGGAGGGTGAGGAAACGCCCGGGAAACCAAAGCCCCACCCAGGGCCCTGTGTCCCTCAGCAATTATGAAGAGAAAGTTGAGGGAAAAAGGAAAAATGTGACGCTTTGGCTTCCAATCTTGGTAGATTGGGAGGTTAATCCACGGAAGAGACGCCGTCACTTGAGATCTAGAAAATATATAAGTAAAAGGAACAGTCAGATTAAGCTATGGGTATGGCAGAGATCGCTCAGTTCTCACTCTGATAGACCAGCCCATCACCACATGACTAGAACCCAATCCTCTCAGCAACAGGTAGGAAAGGCCCTAGAAAGCCGCCTTTGGCGGGAGGGATAGCTCCCCTATTTCAACCCTTTTCTGGGTTGGGCACCCGCCATACACCTAATGGTTCTATTCCATTATTCGTGGATATATATTGTATTATCAAGTATATAGTTTAATATTCCTATTACCTCAGATTAAGGTAGGAATCCCAGTAAGTTATTTGTATTGTCCGAAAAGTGCAATGTACTGTAACCTATCCGTAATTCTAAGTTATATTTGTCCTTCCAAAAACGTGTTTTTGTATTATTCTATTGTAATGTTATTTATTTGTGTTAATGTATTATTTTTTGTATTCATGTTTCCCTCTTCCCCTCTCGTACCTGTATATTCTTTCTCTGGCCTAACTTTTAGTGTGTTTGTGTGTTTGATTGCATCTGGTTAATATTAATATTCTACCCCCATTTTTCCTTTTCTTTCTTTATTTTATATGTTTCCCTCTGTATCTCACAAGAGTTACAGGATAATCGCCAATTAGTACACCAGAGACATATGATCCAGCCAATTACGGATGGTTTATTAAACTATGGTAGCTGTGTGTGTGTGTCCTTTAGTCCCGTATCTCTTCCTCCGACAGTACAAGTTGTGCAGCTTCTATATAATTTGTCTTCCCCTCCTTCCTTCTTCCCCTCCTTCCCTCTTCCTTCCTTGTATCATATTTCCCTCCTCCCTTCCTTCCTCTTTCTTCCTTTCGTCCTGTTTCCCTCCTCCCCTCCTTCCTCTTCCTTCCTTTCGTCCTCTTTCACTCTTCCACCCTCCAGTCGTCTTTCCTTCTTGCTCCATCCAGTCCTTCATCACATGTCCTATCTATCTCTGGAGCAACAGGAAATTGTGTTTTATTTTGTTATATTATGCACTTTGATTATATATTCATCAATTACACTAATAATAACTATAATCAGCATATAGTACGATGCAGTGCCGTACAACTCTTCTTGCACCGCGATAATGCAATGCGAAAACAATATGTAAATCATTCACAGATTGAAAGGTTCAACTAGTGCAAATTCTATCGTCATGATGCATGATATTTTGAGCATAATATTTATAATTGTTTAGTATTGATGTAACATTGCAGAAGAGTTGGTAACTTCTCAAGTTTCATGACACTATACATCTGGTTTGATAGGACACTGCCATCACCACAGTGTTTCGATTTGTACACCACTGCTACAATGTTCTGTTATTTGTACACCACTGCTACAATGTTCTGTTATTTGTACACCACTGCTACAATGTTCTGTTATTTGTACACCACTGCTACAATGTTCTGTTATTTGTACACCACTGCTACAATGTTCTGTTATTTGTACACCACTGCTACAATGTTCTGTTATTTGTACACCACTGCTACAATGTTCTGTTATTTGTACACCACTGCTACAATGTTCTGTTATGTTGTAGCCTTTGGTCTTATGAAGAACATGGGATATAATTCAATTCGTAATTGAAAACAAAAACATTACTGCTTTGCTGTAAAAACATTAACAAATGTTGTATTCTATAAGCGCACAATTACCCATACTTAATTTTCACTCAATGTATTTGTTGGATAAAGTAGGCTAGTGAACAATTTTATTTACATCAGGTTAAAACAAATATAGTTAACTTAACACTGATATGAACATGGAGTATATTTATAGATTAATTTGTTTAAACTAGATTATTTATAATGCTTAGAAAGGACTTTGCCAGAGTAAGTTATGTCTCAATTATCCTTTTCAATCACCGAGTAGCCTTTTAAACCCGATTAAAATCATTTTATAAAAGCCAAAATAAACTTAAGGTAAGAATCATGGTATACGGAGAGGGCTACATGTGAAATTGTGGGATCAGATCAAGACCGTACACCACCAAGCCCCCTACCGCCCACAGCCACATCATCAACGACCGCTGCCAGAGTCTGGAGCAATATCCACCTGTTCCCAGACTGCACAAGGAGATCGCGGAATACATGGAGAAGGTGGACCTGCGAGAAGTGAACATGAGCACTCCAGAACCCTGATGACGTCCTATGACCAGTGTTCCTCCTGTTGCTTCAGCTGGAGCTTCCCAGCACTTCCATGTGGTCCCTAACCAATCAGGGGCCTAGATCGGGGGCTTGCAAAGAGTGGGTGCGGATTGGCCAGCCCGGGCAGGACATGAACACCACCATGAACATCACCGACCATCACCCCTCTCCAAGATCAGGAGGCCAGTACCTTAAATCCCCCACGGCTTGTGAATGATCCAGTGAGGCAGACCACATAAGCCTCAAGATTCATGCCATGGTCTTATAAACCCCGAGAAGTAGCTCCCAAAACCATAAGTTCAGGCGTTCATCATGAGAATAGAACTTGCTCCTCTCCCTCCCCCCTATAACTTCAGCATTCACGACTCTCTCCTTCCTTGAAAAGCACAAGAGACCTAAGGGACATTAAACAAAAAACTAATGTTAGACAGGCCTGAGGAGCCACTGAAAAAGAAAAATCGAAAATGACGTTCCAAGCGCGAGGCACCCGCTTTTCAACACAGTACCACTCGCCCAGCTCTCCAACCCAAGAATTAGCAAATTTTTCAGTCTTTCTTCTACTCAAAAAGTGAACTCTGGAACTCTCTCCCTCAATAAATCTTTCCTTCATCCTATAACTTAAAATACTTTAACACAATTACTGCGGCACTTGTCATATGACAATTGCTTGGTCACCACTGTACCATACGGGGGTTTTGGAGTAAAAGTGACCTTCATTCCCTGTACATTTTCATATATAAACAAGAGCTAGAATGTATATCAATGCTATACCCCTTAACCCTTGTCTAGCGGCGCTGGACTTAAGTCGGTCTAGAGAAGAAAGGACTATGTGGCGGGGACCGACTTCAGGCGGTGTGCAATTTTGAGCAATGGTTGGCTCTGGGAGAGAGATGAGCGGTGGGAGGAGCGTAGGTCGGCTCTGACCGTTCGGCACTGGTCCCGCGCAGCAACTGCCGTCTCCTCCACACACATCCACACTCACTGCCTCCCTAGACAGGGAATTATGTAAGGAAATTACCGTATTTTAGCTATTTTTCCTTCGTCTTGCACGATCGTTGCAAGAGAACGCATGGTCATAGAAGGATGGTTCTGGTGTCATTGGAAAGCTCAGTTATCGCCCTTTCAGAGATACATAATTGTATTACGCTCTGGCTCTTGTTTATGCATGAAAACGAGCACGGAAACAAGGTCGTTTAGGGTAAAATCACCCGCTTGGCGGGTAGTAGAAGTTACTGACCGGCCCGCTCGTAAGGCGTTAAAGTAGGGGAATAGATCTTTCCAATGACATCTTAATTATGTCTGTTGACCTTGGTTGCTGTGTAACAATATTGCAAGGGAGGCGCTAAATCGGTAAAAATTGCGATTTTCAGTGGTTGTCGCTATTCCCAAGTCTATTCGGTAGGGGAGCTGGAGATGTCTCCCAGGTACGTTATTGATCGCTCAGACTCAGCTGGCGGTGAATGGGATGGACCTGCAATGCTTTGACTCGCTTGGTTGCCTCCTAGGCCTTGTACTATGCTGATATTTGGCAATTGTCATATAACAAGTGCCGCAGTGATTTTCGTATGTTTTATATAGCAGCCCGCAATCATTAAGTTAAACTTTGTGTGACCGGGAATTTTCACCCTAATGTCTTTTGAATTTGGCTCCGTCACTCTATTGGCTTTGGGGGAGACACTCGCTACAGGCAGCCTGCATGTTGTTTCCTTCTTACATATAGAAAATAAAAAAAGTCTGCCGCCAACCATACAGGAAGAGATTGGGGAGTGTGTGGAGCTGTAGGAGCTGAAAGACCTTCTAAACCACAAGAAGAGTACTTCGAGCAGCTCTCATGGGAGTGGGAAATGGGGTTGCATAGGACCACATTGCGATGCCCCTAGCTGTCAATGACCAGCAGTCCCGTGGATCATTATAAGATATATTCCCTTCCACCTGGTCCCCTTGGTTCTCATCCCTACTCCTCTTCATAAGTAAGAGTTTGGACTCTACCAAGGCAGGCCGTGCCCTCCTGTAAGACACCCACCCCATAAGTTGTCGCAATTTCTCCTGGAGAAGGCTGTGCACATACCGGCACGGTATTCGGCCTACAGACTCCTCCAACTTGGATGAGCGGACTCGTACTGGCCACCACAAAGAGAACAAAAGAATGCCGCCTAGCAAGTAGACACACCTGGCTGGGCGTCTGCCCGGAGGCTACGTTGACCGCTATGCCAGTTAATCTCTAGTTTGACCTCGACCGCCCAGCCAACCACTACTGCCACCCACTAGGACCCCTACACAAAGTGACAAGGAACCCCTGTGGTCTCTCAATTCTGATCGGCTAGTTATTGTATTAAAGTTGTGTTGCATTGTATATTGTACAAACTATATTCCGTGTTCTTATATGTTTGTGTTAAAAGTTTGACAATCAATAATAATTATTAAATATAATATTCTTGGTATACAGTGTGCTGGCTTAATAATCCAGATGGGTTGATAGCCTCTCTCTCTCTCTCTCTCACGTAGACCACCTCCCCACCTTCCATTATAGCCAAGTCTCCATCGCTCAGTACAGCTTCAGGATCTGCATACTGATGGAATACTCACCACTTACTACATAATGTATATAACAGTAGTAATAGAAGAAGAACGAGAGAGAAAGAGAGAGATGGAACATATATACTGTTTATAATTAATCAAGACCTGGCGAATGTAATGCAGTGAAGACATGTGAAATATTATCTATTAACCTTATTCCATCGCCATGTTTAGTTTCTTCCTTATACTGAACGTTCAACTTCAAAGTACAAACTGTACTTCTTTGTCTGCCAAATATTGACATTAACATGTTTTGTTTTATTCAAATACATATGTGCCAGTTATTTTATTATCTGGCTGCAGTTTCCAGTTAATATTTTAGATTATTATGTATTTTCAAAAATTAGTTACCGTTGACTTTATTACTAGAACTTTTATTTAGTTAATTATTTATTCCCTCTACTAGCAATTAGGTGTGTCAAACTTAGGGATTATATTATAATACATAAAATGTTCTACTGGAACTAATTTAAAATATTAATCTTTATGATGATATTGCATATTGTTAGTGGCATTTCCAATATATTTTCCCATAAGACTTGCCCAGCTTTCAAAGGGCCTATCCCACACTCACCTAAATGTGTTTATTTGACCACATTGTAATAAAGATAATATGTGTGTTATGTTACACAGTGATTAGATACATCATAACTCACATTGAACTTGTTGACAGTGGTGGGTGGGTGTGTTTGTGGGGGGGGGGGGGGATATGATATAAAACCTTCAATATATCTTTAATGGTTGAAATTTAATTACCAAAAAAAACATACATTTTAATCTTAGAATCATGTATGTAATCATATTTTGAAGTATTGGGACAACATGTACATACAAAAAAAAATATCTAAAAGAATAATTATTCCGGCCATTATTAACATACATGTTATATTGCTTTACACACTCTGACGATTTATCCCATTCGTGAAATAAAACCTTTCCGAGTAGAAATTAAATTCATGTCAATATATTATTCTACAAAATAATATATGTATATATCAAAGAATGTTTTGGTATTCTTTCTGTCATCACTATTGCATTTATATTATAATGCAAAATATGGAAAATAAACAAACCAAAACTGGAACGACACATTATAAACGCAAAATAATTAATCAAAATTGCTATGTGGAAATAAAGCTTCATAAAATTAAATTTGGAATTAAACAAACACAATCCACCGCATAGGGTGTATATCACTACATGAACAAGTTAATCTGGTTCTCAAGCAAACTAATCGCACATATACCAATCCACTATCGTCATGTTCAAGGAGTTAGTCAATTTTGGAAGTCCGGGACATCTGGTCAAGTTTACTAAATTCTGTATGAATAAAGAAACTATTATACCGACGGAAAATCAAGCTGCCCACGGTAACCATCCACCCGCAGACTTTGGGAAATACCAGGGCGCCCCCAGCCGACCTCCACACCAGAACCTGACACACACTTACAGCCAGGGTCACCGTCGACAGGCTGAACCCAAAACCAACCCCGTACGGCACCAGATTCACCAGAGGCACAGTCGACCATTGTGGCCACACATTAACAAAGCCCAACCTTCAACCGTTCTCTCTCAAGCAAAATGGGGTGGATATAGAAAAGTCCCACCAAAGACAGGTGTACCAACCCCCCACCAACACCAAGCAGGAACTATTTCTTGGAGTACCAGAGGGCGGCCACACGGCCCCATATCTCCAGGAGTGACGTCACCACCACCAGCCGACCCAGGGTTGGCTGATGGCCAGGTCAACCCCGCCAAACAGGAAGGAACATTACCTGTAGAGTGGACATGGGAGGGGATACGGAAACAAATACTGAGGGCCCTATCACAGTTATCCACCCTCCCCCCATCACCGGAACGACAAGGACCTATGTCAATGCTAGGAAAGGCCAAGGGCACCCTTTTTCCATGTAGCAAACCCAGGCCTAGGAAGATCTAAGGAGTGAACATGTACTCAGACCAGGTTAGGAAAGGTATCTCACTTTCCTCCTGAGCTGAGTGTCCATGACCTCCCTAGGTACTCAAAAGCCCAAAGTCTCAGTGTGGTAGAAACAAGGAGTATTCAATATCTCCTTGTCCCTCGGTCAGTCTCACTGCCGAAGCCATTCGTTTTTGGACTTAAAAGTACTTAAGTGTCTAGGTCAGCCTCACTGCTGATATATTATCCGTGGTCTGTCTATCAGGCCCTCTCTTAACGTAACTTGCATTCGATTAGTCGTAATTCCAAGAACAAACCTTCGGCACGCTATCAGAATTAATATCGCCATCTTCTGAGTAGATTGTCACATGTCAGAATGACCACTCAGTCATCTGGCCACTGCCTACTCATAGATAGCTAAACTCGTTCTTTATCTTGTATCTTCTTCGAGCCCAGCTAGAAACCCCCGTTCATTCCAACCACAACCGAGCATCATTCTTGATTATTTAACATATATCATCCTAGTCTAATTCTGTATAATTATGTTGTGTATCTATTATTGTCGTAGTTCTGAATTGTATAGGTATATATAATAAAGTTGATACCTAATTAGTACCATTTGACCTTGCTACGGGTAACCTCCTTAAGGTGAATCCCAGGTA
The DNA here is from genome assembly GCA_032716605.1 of Paralithodes platypus. Taxonomy (NCBI): domain Eukaryota; kingdom Metazoa; phylum Arthropoda; class Malacostraca; order Decapoda; family Lithodidae; genus Paralithodes; species Paralithodes platypus. The sequence goes on from CM064480.1 coordinate 7,647,313, forward strand.
AATAAACTCCCTGATACCATTGTTATGTCCTAGTGGGACTCTGATGCCCTATATCTCCATTCACAATAAATATAATAAATGTGTGAAACCCTGATTCGACTATTCACTCCAATGCCTCTCCCTTTAGTAGTTTAAAACACCCATACAGACAGTATAGGTTACGCAGCCATAACTCCTCCACATCTATAACAAGGGCTGGTATCTTAGAAACTACAATATATTTAAAATGTTATATTAAACTAAATTTGTAATTTGACAAGATATCAACAATACTACAAAAAACATACAGAAGTCACTAACTATAGAGCCATCGGGTAGGTATCTGTAAGCATAGCATGCCTGAAGTATGTATGTATGTATGTATGTATGTATATATGTATATATATACTCAAGCAAATACCCCATTGCTGGAGGTGGCTGACACAAGACAGAGCCCGAACAGAAACTACATTAAAAGTTCCTATTTTCAGGGTCCGGGACCACTTTCGCTTTCCCTCGCCCGTTTCTCTGTCTCGTTGAGTAGTGACCCCTACTCAATTACTACCCTACAAGTAACCTACATTTATCGTACATATAAATTAAGGATATCGCAAAAGCAAGCAATTAATACTATCGACAATGACTAGATACACTATAATATAGAAAAACAATTGCAAAATATCAAGAAGCAACAACAGATTTAAATAAAGAGAACTCTTTTAATAAGAACAATGAATTTAAAAAATATATAATAACAATATAAAAAGATAAACAATTAATACATACAGACAAAAAGTAAGCAGAGGATAATAGAGAAACTGCAAGTTATATAACGATTATCACTAGACTAGCATAATGCCTAATCTTATCCCTATCATTACGTGACCCGTTCAGGAAAACCATGGCAATTTACTACAATTTAAAGCCCATTAAAGCCTGTGGAGACTAGTGTGAGTGAGCGGGAGTGCGGCAGGGTCCTGTCCGCTCTCCAACACGTCTCCCGGGGCACTGAAAATGTCAACTCATCTCTCACAAGATATATGCAGCGCTGCCAAAGGCAAATGTAGCGCAACATTGTTAATGATTAGCGAATATTGCCAATGTCTGTGGTAGCGATGCGGGTGAATCCTGCGCGCTACGAAGCTCGTTCTGGTGTAATTTGGAAGATATTTTCTTCTACCTTTTTGCCTGTAAACATTCCATTTCATTCAGTCACCTGCTTAACCTCTGAAGTGCGCATGGGGGTAATTAGACACCTCTGCCTGTGCGCATGTATTTGAGCTGTTTCCATCACTAAAATATTCATTTTACCATAAATAGCATTAATACTTATCCATATGCGCCTATTATAGGTTCATTATAAAGGTATTAACCTGTTACAACAATAAAACAAGTGAAAACAGCGTTTGGATGGTCAAAATCGGCGATACAGGGCGGGAGTTACATAATGTATGGGTGAGGCAACCTCCTTTCCCGCCAATTTCCCCCAAGGCTGGAGAGACACTGTCGATCGATACTCTCTTGCACTCGTTTGCTAACAGTGATGACAATGCCCTGCTTGCAACTCGCTAATGTTAGCACGAAAATATACCTCAGAATAATGGAATAACAGGGAAAATAGGTGATAACTGAAGGAGGGCAGGTAGAGGAGTGGTATTTTGCATGGCCCAGGGGCAAAAAAAAAAAAAAAAAAAAAAAAAAAAAAAAATATATATATATTTTTTTTTTTTCGATGTTTAAAATTGATTTTTTTTTTTTCTCTGACTCTTAAGAGTCTTCCCGCAGTCCGCTGGGGGAACTCTTAAGAGTCTTCCCCCAGTTCCCGGGTTAAGCAATCAGGAGTGTCTGAATGAGCACTGTTATAGCGGAAATATGCCTGCCATTTAATGGTTAATACACCAACTGCATAAAGATATAAATATATATACATATATATATATATATATATATATATATATATAATATATATATATATATATATTATATATCATATATATATAATTATATATAATTATATATATATATATTGGGGACTGCAAACCTGGATATTGCTATGGTAATGTGAAGACTCATAAACCTGGTAACAAGCTCTTCCAAATCATCTCGCAGATGCCCACACCCTCATAATTATCAACTCGCCAAGAAGCTAGGAGCACTTCTTAACACCTTACGAGCGGCCTATGCGGTTTATTTATGTGTACCGCACAGCGGGGTGTTTTTAGCCAAAATAGGGCTGTTTACGTGATCATTTTCATGCCTAAATAAGACCCAGAACGTAAAACAAGTACCTATCCCTGAAAGGGCATAAACAGAGCTTTCGAATGACACCATAACGATCCTTGTATGATGGATAGTTTTCTTGCAATAACCGTGCAACGCGAGTGCAAAAAGCAGGTAATTCGGTACTTTCAGTACATAATTGAGTATGTAGCGAGTGAGAGAGGGAGGAGGGAGCTGAGATTTGTGTCAGTAGGTTCGCCGCGGTGGTCTGGAGCAGTCATACGCTCGCTAGTCTCCTGCCACCACTTGTCTCTCTCTCTCAGCCACATTACGTGCTGAAATTGCCACTCGACCTATGTCGAGCGCCGCCACATAGTCCAGCTTTATTTAACTCGACTTATGATGCTCGCCGCTAAATAAGGGTTAAAACCTACATCCTCTCCAAATACAGCCTTTCATCTACGACAGATTTCCTGGACATACTGAAGTCACATGACACCAATGGAGTAATAGCTTCCCTCGATGTTGAGTCACTCTTCACTAATGTTCCTGTTGACTGCACCATTAACTACAACCCAAAATTGAACATCTCAGAGAAGATACTGCAACAACTCCTCAAGTGCTGCATGAAAGAACTTAGTTGTCACCTACAGGAAGCATCTGTACTAAGATTCAAAGATTCACTGTGGAGCACAGCAATAATGGTACAATGCCCTTTCTTGATGTACTAATAAGTCAACATGAGACAACCTTCAGCCCAAAAGTTCATGTTAAAGCAACCAACCAGGGACATTTTCTTCATGGTGATAGTGAGTGCCCACAACGGTAAACAGATTCTACAATAACAGCTTATGTATAGTACATAGAGCACTCACCCATTGCAACAGCTGGACACAAATACATCTTGAAATTGAAAGTCTCCCAAGGTTTAGCTAACAGTGGATTTTCCAAAAAAGACAATCAACATGTAACCAAGAAAACAAATGATAAATGGTACAAGGAACCAAACAACAACAGAGAGAGAGAGAGAGAGAGAGAGGAAATTAAGATATAATATAAAGCCACATACTCCAACAAACATGAAGAACATGAAAAAGTCATAAACAAAAAATTAAATTAAATGTAAAGCCAGTACATCCAGAGGCAGAAGTGAAATTTAGCATATACTACAAAAGCAAAAAGACAAGTCACCTCTTGCGCATACACAGCCCTAGTCAAGATGAAGACACTCTTCAAAGGTCTCATGTAATTTATAGATACTCCTGTAAAAGAGGGAACTGTGCAGCCCTCCCTTCCTCCTATATTGGCATGACAACCACAAAGCTACAGTTGTGAACTGCCTGACTAATCATCGATATATGGGATCACCGAATAATCATGCAAAGAAAGAACACCGCTCCAACATCACTAAAGAAGACCTTGAAACCAATACTGAAATTCTAGCCACCTGCAGAAACACCCGCTGATTTCCTATACTTGAGGCTCTGTACATCAAGGACCTAAACCCTATCATTAACATCCAGGCCCATGATCTACAGGCTCTACCAAGTGTAAGAAGATCCATGACCAATCCCTAACACAAGAGGTTAACATATGTACATATGCCCCTTTTGCACTGAAATAAATTTGTTATAATATGTCAGTAAATTGCATAAAACTGATACACCAACTATGACTGTCATGCCTAATAGTCCTAATGGGCTGACGGCCTTTCCAATCAAGTTAAACCAAAATAGACTGTCACAACAAGGGACTGGAGCTCTCACAGAGAGGCTCCAGTCCTGACGTTCTTCTTGACTTAGTGTGCTGGCTTAATAATCCAATAGGGTTGATAGCTTCTGAAGTCCTATTTTAACTAAAATGAATGTCACAAGGGACAGGAGTTCTTGCAGAGAGGTTCCAGTCCTGATGTTACTGTTGACTTACTGTGCTGGCTTAATAATCCAATAGGGTTGATAGCCTCTGAAGTCCTATTTTCACTCACGACTGTCACACAAATAATAAATTAACAGAATGGGTAAATAGAACACCTCAATACTAAGAGGGTGTACGAGAGCGAGGTGGAGGGACAGAGAGGGAGAGGGAGACCGAAAGAGAGGTGGAAGGATGGAGTGAGGAAGTATATGAACGAAGGCGGTGCTGGTTGGGGGGAGGGGCGTCGACTGACTGGGGACAGAGATGCATGGGGGCGGTTCGTTCGTGGCCAACCCTTCGGGGATCGCGGCGTCAGGCAATAGATAGATAGATAGAATACTAAGTCAACTAAATAACAGAATTTCAGAACAACAAATTAGCTATAAAGTAAATCAAACCCTGCATAGCAAGGTGGTCTTCCCGCCAACTTTTAATCAACTATTTCTTTCAATTCCTCCCCTTTCCTCCTTCACTCCCCAACCCTCTTTTTGTTTTCCCCTCTTAGACCCATCTTGGGTAAAACAAAAAATAAAATAAAAACTGTCACACACAAAGGACTGGAGTTCTCGCAGAGAGGTTTCAATCTTGATGTTATTCTTAACTTACAGTGTGCTGGCTTAATAATCCAATAGGGTTGATAGCCTCTTAAGTCTTATTTTAGCCTGTCACAATTCGCTGAAGAAGGCTATAGTAGGCCATAATTCCGGAATCCGAATTAACAGCAACCAACGCAGAGATGACAAATGGAGACCCGATGTCACCAGCCAGAGACGATGACGACTTATGGATAGCTGATCTACAACATTCCTAAAGAAGCCAAGCAAGCCATCAGAAGAAAAGAAAGAATAGCCAAGAAGCGTGTAATATACACGAATATCAACGAATTATATATATATATATGTATATATATATATATATATATATATATATATATATATATGATTTATATATATATATATATATATATATAAACTATCAAAATTAATCAGAGTCAACCAAAGTAGATCCAACTTAACCCTGTAATGCACGTAAGGACGCCAGGGTTGCTGATTAGCAATCAGAAATAGAGCTCTTTCAATCTTATAATTACCTCTCCAAAAATAGTTTTCTGCCCACAGCTAGCTCAAAGACTTTAAATAATACATGTATACATATCTGCCTTCTGTGGACGTACAACTTTCTACCTGCTTGTGTAATTATACATGGCTGATGGCTTGTTGATTACGTGTGCGTGTATGTGTTTGTGTGTGCACCTATCTATGTGTGTGTTTATATGTCCGTGTGACTACTCTGTTGGCTGTACATCGACCTTTTGTCCTGCCAGCTCTTACATTAACCAAACTGCTTCGTACCCCCGCCGCGACCTGTTTTATACGACCCAGTAACTCCTCCGGTGACTGAAGGAAATATCCACATTGCTCTCCTTATGACAGGGTAACAAGGCGGTTAATCACACAAGCTGTATTGTTAGGATTATATCCAGCAATGTATAAGTGAACATGTGAAGTTAAGGGGTTATGCAAAGGACGAAAATGGAGATAAAGTGCATAAAACGGGACCAGATGGACAAAGAACGACCAAGATCAACTCAAATATCTATAAGTTATTTATAATATTGAAGACTTAACGTGCTCAGGAAATCGATCTATCGATTGGCCTTTACTCCCAGCCCCAGGATGCAACTGATTGGTAGCATTTAGAAACTAATTGCCCATACACACATCTGATTCACTGTTATACTTTTAACCCTCTTGCTGCGGTTGAGGTCTTGATACGTTATTATGTAATATAATCATTTACTGCAGCCGACGTCCCGATACGTTTTTATATTACCGGCTAACTTAGGCATTACTGAGCTTGTTGCCAGGTGTAAGATAAGCTTTCACTCACATTGCAATAACAGTATGCTACAGGCCTCGGTTGTGAGAAGGTGTGTGTCCAAGCAAGATGTGATTTGGAATCTGAAATTCAACCAAAAGCAGGTCTATATCCATATGTATGTGTGACAGCTACATTAAATAGCAGTTACAATTGTGAGGTTTAAATGTCATGTTACAGATTATGTCTCAAGCTGTTTAACAAACACATGAGGAACAAAAATAGCCAGTTATTTCATTGAGGCCATGGGAGCTATAAGTGAATTATCTAGACTTGCAGAGGGATAATTTTAGCTTATTAAAAACAAAAACAGATCCGTTCCGGTGGTGTCGTACTTTTCGCGCTAGGGCAAGTTATAGTGAACGAAAAAAAAAAAAAAAAAAAAAACTCCAGTGGCATTTGCTTCCCTAATAGAAGTCGCCGCAGGAAAGGGAATAACAAGAGTTTGTGCTAGCGACGGTGACCTTGATACTTTGGAGATGAAGAGAGAGGCAATATTGTGAGGTAAGAGTTATGGGAGGGCAGGGCTGAGGTGAAGTAGATGAAGCGAGTAAATACAAACATCAAGGAGGAGGTCCTGGTGTTGTTGGCTGAGAAGAAATAGGCAACACAAACATTTTGAATATCATGGAAAACTGCACACTAACACATACATGGAAAAGTTATCACAAAGTAATGTTATCTAGTTTGTATTTAAGTATTCCAAAGCTTACTTCTTTTTTCCACAGAATATATTCCTCAAGGTGTGTTGCACACCCTAAAACAAATATATATCTTCATCTTTTAAGTTACTATGTTAAGTAAACAATATATAATATGTACTGTATACATAAAGTAAGGAATATACAGTAGGTAACATCGAGTTATTAATAAATATTTCAAAGTAGATACTACCGCAACACCAAACGTAAATATTTGCTCTCCTGGTCAGAGTTTTACTATTTTTTCTGAGCTTAGTTATCACAATTAACTTTAGCAATACTAGAGAAAGAAATATGTAATGGAGTTCTTTTACTTGTTCTAAGTGTTTTATCTGATAGGCCTATTCTGATAACATTAGTTGATACAGAGTTATGTCAAGCGCCATTACCTTCCATTATATTATCATTATAATTATCATGGCCCGGATCGTTAACAAGAGTGATGATAATGGTGTGATTCATCCACCATTATCCTCTTCCTCTGGTTCTGGTCATATATCAAATACAGGAATGTTCATGTTATCTCTACTGCCACACGCTATCTATATGTCATAATTATTATGTATGCTAATGTGTACACTGTACAGTACAATCTGTGGCAAGTCATGACATTACGGCTTGGTACGATATTTCCAAATGTAGTTTGAATCTCATTGTCAAATCCTCAACATTCAGAGGATGGTATCATGGTGGTAGCTGCACAATGTTTACATTTAGCCGCTCTATTATGAAATATATACCTACTACAGAACAACTATCACCCGCTTGTATTGTATTATGAAATATATACCTACTACAGAACAACTATCACCCGCTTGTATTGTATTATGAAATATATACCTACTACAGAACAACTTTCACCCGCTTCTATTGTATTATGAAATATACCTACTACAGAACAACTTTCACCCGCTTCTATTGTATTATGAAATATATACCTACTACAGAACAACTTTCACCCGCTTGTATTGTATTATGAAATATATACCTACTACAGAACAACTTTCACCCGCTTCTATTGTATTATGAAATATATACCTACTACAGAACAACTTTCACCCGCTTGTATTGTATTATGAAATATATACCTACTACAGAACAACTTTCACCCGCTTCTATTGTATTATGAAATATATACCTACTACAGAACAACTTTCACCCGCTTGTATTGTATTTTATATATTTGTTCTCAATACGCTGAGTCTCCTGGCACATTACATTTTTGTTTTACATAAATGCTTTTTCTTTCCCATTATTATTATTGTTTGATAAATGATCAACATTCCTTGACAACAATAATATAGCATCACACAAAAGAAGTATAAATAATACAAAGTTTAGATAAATGTTGTGTATGTGTATGAAGGAAACACAAGACAAAGCTGCCTGTAACATGTGACCCTTTACCCCTCCCAAGCCTAATTCAAGTACAATACGTTACAGTCAAAGTGTCAGGATACACTGTTAAAGTCATAACATGAAGGACAGAGATTGAGGTAGAGAGTTTCAGAGTTTACGTGTTGAGTAACAGGAAAACTGGACATTTTTGTTCACTCTAGTGTTAGAGAGTTGGATATAATAGGTGTGTGAATATATTGAAAGGCGGGTGCCACTCACTCCGTGACAGACGAGAAATACACTCGGACAACTCTGAAGAACATTGACTTTTGTATTAGTGAGAGAGATGCAACATTGCGACGTGTGCAGAGATTGTAGTGAATTAGTAAGAGTAGATGAGTTAATGAGTTAAAATTCTTTTGACTCTTTTACCCTTTGTAGAAGTGTGATAGGGGTAGAACCTCCCTATACATGCAAACAATATTCACTGCATGAACGCATGATCAAATGTCATGATAATCTCGTGAAAGTTTGTGTTGCACAATTATTGATCAGTTAATTGCGACACACATGAATTTGCTCAAGCACTTTTTGGTCATATAAACTCTCTTCACTATTACACACCCACCCCCTCTTCCTCTGTCTTGCACGTAGTCGATGTCACTACTTTTAGTCGACTTTATTCAGTTTAAAAAGGACCTTGAGCAATTAACAGGCTTCGAGCTTTGTCACTCAACCCATTTAACTACCACATATCCTTCTTAAAATGCACAGAATCGTCTAAGTGTAGCTATAATATAATTAAAAAGACATCGCCGGTATACAATAATATTCCCATATACCAGTATAAAATAACGCTGCACTACTGTCAGAATAAAGTTACTTATATACAGATATTGGGCAAGTCGGTGATGTGACAAAGTATCACTAATAGAGGCCAACATCCGTAGTAGTCAGTTTTACCTCTAGGATATTGTGTAAGCCACCGATATTGGTCTACCTACACAATACGCTCGGCAGGATGACATATTTAGCGGTATATATATTGTGTTATGTGTATGAAGGAGACATGAGGCAAAGTATACTGTTTTCCTTTTATTTTGATCATCTTTAGATTATTTTACTTAGTTTAGAAAATACGTTTAGAATTGAGAGGATTAACCGACATAGATGTTATCCATATGATTGGTAGAGGGCCTTCTAAACTCAATCAAAATCGTTTAATGTTAGCCAACATTAAGTGAAAAAGCTTTCTCGAAGACTGGAAGGGTTAATATTATGTGTTCGGTAATGGTATCGGTTGAAAGGTCATGTTATCTACGTGTATACCTTGATCACCTGCTCTCTGCCCTTCATGTTGCAAGACACCCAGCTCTGTCACTGTCGTGTCCCATAACTCTCAGGACTCCCTTCTAGGTATTTGTTTTGTATCGACCTACTGTCATCATAAGAACATAAGAACATAAGAAAATGGGAGTCTGCAGAAAGCCGATTGGCCTAAGCAAGGCAGATCCCTGTCCCACACAACCCCAGTTCAATTACAAAGCCCAATTATAGGCTCAACACTCTAATACCCTGAGGATCATCTTACCAAAACGGTTAGAGATTAATGCAGGATTATGGGGGTATGCAGAGTGCTGATTGGCCCAACCCGGCTGATCCCCCTTCACACCCAACCCTTCTCGTCCATATGCTTATCCAATTTTATCTTAAAGCTCCCTACCGTTTTAGACCCACTATAGCACTTGGTAGTCCATTCCACCCATCTACAACTCTGTTACTAAACCAATATTTGCCTATATCTTTTCTGAAACGAAATTTATCTAATTTGAAACCATTGGTACGAGTTCTTTCGCTATCACTGAGCTTTAGTACATTTGTCATGTCCCCTTTGTTAATCCCACTAACCCACTTGAACACCTCTATCATATCCCCTCTAACTCTGCGTCTCTCTAACGAATGTAAACCTAATTTCTTCAACCTTTCTTCATACGAAAGATTTCTAATATTATGGATCATTTTTGTCATTCTACGCTGTACTCTCTCCAATGAATCTATGTCCATTCTGTAATAAGGACACCAAAATTGGACAGCATAATCCATATGGGGTCTCACTAATGACAAGTAAAGTTTTAAGATAACATCAGCAGTTCTGTTACTCACACTCCTAGAGATGAACCCGAGAATCCTGTTTGCCTTATTACGAACGCTTATACACGGTTTTCTAGGCTTCAAATCATTGCTAACAAACACACCTAGATCTTTCTCACAGTCTGAATTTTCTAATTCTAAATTAGCTAGTTTATATTTAACATTTGTATGCATCTTCCCTATCTTTAATACCTTGCATTTGTCAATGTTAAACTTCATCTGCCAATTTATTGACCATTCGTGTAAGGTATCTAGATCCCTTTGGAGGCACTCTATATCGCTATCTGAATCAATTGATCTCCCCATTTTAGTATCGTCTGCGAATTTACTTATCCTACTAGTTATACCTAAATCTAGGTCATTTATGTATATAAGAAACAACAGGGGACCTAATACCGATCCCTGGGGGACACCACTTTTGACTGCTCCCCACTCTGACTTGGTACCATTTATGCTGACTCTCTGTTTCCTACCAATTAGCCATGACCTAATCCATCCCAACAACGATCCTCCTATTCCATGTGCCTCAACCTTTCTCATCAATCTCTCATGAGGGACTCTGTCGAAAGCTTTACTGAAATCTAAATAAATAATATCATATGACTTGTCACTATCTACTGCTTCATATACCTCTGAGAAAAAGCTAAGCAAATTAGTAAGGCAAGAACGTCCCTGAGTGAATCCATGCTGAGAAGAATTTATTAAGTTAAATTTTACTAAGTGGCTTCTAATTTTCCTAGCAATAATAGACTCTAGCAACTTTCCTATGATTGATGTGAGACTAATGGGACGGTAATTGGATGCTATCGATTTATCACCTTTTTTGAAGATCGGAACTACATTTGCAAGCTTCCAAGCTTCTGGAACTAAACCTGTTTCTAAAGACTTGTTACATAAAAATGCTAATGGGTTACTTAACTCATCTCTGCATTCTTTTAATACTCTAGCATATACCTCGTCAGGGTACCATCTACCATACTTCTTATGTGCTTAACCCATGCATCTTTACCCATTCCCTCCACATGACCAAACCACCACAATCTGCTAGTGCTCGTCACCTTGCTTATACAATTACCAAATCACTCATCCATTCCCCCCACATGATCATACCACCACAGTCTGTTAGACTGTCCACCTCACTGATACTATCATATCTCGCTGGTCCCTCTCTCAGTATGGGATTAAGGTCACGTATATGTTGCATCTCTCTCACTATTCTATCGCTACTACAATAATCAGTGCTCCTCGGAGCTTTCCCAGTGTATACCACCTCCTCTACGTAGGGTACGTAGTACCCGCCTTGCAACACAATCCCACCCCTACTCTGTGCAACTCTCCAACTCAAGAGTGAAATGCTATTCTCAGACTTTCTTCTATTCAACTGCTGAGCTCTGGAACTCTCTCCCAGAATCAGTCTTTCCCTCTTCCTCTGACTTAAATTGCTTCAAACTCCGTGTGTCCAGACATTTTAGCTCGAACGTCCCTTGATTTCGGCCCTGTCACTCTTTGAAATCTGGGGGAGGCACTCGCTGCAGGCAGTTATGCCTTTTGTCTCTCTCATTCACATAGAAAACAAATAAAATCAAAAATCTCATTATAATATTATTACCTAGTGTTCAATTAGTTACATGCATTAGGTGAAGGAACGATTGTTTACTCACGTATGTGTTTATTTTTTAATTTTGATTATTTTTTTTTACAACTGAATACATTATGCTTACAGTGGATAATGAGCAAAACTAGTATAATCTAATTAACATTATGTATATTATACTGTATAATTTATATAACCCATCAATATAAACAAAGGATATCCGAGTGGTTACTAAGTGCATGTAGGAAGTCAACCAGATAATAAGGGATGTCGTTAAATGTAGGAACTTCCGAAACTCAGCAGGTAAAACAGTGGAGTAGCCCCAGTGAGGTCAGTAATTGAGTTACAGGGGAGAAGAATGGATATTTAGGGTCGACCAAAGGGAGCCATAAACAGTATTATTGTTATTATACCATTACCACCTTCCTCTCTCTCTCTCTCTCTCTCTCTCTCTCTCTCTCTCTCTCTCTCTCTCTCTCTCTCTCTCTCTCTCTCTCTCTCTCTCTCTCTCTCTCTCCCACACTTTTTTTCTAATGTAAACATTTTGATACTATGTCATATGATGCTGGTAAAAGTGAAAACATACATTATACAGTATTACTATCTAAAGCTCACCTTATGTTTAGTTTTCATTAAATACAATCCATTGACAATTTGTTTTACATTTCTGATTAATTTGAATGTATAAATATGTTTATTTAATCGTTTGCACATTATTAACATGGATAATGTCAACATTACACCTACAATTATTCCATATGTGAGAGTATTTATATGTGAAGCAATGTTGGAAATGGGAGATGTTTGGTTCGGGCATGATAGCTGTTGCTCCCCTGGATGTTTGAGCTGCCCCAGTGTTGTAGGCTGTATAGTGTTGGAGCTGGTATACTCCCTCCATCACATTCGCCTTGCACAACATAATCATCTCTAATGAGCTGCAAAGTGTGCAGAGGATTGCCTTGTGGTTGATTTGGCTCTACTCAGTCTGCCAACCTCATAGCACTCTGTTGAATCTTGTCCAGTATTGCCAGGTGTCTGTGCTGCTCCTGCCTAAGATAAAGTGTCATTCTCCATACAGGACCTTGTGTGTTACTTGTACAGCATTAGAATGCTATTTGCAGTAAGGAGACTAAACGAGGACCCTGGAGGACAAGGGGCGAATGTGCCACCATGAGCAAAATTGAGTTAGGACTGGTTCCCGATAGATGGAAGCACTGAAAATCACGTGGTGAAGAGCGTGTGAAGAGCGTTTTGCGATTCCCACCCATGCGGGCTCAGTACCCTAGGTTCTAAATCCCTTGTTTCGACCTTGTGTAGCGGCGGAGGAGGTATGGATTGTAGGAGGTGGAGGGGCGAATGTTCCCGCGCGCTCAAGCCAATGAGCGGCCGGCTAGCATTCCCCGGGTTAAAGGCCCGCCTCCCGGCCAATGACACGCGCGTTTGCGCATTTTTTTTACTGAAATTTAACAGTATCTTAGTTTCATGGACATCTAATAAAGGATTAAATTTCAAGCAGATTGAACAATAATTACTATAGGCTGAAAAAAAACAAATCTATTGTGCGTTTTTTTTTTTTTTTTTTTTTTTTTCTTTTCTTTTATTTTCTATCAATTTGTCTCTTCCAGAGAATTCTAATGGTATATAATAACATGCTATTCTGTAATATTCTATGTATGCCACCTATTCCAGACTTTAACACCTTACGAGCGGCCTATGCGGTTTATTTATATGTACCGCACAGCGGGGTGTTTTTAGCCAAAATAGGGCTGTTTACGTGATCATTTTCATGCCTAAATAAGACCCAGAACGTAAAACAAGTACCTATCCCTGAAAGGGCATAAACAGAGCTTTCGAATGACACCATAACGATCCTTGTATGATGGATAGTTTTCTTGCAATAACCGTGCAACGCGAGTGCAAAAAGCAGGTAATTCGGTACTTTCGGTACATAATTGAGTATGTAGCGAGTGAGAGAGGGAGGAGGGAGCTGAGATTTGTGTCAGTAGGTTCGCCGCGGTGGTCTGGAGCAGTCATACGCTCGCTAGTCTCCTGCCACCACTTGTCTCTCTCTCTCAGCCACATTACGTGCTGAAATTGCCACTCGACCTATGTCGAGCGCCGCCACATAGTCCAGCTTTTTTTAACTCGACTTATGTTGCTCGCCGCTAATTAAGGGTTAAACACTCATAACTCGAAAGTAAGGTATTGGCGCATTCGCCCCTTGTCCTCCAGGGTTTCTGAGTTTCATACTTATCACTCTTTCTGCGTTTTAATATATTTTTGAATCTAGTGATTTGTCAAAGGTTACCCCTATTATTGTAAGATAGGCAACTTTCTTTATGACATCACCACCCATTTTTATAATAGATATATTTTCTAGATCTTACATTCTTAGGATTGGCCTTTTTCTGCTGCAAACTTTACCTGCCATAGTTATCTCAGAGTAGAGATTATGCCGGTGTCCGTCTGGAGCTGAAGTGTGGCCTCCGTTCGTCTCTTCAGCTTGTAGCTCCTGCAGATGGTCAGTTCATCAGCATAAGTTACAGCCGAGGTAACTAGCTGTAGAACTTCATCAAAAAAGATATTCAATAGTAAAGGTCATAACAGGCTTACTTGAGGGACTCTGGTAGTGATAGGGTAAGATGCAGACTCCTCTCCGTGTATTACTACCGACATACAGTATGTTCTATCTTCAAGGTAACTTTCTAATATAGCCAGTAGGTTGCCGTCAATTTTCGGTGATTTGAGTCTGGCAATATACTCCCCATGCCAGACTGCATCGAAGGTTCCAGCTATGTCAAAAGCAATCACTCTCATCTCTTGTTCTGTATCCAGTTTCTGGCTCCACTTGCTGGACAGGAGAAGAAGAAGCTCTGTTGCAGACTTTCGTTTAACAACAATAAACTGTCTTTATGAAAATAACTGCAGTTTCTTGAGATGGTTGCTGATGCAATGATAACATAATATTTGAAAATATATTTGATGGGATTGAAAGTAGGGATATCAGCCTATAGTGTTTTACCCTTTGTTGTCCCTTTTTATGGATAGGTACCATTCTGGTGTGCCCAGACTTTTGTTTTGTCCTTGTGTGAAACCTTTATACTGTCTATATGTGGAAGGTACAGTATTGACTAAGAAAGTTCACAGTAAATTACCATGTCCACTGAATTCCTGAGAATAGTGTTGGTTATATCTCCCAGGTTGGTGCGAAGTCCTTGAACATTAATGGATATTATCTTAAGATTAGCACTGTTGTCTCCCATTGTGACTAGAGTGGGTGTATTGAGTTTGAGAATGGGAGAGATCGCCGTGCTTGATAAGGAAGCTCGTGCTGAGACTGGTGCTGTGGTAAACAGGTAAAAATAAATTAGTTAAAAACAATAGAAAAATAGTTGCAAATACAAGTAATAGTTTGAGTGTTTATTATACAAATTGCAGGAGTTTATGTAACAAAATGAACGAACTTAGAGCACTGGTTAGCAAAGAAAATATAGACATAATAGCGCTAACTGAAACATGGATTAATACAGAAACCAGGCATTTTTTAGCAGAGTTTGATATACCGGGATATAGTTTGTTTAAATATGACCGAACAAGTAAGAGGGGTGGCGGTATAGCAGTGTTTGTCAGGAGTTCATTAAAAAGCTGTATCAGGTATTAGAGTAAATAATGAAAATGAAAGTGTTTGGGTAGAAGTTAACGAAGGTAGTGAGACTTTAGTTATTGGAGTTATGTATAGACCGCCAAATATGAGTAGAAATGACGGAACATCATTATGGGAGGAAATTAAAATAGCATCAAGGCTTAGCAACGTGTGCATTATGGGGGATTTTAATTTCCCTAATATAGATTGGCAGCAACAAATAGGCGACTCTGATTCAAAGGAGTTTATTGAGGTAGTACAAGATAGTTTTTTATCTCAATTCATAGATACGCCAACTAGAGGTGATAATATTCTCGATTTAGTTTTCAGTAACAATGAACATATGATAAATAGTGTAGAAATCGGGACCACCTTGGAAATAGTGATCACAATTCTGTGTATTTTAATATACAATGGAAAGGTAATACCAGAGAGAATACAACATTAATACCTGACTTCAGAAAAGCCAATTATGGTGGGTTAAGAGAAGCCCTGTTAGCGGACCCTATGGTCAAAAAATTAAGTCGATCCAGGTGTCCAAATGAGTGTATCCTTTCTCAGGCACCTGTCATCTTAAGTCAGGAGGAGACGTCAAACTTGGTAGATACATACGATAATTTTATCAAGTCAGTATTCAATGCGCAAAATAAATATATCCCCAAAAGAAAATTTAGATCAACACAGAACCAACCCAAATGGATGAATAATAGACTATTAGATCTTCTAGGACAAAAGAGAGGAATATATAGAAAAATTAGAAAAGGCGAAATTCACCTACTTGCTTACTATCAGAATCTATCAAGACAGGTAAAAAAGGATATTAGGAAAGAAAAAAGAAATTATGAAATTAAGGTTGCCAATGACTCAAAAAATAATCCTAAAGCTTTTTCCCAACTATATAAATCCAAGGTTAGAGATGTAATTGGTCCCCTTAAAACTTCTATAGGAAAATTGACAGAAAGTGATTTAGAAATGTGAAGTACATTAAATAGTCAATTTCTTTCCGTTTTCACTAATGAAAATTTGGCACAGTTTCCAGAAGTCCGTAAGGTATACAGCGATAGTATAGAACATAGGTTAAGTACGGTTACTATAAGTAGAAATGATGTGGTTAAGGAAATTGACAGACTGAAACCTCATAAATCGCCTGGTCCTGATGAGGTATATGCTAGAGTATTAAAAGAATGCAGAGATGAGTTAAGTTATCCATTAACATTTCTATTTAACAAGTCATTAGAAACAGGTATAGTTCCAGAAGCTTGGAAGCTTGCAAATGTAGTTCCGATCTTCAAAAAAGGTGATAAATCAATAGCATCCAATTACCGTCCCATTAGTCTCACTTCAATCATAGGAAAACTACTAGAGTCAATTATTGCTAGGAAAATGAGAAACCACTTAGAAACATTTAACTTAATCAATTCTTCTCAGCATGGATTCACTCAGGGACGGTCTTGCCTTACTAATTTGCTTAGTTTTTTCTCAGAGGTATATGAAGCAGTAGATAATGACAAGTCATATGATATTATATATTTAGATTTCAGTAAAGCTTTCGACAGAGTCCCTCATGAGAGATTGATGAGAAAGGTTGAGGCACATGGAATAGGTGGGGCGTTGTTAGGATGGATTAGGTCATGGCTAATTGGTAGGAAGCAGAGAGTCAGCATAAATGGTACCAAGTCAGAATGGGGAGCAGTCAAAAGTGGTGTCCCCCAGGGATCGGTATTAGGTCCCCTGTTGTTTCTTATATACATAAATGACCTAGATTTAGGTATAACTAGTAGGATAAGTAAATTCGCAGACGATACTAAAATAGGGAGATCAATTGATTCAGATAGCGATATAGAGTGCCTCCAAAGGGATCTAGATACCTTACATGAATGGTCAGTAAATTGGCAGATGAAGTTTAACATTGACAAATGCAAGGTATTAAAGATAGGGAAGATGCAAACAAATGTTAAATATAAACTAGCTAATTTAGAATTAGAAAATTCAGACTGCGAGAAAGATCTAGGTGTGTTTGTTAGCAATGATTTGAAGCCTAGAAAACAGTGTATAAGCGTTCGTAATAAGGCAAACAGGATTCTCGGGTTCATCTCTAGGAGTGTGAGTAACAGAACTGCTGATGTTATCTTAAAACTTACTTGTCATTAGTGAGACCCCACATGGATTATGCTGTCCAATTTTGGTGTCCTTATTACAGAATGGACATAGATTCATTGGAGAGAGTACAGCGTAGAATGACAAAAATGATCCATAATATTAGAAATCTTTCGTATGAAGAAAGGTTGAAGAAATTAGGTTTACATTCGTTAGAGAGACGCAGAGTTAGAGGGGATATGATAGAGGTGTTCAAGTGGGTTAGTGGGATTAACAAAGGGGACATGGCAAATGTACTAAAGCTCAGTGATAGCGAAAGAACTCGTACCAATGGTTTTTAAATTAGATAAATTTCGTTTCAGAAAAAATATAGGCAAGTATTGGTTTGGTAACAGAGTTGTAGATGGTGGAATGGACTACCAAGTGCTATAGTGGGATCTAAAACTGTAGGGAGCTTTAAGATAAAATTAGATAAGCATATGGACGAGAAGGGTTGGGTGTGAAGGGGGATCAGCCGTGTTGGGCCAATCAGCGCTCTGCAGACCTCCATAATCCTGCGTTAATCTCTAACCGTTTTGGTAAGATGATCCTCAGGGTATTAGAGTGTGAAGCCTATAATTGGGCTTTGTAATTGAATTGGGGTTGTGTGGGACAGGGATCTGCCTTGCTTAGGCCAATCGGCTTTCTGCAGACTCCCATTTTCTTATGTTCTTATGTTCTTATGTAAGTATTGTGGTTGATGTGGTGGATATTCTGGGTAATGTCAACATGGTGACATGGTACACCATTGACAATGGTGTACCATTAAATTGGTTGAGTGACAAAGTTCGAAGCCTGTTAATTGCTGAGGTCCTTTTTAAACTGAATAAAGTCATCTAAAAGTAGTCAAATTAAAGTCATCGACTACATGTAAGACAGAGGAAGATGGGGAGGGGGGGTCTAATAGTGAACAGAGTTTATATGAACTAAAAGTGCTTGAACAAATTCATGTGTGTCGCAATGGATCACATAATGCTTTCATAAATTTCATTGGAGGTGTATGGTGTTGTGGTGAAATTAATAAAACAAAATATAGTATTGTGAAACACAAACATGCACAGGATTATCAGGATTATCAGGATTATCACCTATGGGGAGGTGTGGCGGAGTGGTCTTGCTACTGGACTGGTAATCCAATGGACCCAGGTTCGAATCCCAATATGTCAATGGGAAGATATTATTGGGATGGAATTTGTGCTGTATCAGTGCATTACCACAGCACACCGAAATGCCAAATAAATACCCTCATTGTTCTCTGATTGAATAGCATTGTATGAATATACCCATATTCAAAAATATGCTACAGGGGGGCAATGCCTAGTGAGTTAATTTCTCAATAGGTGGCGTTCTGAGAGTGAGGGACCGAGCCTGGGAGATGAGACTGTGGAGCACAGAGGCGGAGCAGCTTCAGAGATGGAATTGCTTCGAGCCGTGAAGCTTCACATGTGTCACTCCCTAGACTGGAGCAAGACCTCAAGGGCTTCACCGTGTTCAGCGGTAGAGTGTAAAGGCTATCAGCCTATGCCCGAGAGGGAGTAATTGGAATATAGAAAATAAAAAAATAAAAAATCACGCGCCCATGCAGTGAGTACTGTTTGCATGTATAGGGAGATTCTACCCACGTCACACTTCTTAAAAGGATAAAATAGTCAAAAGCATTTTAACTCATTAACTCATCTAACCTTAATAATTCACTACAATCTCTGTACACGTCGCAATGTTGCATCTCTCTCACTCCTATGCCGCTTTTACAATAGTCAATGTTCTTCAGAGTTCTCCGAGTGTATGCCTCCTCTTTCACGGAGTGGGTGGCATCCGCCTGTCACTACATTCACACGCCTATTATATGCAACTCTCTAACATAAGAGTGAACAAATATTTCCAGTTTTTCTTTTACTCAACACGTAAACTCTGAAACACTCTACCTCAATCTCTTTCCTCCATGTTATGACTTGAACAGTGTGCCCTGACACTTTGACTTTAACGTACCTTGAATTTGGCTTGGGAGGGGGGAAGGGTCACATGTTACAGGCAGCTTTGTCTTGTTTCCTTCACACACATACACAAATATTTATCTACACTTTGTATTATTTATACTTCTTTTGTGTGATGCTATATTATTGTTGTCAAGGAATGTTGATCATTTATCAAACAATAATGATAATGGGAAGGAAAAAGCCTTTATGTAAACAAAACAAAAATGCAAGGTGCCAAGAGACTCCGCATATTTAGAAAAAAATACATAGTGAAATAACAGCGGGTGAAAGTTTCTCCGTAGAACGGCTAAGTGTAAACATTGTGCAGCTGCCACCGTACTTTGAATGTTGATTTTACAATATGATTAAAACCTCATTTGGAAATATCGTACCAAGCCGTTAATGTTATTACTTCTTACAGTTTGTACTGTCCATATGAATATATATGATATATAGATGGCGTATGACAGCAAGGATACCATAACCATTCCAGTGTTGGGCATCAGACCAGAACAAGAGGAAGAGGATAATGGTTGCTGAATCACACCATTATCATCAGTCTTGTTAACAACCCAGGTCATGATATAATGATGATATATTGGAAAGTAATGACGCTTGGCAGAACTCTGTATCAAATGATGTAATCAGAATAGGCCTATCGGATAAAGAAAGACTCTTAGACAAATTTAGTAAAGGAACTCCATTAAATGATTCTTTCCCTAGTATTTCCATAGTTAATTGTGATAACTAAAATCAGCAAGGATGGTGAAGTTCAAACCCCGACTAGATATTTATATAAGGCGTTGAGGTAGTAGTTACCTACTGTATATTCCTTACAATATGTATACATATTATGTAATATTGTTTCCTTACCATAGTAACTTGTGCTCAGCAAACTGTTTTTTTTTCCGAGCTAGTACAACACATCTTGAGACATATACTGTCTTGTAGAACAAATGAGTAGGCTATGGAATACCTAAAACACTTGATAACCTTGCTTTGTGATCACTTCTCCATTTATTTGTTTAGTAAAATGTTACTCTTTCTCCGTTAGTGTGCTTTTATCCATGATTAATTGCGTTAATTATTCAAAGTGTTTGTGTTGCCTATTTCATCTCGGCCAACAACACCAGGACCTCCTCCTTGATGTTGGAATTACTCGCTTCATCTACTTCACCCCAGCCCTGCCCTCCCATAACTCTTACCTCACATTCTTACCCCTCTCTTCATCTCCAAAGTCTGGAGATCACCGTCGCTCGCACAAATTATATCAAACCCTTGTTATCCCGTTTCCTGCGTCGACTTCTATATGGAAATACGTCAATAGGGGGTGTTTGTAGATGATTTATGTTCACTATAACTCGTCCTAGAGCAAAATATGTTACATTGAAGGAAACTTGCCTATTATCATTAAATAATTCAGCCAAAATTATCTCTGTGCAAGTCTATTTCGTTTATTTATAGCTCCCATTGCCTTGAGAGGGGGGGGGGGGGTTCTGTTGTCAGGTGGTCAGGGGTATTTGAACAAGCGTATTTTGTTCTCTACTTTTTGTTTTGTGTTTCAACTTGTGATAACTCAATGAAATCATGAAATTCCAGCCGACGGTAAATTACTATGTCTTCAGCTTGATTACTACGTAATTATGAAAGGTTTTTCAATGAAATATGATGCTAAATGTAAAATCTTGTCTCTCATATGAAGCAGAGACATATTTGTATATTTGTTTTCCGTTAGTTATCGAAATATCAGTTGCTAAAGGGTTCAATTTATAAAATTAAACTGAGTATAGTTATACTCGTTCCTCATGTGTTTTTTAGACAGTATGAGACATGTCTTGTAACATTAAATACACCTCACAATCGTACCTGCTATATACTTTAGCTGTCACAAATAAACATGGATATAGACCTGTTTTTGGTTGAATTTTAGTTTCCTAATCATCTCTTGCTTAGACACACCCTCTCAAAACTGAGGCCTGTAACAAACTGATATTGTAATATTAGTGAAGGCTTGAATCTAGCAACAAGCTCAATACTACCCAACTTAGCCGGTAATATCAAAATGTACTGGGATGGCGGTAGCAGTAAATTATTATAGTACATATAACGTATAAGACCTCGACCACAGCATAAGGGTTAAAAGTGCAAAGGTAAATCAGATGTGTGTATGTGCAATTATTTTCAAAATCCTAACAAAAAACTTAACGATTGTCAATTAAAAGGCGCCCAGAAAATGTATGAAAAGTAATATGCCTTCATTGCTGTAATTATACTGTAAGTATTGACATAGTAAAATAACCTAACATATTAGATCCCCTTGATATTTATTGGTATATGATACATTCAATATCAGAGGAAACATTTCGGTAAGATTTTGGCATGCAATTCTGGTGTTCAAAAACATTATTATTGCCAAGAAACTAATAATTTCAGACCATGTTAGCTATGTTAATCAAGCTTTGCAATTGTTCTGAATGTTCAATTAAATAATAGGCTTTTAACAGGGAATTCAATTATCTTCTCACAAAAATACTGACATTAGCACTTTGGGGAATCTAACATTGGTTTCATATTTAATTGTAAAAAAGGAAAGGGTGAAATTCAGAAAAGACGGAATATAATGGAGGATTATATCTGGAAATACATTTACACCTGTATTCATAACAGAACAAAGTTGAGCATACACAATCTATGGCAAATTTGCAATTAATTCGTTATTACACCATCATAGTCAAAGGGAGATGTTAGTTGATAAAATAAGAACCTAGTAATATTTGATATGTATCATTATGACCACTGGCGGAAGCTCGGTTTGTAGAGCACTTGCCTGCAAACCTAAAGGTCGAGGGTTCAAGACTCAGGCCAGCCAGTGCGTGTTATTGACAGACAACAATGTTGTGGTGGACAGCGTGGTCTAGCAATATGTGGCAACTGTCCACTGAAGTCCCTGAACAATCAGGGCACCCTCGCTCTTGAGCAGGGAGTGCATGATGGAAAAAACTGCATCATAATCATGTAAAAGAAAAGTAATTGAAGTATTTGTATATAGCCAGGCATAGGAACGGACGGGCATTTCTAACTTAGACCGCTAAATTGAGACTCCACTGTATGCTATTATCTTTCCTAGAACCTAATTATAAAACTATGGACTTCAGAGTGAGTTGGGACACTAGTTAGCATTACCGCACGTCAAGGAAATTAATTCCTCACGAGAGCTTATACGAAGTATAGACCATACATTTTTACTGCTGCCATTATTTAAACTGTAGACATGTGTGTTAATTAGTTCCAGCCAGCACGGAACATAATTATGATTAAGTCATACTAAAACTTTTAATAGGAATTTGCTAATTCATGACCATGTCTTGGTAGTTTAAACTAGTTTTAATCTTTATATGCGTATGAGCGGGCAGAGAGAGACAGAGAGGGGGTGGGGGTTATCCTTAATTAACTGTGTATCAGTATTAAACGGATGTAAGAAGTGATTTAGTTTACTGCTGAGCATTTACGTACAGTCGGATACCATAGTCTCTAGCCCACTCAGGATAATTCGTGGACCCCTTTGGTTTTTCTCTATGCAATTATATCTATCCGGATTGATTTTTGGATGCAACTTTCTTTTCAATAAATAGTATATATAGTTTTGTAGTTGATTTATTGAAAATTCTATTCAAAAATTCACTTCAAGAGACATTCTACCATAACTAGATATAGGTGAAGTCCACTAATTTGTATGGGTGGGCGAGTGACTATGGTATCCGAGTGTACATAAATCCTCCTAACAGATTCCAACACAAGGGGAACTCGATATAAGTGTCTGATTCTTCATTAGGTAGCGTTTCTTACTTTCATAGCTTAGACTTAATTGTATGTATTCCACGCTGATTTAATCATATAGTTTATCCAAGTCACCTAATCAAGCACCTTACTGTTTGTGTCTGTTTCTCATACCATATCTTCCTCTCACCTCATTCCCTCAGTATTTTACTTTTGCTTAAAAGGGGAATGGGTCGTTTTTCTGGCTCCCCTTCTTCCTCATCTTTATCCCATTAGTTAGGCGATTTTAAGACATCGCCCCATTTCTTTGTCAATACTAAGAGTTTTTGGTGTCGATCTATTTCCGGGCGAGCGATAGCGAGCCTGTAATTTTAAGAGGAACCGGCCTTTGGCCGGGACAATTTTCTACCGAAATTATCTTGAATGGGGTTCTAGTTTTTGGTTTGTAGAGCTTGATAGAGGTCTTGGGAGGAAACTGTAAAACATAATACATAGGTACATAAAAACTGTAAAACATAATACATAGGTACATAAAAACTGTAAAACATAATACATAGGTACATAAAAACTGTAAAACATAATACATAGGTACATAAAAACTGTAAAACATAATACATAGATACATAAAAACTGTAAAACATAATACATAGGTACATAAAAACTGTAAAACATAATATATAGATACATAAAAACTGTAAAACATAATACATAGGTACATAAAAACTGTAAAACATAATACATAGGTACATACAAACTGTAAAACATAATACATAGGTACATAAAAACTGTAAAACATAATACATAGGTATATAAAAACTGTAAAACATAATACATAGATACATAAAAACTGTAAAACATAATACATAGATACATAAAAACTGTAAAACATAATACATACTGTAGGTACATAAAAAGCAAATGAATACGTCCATCTCTCCTTAACATCTCGGTAATGCTGGCTCGGGTGTTTCCTAACGCAATACGTCCATCTCCCCTTAACACCTCGGTAATGCTGGCTCGGGTGTTTCCTAACGCAATACGTCCATCTCCCCTTAACACCTCGGTAATGCTGGCCTCGGGTGTTTCCTAACACAATACGTCCATCTCCCCTTAACACCTCTGTAATGCTGGCCTCGGTTGTATCCTAACACAATACGCACATCTCCCCTCAACACCTCGGTAATGCTGGCCTCGGGTGTTTCCTAACACAATACGCCCATCTCCCCTTAACACCTCGGTAATGCTGGCCCCGGGTGTTTCCTAACACAATACGTCCATCTCCCCTTAACACCTCGGTAATGCTGGCCTCGGGTGTTTCCTAACACAATATGTCCATCTCTCCTTAACACCTCGGTAATGCTGGCCTCGGGTGTTTCCTAACACAATACGTCCATCTCCCCTTAACACCTCGGTAATGCTGGCCTCGGGTGTTTCCTA
This sequence comes from Paralithodes platypus, assembly GCA_032716605.1. Classification (NCBI taxonomy): domain Eukaryota; kingdom Metazoa; phylum Arthropoda; class Malacostraca; order Decapoda; family Lithodidae; genus Paralithodes; species Paralithodes platypus. Next base: position 7,672,057 of record CM064480.1, read on the forward strand.
ACACAATACGTCCATCTCAACTTAACACCTCGGTAATGCTGGCCCCGGGTGTTTCCTAACACAATACGTGCATCTCCCCTTAACACCTCGGTAATGCTGGCCTCGGGGATTTCCTAACACAATACGTCCATCTCTCCTTAACACCTCGGTAGTGCTGGCCTCGGGTGTTTCCTAACACAATATGCCCATCTCCCCTTAACACCTCGGTAATGCTGGCCTCGGGTGTTTCCTAACACAATATGTCCATCTCTCCTTAACACCTCGGTAATGCTGGTCTCGGGTGTTTCCTAACACAATACGTCCATCTCTCCTTAACACCTCGGTAATGCTGGCCTTGGGTTTTTCCTAACACAATTCGTCCATCTCTCCTTAACACCTCGGTAATGCTGGCCTCGGGTGTTTCCTAACACAATATGTCCATCTCCCCTTAACACCTCGGTAATGCTGGCCTCGGGTGTTTCCTAACACAATACGTCCATCTCCGCTTAACACCTCGGTAATGCTGGCCTCAAGTGTTTCCTAACACAATACGTCCATCTCTCCTTAACACCTTGGTAATGCTGGCCTCGGGTGTTTCCTAACACAATACGTCCATCTCTCCTTAACACCTCGGAAATGCTGGCCTCGGGTGTTTCCTAACACAATACGTCCATCTCTCCTTAACACCTCGGTAATGCTGGCCTCGGGTGTTTCCTAACACAATACGTCCATCTCCCCTTAACACCTTGGTAATGCTGGCCTCGGGTGTTTCCTAACACAATATGCCCATCTCCCCTTAACACCTCGGTAATGCTGGCCTCGGGTGTTTCCTAACACAATACGCCCATCTCCCCTTAGCACCTCGGTAATGCTGGCCTCGGGTGTTTCCTAGCACAATACGTCCATCTCCCCTTAACACCTCGGTAATGCTGGCCTCTGGTGTTTCCTAACTCAATACGTCCATCTCTCCTTAACACCTCGGTAATGCTGGCCTCGGGTGTTTCCTATCACAATATGTCCATCTCTCCTTAACACCTCGGTAATGCTGGCCTCGGGTGTTTCCTAACACAATACGTCCATCTCCCCTTAACACCTCGGTAATGCTGGCCTCGGGTGTTTCCTAACACAATACGTCCATCTCCCCTTAACACCTCGGTAATGCTGGCCTCGGGTGTTTCCTAACACAATACGCCCATCTTCCCTTAATACCTCGGTAATGCTGGCCTCGGGTGTTTCCTAACACAATACGCCCATCTTCCCTTAACACCTCGGTAATGCTGGCCTCGGGTGTTTCCTAACACAATACGTCCATCTCTTCTTAACACCTCGGTAATGCTGGCCTCGGGTGTTTCCTAACACAATACGTCCATCTCCCCTTACACCTCGGTAATGCTCGCCTCGGGTGTTTCCTAACACAATACGCCCATCTCCCCTTAACACCTTGGTAATGCTGGCCTCTGGTGTTTCCTAACACAATACGCCCATCTCCCCTTAGCACCTCGGTAATGCTGGCCTCGGGTGTTTCCTAACACAATACGTCCATCTCCCCTTAACACCTCGGTAATGCTGGCCTTGGGTGTTTCCTAACACAATACGTCCATCTCCCCTTAACACCTCGGTAATGCTGGCCTCGGGTGTTTCCTAACACAATACGCCCATCTCCCCTTAACACCTCGGTAATGCTGGCCTCGGGTGTTTCATAACACAATACATCCATCTCTCCTTAACACCTCGGTAATGCTGGCCTCGGGTGTTTCCTAACACAATACGTCCATCTCCCCTTAACACCTCGGTAATGCTGGACTCGGGTGTTTCCGAACACAATACGTCCATCTCCCCTTAACACCTCGGTAATGCTGGCCTCGGGTGTTTCCTAACACAATACGTCCATCTCCCCTTAACACCTCGGTACTTCTGGCCTCGGGTGTTTCCGAACACAATACGCCCATCTCCCCTTAACACCTCGGTAATGCTGGCCTCGGGTGTTTCCTAACACAATACGTCCATCTCCCCTTAATACCTCGGTAATACTGGCCTCGGGTGTTTCCTAACACAATACGCCCATCTCCCCATAACACCTCGGGTGTTTCATAACACAATATGTCCATCTCTCCTTAACACCTCGGTAATGCTGGCCTCGGGTGTTTCCTAACACAATTACGGAACTTTCTTGCCGACCACCAACCCTTCATTAAGCACACAACACACAACTTATGATAGTGTGTGCGCCGAGGTCATTATTTAAGACAATTAGTAATAAACTATTTGAAAGCCAATATGTTTCCTTCCATAATTGTGAGGGTCATAATTGATCATAGGGACTATATGATTCATTCTTAGATTATGTAATATTATAGTATATACTTGTGTATAGTTGACAATTGTGTAATTCATCTTTGGGCCAAGGGGAAAATTAAACGGATGTAGATATTGGGAACAGAAAAATCTAATCTTGGGAGGTAGTCTACTTAGCTGATGGAGAAAGTCGGTAGACCAGTCAGCCTTTAGTTAATCCCAGATTTCTTACAATTAGGTAAGGGAAACTCAACACATATGTATGCTAATGACAAACTAGACAAAATACAACAGGAATAGGCACTTATCAAATGCAAGGTGTATTCATTTATCAACCCTAGAAATCATAGGCTTCTCACAATGCTATGACAAATGTTTACAATAATTCTGCTGCATGGTAACATCTCGGTTGAAGCTTTGTAGCATTCTCTCTTATAAAGTTTTAAATTTGTTTCCAATATTCATTCTTGTTTAAGGTTTTATCGGAACTTATGCAGCTAATAACCCAAGCTTTCTGGCATCTAGCCAAAAACCTCTGCAACAATTTTTCTTCCTCATCTTTCCCTCCCTTTTTCCACTCTGATGGCACAGCCATCACTTCTTCCTCTGACAAAGCTGAACTCTTCGTTCAAACTTTTGCTAGAAACTCCACTTTAGATGATTCCGGTGCTATTCCTCCCTCTCCACCCCCCTCTCCCCTACTTATGCCTATTATCCTAATATCTTCTATGGATGTACTTTCTACCCTCTCTGGGCTTAATACTAAGAAGGCGTACGGTCCGGACGGTGTTCCTCCTGTTGTACTAAAAAACTGTGCTTCCGTGCTGACTCCCTGCCTCAGCAAACTCTTTCATCTTTGTGTCTCCTCTAATGTCTTCCTTTCATGCTGGAAGTTTGCTCTCATGCAACTTGTCCCAAAGAAGGGTGACCGCTCTCAACCCTCCAACTACCGTTCAATTGCCCTCATATCTTGTATATCTTAAAGTTTTTGAAAGTATTCTTGCTTCCAAATTTCTTAAGCATTTCTCTTCTCTTAATCTACTCTCAGATCACCAGTATGGCTTCCTCAAGGGTCGCTCTGCTGGTGATCTTCTTTCATATCTTACTAACTCTTGATCATCCTCCTTTCGGGACTTTGGTGAGACCTTTTCTATTGTACCTAACATATCGAAGGCCTTCGATATAGTCTGGCACAAATTTTTAATTTCCAAACTGTACCCTTCTTCGGTTTCTATCCCTCCATCTGTGCCTTTGTCTCTAATTTCCTTTCCGGCCGTTCCATAGCTGCGGTTGTGGACGGCCATCGCTCACTTCCTCATCTTATCAACTCTGGTGTTCCACAGGGCTCCGTCCTATCTCCTATTCTCTTTATAATTTTCATAAATGATCTGCATGTCTGCATGTCTGCCTGCCGAGATCGGAACCTCTCCGGGTGGTCGGGGGCCGGGGGAGTGCTGGAGCGACCTTGGTGACCCTGGTCTCTGGGTCTTCTCCTGGGTGACCTGGATGTGTGTGAGTTTGTGCTTTTTATCTGTGTTTATTTGTTGTTTTATGTTGTTTTTGTGTTTTCCCTGTTCTTGCTCTGTCTTGAGTTGGCTACCCCCAAAATGGGGATTGGGCCTGAGCATATAGATAGATAGATAGATAGATAAATGATCTTCTCAACTGTAGCTCCAGTCCTATCCATTCATACGCAGAGGACTTTATCTTACACTACTCAATTAGTTTTCCCACGCCCCAGCCAGCAGTCCCTCAAAGACAAATGTATTGAAGCCATACAACACCTTAGTCTTATCTTCTGATCTAACTACTATTTCCAATTGGGGCAGATAAAACCTTGTTGCCTTTAACCAGCTGAGTACCAGCTAAATATATAAATGTACCACCCAGGACCGGCTGATTCTGAATTTTTTTTTTTTTATTCCAGAAATAATAGCGAATGGGTTAGGAATGAAGGAAAAACCACAAAAAACCGATCAAAAAGCTCAAACAATGGTCCTACAGAGCCCCCGAAAACGGATTATACAAGACTAAAAAATTGAAGGCAATTTCCCCCAAAAAAACATGTTTTTGCACGCTCACGTTCACGCACACGCGGTGTGATTTTGAGAGTTTTCAACCATCGGCATGGGTGCGTGGGGTACTTACACAGTTCCCATAAAAATCTGAGCCCTCTAGGTGCCATAGGGCCGGAGTAATAGGGACCGGAGTGACACTGACGCAAACGAGGCGTCGCTGGGGTTTAGCGTTACATACATTACCAACGCACGGTTTGCGTCGCTGGGGCTCAGTGGGTTAATGCTTCCAAAACCCAATTTCTCCATCTATCTACCCATCCAGAACTCCCAGTGGACTATCCCTTATTCTTCAACAATACCAAAATCAATCCTTCATCTTCTCTCAAAATTCTTGGTGTCTTTTTTTTTCTTCTGTTCTCACTTGGAAGGACCATATTGCCAATCTTGGTAAAGCAGCCCCCCAGAAGCTGGGTGTGCTCAACCGCCTCAGAGGGTTCTTTACCCCTGCACAGCGTCTTGCTCTGTACAGGGGCACATTGCGTCCTTCCATCGAGTATTGTTCACATGTGTGGTGAGGATCCTCTCACACCACACTCCTAGACAAAGTAGAAAGGAAGGCTTTTCGTATCATTAATTCCCGCCCACTCACCAACTCTCTGCAAACTCTCTTCGCCGCAAAATTGCATCTCTCTCGCTATTCTATCGCTACTACACTAATCAATGTTCCTCATAGCTCTCCCAGTGTATACCACCTCCTCTACGTAGGGTACGTGGTACCCGTCTTTCAACACAATCCCACCCCCACTCTGTGTAACTCTCCAACCCAAGAGTGTAACATTACTCTCAGACTTTCTTCTATTCAACAGCTGAGCTCTGGAACTCTCTCCCAGAATCAGTCTGTCCTTCTTACCATGACTTAAATTGCTTCAAACTCCGTGTGTCCAGGCATTTTGGCTCGAACTTCCCTTGATTTTGGCTCTGTCACTCTTTCAACTATGGGAGAGGCACTCGCTACAGGCAGTTTTGCCTTTAGTCTCCCTCACTCACATATAACACAAAAATGTGCTTGGACAAATAACACAATGTACAGAACAATTGCGAACATTTTTGGCAACTAATACCTTCAGCATTATAACTAATTTCTAAAAATATTACAGATTGCGAAGGATATGTGAACATTGGTTAATATAATGTCCAGCTCTCTCAAACCCTTCCTATTTTGAATTTTATTGTTTATATATATATATATATATATATATACTGCTGTTTGCGGATGATACAGTTCTGATATACTGCTGTTTGGGAGGATACTGTTCTGATGAGTGTTAATGAATGGGAGTTGCAGGGTCTGGTAAATGAGTTTGGAACAGTGTGCGAAAAACGGAATTTGAAGGTAAAATGCGGGGAAGAGCAAGGGTATGGTCTTCGAAAGAGGTGAAGTCACAGAGTGTGAGGTGAAGCTGAACGGTCAGGCTATGGAGATCGTCAGCTCTTTTAAGTATCTGGGCAGTGTGTTGAGTAAAGATGGGACTATGGATGAAGAAGTGCGGGAGAGGGTACAACAGGGGAAGAGGGTTGTAGGAACGCGGAAAGCAGTAACAAGAAATAGGGTGGTCAGTATGGAAGTGAAGAAGTCCTTGCATGACAGTGTGGTAATCCCAACACTGATTTACGGAAGTGAAGCATGGACGTTGGTTGAGAGACTCAGACCAAGAGTGAGAGCAGTGGAAATGAATTACTTAAGAAGTGCGTGCGGAGTTACATGGAGGGATAGACAGACTAATGCAGAAGTAAGGATGTGTGGTGTGGAGGTAGATGTGCTGGAAAGAGTGTGAAAAGGAACAACTTGAGATGGTCCGGCCATAATATTTATGGAACGTATGGAAAGCGAGAGAATGACTAAGAGGGTGTATGAGAGCGAGGTGGAGGGACAGAGAGGAGAAGTAGACCGAGGAGAGGTGGAAGGAATGGAGTGAGGAAGTATATGAACGAAGGCGTTGCTGTGTTGGGGGGGAGGGGTGTTCGACTGACTGGGGACAGAGGTGCATGGAGGGGCGGTTCGTTCGTGGCCACGAATCACGGCGTCGGCAATAGATAGTAGGTAGTAGGGGTAGGCAGCCCCCGCCCCAGGAAGTACTACCGCCAAGGTTTCGGGAGACTCCGGGAATAGCCTGAATTCCATTTTCTCTCCCAGGCCTTGGTAGCTGGATACATATCTTTCTGCCTCACACATCAGGGGTATCAGAAAAACCCTCTTTATATAACATACATATCCAACTTCACGACATTGCCCTACATCGCTATCCTCTATCCATAAAATACTACTCTTCCCACTACATATCATACATGTAACACCATACACTTACCTTATAAATATGGCAGTACAATTGTTAAGAGCAAACCTGGTGGTCCCTCGGATATCCACCCCCGGCAGGGGTGGCTTATTGTCACTAGGCCCTCCCGGACGTTATCATGCGACTGTGTCAAGAGCATTGCAAACGTCCCAAAGCTGCTTGTCAGTACAGCTATTTCTTTAGTAATATAAGGGGACTTCACTCTAACATCAATTCTGTACACCAATTTCTTCAAGCAGAATCCCCCTACTCTCCTTTTTTTGACAGAGACTCAAGTAACATCCACATCTGACACATCTAGATTTAATTTTCCAGGTTATCAACTGCTCCAAAATTTCAGACCTAAAGGTGGTGTATGTTGCTTCGCAAAATCTGAAATTGCCCTGGAGGAGGTTACTAGTTTCAATTGTCCCTATTTTGAATATTCTATATACAAATTAATTTCTGCTGGTAAATTTAAATACATATGTTGCGTCTACCGTTCCCCAAATACTCCTCCAGAGCAAAGTCTTTTTGATTCTCTGTCCTCACAACTCAGTGTCCTCAACTTAAATGCTTCTTCTGAAATCACTGTGTTGGGTGATTTTAATGTCCATAATGTTGAATGGATCACTCATTCAGCCAGGACTGATGATGCTGGTCTTGAATGTGAGCTATTTGCAGACTCATTTAATCTCATTCAACTAGTCAACCAACCCACCCGTGTACCAGATAATCCTAATCACAATTCCCACCTACTGGACTTATTTTTAACAACCAATTCAGAAAATTATGATGTTACAGTGAGGTCCCCACTTGGATCTTCTGATCACTGTCTGATACAGGGCACCTGTCTATCACCTACCACACCTTCCCACTCTGAACCTGTTTTGGTGACTAAATGGCATTACGATAGGGCAGACTGGGAGGGTCTTCAAGGTTTCTTTATTGATATTCCCTGGACCTCTTTCTTTTCTAATGATGCACACTCCACCTTGAGCCCACATGCAAGATTTTGTAAAAATTGGAATGGAAACTTTTATTCCTCATCAAAAGTACAGTAAAATATCTAATGCACCTAAAATGGTTTGACCATAATTGTGCTAGAGTAACTGAACAAAAAGCAATAGCCTACAATGCATACACAAGATCAAAAACACATGAAGCCTTTAATTACTTTAGAAACATCAGAAATCATGCCAAAAACTGTATTAAACCTAACTAAATCAACCTTTCTCCATAAGCAGGCAAATAAACTTCTAAATAATCCAAATGATAACAAAATATTTTGGTCTACTCTTAAACTCATTCAAATCCAACTTCACTACTGCTTCATCCATTCCACCATTAAAATCTCCGACTGGCAATCTTGTAAGTGACCCACGAGGTAAAGCTAACCTTCTTGCAGATATTTTCTCCACCAACTCAACCTTAGATGAAAATAAATCAAGATGTCCCTGTACTTAATTTTAATTCACCTGAAATTCCCTCACTTAAGATCCACACCAGACATGTCAAAACTATTTTGCAGAATCTCTCAGTAGATAAGGCTCCTGGTCCAGATGGATTTCCTCCAATAGTACTTAAGAATTGCTCCTTGGTGCTCGCTCCTGTATTGGCAAAATGTTTCCGTCTGTGTACTCATACCTCATGCTTCCCAGTACCCTGGAAAGAAGCAAACATCCATCCAGTTCCTAAAAAAGGTGCCTCTTCAGATCCATCAAACTACAGACCAATAGCTATAACTTCCACTCTTGGCAAAGTTTTTGAAATTATATTAAATAATCACATAATTAAGCATCTGGAGAATAATAAATTAATCAGTGATAGGCAATATGGTTTTAGACGATGTCGATCAACTGCAGACATTCTTTGCCTTCTTACGCATCAAATCAACCAAGCTACAGGACCAACATGGTGAAACACATACAATAGCACTGGATATATCAAAGGCATTTGATAGAGTCTGGCATCAATCCTTATTGTCGAAGATGTCACACTACGGCCTTGCATCATTAGTTCCACTAATTTCTTCTTATCTTCATAACAGAAAAATATGTGTAATGGTAGATAGCCTTTATTCTCAATTTCACTCAATAAATGCTGGTGTTCCCCAGGGATCAGTTTTGGCCCCAACTCTGTTCCTCATTCATATCAATGATCTCATATCTACCACTCATAATCCAATACATTCCTACGCAGATGACTCAACACTCCACAGTTCCTTCACATTTACCAATTCTTTCACCCTACCCGATCTTATTAAATTCAAAATAAACACTGCAATTTCTCTGAACCAGGACCTTTCTAGAATTAATGAATGGGGGACAAGAGAATCTAGTTTCCTTTAATGCACAGAAAACCAAGTACATTCAATTTTCTAACCGACAGAATCTCACTGACTCCCATATATTTGTTAATGATGTAAATATTCCCACTTCCCCTAGTAATTGAACATTCTCGGTGTAACATTAAAACTACTAACTTGAGCTGGACACATTAGTTAGAAGCATGCTAAGAATGCCTCTAAAAAACTGGGACTCCTGTACAGAGTTCGAGAATTCTTCACTGACGAGCAGTTGGCCCGTAATATATAAAAAGTCATGTGCGCTCTCAGATGGATTACTGTTCACCTCTGTGGGGTGGAAGGTGGAGTGGTTGCATTGAGGCAGTTGGACAAAATTCAAAATAAAGCTATTAGATTAATCAATAACCCTGCAATCACACAGGACCTTCCTACATTAGCCATACGAAGAAACGTTGCATCCCTTGCATTATTCTACAGATATTTTCACAGCAATTGTTCCGAGGAACTTGCTTCAATTGTGCCGCCTCTCCACATCTTTCCCCGTAGAACTAGGGCAGCTGAGAGCGCCCATGAATTTACACTTTCTCCTCCACAATGCAGAACTTCTGCTTATCAGAATTCATTTATCCCCAGAGCTACTACTCTTTGGAATTCACTTCCCTCGAATTGCTTTCCACAAACTTACAATCAACAAATGTTTAAATCCAGTTGTTACAAACATTTTATGAATGGAGGATGCCTTTAGGCACATGAACCTTTTTGTTTTATCTGTGTTTTTCCTTCCTCCGTTCATTGTCTCTTAAAAAAAAAAAAAAAAAAAAAAAATATATATATATATATATATATATATATATATACCTGTATATATTTAACAGCCAAATAAAAGGAAGAAAAGGGTTACCGTAGACAGAGAGGGTTAAAGCCAGTGTTTGTGTGTGTGTGTGTTTGTTTTTGTTTTTTTGTTTTGTTTTTTTGTTTTTTTTTTGGGGGGGGGGGGCTGGCATTGCTCCGGACCGTTAATTGCTTTCAAAAATAAAAGTGTGATTGGACCTCCAGCCGAACTAGATGAGTACCCCTATATAATAGTGACAGTCCATCGTTATATTGCTAATAACATGATTTGTTTCTTCTGCTTCATACATTTAAGGAGAAATATCCACTTGAGGGACTTTTTTCTTGACTCCTTTCTCCCTCCTGTTTAGCCTCATTGCTTTTGAGATTTTAAGACGTTCGCCCCATTAGTTTGACGATTTTAAGAACTCTCGCCCCATTTCTGTCAATTTTAAGACCATTCGTGCCATTTAGGTGTCTATTTTTTCCTGGCGAGCGTTAGCAAGCCTGTAATTTAAGAGGATTCGGCCTTCGGCCGGGACATTTTTCTACCGAAAAATGTACAAATTTATCTTGATAGAGGGTCAAGGGGGTGTAATTTCAAGCTTGATGGAAGTCTAGGAAACGCACTAAAAACCTGCCCTTAATTAGCTAAATTAACAACACTGAGCCGCTCGTAAGCAGCTGTCCCAGCCACAGGCGTCACCCGCAAAATGTCGATACTGAGTTTATATATGTGTTTATAAGGCTCGAACCATGACTAATATATGTCCATATGCTACGTACAATAACGTCATACTCATGATGCCCAACATGTATCATGTCATTAAAATATCAAAGGTCTAGATAATAAGTTAATGGATGGTGTCAGTGTATGTAAACAACAGGAGTACATGCGGAGTGTGCCCTTCAATGCCAATGTTGATAATATTTTTGTAATTGATTCACTATTTTAGCCAGTTAATGCAGGAGTAGGGTGTTATCGAGCAAAAGGTTATGATACCAAATCTTATTTAGGTATGTTACTAACTTTTTCTAGAGAATAAACATTACCGACAAAGTTATCGCGGCAATGCGCCACTCTTATTGAGCTGCTTCGTATGCTATACGGTATATAATTATAAACAATGAGTGTAGCCATGGATAAGACGATTTTCCCTTAAGTTATCTGTAAACAGGTGTACATGAAATAGGTCTGTCTGTGATCACAGTACTATCTATCAATCTATCTATCTATATGTTCAGGCCCAATCCCCATTTTGGGGGTAGCCGACTCAAGACAGAGCAAGAACAGGGAAAACACAAAAACAACATAAAACAAAAAATAAACACAGATAAATCACAGATGATCACAGTACAGTATTGAGAATACAAGGCTTATTCGTTCCTGGATTTAAAAGGAAATATAATGGCACCAACTATGACTAAAATATTATTAGTGCTTAGAATTTAGATTAACAGGTAAGTGTTGTACTTGTATTCTACTTGTCAAAAAAGTTTGATCATGTCACTCCTATATTAAAGGAACTAAGATGGTTAAATATTAAAGATAAAATCACGCATGACACACTAATAGTTATTTTCAAATACTTAAATAAGCTTTACCCAGAGTATCTACTAAGTCTACCCACAGTATTCAATGTAACAGCTAGCACAACGAGACAACAAAATATGCTTTTTATTCCGAATGTTCAAACTGACATAGGGCAAAACAAATTAACGGTAAGAGGACCTGTACTTTGGAACAAACTCCCAGTTAATGTACAAACTTCCAGTAGCCTAGGAACCTTTAAGACTAATGTTAAAACCTTGCTGCTAAACTCTGC
>CM064480.1:7683746-7735309 GCA_032716605.1 Paralithodes platypus
ATAATAGTAGCGTTAACGTTAATTTTCCCTAATTCAAATAGTTAAGTTACATAATAGTAGCGTTTAACGGTTATTCCCAAACAAATAGTTAAGTACATAATGGTAGTGTTAAAACCTTAATTCCCAATCCAACAATAGGCAAGTACATTAAGTAGTAGCGTTAAACGTTAATTCCAATTCAAAAATAGTTAAGTACTATAAGTAGTAGCGTTAACGTTAATTCCCAATTACATATCTCAGAAACCCAACATAACGTACGGGTTTACACGGAACACCAACTTAAAAAACACACTTATATAATCTGACTGACAGTCACAAACCCATTATAATTTACCTTCACCCCCGTGTCTCATCCAGCTGCCCAAGTTCCCCTTCCCCAAATCCAAATGAGGATGATTTGAATTTCCCAACTACTCGAGGTCTTTTATACCTACAACCACAATGATGGTGTAGGAAAAAAAACCCGAAGCAGGTGGCGGGAAGATGGGTGCGCGACACCAATCACAGCTCCTCGAGTTGCGTTAGCGTGTGCGTGGTCCAATGGAAGTCTCCTGGCGTCGATCCACGTCAAAGGAGATAGGGTCATCAAAGCTAGTTTGCGGGGTCCCCTATGACGCCACGCAGGTGGGGAAGGCTTTGGTTTGCTGGTATGCGGGGACGGAGCTGGTTTCCCAATCGCGGGTTCGTTCGAGTGGTTTTGCTTCGCCCGCTCTGGGTAGTTTGGCACTCCTTCAACTCTTAATTCTAACTCTTTAAAATAAAAAACATACAGGGGCTTCCGTATGTCAGAATATATAGATAGATATATAGATATATATATCTAACATATATATTCTATGTGTGTTGTGGTGTGTGTGTGTGTGTGTGGGTGTTGTTATTCAAGGAATGCTGAAGCCCAGCAATAGAAAGCAGGCTAAAGTAAAGAGGGGAAGGAAATGGTAGATCATACGTTCCCACACCCAAACCATCAAGGTGCCAGGAGACCCGGTTAAGTTGGGACCACCACCGTGGTGGAAGGTTTCCCCCTGGCTGTTTGCGCAGGGGGTACTGTATACATAATTGACCAAAGCTAAGAGTAAAAACTGAGCAAACCACTTTAAAAACGAGATTCATAATATTGTTGGGAACCCCATACTGCGAATTCCAAACAAATATACATAAACACAGGGGAAGTAATGTTATAAGGGAAAATGTTTATACACTGATCTCAAGGATGCTATTCATCTGGTAAATCGTACTTGTAATTCAAAAGAGGCTGTTATTTTCTTAGACCCTTTTCTGTACCAGGCGACGTCTTTTAATTTGTTATTCTAGCTGATATTTAGACGATATTATGCAGCTTTTAAAAAGAATATATGGCACCATCAGGACTACAGTACATGTGGACTTGACACGAAAAAAGAATATATGGCACCATAGACTTTTACAGTATATAAGTGAGGAGCTTGACCAGAACGAAATGTAAACTTTGCAGTACGGGACCCCAAATCGGAGAATGAACTCACCAAGTTCGAATCTGGAAACCGCGGCGATTTTTGGGTCCCTTACTGCCAAAGTTCTCATTTTCGTTGTCAAGTCCAGATCTACTGTAGTCTATAATGGTAAGCTGAAACGGGGGGGGGGGCGATTACCTAGAGATAGTCTGTAGTTGTCAATGGGGTAGGTACCCATTTCCTAAGAGCCAAATTACAATCAATGTAATAGTTGCTAGAATATAATGGAACAGTAAAACGTCCACTGGTACTGGATGGGTTACAATTTGTGAAAGTGATTACTTTTGGCATATCAAACTATCCCTATTTTAAAAACTATTGTTTTGTGAATGTTGTTTATGTCTGTGTGTATGAAGACAATACTGCCAAAACAAGAGGCCCCTCCCCCCCCATATTAAACTAGAGAGCAGAATATAAGTCCAAGATGTAAACCAATGAAGCAGACTCATGTGACCGAGAGACCTAGCTTAATTTCGTCATCACCATGGCTTATTCTTTAGTATAATCGTTTATTAATTGCTTTACCCACTTCTAGCAACTCAAATGGTAACTTACTTTCATCTTCCAATGATATATACATTCTCAAGAGCACTATATGTAGTTGCTTCATATGTGTACAACTGTATGTTAGAGTAAAATTGTCAAGACAACGGAGTTCGAAGCAGTTTGAGTTATAGACTGAAGGAGAGAGATCCAGAGTGTACTTGTTGAGTGGAAGAAAAACTTGGAAAACCGGTTCACTCATGGGTTAGCAAGTTGGATAGGATAGAGATGGGAATGTGTTGAAAGGTGGGTACCAACCACTCCCCATAAAGGAGTACAAAGAAGGAGGTTTACACTGAGAACGCTCTGAAGAACACTACTGTATAGAGAGAGATTGTAGGTCATTTGTATTAGTTGATGAGACAAAATGCTTTTGACTCTACCTTTTTGAAAAGAGCAGTATGCGTGGAATCTTCTCATATTACGAGCAGTACTCGATACATGTACGCACAGTACCCCTGTACAAAGCAATACGCTGTGCGAGGCTGAATAATTCATGGAGACAGTTGAGCACACTTACCTTCCAAAAAGCTGTTTTAGTAACAGTCGTAAAAGTCAGAAGAAAAAGAGACACCCTGAATATCGAGAGAAAACAAAGGTGAATAGGTGTGTTGTTGACGAGTAAGGGATAGTATTGATGAAGATTGTGACCGGTAGATAAATGGAGAAATTTGGTTATGGAAATATTGAAACCGACAAGGTTTTCTCTGCCCCAACCAATAATAGTTGATATCCAAAAGATACGTGGGTTATCCTCATTCTGTTAGTTTTGAAGTGACTGCAGTGTAGGTTGTTGTGGAATGCTAGTTGAATAGTGTACAGTTGAAAAAAGATCATATATAAATATAAGGAAGTTGATAGGTTAATGAAGTGAAGCGATGTCGAAACGATCAGAAAGGAAAAATGGAGATAAAGGCACAGATTGAAGGATAGACTCCGAATGATGGAAGTTTGCAAACAACGGATTTGTGCCAGACTCTATCAAAGGTTTTGGATCTGTCTAGCGAAATAGAAAGGCTATCACCGAAGTCCTGCAAGGAGGACGCAGACCAATAGTTTAGCCAGATATGAAATGAGATCACCAGTAGAGTGGCCCTAAACCCTTAAAGATTGGGGCCGGACTTAAGTCCGGCTCCAATTTGCAGCAAGTTAGGAGCATTATTAAGGCTTTTAACACCTTATTGGCAGGCTAGGCAGTCTATTTATATGTACCCCCCCGCCCAGCGGGGTGTTTTTTAGCCAAAATATGGCTGTTTACGTGATCATTTTCATGCCTACATAAGACCCAGAGCGTAAAACAAGTATCTATCCCTGAAAGGGCATAAACAGAGCTTTCCAATGACACCACAACTATCCTTTTATGACCGCTAGTTTTCTTGCAACAACCGCGGGCAACACGAGTGCAAAAAGCATGTAATTCGGTACTTTCCCCATACAATTCAGTATGAAGCGAGTGAGAGAGGGAAGGGAGGAGGTGGGATTCATGTCAGTAGGTTCGCCGCGGTGGTCTGGAGCAGTCATACGCTCGCTACTCTCCTGCGACCACTTGTCTCTCTCTCTCAGCAACATTACGTGCTGAAATTGCCACACGACCTATGTCGCGCGCCGCCAGATAGTCCAAATTTATTATACTCGACTTATGTTGCGCGCCGCTAATTAGGGGTTTTAAGGGTTAAAATCGAGTGCAAATGGGCCGGGAGCGCAGCGAGCCAGACAGCCGACTCCCAGGGCTTACCGCCGCCCATTAACTCATGTTCCTTGTGTTCTCAAGAGGCCGGCAGTGTAGCCAGTGAGTGAGCATAGCTGGGGAAAAATATGCCGCTATAACGCTAAACTCCCATGTTATTGGTATCACTGTATGAGAACCACGAGTGCTACGTAGCTTGTTCTGGTCTCATTTTGAAGCTTTTAGCACCTAGTTTTTTGCTAAATATATATTTTGTCATGCAGATACTTGATTTATCATTCAGGAGGGCCTGAATATGCCCAAATAAGCCCCAAAACCCCCGCTAAACAAGGGTTAACCCCTCTTTGGCGGGGCCTGACTAAGGCGGTCTAGAGAACACCTACCTAAAGAGCGGGGCCCGCCTTAAGTCGTATGCGGATGTTGAGCACATAATTGGCTCTGAGAGAGAGTCCGAGCGGTGGGAGGAGCGTAGGTTGGCTCTGGACCGTTCGGCACGGCTCCCGTGCCACGACTGGCCCCACCTCCACACACATCCACACCCACTGCCTCCCTAGACAGGGAAATATGTCAGGAAATTACAGTATTTTAGGGATTTTTCCTTCGTGTTGCACGATCGTTGCAAGACAACCCGTGATCGTAGAAGGATGGTTCAGGTGTCATTAGAAAGCTCAATTAACCCTTAACCGGCGGCGCGCAACATATGTCGAGTGAAATAAATTTGGACTAAGTGGCGGTGCACGACAGCTGTCGAGCGCCATTTTCAGCACGTAATGTTGCTGAGAGAGAGAGCTGAGCGGTGGGACGAGCGTAGTAACCTTATGACTGCTCCCCACGACCACCGTGGACGTACTGAACTGTATACCACCTTCCTCCCCCCTTTTTCACTCTCTACACAGGGAATTATGTACGGAAATTACCTTATTTTAGGGTTTTTGCACTCGTTTTGCACGATCGTTGCAAGAGAACCAGTGGTCATACAAGGATGGTTCGGGTGTCATTGAAAATCTCTGTTTACGCCCTTTCAGGGATAGATACTTGTTTTACGGTCTGCGTCTTGTTTATGCATGAAAATGAGCACGGAAATAACCCTATTTAGGGTTAAAAAAAAATGCTGTGCGGTACGGTGTAATATACCCTACTACCCGCCAATAAGGTGTTAACGCCCTTTCACTGATACATAATTATATTACGTTCTGGCTCTTCTTTATACATGAAAAAGAGCATGGAATGAAGCTCGTTTAGGGAAAATATGCCCGCTGGGCAGGTAGTTAGAAGTTATAACCTAGCCGCTCGTGGAATGTTAAAGAAACCATGCTGGCGATCAGAAAATACGTTATGTGAAAAGGAATGCTCCAGAACTAAAACATTATGAATACATTCTAAAAGTTCAGAGATACAGGATATGAGGTCTGTTATGAGAGCAATTGGACGAGAGTTGGAGGGTTTTGAGGGCGGTCACCCTTCTACAAGACCTGCCAATTCATCTAGGCAAATAATTGAAACTGGCTTGTTCAGCTTTTGCATGGGTATAGATCTTTGCATATTTCAGGTGGTCCGAACAACTCCATTCCCTGTTTAGAAACCTCCTTAGGGGGGTATATGGGGGTCTGAAATTTTTTAGGGAAGATGGTAGTGCCAGATTGCTTACTGATCCCAACTTGCGTCCATTTTTTAACCCACTTCCCGATGTCGTAGGACACCAAAAACAGGGGTGAATATGTGGACACCCTGGCTCTATCAGCTGCGCTAGCAATCATCTCTAGCGTAAACAGGGACCCGGGGAGCTCGGGATGTGTGAAGGGTATACTAGGTCAACAAGACCGTCTGCCTCCCCAGATTTTGCCTCAAGTCACCAAATATTGGGGAGGTCATAAAACATCTTCAAATTGGTCTTTTTAACTTGATTATAGGATATGTTGTGTGTCGACCCATATACTACATTTCCCCCAAGTGTCCTTGAGGCAGTTTCATTATAAATTTGTTTTTTTGGTAAAAATAGTGATTCAACACAAACTGAGCGGCCACTGAAAGTCACCACTGCATAGGGAAGAAAATGAACAATACCATATAACTCAATTTTCTGATAGTGTTCGAACCTACACATCTGGTACAATGGGTAAAATGAGCTGCAAAATTAATTTCTGTAATAAAATTCCATAATGTATCAAAAGCTTCCATGCAATCATGCACGCTCACTTTTTTTCAGACCGCCATAGGCAACAATGAGCGGGGTTCTGTGCGTAGCTTGTATCCAGTTATAATAAACCTATCCACTCCAGAACCGGGACAGCACATTTGTCATGGGTGATTTTTTTGCTGGCTTTATTCCGGTACTGTTTATACTCTTAGATTAACGAAAATAACATGGTATAAGCTACTTTCAGAGTTCTTTTCAACTGCATAGTCGTAAAAGCACTATGTCTGGAAATGGACATCTAATGGAATATTTTAAAATTCTTAGGGAACTGGCCTGTTCGGAAGCTCAAATTGGACGCCTTTGGCAGGTTGTTAGGGAACAATGACCAAATGTCGGACAGGATAGGTTTACTTGGGAAATCATGTTTTGACCCTTCACAACTGTATTTTTCTGTTAAATATAACTATTTTGGGTATACAAGGGTATTTTCTCATACTGAACTAAAATGTTTGGCTAGTTTTTATTTTTGGCCAATATTTTTGTGAGAATATGTGTGTGATTCATTTAAGAGTAACCTTTTCAATTTAGTTAACCTAAGTATAATTATGTTGGTGAACACTGACACAGTGACACAGCCAAACAGAAATTATCTTCATGTGACGTGTTTGAACCTAACCTAACCTCACCCCACCAAGAACTCCACTTTCTAATGATTATTCCAAACATATTTTTAGGTTAACCATTGCAAAATGCTCTTTGTAGAAACTACTTACAATCTCAAGCTGCTATTTCTTCAGATAACTGAAATATGTACTAGTCATCACAATGTTCCCTAATATTAGTATCTCGGACAGGCCTGTTGCAAGATAACGTTCCCTAAGAAGTCTCTATTCACAATGTTCCCTAATATTAGTATTTCGGACAGGCAAGTTGCAAGATAATGTTCCCTAGGAAACTTTCCTGTCCGAATGCCAGGTACGGACTGACCTGAGTCAAGAAATGTTCCCTATAGACCTAAAGCAGGCCAGGTTTTTCCAGATTGACACTAAAGCTACCAAATGGTGTATTTGTGTCCCAGATACATTAAAATAACCTTTTAGGAATAAAATTTGATGTTGGCTCTCAAGGCAAATAAGGCAGAAATAGGGCTAGCATAACCAAAACTTTGCATGCTTATTATATAATTAAACTATAATTTTGGTAAAGCTTGCTCTATTTCTGCCTGTTTTATGAATAGGATAATTCCTTAGGAAATATCATCTTGCAACTGGCTTGTCCATAATAGTTGTGAATACAGACTTCAACTAGATAGTGTGAGTTTGTTTTGTATTAGCCTCACTCTATCTTTGAAAACAGCCGACTAAGCACTTCTCAATCCCCTCCCATCAGATCATCGTTATCGACCATGGCCCAAAAAAGGATATAATAAAATATAAATTCTAAAAAGTTTTTATTTTTACACAGTTGAACCAGATCCTTACCCGGCTGCCCCATCCAGAGGGTCACTTCAATGCCAGCTTTCCCCATCCTCAGAGACATATCCCCACTTCACTGCCTCCTCCATGGGAACAATTACTTGCCTCAATGCGTCTCTGACAGGGATGATAAAGTCGAAAAAAGGTTCACCACCAACTCAAGTTGAATAGCAGAATTTATTGTTGGTGATTCGTCTGCCTGGGGGGGGGGGGAGCAGCCCGGCCAGGTAGTCTCTTTCTGGGTGGAGCAGCCCGGCCAGGTACCACCCTGCTCCGCTTCGTCTGTGTGCTCCGCCCTTCTGCCTTGTGTTTGTACAAATACAACTTGTTTAGAATTTATATTTTATTATATATCCTTTGTGGGGGTTATATATTGATTATTTGCTATGTAGTCACCTACAGTATATCCTCCACTTTCTTAACTTTAGGATCAAGTGACCTAAAATTAATGGGAGTAACTGGTACTGTGGTGCTTCGTACTTATAATTCGTTGTATAGCTAGGTCATGCTTCGTATAATGTAAATCGGAAAATAAATTTGAATTTTTCATGTTTTTCTTTTAATTGTCCTAGTTTTTAAAATTGTATCGACAAATTTAGCTTTCTCGAAAAAAGATTGATTGTTATTTTTCCACGACATCTTTCACCCACAAAAATTTAGACCCTCCTTAAAAAAGGTTCACCACCAACTCAAATTCCACCAACTCACATTGGACAGCAGAAGATCGCCTAAAGATTTGTGTGTTAAATTCACGACAGGGACCCGTACAGCGGCGACGCCGGAGCAGTCCGGCCAGGTAGTCTCTCTCTAGGTGGAGCAGCCCGGCCCGGTAGTCTCTCTCTGGGTAGAGCAACCCGGCCAGGTAGTCTCTCTCTGGGTGGAGCAGCCCGGCCAGGTAGTCTCTCTCTGGGTGGAGCATCCGGCCAGGTAGTCTCTCTCTGGGTGGAGCAGCCCGGCCAGGTAGCACCCTGCACCGTCTAAAGCTCCGCTTCGTCTGTGTGCTCCGCCCTTCTACCTTGTGTTTGTACAAATACAATCTGTTTAGAATTTACATTTTATTATATATCCTTTGTGGGGGTTATATATTGATTATTATTATTTTTGTGGGTGAAAGATGTCGTGGAAAAATAATTGACAACTCGATTTCTTTAACGGGACACCGTGAGCGCGCTCATTGCTGCTGATTATGGGCAAGACGTTAGCTAAAAAATCTTTGACTCAGAGAGAGAGAGAGAGAGAGAGAGAGAATCAGACACAGTGTGTGTGTGTGTGTGTGTGAGAGAGAGAGGGAGAGTTACAAACTCTCTCTCTCTGTCATGCTTCGTATAATGCGTCATATAGCCTAGGTCATTCTTCGTATAATGCGTCGTATAGTGCGGCGATGGCTGTGACTCGTATCTGGGCAGGACACACAAGGCAGAAGGGCGGAGGTATCCCGTAGCCACTTCGTTCTTAGTAAGAGAATAGGCTATCCATAAAGTGCCTTACTAACCTGAATTTCTTAGTAAGAGAATAGGCTATTCATATAGTGCCTTACGTGCCTTACTAACCTGAATTTTTTAGTAAAATTTAGGTCACTCGATCCTAAAGTTAAGAAAGTGGAGGAAACCAATATATAACCCCAAAAAAGATATAATAAAATATAAATTCTAAACAGTTTTTATTTGTACACCGCCCTCATATTATTTTAAGTAGTTTTCTCGAAATAAGGTAGTTCTTCTCTCCTAAATTTTTGTGGGTGAAAGATGTCGTGGAAAAAAAATTGACAACTTAATTTCTTTAACAGGACAGCGTGAGCGCACTCATTGCTGCTGATTATGGGCAAGACGTTAGCTAAAAAAAATTTGACTCAAAGAGAGAGAGAGAGACAGACACAGTGTGTGTGTGTGTGTGTGTGTGAGAGAGAGAGAGAGAGAGAGTTACACACTCTCTCTCTCTCTCTCTGTCATGCTTCGTAGTCCCGTAGCCACTTCGTTCTTAGTAAGAGAATAGGTTATCCATATAGTGCCTTACTAACCTGAATTTCTTAGTTAGAGAATAGGCTATTCATATAGTGCCTTGTATGCCTTACTAACCTGGATATTTTAGTAAGATTTAGGTCACTCGATCCTAAAGTTAAGAAAGTGGAGCATATAGGTGACTACATAGCAAACAACCAATATATAACCCCCAAAAAGGATATAATAAAATATAAATTCTAAACAGTTTTTATTTGTACACCGCCCTCATATTATTGAAGTAGTTTTCTCGAAATAAGATTGCTTGTAATTTTTTCCACGACATCTTTCACCCACAAAAATTTAGACCCTCCTGAAAAAAGGTTCACCACCAACTCAAATTCCACCAACTCACGTTGGACAGCAGAAGATCGCCTAAAGATTTGTGTGTGAAAATCACGACAGGGACCCGTACAGCGGCGACGTCGCAGCAACCCGGCCAGGTAGTCTCTCTCTAGGTGGAGCAGCCCGGCCTGGTAGGCTCTCTCTGGGTAGAACAACCTGGCCAGGTAGTCACTCTCTCTGGGTGGAGCAGCCCGACCAGGTAGTCTCTCTCTGGGTAGAGCAACCCGGCCAGGTAGTCGCTCTCTCTGGGTGGAGCAGCCCGACCAGGTAGTCGCTCTCTCTAGGTGGAGCAGCCCGACTAGATAGCCGCTCTCTCTAGGTGGAGCAGCCCGACCAGGTAGTCCCTCTCTGGGTAGAGCAACCCGGCCAGGTTGTCGCTCTCTCTGGGTGGAGCAGCCCGACCAGGTAGTCGCTCTCTCTAGGTGGAGCAGCCCGGCCAGGTAGTCGCTCTCTCTAGGTGGAGCAGCCCGACCAGGTAGTCTCTCTCTGGGTAGAGCAACCCGGCCAGGTAGTTGCTCTCTCTGGGTGGAGCAGCCCGACCAGGTAGTCACTCTCTCTAGGTGGAGCAGCCCGACCAGGTAGTCGCTCTCTCTAGGTGGCGCAGCCCGACCAGGTAGTCTCTCTCTGGGTAGAACAACCCGGCCAGGTAGTCGCTCTCTCTGGGTGGAGCAGCCCGACCAGGTAGTCGCTCTCTCTAGGTGGAGCAACCCGGCCAGGTAGTCTCTCTCTTGGTAGAGCAACCCGGCCAGGTAGTCGCTCTCTCTGGGTGGAGCAGCCCGACCAGGTAGTCTCTCTGCGGGTAGAGCAACCCGGCCAGGTAGTGGCTCTCTCTGGGTGGAGCAGCCCGACCAGGTAGTCACTCTCTCTAGGGGGAGCAGCCCGACCAGGTAGTCGCTCTCTCTAGGTGGCGCAGCCCGACCAGGTAGTCTCTCTCTGGGTAGAACAACCCGGCCAGGTAGTCGCTCTCTCTGGGTGGAGCAGCCCGACCAGGTAGTCGCTCTCTCTAGGTGGAGCAACCCGGCCAGGTAGTCTCTCTCTGGGTAGAGCAACCCGGCCAGGTAGTCGCTCTCTCTGGGTGGAGCAGCAGCCCGACCAGGTAGTCTCTCTCTGTGGGCAGAGCACCCGGCCAGGTAGTGGCTCTCTCTGGGTTGAGCAGCCCGACCAGTAGTCTCTCTCTCTGATGGAGCAGCCCGACCAGGTAGTCGCTCTCTCTAGGTGGGGCAGCCCGACCAGGTAGTCTCTCTCGGGGTAGAGCAACCCGGCCAGGTTGTCGCTCTCTCTGGGTGGAGCAGCCCGACCAGGTAGTCGCTCTCTCTAGGTGGAGCAGCCCGGCCAGGTAGTCGCTCTCTCTAGGTGGAGCAGCCGGACCAGGTAGTCTCTCTCTGGGTAGAGCAACCCGGCCAGGTAGTCGCTCTCTCTGGGTGGAGCAGCCCGACCAGGTACTTTCTCTCTGGGAGGAGCAGCCCGGCCAGGTAGTTCTTCTCTCCTAAATTTTTGTGGGTGAAAGATGTCGTGGAAAAATAATTGACCACTCAATTTCTTTAACAGGACAGCGTGAGCGCGCTCATTGCTGCTGATTATGGGCAAGACGTTAGCTAACAAATCTTTGACTGAGAGAGAGAGAGAGAGAGAGACAGACAGACACAGTGTGTGTGTGTGAGAGAGAGAGAGTTACACTCTCTCTCTCTGTCATGCTTCGTATAATGCGTCGTATAGCCTAGGTTATGCTTCGTATGATGCGTCGTATAGCGCGGCAATGGCTGTGACTCGTATCTGGGCAGGACACACGAGGCAGAAGGGCGGAGGTGTCCCGTAGCCACTTCGTTCTTAGTAAGAGAATAGGCTATCCATATAGTGCCTTACTAACCTGAATTTCTTAGTAAGAGAATAGGTTATTCATATAGTGCCTTACGTGCCTTACTAACCTGAATTATTTAGTAAGATTTAGGTCACTCGATCCTAAAGTTAAGAAAGTGGAGGATATAGGTGACTACATAGCAAACAACCAATATATAACCTCCAAAAAGGATATAATAAAATATAAATGATAAACAGTTTTTATTTGTACACCGCCCTCATATTATTTTAAGTAGCTTTCTCAAAAAAAGATTGCTTGTAATTTTTCCACGACATCTTTCACCCACACAAATTTAGACCCTCCTGAAAAAAGGTTCACCACCAACTCAAAGTCCACCAACTCACGTTGGACAGCAGAAGATCGCCTAAAAAAAATTGTGTTAAAATCACGACAGGGACCCGTACAGCGGTGACACCGCAGCAGCCCGGCCAGGTAGTCTCTCTCTAGGTGGATCAGCCCGGCCAGGTAGTCTCTCTATGGGTAGAGCAACCCGGCCAGGTAGTCTCTCTCTGGGTGAGCAGCCCGACCAGGTAGTCTCTCTCTGGGTGGAGCAGCCTGGGTAGGTAGTTCGCTTATCCTAAATTTTTGTGGGTAAAAGATGTCGTGGAAACATAATTGACAACTCGATTTCTTTAACAGGACAGCGTGAGCGCGCTCATTGCTGCTGATTATGGGCAAGACGTTAGCTAAAAAATCTTTGACTCCGAGAGAGAGAGAGAGAGACACAGTGTGTGTGAGAGAGAGAGAGAGAGTTACACACTCTCTCTCTCTCTGTCATGTTTCGTATAATGCGTCATATAGGGCGGCGATGGCTGTGACTCGTATCTGGGCAGGACACACGAGGCAGAAGGGCGGAGCACACAGGAGAAGTGGAGCTCTAGACGGTGCAGGGTGCTCCTATGACCAGTGGTGTCCCGTAGCCCAGCCTCACTGTGGTGTCCCGTAGTCGTATAGCGCGGCGATGGCTGTGACTCGTATCTGGGCAGGACACACGAGGCAGAAGGGCGGAGGTGTCCCGTAACCACTTCGTTCTTAGTAAGAGAATAGGCTATCCATATAGTGCCTTACTAACCTGAATTTCTTAGTAAGAGAATAGGCTATTCATATAGTGCCTTACGTGCCTTACTAACCTGAATTTTTTAGTAAGATTTAGGTCACTCGATCCTAAAGTTAAGAAAGTGGAGGATATAGGTGACTACATAGCAAACAACCTATATATAACCCCCAAAAGGATATAATAAAATATAAATTATAAACAGTTTTTATTTGTACACCGCCCTCATATTATTTTAAGTAGCTTTCTCGAAAAAAATATTGCTTGTAATTTTTCCACAACATCTTTCACCCACAAAAATTTAGACCCTCCTGAAAAAAGGTTCACCACCAACTCAAATTCCACCAACTCACGTTGGACAGCAGCAGATCGCCTAAAGATTTGTGTTAAAATCACGACAGGGGCCCGTACAGCGGTGACGCCGCAAAGCAAATAAAAACATAGAATAATTACAAAACAAACACATTGGTGCACTCCATAACAAGTATTATAACATAACAATCGAAATACCTTATGTCCAACTCGCGCTAGCTAAAAATGTTGACCACAAATATTTTTATTTGCATACATATATGGAAGCGGAATTTTATGAGGATTCCAACGGTTACTTCAGAATTACGATAAACCAAATATTTACGGAGATATAATTATCTACCTAGCAGTTTGTGACTAGAGGATATTATTCACTCTCTTTCTCTCTCTCTCTTAAAGCGAAAAAATTTAGACATTTTGTACCAGTGCTAACATTTTTGTGGGTCCCTGTCGTGAATTTAACACACAAATCTTTAGGCGATCTTCTGCTGTCCAACGTGAGTTGGTGGAATTGGGAGCGATCGGAAATACTTCAATCCGAGAGCTCCGATCACCCCAGTCAGACGACTCACCAAAAATAAATTCTGCTATACGACTTGAGTTGGCGGTGAACCTTTTTTCTTCGGGAGGGTCTAAATTTGTGTGTGTGAAAATTTTTGTTGGAAAAATTGCAAACAATCTTTTGTCGAGAAAGCTAATTTATTCGAAGAGTGACTCCCCATAATTTCTCGATGACGGCTGAGGAAATGTTCGAGGGTGTCTCACAGGAAAATTTACCTCCCCCGTGAGAGAGAGAGTATTCTCTCTTTCTCTCTCTCTCTCTCACACACACACACTGTGTCTGTCTGTCTCTCTTTCTCTCTCTCTCTCTCTCTCTCTCTCTCCTAGAGAAAGACTACCTGGCCGGGCTGCTGCGGCGTCGCCGCTGTACGGGTCCCTGTCATGATTTTAACACATACATCTGTAGGCGATCTTCTGCTGTCCAACGTGAGTTGGTGGAATTTGAGTTGGTGGTGAACCTTTTTTGTGGAGTGTATAAATTGTTGTGGGTTTTTTTTTTTTTTTTTTTTTTTTTTTTTTTCTATATTCCAACTTACTTCCTCTCGGGCATAGGCTGAGAGCCTTAACATTCACCGCTTTACAATGAACAGTGAAGCCCGTGAGGTCTTGTTCCAGTCTAGGGAGTGAGACATGTGAAGCACGTAGAGTACAAACGAGCACCTGCCATCTTGCCTTCACATGAGGCACGGTGCTCACTCATGGCCCGAAACGACCCCATCTCTGAAGCCATCTCGTTCCCGTGCTTCACTGTCTCACCCCTACACTCGGACTCTCACACTTACACACACACAATGCCACCTGTTGAGCAGATAACTCACCAGGCATTGCACCCCTATAGCATATTTTGAATATGGGAATATTCATACAGTGCTATTTAATCAGGGAACAATGAGGGTATTTTATTGACGTTTCGGTGGGCTTGTGGTAATGCACTGATACCAGGTACAGCACAAATTCCATCCCAATAATATCTTCCCATTGATACATCGGGATTTGAACCCGGGACCTTTGGATTACCAGGCCAGTGGCAAGACCACTTCACCACACCTCCCCTGTGAAAGATGTCGTTGAAAAATTACAAGCAATCTTTTTTCGAGAAAGCTATATTTGTCGATACAATTGTAAAAACTAGGACAAATAAAAGAAAAACATGAAAAATTCCATTTTATTTTCCGATTTACATTATACGAAGCATGACCTAGCTATACGACGAATTATACGAAGCATCACAGTACCAGTTACTCCCATTAATTTTTGGTCACTTAAGGCCGTGGTGGTCAAGTGGTGAGCACGCTCGCGTGTGAATTTGAAAGACCCGGGATCGAATCCCTGCCACGGCGGACATTTAGTGGGTGCGATAGTACGTCCTAGCATGTTTCACATGCTTGCACCCAGTCAGGGGACATCCTGACGACATATACAGACAAAACACACATAACAAAGCCACTCCAACACCTTCCTCTCTCTCCAACACCCCTTCTCCCCTCTCAACACTCTTCTCTGAGCTATTGCCGATAAAAATGGCATGTTCAGTCCTGTACAGAATCGTAAGATTCAGAGTCGTAAAGATTCCAGGACGAGCTCATCAGCGGCGGATCCCCAGATCGACCGTGGTGATTGTCACCTAAACATCTACAAAACAAACAAATAAATCCTAAAGTTAAGAAAGTGGAGGATATAGGTGACTACATACCAAACAACCAATATATAACCCCCAAAAAGGATATAATAAAATATAAATTATTCACAGTTTTTATTTGTAAAAACACAAGGCAGAAGGGCGGAGCACACAGGAGAAGCGGAGCTCTAGACGGTGCAGGGTGCTCCATAGTGCTTATATGCCCACACTCCTGCAATGACGTTTTCTATATTGCGTTGTTAGAGAAAACGATTATTGTATGGCACACCAAATTAAACATGCGATAATTCTAAGTAACTACAAATGTAAAGTCGACACCGATATATAGTGTGTAGAAGGGGGTTAGTTCATTTAACCTCCTTGTAGGTGTTATTTTATGGCTAGGATGTATTATTATTATATTGATTATATAATTGTGCCATAATTTTGCATGCCGTGTCACTTGCTTGGGTTTCGTAACCGTCAGGCGAAGAGTGATCAGCTGGGGGCTGCGTTCGGCGTGCCTCTAGGATCTACTGAGCCCCATACATTTCGTAATGTAGGGTCTTGTGTGGTCACCTAGAGTATGTGGAATTCGTCGTATCATTAGTCTGTGACTTGATAAGCAGATTTTGTGTTAATTGGATGAAAAGCTGATCTTTTCAGTGCGGCGGGCAACACTCGTTGGTCGTTTTTTACGCGTCAGAATTCAAAGACATTCCGGCGGGCCTGGCGTAGTCAGTATCCAATAAACTCGAACAAACGTTTTCCCGGCGGAATGAAGGGAGCCTGTTCCGCCGGCCCTCGGCGTACCCGAGGACTCACCTAAGCCTATCTTTTCAATTAAGTCTGGTGCTGATTCACTCTTTGCCAGCTGCGAGTCGCCGGGTAACGTAGAATTGGATTCTAACCAAATAGGAAAGGTTTAGGTCAGTGTTGGTCACTTAGGTAAGAAGTCATAACTCTTTGACCATTGGGTGTAGTTAATTGTAATGTAAGGGGACCTTAGATGATACTTGTTGTTGTACATTCTTTCTTCTTCCTCATGCGTAAATAATTAATGTTATGTTCCGCTTTAGGTAGGATCATAGACTGCAGTAGATCTGGACTGGACACGAAAATGGAACTTTGGAGTAAGGGACCCAAAATCGGAGAACGAACCCTCAAGTTCGAACCTCGAAACCGCGAAAATGTGATATTTTCGCGGCTTCGGGGGTCGGACTTGGGGGGTTGTTCTCCCATTTTGGGCCCCCTACTGCTAAGTTCCATTTTTGTGTGTCCAGTCCAGATCTACTGTAGTCTATGATCCTATCTATTTAATATAACCCCTTGAGGATTATGATGCGTTCTGACAGTTTATTCTGGCTATTTTATTAAACAATGTTATTCAGATTATGAAGGGAGAGGGATAATTGAGATATTATTTATCCCTTTGATGCCCCCAGATCTGTCCTAAATTTAAATAAATCGTCTAATGATAGCCAGAATATTGTCAAAATGCGTCATATTCCTCAAGGGGTTCATGTGTTGCGTTTGGTGAAGTCCTGGCAGTCTGCCTCCCTTTATCTTCCCCTCACCACAGTCCGCGTAGTTATGCAGTAAAATCTGGTATAATAATTCTTTCTCAAATATGCGTTTCTGTTTGATTTGATTATTTACTATTTACTTTATTATTTTTGTTTTAACCCTTTCAATACCGGTGCCGTTCTTTTAACTTTATTCTGGCTACTATATTAGATGATTTTATCAAGCTTAAATTAACAGGCTGCGAAGTATTTCAATTAACCCGTTTTACTACCATAGATCCTTCATAAATTGCACAAAATCGTCTAAATGTTGCAAAAATAACATTACAAAGACGTCGCCGGTACAAAAGGGTTTTAGGAAATGTCTTTATCTTAACACTGTCAATATAAAGACCCATTTGTGTTTGTATCGCTTTCTGGCTTGCTTAGGAATGGCCTTTGAGATTAAGTAGTTAATCTAGATTGTTATACCTGGATGTCCTTCATATGCTAAAATGGATTACTGTCTATCGTTAGTAGAATACAACTGAACGAGTGTTAGCTTTAAAAATAAGTTATACTAGTTTGTTAGCCTGAGTATAATGGACATGTTAAATTGATTTATATTTTTGTTTTAAACTTTGCCGATACTTTCTCCTTAACTATTTTCTGTTTTTTCGATGTGGTTTAGGGAGATAAAAGGCAGAACTGCCTGTAACGAGTGCTTCCCCCTGTTGAAAGAGTGACAGGGCCAAAATCAAGGAACGTTCGAGCCAAAATGCCTGGACACACAGAGTTTGAAGCAATTTAAGTCATAGGATGACGGGGAGATGGATTCAGTGAGAGAGTTCCAGAGCTCAGCTGTTGAATAGAAGAAGGTTTCAGAATATCGTTTCACTCTTGGACTGGAGAGTTGCACAGAGTAGGGATGGGATTGTATTGCAAGACGGGTGCTACGTACCCTACATAGAAGAGGTGGTTTAACACCTTACGAGCGGGCCCGTCAGTAACTTCTACTACCCGCCAAGCGGGTGGTTTTACCCTAAACGACCTTGTTTCCATGCTATTTTTCATGCATAAACAAGAGCCAGAGCGTAATACAATTATGTATCCCTGAAAGGGCGATAATTGAGCTTTCCAATGACACCAGAACCATCCTTCTACGACCACGTGTTCTCTTGCAACGATCGTGCAACCGAAGGGCAAAATCGCTAA
This sequence comes from Paralithodes platypus, assembly GCA_032716605.1. Taxonomy (NCBI): domain Eukaryota; kingdom Metazoa; phylum Arthropoda; class Malacostraca; order Decapoda; family Lithodidae; genus Paralithodes; species Paralithodes platypus. The sequence goes on from CM064480.1 coordinate 7,701,547, forward strand.
AATACGGTAATTTCCTTACATAATTCCCTGTGTAGCGAGGCAGTGAGTGTGGGTGTGTGTGAAGTAGGGCCCAGTGCTGGCGCGGGAGCCGTGCCGAACGGTCAGAGCCGACCTACGCTCCTCCCACCGCTCGTCTCTCTCTCAGAGCCAAATATTGCTCAGAATTGCACACCGCCTTAAGTCGGTCCCCGCCACATAGTCTTTTCTTCTCTAGACCGACTTAAGTCGGGCCTCGATAGAGAAGGGTTAAACTGAGAGAGCTCTGAGGAACATTGATTATTGTAATAGCTTTAGAATAGCGAGAGAGATGCAAAAAGAGAAAGAGATTGCAAAGAGTCAGTGAGTGGACGTGAGGCTTTCTTTTCCACTTTGTCAAGAAGTGCTGTGTGAGAGAATCCTCCCCACACATGCGAACAATACTCACTGTGCCCCTGTATGGAGCAAGAAGCTGTGAAGGGGTAAGGAACCCCCGGAGGCGGTTGAGCGCACCCAGCTTCTGGGAAGCTGTTTTAGCAAGAGTGGAAATATGGTCTTTCCAAGTGAGAGCTTGAGAGAAAGAGATTCGTAGTATACCGAATATTAAACCGTTTTCTTGACTGACTGTACATTTATTAGGATTGTTGTGTGTTATTCTCCACGTTTTTTTCATGGCTCATACACTAAGCCATTCTGCTTCATTCTCACTTGGCATGCATTTTATTTCACCAAGCGTTATGTAATGTTTGAAATTGTGTCTTCTCCTACAGTATGCTCAAACATTTGTTTTACTGTAATCAGATTACTCATGGAACACAGTAGGTAAATTTTAATAGGTTATATATTCGCTAAAATTAATACGAGCTAAGTTTAATGAAACAATATTTTAATGAAAATTTGATTCAGTACAGTGTAGTAGTTGCATGTAGAACACCCCAACCCCCACCCCCTTCACTCATGTTTTGTACAATAAGAATCAAATCTTGTGCCCCCCCCCCCTCCCTCGTGTTTAGCCCCTTTAGCTTAGAGATGATAAGACGTTCACCCCATTAGTTTGTCTATTTGAAAACCTTTTGCCCCATTCCTTTGTCAATTTCAAGACCTTTTGCCCCATTCCTTTGTCAATTTTAAGATCTTTCGTGTCATTTAGGTGTCGGTTTTTATCACGGCGGGCGATAACGAGCCTGTAATCTTGGAAGAATCAGCCAAAGGGGGATCTCGAATATTTGTTTTAAGCTTGATGGAAGCCTAGGGAGGAAACTATCTATCTATCTATCTATCTATCTATTGCCTGACGCCGTGATCCCCGAAGGGGTGGCCATGACCGAACCACCCCCATGCACCTGTGTCCCTAGTCAGTCGATGCCCCTCCTCCCAACCAGCACCGCCTTCATCCATATACTTCCTCACTCCATCCTTCCACCTCTCTTTCGGTCTACTTCTCCCTCTCTGTCCTTCCACCTCGCTCTCGTACACCTTAGTCATTCTCACGCTTCCCATACGTTCCATATGGCCGAACCATCTCAAGGTGTTCCTTTTCACACTTTCCAGCACATCTACCTCCACACCACTCATCCTTCTTACTTCCTCATTCGTCTGTCTATCCCTCCATGTAACTCCGCACGCACTTCTCAAGTAACTAATTTCCACCCCTCTCACTCTTGGTCTGAGTCTCTTCTCAAACGTCCATGCTTCGCTTCCGTAAGTCAGTGTCAGGATTACCACACTGTCATGCAAGGACTTCTTCACTTCCATACTGACCACCCTACGTCTTGTTACTGCTTTCAGTATTCCTACATCCCTCTTCCCCTGTTGCACCCTCTCCCGCACTTCTTCATCCATAGTCCCATCTTTACTCAACACACTGCCCAGATACTTAAATGAGCTGACAATCTCCATAGCCTGACCGTTCAACTTCACCTCACACTCTGTGGCTTCACCCCTTTCGAAGACCATAACCTTGCTCTTCCCCGCATTTACCTTCAGATTCCGTGTTTCGCACACTGTTCCAAACACATTTACCTGACCCTGCAACTCCCATTCATTATCGCTCATCAGAACTGTATCATCAGCAAACAGCAGTATAGGCAGCTTCCACTCATTTCCTCCCCATATCAGCGATACACCAACATCCACTGCTCTTCCTTGTGTTTCTGTCATGACTCCATCCATATATACAGTAAACAACCACAGGGACATCACACACCCCTGTTTCAACCCAACATTCAGGTCAAAGAACTCGCTCTGCTCATTCTCCACACGTACTGCCGCCTTTGCACCCTCATATATGCTCTTCACTGCTTTCAGCAACTTACCATCTTCTTTGTATATTCTAAGTACTTTCCATATACCTTCTCTATCTACTCTGTCATAGGCGTTCTCCAAGTCCATAAAGGCAACATACACCTTTTGTTGCTTCTCCAGATATTTCTCCACAACATATTTCAGGGTAAAAATCTGATCTACACATCATATTCCCATCCTAAAACCTCCCTGCTCGTCACCTATCCATTTCTCCGTTCTCACTCTCACTCTCTCAATCACTACCCTAATGTACACATTCCCTACTACGCTTGGAAGACATATTCGTCGGTGGTTACCACACACTCCTGTTTCCCCTTTACCCTTATATAGGGGGACTATTATGCCTGTCTTCCAGTTATCATGTGCACTCCCCTTCTCCCATGCTAGTTTGCACATTTTCTAAAATAATATTAAAGAAATATGCAAATAGATAACACCTACCCCCTTAACTAAGATAAGAATAATACTAGAACGTGTATCAGTTTTGTTACAGTTTATAAACTTTGCATTGCTCACACAATGATAGCACTGTACTACACAATACACATACAATATGATTTACACTGCACAATAAGATTCACATTCATAAATGATAGCACTGTACTACACAATACACATACATATGATTTACACTGCACAATAAGATTCACATTCATAAATGATAGCACTGTACTACACAATACACATACAATATGATTTACACTGCACAATAAGATTCACATTCATAAATGATAGCACTGTACTACACAATACACATACAATATGATTTACACTGCACAATAATGATAGCACTGTACTACACAATACACATACAATATGATTTACACTGCACAATAATGATAGCACTGTACTACACAATACACATACAATATGATTTACACTGCACAATAATGATAGCACTGTACTACACAATACACATACAATATCATTTACACTGCACAATAATGATAGCACTGTACTACACAATACACATACAATATCATTTACACTGCACAATAATGATAGCACTGTACTACACAATACACATACAATATGATTTACACTGCACAATAATGATAGCACTGTACTACACAATACACATACAATATGATTTACACTGCACAATAATGATAGCACTGTACTACACAATACACATACAATATGATTTACACTGCACAATAATGATAGCACTGTACTACACAATACACATACAATATGATTTACACTGCACAATAAGATTCACATTTATAAATTGCTGAACAAATCCATACCGATTCATTAACCAGTATTTTACCTTTGTGTTTATATTTTCGATGACAGATGGGAATAATTGTGTTTTATTTCAACCAACTGAACCGAAGAGTTTTACATTATCATCGAGGAGTGGAGAAAAGTTAACAAAGTTGTGTTATATATCAGAAAAATCCAAACTAGTATCTACCAAAACAATGCTCCCTCTAAAAAAAACTGCCTTCTCAACTTGATTGGTGTTCCTCATATACAGTACAGTATCAAGTGCCGCATCCTATCAACCATAAGAGTCTAACTCTACCAATACCAATCACTTCCCGAGTTCTACCATAAAAGTTTCCTTTTCGGATTATGACCCTCCATTTTTTCCAATCTTCCATTTGTGGTCCAGCTGCTGATTGATAGTCTTGAAGTCTCGAGTTCAAATTCTCATTTGTTGAAGGGAAGATGTTATCGGGATGGAGTTTGTGTTGTACGTTTGTCGTTGATAACACATATTTTGCAATGTATTACCAGAGAGCTCAATGACATGCCATAAATATACCCTTGCTTTTTCCAATGAATTAGCATTGTATGACTATGGATGAGGGCTGGTCCTGTCCAGAGGGAGGTTTGGCATGCTCTATCCAACCTTAGCCTTTTCTGTCGGTCTTTTTTTTTGTACTACATTTCCTACTTCGGGGGCGGTAAGCTAGGAATCCTTCTCCCCTTTTATTCACCCATTAAACGAGACAGAGAAAGGGGCGAGGGAACGTAAAAGTGGTCCCGGATCCTAAGAATTGGAACTTCAAATGCTGTTTTTGTTTGGGCTCTGTCTCGAGTTGGCAAGCCCCAGCTATGTGATATGTGCCTGAGTATAATACATACATACATACATGACTATTCACATAACAAAATATTATGCAGTGGTGCAGTACCTATATAATTATGTGAAACTCAATAGATGGTGAGAGTGAGAGTATTTGTTGTCAAACATTGTGAGATGAGACGACGAGACATGGGCGAGTCAGCATCAAGATGTGAGGTAAAGGCATTGCTTTAAGTTTATTTGTACAGTTCGCCGCACATATTCCATTTCTCAACCATCCCAGCAAATCGTAACTTGCCAGCACCGCACCCACTTCGCCAACCCCCCTCCTTCATTCCACCTCCTACCAATAGTGGAAGGTAGGAGGTGGAGCGAGGGAGGGGGGTTGGGGATGTGCGTGCAGCGCTGCCTAATCACGACCCCGTAATATAATAAAATGTGTGCGGCAAACTGTACAATAATGAAACAGTTCGTGTGTATTAGTAATTTTGTTTTGCAATTTGAGTGTTTCTTCAATCATGGATGGCATATTTGTGGTGGATACTGAAATGAGTTTTGCATTAAGCATTGTGTATGTACCGGTATTATTACAGCTTATTGTGTTATATATAGCACAGTCAAATAATTTACAGTTTACACACACTATCAAATAAACACAAACTAATAAACATGCACAGTAGTATGAATTTAGTGTCCACTTTTATTTTCATCTAATTAGCTACGTTTTAGCTATATTGAACATAAATATGGCAAAGCGTTGATCCTGGTATGCGAATGTTATGTCCGTGTTACAGATCCGGTTCGAGGTTTCATATTGCAATCATGGTAATGCTGATAAAACCATTTCCCAGTAATTACTATTTTAACTACTATGGGTTTCAGAGGCCGTGTTACATCGTTTTTCGGGAATAACTTTTGAACAAACAGTTGGATCAGTAAGATATTTGCCACAGCTTGCTTCACACCGTGCCCTATTTTTGTTTAATATTAAGCATTACCAAACGTAGATAATTAAGCCTTGCCCTGTGTCATGAGGTTAAAGTCACACCTGAACGACTAGAAAACGGACAAAGCTACCATGGTGTACCTGTGAAAACTACCAAACCATTATTGCTCCTCCATCAAACCACGGTAGTTTATCAGCCGCCACCCAACCCTATTATCGTCTTTATATTCAAGTTATGTCACTATTAAATATGAATATACAAAATTACATAAAATGTTGCTTTGCAATCTTGTATTGACAGCACTGCGAATTGTTTAGTCAAGTATGTGTCTAAATGTTTGTAAGAATAATTTACTGTAAAATATATGTCTGGATGTTGGCAAAATATATGTCTGGATGTTGGCAAAATATATGTCTGGATGTTGGCAAAATATATGTCTGGATGTTGGCAAAATATATGTCTGGATGTTGGCAAAATATATGTCTGGATGTTGGCAAAATATATGTCTGGGTGTTGGCAAAATATATGTCTGGTTGTTGGCAAAATATATGGAGAGATATGTTTGATAGAAACTTTATTTGTAAGTTTGGAAGAACTTGGACATAATATTGTGTATGAATGTTTGCTTTAAAGATAATATTGTGTATGAATGTTTGCTTTAAAGATTATTTTTACTTCTGAATGTGTTGTACAATATGAATATGAATATATATATAGCCTATTTATGTGGATAATCACGACACTCAAATGTTCAAACCCTTCACCATCATTACGTAATTGTCATCATATTCTAGTTACCATTAGACGATTTTCTTTAGTTTATAATCTACTACTGTATATGACTCAAATCGGCAACACGAGCTCAATAAACCCCCTCAGTAACACAGTAAACTGCATACACTCCTCTAACTTTAGCCAGCATCAAAGGTTAAAAGTGGTCATGGTGGTGAAGGGGTTAATGCCAAGTGCTCATGACCACGACTGGTACACTTAAGGGGGAGGTAGTCGCTTTTTCTGGACCCCCTTCTCCATCGTGTTAAGCCACATTTGTTTTGAGATTACAAGACGTTCGTTTCATTAGCTTGGCAATTTTGATACGTTTGGCCCCATTTCTTTGTCAATATTATGACTGGGTCATTTAGGTGTTTATTTTTTTTCTGGCGAGCGATAGCGATCCTGTAATTTTAAAAGGAATCGGCCATCGGCCGGTACATTTTTCTACCGAAAAATGTAAAACTTTATCTTGAAAGGGGGTGTAGGGGGGTGGAGGTCTAGCAAGGAAACTTAAAACATTATTATATAAATGAATACACAGACCAAAACAAAAGCACTACCCCCTTATTCTCCCTGCCCCCATTATGTCCAAACCATTGGCTCCACCTCCCATTGCTCCGACCATTCTCACGTGAACATTAAATGACCCGCCCCTCCAGGACCCTCAGGTACAAACTCAACCCCCGACGTTTTGCCGGGAAGTGTCTATGGAAGTGCGGTAGAATTGGGTTTCGGGTTCTTTCGTTAATATTAGTTTAGGCAGTGAGAGAGAGAGAGAGAGAGAGAGAGAGAGAGAGAGAGAGAGAGAGACACAGACAGACAGACAGACAGACAGACAGACAGATGAATAAATAGACTGAATAACAAGCTAAAGTGATAAATAACTGAGTTCTTCTAAAGTGTGTTACTGTTATAGAATAAGGAATACGGTATATGACATTATGCTGACAATGAAACTATTAGAGAAGGGAACTCCAGCACAATATTATATAGCAATATATCAGGTGACAAATATTGTAAACAATTGACAAGTTAAAATATAAAAAATATAATGTAATATGGATAAATATGTTATATTATGAGGGAGAAACATATGTGAAATAATAGTGGCTAATAAAGGTCAGTTATCGTGCTTACGAGCCACTGTTCACGCCCAAAACGGTTCAGCACTAAACTAAAGTATTGCAATACTTAACCATGTTTGTACCAGTGAAGTGTTTGTTTCGATTTCAGCAACATTTAGACGATTTTATGAAGCTAAGGAAGGATATATGGCAGTTAAAATTATTAATTGAGATACCCTGTAACCTTTCTATGTGGGACTGTAAGGGTTAAAGTGAGAGTTCCTCCAAGGACTACTGTACCTGCTGCTAGCGGTTATAAGAACATAAGAAAATGGGAGTCTGCAAAAAGCCGATCGGCCCACACAAGGCAGATCCCTGTCACACCCAACCCCAATTACAAGGCCCAACTCACTAATACCTCGAGTACTGGCCCCACCAAAACGGTCAGAGATTAACACAAGATTACGGGGGTCTGCTGAGCGCCTATTGGCCCACACCCGGCAGATTCCCCTCACACCCAACCCATCTCGTCCATATGCCTATCTAATGTTATCTTAAAGCTCCCTATCGTTCTTGATCCCACTATATCACTTGGTAGTCTATTCCACCCATCTGCAAATCTGTTACCAAACCAATATTTGCCTATGTCTTTTCTGAAACGGAATTTATCTAATTTGAACCCATTTGTTCAAGTTTTTTCGCTATCACTGAGCTTCAGTACATTTTTCATGTCTCCTTTATTTATCCCACTAACACACTTGAACACTTCTATCATATCCCCTCTAACTCTGTGCCTTTCTAATGAATGTAAGCCTAATTTGTTCAACCTTTCTTCATATGGTAGATTTCTAATGTTATGAATAATTTTTGTCATTCTTCGCTGTACTCTCTCCAACGAATCTATGTCCATTCTGTAATAAGGACACCAAAATAGGACAGCATAATCCATATGAGGTCTCACTAATGACAAGTAAAGTTTCAAGATAACATCGGCAGTTCTGTTACTCACACTCCTTGAGATGAACCCTAGAATCCTGTTTGCCTTGTTACGAACGCTTATACACTGTTTTCTAGGCTTCAAATCGTTGCTAACAAACACACCCAAATCTTTCTCGCAGTCTGAGTTTTCTAATTCCGTATTAGCTAGTTTATATTTTGCATTAGTATTCGTCATCCCTATCTTTAATACCTTGCATTTGTCAATGCTAAAATTCATCTGCCAATTTACTGACCATTCGTGTAAGGTATCTAGATCCCTTTGGAGGCACTCTATGTTATATGCTAATTTGGTCTCACACGAACATCTTAGAAGCATATTTTCTCGTAAAAATATTACAAGTTTTAGGAATCCTACATTATTTGATGATTTGCATTTCCATTATGAGGGTATTATCAGTATTGTTGGTCGTAAAATAAATTGGGCAAGAGTAAGACAAAATATCACTAACTTCACCTGACTATACTGTATATGGTGGCAGATATCAGACTGACACAATTCGTCACTGACATTGTGTAACACCCGCTGAAGGGAGTAAGGTACATTAATTCGTCACTGACATTGTGTTAACACCCGCTTAAGGGAGTAAGGTACATTTGTCGGTCGATGTAATTATTGATTTATTTTGTTTCCTCCCTAGACATCCATCAATTATAAAGAGACATCCCCAAGACCCCCCTTTTAGATAAATATGTAATTGTTTTGGTGGGAAAATGTCCCGGCCTAAGGCCGTTCATCCTAAATTACAGGCTCGTTAATGCTCGCCAGGAAAATATCTACACCTAAATGGCACGAAAGGTCTAAATATTGACAAAGAAATGGGGTGAACATCTTAAAATTGCCAAATTATTGGGTTGAACATCTTATAATATGAAAACTATTGGGGCTAAGCGTGAGGGAGAAGGAGGGCCAGCAAACAACCCCAAACCATCTGCCCTTAACCTAATATACAAAGCGTTCCACCACGCGTACAGTGTCTTGCCTTCTTAACCTAATATACAAAGCGTTCCACCACGCGTACAGTGTCTTGCCTTCTTGAGGTTATAACCTAATATACAAAGCGTTCCACCACGCGTACAGTGTCTTGCCTTCTTGAGGTTATAACCTAATATACAAAGCGTTCCACCACGCGTACAGTGTCTTGCCTTCTTAACCTAATATACAAAGCGTTCCACCACGCGTACAGTGTCTTGCCTTCTTAACCTAATATACAAAGCGTTCCACCACGCGTACAGTGTCTTGCCTTCTTAACCTAATATACAAAGCGTTCCACCACGCGTACAGTGTCTTGCCTTCTTAACCTAATATACAAAGCGTTCCACCACGCGTACAGTGTCTTGCCTTCTTAACCTAATATACAAAGCGTTCCACCACGCGTACAGTGTCTTGCCTTCTTAACCTAATATACAAAGCGTTCCACCACGCGTACAGTGTCTTGCCTTCTTAACCTAATATACAAAGCGTTCCACCACGCGTACAGTGTCTTGCCTTCTTAACCTAATATACAAAGCGTTCCACCACGCGTACAGTGTCTTGCCTTCTTAACCTAATATACAAAGTGTTCCACCACGCGTACAGTGTCTTGCCTTCTTTACCTAATATACAAAGCGTTCCACCACGCGTACAGTGTCTTGCCTTCTTAACCTAATATACAAAGCGTTCCACCACGCGTACAGTGTCTTGCCTTCTTAACCTAATATACAAAGTGTTCCACCACGCGTACAGTGTCTTGCCTTCTTAACCTAATATACAAAGCGTTCCACCACGCGTACAGTGTCTTGCCTTCTTAACCAAATATACAAAGCGTTCCACCACGCGTACAGTGTCTTGCCTTCTTAACCTAATATACAAAGTGTTCCACCACGCGTACAGTGTCTTGCCTTCTTTACCTAATATACAAAGCGTTCCACCACGCGTACAGTGTCTTGCCTTCTTAACCTAATATACAAAGTGTTCCACCACGCGTACAGTGTCTTGCCTTCTTTACCTAATATACAAAGCGTTCCACCACGCGTACAGTGTCTTGCCTTCTTAACCTAATATACAAAGTGTTCCACCACGCGTACAGTGTCTTGCCTTCTTTACCTAATATACAAAGCGTTCCACCACGCGTACAGTGTCTTGCCTTCTTTACCTAATATACAAAGCGTTCCACCACGCGTACAGTGTCTTGCCTTCTTAACCTAATATACAAAGTGTTCCACCACGCGTACAGTGTCTTGCCTTCTTTACCTAATATACAAAGCGTTCCACCACGCGTACAGTGTCTTGCCTTCTTAACCTAATATACAAAGTGTTCCACCACGCGTACAGTGTCTTGCCTTCTTTACCTAATATACAAAGCGTTCCACCACGCGTACAGTGTCTTGCCTTCTTAACCTAATATACAAAGTGTTCCACCACGCGTACAGTGTCTTGCCTTCTTTACCTAATATACAAAGCGTTCCACCACGCGTACAGTGTCTTGCCTTCTTAACCTAATATACAAAGCGTTCCACCACGCGTACAGTGTCTTGCCTTCTTAACCTAATATACAAAGCGTTCCACCACGCGTACAGTGTCTTGCCTTCTTAACCTAATATACAAAGTGTTCCACCACGCGTACAGTGTCTTGCCTTCTTAACCTAATATACAAAGCGTTCCACCACGCGTACAGTGTCTTGCCTTCTTAACCTAATATACAAAGCGTTCCACCACGCGTACAGTGTCTTGCCTTCTTAACCTAATATACAAAGCGTTCCACCACGCGTACAGTGTCTTGCCTTCTTAACCTAATATACAAAGCGTTCCACCACGCGTACAGTGTCTTGCCTTCTTGAGGTTCTATAGGGAGAGATATGAAGGGCGCTGGTTAATGGTCACTATAGTCTATTTTGTCCAGCTGACGGTAAACTGCCATGTCTCCATCTCGATTACTCGACTATTACGAAGATATTGAAGCGAAATATGTTGCTAATTATGAAAACGTTACCGGCCATGTTTGGTCATGGGTATTCCATTAATAAATGTTCCAAAGTAAACCCCTACATCGATCAACAGGTTTGATTACAAATACACATTGGCTCAGGTAGAGGTATTGATAGATAAACCTTTACAACGCCACCTACACTGCCTACCAGAACACAGGGAAACAAATGCATGGATAAAGCAACTATGAATGTATGCTTCACTCAAGCTCACTTGGCACATCATTGTATCTTCCTCACAGTTACTCCTCAGTGGTTCAATGCATTTTCATATATTGGACAATATAAAAGTTAAGAGGATAGTTTCTAGTTTCCTCAGTATACCTCCATCAAGCTTAGAAAAATACCCCCTTCAAGATAAATCTGTGCATTTTTCGGTAAAAAAAAATCCCGGCCATAGGCCGGTTTGTCTTAAAATTACAGGTTAGCAATCGCTCGTCAGGATAAAAAATCGACACCTAAATGGCACGACAGAGCTTAAAATTGACAACGAAATGGGGCGAAAGGTATTAAAATCGCCAAACTAATGGGCCGAACATCTTAAAATCTCAAAACTAATTGGACTAAACACGATGGAGAAAGGGGTCCAGAAAAATGACCCATCTCCCCATAATTCGTGTTCACTTATGATCATATTGAAGGAGTGATATACTGCAAAGTTAATGTTAACATATTGTAAACAGTTATTACCTAGGACTAACATATGTCCATGTTATGGACCTAATAAAGGTAGGCTGCTGTCAGGAGTAATGAACGAACTCACTACTTTAGAAACACCTATATATTAGTGTGAAATAAAGGCCTCAAACAATACCAACACATCTTTACACCAGTTAACCCCACCAGTAAGAAGTCTTCTGTCACCCACCTCCTTCAAAGAAAACGGAAGACCCTCCCCCTGGTCATTAAGGACCCTTCCATTAATCCTTCAGGACCCTCCCTCTGGACCCTCAGGACCTCCCCCTGGTTCTCACTATCAAAAAGGACATTTCTCCATCACCTCCACCAAGATTTAGATTACTTAGATAATATGTTTATGGAATCTACTCACCAGCACCCAGAATATTACAGGGGCAAATGGACCTGAACAGTGCCTTACAAACCTCTGCTTACGATGATACAGGCACAATCATCTATATATATGTACTAAGATAATTAGAAGACCTGCAACACAGTTGTTGCATTATAGGTCTTAAGTGTTTTATATTTATCACAGCAACCCAGATCCTTGCAGTTGCTCAAGCCAATATTTCAATGATACCTTGGAACCAGGCCCATGTTATAATACCTGAATTCCAAGGCTAGAATGTATAATTATGTACCTCACAACAATCACTTTTCCTCTTTTCTCAATACCCCTATAGCCCCGAGTTCATTGACTCAAGAGTCACAAATAATTTTGCATAGGATCTCAGGAAAACCTGAGGAAAGTATGCAAACCACACCTCCCTAAAGTCTTTCACCCTCGGGTCCGGACTTCCATGGCAAAGTGTTTCGGTCTGCCTCAACCTCCCCCCTTTCGAGAGCTGTCTACCTGCTGCCTGACCCCCTGGACCTGGGACCACCTGTCTACCTGACGCCCTGGATCTAGGACCTCTGTTCGAGTGACGTCAACAGCCCTGCAGTGCTGTCCACTACCCTCTACGTCGGCCAGACCAGACTCTCGTCCCCTGCCCTCCCAAATACTTAAGTGTTTCTGTGTCTCTCTTTGTTGGTTATTGTTGTGAGGTATTGATTATGTAAATATGTGAAAGTGTGGTGCTCTGATTTAATTGTGATCTGTGCCCTAGATCACGTACGTGCGTAACAGATTCATAATCAGAACTTATATTATTCTGTGTTAATTTTGTGTTTAAGCTTTGATCCGTGTTCAAGAATGTTTGCTAATTTATGACTTACGCATACGTTACATACCAGTGTTACTAAAATATATTCAGGCCACACCCTCGCAGATTTACTGACTACGTGTATATTGATATATTATTTGTGAGTTGAAGTCTTAGTGTATTCCGTAATCAATCAATTAACATATTCACCATTTACCTAGAACCTACGCCCAATTTTCCAACGAGTGCATAGTGTAATTCCTTTAACCTTTCGCTAATTAATCGCATATGAAATATATTTTATAAACGTGCTTTTATGTACTTGTGAATCTTGATGTTGTGATATTTCGAATACCGTGTTCAGGAACTCTTTCCCTCAGTGTTTCGTCTCACTTTTATCCCCAATAAACTAACTATACATGTGTATTTATTCACATCGCTCTGTTAACTAGTTCAGAACCGATACAGATACTGCCTGTTTCAAGTATCAATGAGTAGGACTTCGTCGCTTACGCCCCATGTACTAACTATACTTGTACATTTTATTCCTATCCCTCTGTTAACCAGTTCAGAACCGATACTGATATTGCTTTAAGTATCAATCAGCTAAAGTTCGTCATTAGCGCCAATTTAATTGCTAAACTTGCGATCTATCGATCGATATCTGTTAACCTGTTCATATCTAATTATTAAGATTAATATATTGTGTTCATTTAAGTCTGAGTCTAGTGGAACTCAGTTAGTTATTTTGTTTATCTTACGGTGTTGTCTTAATTACAAATATTGAAGATTACATTTTGACATAATTAATACCATCAAGTAGAAGTAATAAACTATTTTCACTCTTGTCAAATTAACGTTACTACCTTACATTACCTAAAGAAAATATAGAAAGACGAATTCCTAACTTTGGGTCGTTATCATAGCATATGTTCAGGTAATATAATTCTGTAATAAAATATAAATTCACCTATTGAGTTATTTTATACTTCTCGTTTATTACAAATAATAATCTCATCCCAGTGCCGTAATTAACATCGCATTTCTACTAAGAATATAGTTGCACTAACTAGAAAAAGTATTTATCACTATCCCAGTCCAACTAGTGACCTTCCCAGTGACCTGACCTAAAGGCAAGTTCACGCGGTCATATTTAAGACTCAGCCTGAGCTGTATGTGTGACTCCCCCAAACCTTGAGTCAATATTTATAAACATCAACTCTCTCAGCTGTAACTCTAGCATCATTATCTAGAGCATTGAAGTCTCTCGTGATTACGGAAGATACTTGACTCTCATTTATTATTGTATTGAAGGTTAATATTTATTTACGTGTAGAATACCTTTACGCGTACTTTCCTATTTTACATGATTAAATACTAGACTCTCACTATTGAGTTACTCTAGTACCAGTACCGTTATTCTGAAACAAGAATAATATATATATTTGTTACTGTTGTTGGATCTCCCTTTATGATCCTTATTATTATGCTCATATCATGTTTATTAAATAAAGTAGATGTGCCATTTCGCCCAAAATCAAAACAGCATACCCAACTCTGCGATCGGTCACCATCATCACTACTAGTCACTATCATCATAAATATCATCAGCACTACTACTATTATAATCATCACTACTACTCTCACCATCATCACTACTACTCTCATCATCACTACTACTCTCATCATTACTACAACTTTCACCATCATCACTACTACTTACCAACCTTACTAATGCTGTCACCATTATCTTACAATCATCATTACTAATGTCACTATTATGATACTATTATGACCATCATCACTACTACTAGTACTGTCACCATCATATCTACTACTGTTATCATCATCACTACTGTCATCATTATCACTAAATCTACAACCATTATCACTGCTATTATCACCATCATCACTACATTCAGCATTATCCCCACCATTACTACCATCACTTCTAATGTCAACTAAACTAACTTAACCTAACAAATGCGTCGCAAGTTTTTCTCACCCCCTGAACGATGGTGTTCTGTGTGAGAGTGTCCCGTAAGCACCATCATCATTGCTTGGGAACAGGTACAAGGTGGGGGGTGGGTATCCTTAAGGGGGGGGCTGGGGCAAAACCATATTTTGGACCTAAAATCATAACTATTGCACATATTCAAACAAATAATGTATTACCGTCGCATTCACGCACCGAATGTTTGTGTGAAATTTAGTGAAAATCCGTCGATTGGTCTAGGAATTATCGGACAGACAGACAGACATTTCGGTTAGCATGTACCACTATACGGGGGGCGATACCACTCTGCTTATGCAGAGTTAATAATACATAAAGTAGACGTGCTGTTTTGCCCAAAGTCAAAATGGCATACCCAACTCTGCGATAGGTCACCATCATCACTACTGGTCACTCTCACCATTACTATCATCAGCACTACTACTATTATAGGCATCAATACTACTCTTACCATCATCACTCCTACTCTCATCATCACTACTACTGGCATCATCACTACAATGTTCACCATAATCACTACTACTCACCATCATCACTAATACTATCACCATCGTCACTACCATCATCACTACTGTCATCATTATCACTACAAATCTCATTACTTGTCACCATCTTCACTACTATTATGACCATCATCACTACTACTATTACTATCACCATCATCATTACTACTGTCATCATCCTCACTATAACTACAACCATCAACACTACTATTATCACCATCATCACTACTATTACCATCATCCCCACTATTACTACCATCACTTCTATCGTCAACTTAACCTAACAGATGCTGGGCGAGATGTTTTCGGCCCCAGAACGAATGCGTTCTGTGTGTGAGCCCCTTCGGGGCACACACACACAGAACGCCATCATTGCTGGGTGGGGAAGGGAGGGGGGGGAACTATATTTTTGACCTAAAATCAAAACTATTGAACAAATTAAAACAAATATTTTTTTAATACCATCGCATTCACGTACCGAATGTTCGGTAGTTTTTTTTCGCCCTGAAAACGATTACGTTCGAACGCCAGAACGGGGGGTGGGGGGGGGGGGGGGGGGCAAAACCATGTGTTTATCCTAAAATCAAAATTATTGCACAAATTCAAAATATATATTTTTGTATTATGTTCTTGTGAATGTTCCTGTGAAGTTTGGTGAAAATCAGTCCAACGGTCTAGGAGGAGTTATTGGACAGACAGACAGACAGACAGACATTTCGGCCGCCATGTACCACTATACGGGGAACGATACCACTCTGCTTACGCAGAGTTGATCAACAAAGTAGACGCGCCGTTTTACCCAAATTCAAAACGGCATACCCAACTCTGTGATATGGCACCATCATCACTACAAGTCACTATCATCATTAATATCATCAGCACTACTTGTATTATAATCATCACTACTACTCTCACCATCATCACTACTACTCTCATCATCACTACTACTCTCATCATTACTACAACTTTCACCATCATCACTACTACTTACCAACATCACTAATACTGTCACCATCACCTTACAATCATCATTACTAATGTCACCATCATGAATACTATTATGACCATCACTACTACTAGTGATGATATTTATATTAATTTACTTATACACTGTTTTTCAAATTTCTAACAATATTCAGATATACTTTTAGCTTGATAAGCTGATAAGCTAAAGTGATATATTACTTTTATTGTTGGAGGTTGCTTTTAATTTAAGGAGTAAACATATGTTTTCTGTACAGTAATACAGTAACAGCTATACAATATTAGATATATTTTTTTGTTGATTATGTATATTTTACTTTCGACTAAATGAAAGCTACTGTAACAACGCGTAAATACGGTATTAAGTTAATATTAACGCAAATCAATTTATTGAGAAGTACCAGAATTGAGTTAAACAATTATTTTTAGTATTACAAATTATATATTATGAGGGGACAAATTATTATTGGATGTACCAGGTCACACTTTTAAAGATTGATCTATTTCTACTGTATATGTAATGTATATAAGTTTATGTATATTACGAAATAAAGTTATTGAATTGGATTGAATTGAGTACTGTCACCATCATATCTACTACTGTTATCATCACTACCATCATCATCACTACTGTCATCATTATCACTAAATCTACAACCATTATCACTGCTATTATCACCATCATCACTACTATCAGCATTCTCCCCACTATTACTACCATCACTTCTAATGTCAACTAAACTAACTTAACCAAACAAATACGTCGCAAGTTTTTCTCACCCCCTGAACGATGGCGTTATGTGTGAGAGTGCCCCGTAGGGGCACTCTCACACAGAACGCCTTCATCATTGCTTAGGAACAGGTACAGGGTGGGTGGGTGGGTGGGGGGGGGGGGGGAAACAATATTTTCGACCTAAAATCATAACTATTGCACATATTAAACAAATCTTGTTTTTATTACCGTCGCATTCACGGACCGAATGTTCGTGTGAAGTTTGGTGAAAATCCGTCGAACGGTCTAGGAGGAGTTATCGGACAGACAGACACTTCGGCCGGCATGTACCACTATACGGGGAGCGATACCACTCTGCTTACGCAGAGTTGATAAAACCTTCATCTATGTTCCTACTTGTGTTGTTCTTGAGTACTACATTGACCTATTGAATACCAATATTATTGCATATAGAGCCTACTCGGTACGTTCCTGTCAAGTATATTTAAGTCCATCAAACCAGTATTGGATTGTTTTACGGACTGTATCAAGGGAATAAATGTATTAAAGCCCAGCATAAGACTGGTAGCCAGCGGTGTCTTGATACGGCATACCAGTACGGATATTCTAGCAATTTCAAATTTTGTTTTTTTCGGTATTCAATTGACAATATTTTACTCTCATCATGGAAACACCACTTATATCTCTCCCGATCTTTAGAGTTGAGGAGTATGATATATGCACATACCTGGATATGTTCAAATCAATCCTGGACGTTACGACTAGGTACAAGGATGCTCTCAAGATCCACATTACTGTACTTGGTCTTGGACAGTATCAACCCGTGATATGGGAATACGTACGTGAACATATGCCTGAGTTAACCTGGGCACAGTTCGAGAGATTTGTCAAGTCAGCTCTCAGTCACGAAGTGGGGCAAACTTGCCCTTGCGAGTTCTCACACTTGATAGAAGACGAAAATACAAAGATAGACGAAGGAGACCCAGAAGAAGAACTTACCCCTCATCAACCTGAAGTAGTCCTGCCGGAGCAGCAGAATTTTTGCGAAGCTCCCCCAAGCAAATAGACATGCCCATGGAGGGAGCTCATGACAATGCAATGGATGACCAATTCCCGGTGTATAGTAAACTCACGCTAAATTGGGTAAAATTTAGGTTCCTCATTGTTTCGGGAGCTTTGCGTTCGTGTCTTTTCCTTCCTTTTCTCCGGAAGCATTACAAAGTTTTCAGAGGTGAGATATAGTCTTCTTCTATCAGGATAACCAGTGGAGATGGCCAGGTTATTTCCAACCTGGGTCAAACACTCCCATTATATGTTAAAACCCCCCACCCTAATCACAAAGTTCAGCACTCTTTCGGGATACATAATCCTGGTCCATCCAACTGTGATGGATACTTGGGGTTTGATTTAATAGCCTCTCTCCGTGCCAACGTTGATTGTCACAACAGGACGTTGTCTTATTACCTCCCATCCAAATCTGACCAAACACAAAAACCCTCACCTCCTGTAGGTAACTTGAAGCAGCTAAAATCAGTCCCTTTGCCCATAACTCTCCCTATCAATGCTGCACCCAAAACTGAGGCCAAGAAAATTCCATGTCCCAGTCATATCAAGCCTCCTACCATAATCCACCAATCCATTCCCATTAACCATGACAAAGGGATTCACCTTGCTCCAACATTGCAAGGAAATATCCTTGTGACCCCAGCCTTCCCTAACGTAAAGCACCTGAAACCTGTTACCCCATCTTTAAATTCTCAGAGAGATGACCAAACCTTACAAACTGAACCTCTCCAACCTCTCTATCCCAATGATGTCACTGTCTCTGCAATCCTAACTAATTCCACAGAAATTATCCCTGCTCCTGAATCCTTCCAGTCATCAGAACAAATTCCCCTACCTAGAATTTGCCCAAATAACCTTCCCCAACACCCACCCAAACCTGAAAATCCTTCCTGTCCTACCCATGTTAATCCTCCTGCCATAATCCACAAATCCATTCCCATTCCCACTAACCATGAAAAAAGGATTCCCCTTGCTCCAACATTGCAAGAAAATATCCTTGTGACCCCACACCTCCGAAGCCCGTTCAATGGGGCACGCCTAACCGCTCATAACTTGCTAGCTCATCTCCTTCACTCTCATCTTCCCTTACCATTCCCCCAAGTCTATCCTCAAGATGATTCCCCCATCTTCTTTTTCAAGTCCACCATCACGGCTCATGGAAACACAGCCTGCCAGAGTTGAGGCGAAAATATCAACTCCAATGTCATCCCGATTGGATTATCATTGATCATCTTGGTAAGTCATGTATGTATTGCAACAATTATGTACATAAATATCGACCTATCAATGACAATGATGTGATGCTTACTAATGCCAATCAAAATGACATGTTGCCTGACAGCCATAATTCCAACTTGAGGTCCACAGAGCCCACCCTTCCTGAGCTACTTTTACCTGCCTCTCTTTCACGCCGACCAAAACCTCCTGTTGACCTAAGCAACCTGTGTCAACATCACTCACCTGATCAACCATCTCCTTCCGTGACCATACCTTTATATTCTCAATCTTCAGGTACTCAACCTACAACCCCTGTTATCATCAATTTGCCTTCTACTTCTCAGTCTCATGCTAATCCTTCCCCTCCTATTGCAACGCCTTTGCCTCTTACTTCTCACAATCATGCTAGTCCTTTCCCTCCTATTGCAACACCATTGCCTTCCACTTCTCAGTCTCATGCTAGTCCTTCCTCTCCTCTTGCAACATCTTTGCCTTCCACCTCTCAGTCTCAGGCTAGTCCTTCCTCTCCTCTACCAGCACCTCCTCAAATTATTTTACAATTAAAATCTCCTGCACCTCCAATTAGACCTCCTGCACCTTCTGCAACTTTCAGATCTATGCCTACCTTGCAACACTCTCCTCCTCAGCTTACCACTCCAGCTAGACCTTCTGCAACTTCTGCAACTTTCGGATCGTTGCCTATCTTGCAAACATCTCCTCCTCAGCCTATCACTAGTACTAAATCTTCCCCTTCGATCAGGCCGACTCCAACTAAATTTAATCGGCTTTCTCTTTCTCATAGCTCAGCCTCCTCCCCCTCCCCTAAATCTCATGTCAACAAGCCTGTTCTAATCCCAACTTTAATCTGTCCAAATTACGGCCGACGTGTGAGTACACCCAAGAAATGGACGCCCCAATCACAGCCACCAGAGACCCCAGCTACACGAGAACAGCCGTTCTCCTCCACCAGCACCAGACCTCATGCTGACCCAAGCCCTACAGGTCCTCCTGCACCTTCACCACCACGACGTGTGAGTCCACCACAGCAATGGACGCCCCAATCACAACCACCAGGGACCCCAGCCACACGAGAGCAGCCGTTCTCCTCCACCAGCACCAGACCTCCTGCCGACCCAAAGCCCTACAGGTCCTCCTGCACCTTCACCACCACCTTATGGGTTCTACCCATAGAGAGAATTTTACAGTGAAATTAGATGAAGCCTACAACAAGATCAACGTCCTCACCATGAAGCTGGAATCACTCCAAGAGTTTGTAACACTCAACGTTGGAGTGCCACAAACTTCAATTGTCACCGCAACTCCAGCAGCCACCAACGCCCCAACGTCAACTGCCAACAATTCAACGCCTACAGTAGCCATTTCAGCTGATGTTTCCGATACTCAAGATACAAATAGCGACTCTCTTCCCCCTCAAGACAACTTCCGTGTCGTGAGGAACAACGTTTGCCCCAAGACCAGGAAACACATACCGATTACCGAGTGTCAAAATCGTTTCCAGATACTCGCAGACTCAGATGACGAAGAGGAAATAGAAGAAGTCCGGCTCGTGGGAGACTCGATGATACGTGGTCAGCTCACAGAGTTTTGCGCCAGGGCACCTAAGACCAGGAACCGTTTTTGTATCCCTGGTGGTGGTGTGGATGACGTAGTTGCAGCAGTTGACGAAGTATCAAAGCTGGCCCCTGCTAATACAATGTACGTCATCCACGTTGGATCCAACGATGTACAGCGAACCCGGTCGGAAGATTTTAAAGCTTTTAAAGTACCAGCAGCTGATCAAGTCGTTTAAGGAGAAGTCATCAAGGATCATCGTCTCAGGAATCGTCCCCCGGCTCGGTGTAGAGAGCCGATTTTACAACATAGCCACCAGCACAAATCGTTGTCTAGCAAACCTCTGCAGGAAGGAGAACGTGGGATTCGTCGACACCTGGGACAATTTCTACTACGATGACTATTTGTTTTCGGACGATGGAGTTCATCTGAACCAGGTGGGAGCAGCGCGTTTTGGGCGTCTTCTCAACGATGCGGTGAAGGATTTTCGGAGAAGAAATCGACTCAGCACAGGACAACCAGGAAGGAGGACCGAAGACAGCGAGGATGGCAATCTACAAAGGAATTAAATACTAATCCGTCAAGAACCGCGAATTTGGATAAAGCTCCACCAACACGACCCAAATTCAAAACCGTCAGGGATAACGACCGAGGACCGAGGACAGCCATGAATGTAAATGTAGATCCGACCAGAACCAAAATTCGATGAAAGAACGATCTGCGAGTTCTAAAACCGCAACTTTAAAGGTTTTCTATGCAAACGCTCGTAGCATACGCAATAAATTTTCAGATTTAGAGGAACTAGTGTTTACAGAAAATTATGATGTGATTGGCATAACAGAATCTTGGCTCAATACACAAGATAGAGACTTTTTAGCAGAGTATTCACTTCCCGGTTATGTAATGTTTGAGAACAGCCGAATAAATAAAAATGGAGGTGGCGTTTTATTTTATATCAAAGAAAGTCTTAACCCGACCCTCGTGTCAAAACCTCAAATTGTGAACGTCGACACATCTTTTGTGCTAATAAAGAATAATAAAGGTACAAAAATAATACTTGCGTTAATATACAGACCTCCAGCTCAATCAGTGCAAACTGACCGAGAAATTTACGAACAAATTGCAGATGTAAGTAACTCACAAGATACCGTAATTTTTGGCGACTTTAATTTACCTGTGACCAAGTGGGGCGATACTCTTACTTCACACTCCGGACATGACTTGTATACGAACTTGCAAGAGAGTTCGCTTTATCAATTTGTTCGAATGCCGACCCGTGGTAATAACGTTCTTGACATTGTACTTGCAACAAATGAAGAATTGATAGAGAATTTGAATGTTGGTGATGAATTCAGTAACAGCGACCATCGTACGATAACTTTCACTTTAAAGTTTACTAGTAACGAACCAAATAGTAGCATCGAAAAAGTCCCTAATTTCAAGAAAGCAAACTTCCATAAACTTAGAGCTATGTTTAAAGAAACTGACTGGAGCTTTTTAATTAACAATAACGACATAAATACATCTTGGAAGTTATTCGAAACCACTTACCTAAAAGCAGTGCAAGACTGCATACCATCGAAAATACGGCGTCCAGGCCATAATAATAAGCCCAAATGGTGGAATAAAGATATTTCAAACTGCCTGCTTGCTAAAAAATTTGCTAATGATAGATTAAAAATCCTCACAAAATGACGAAGAACGGGTGAAATTTGTAGAGCTACGACGCAAAGCCAAAAAGTTAATTAAGCAAGTAAAAAGACCTTAGAGTTACATATTGCGAATCAAAGTAAAACAAACCCGAAAGAATTCTATAGTTATATCAGAAAGAAAAAGTAGTTACTTCAACTGTTGGACCGTTAGTCGATGAAAAAGGAGAATACACCAAAGACGAAGTACAAATGAGTAATGCCCTCAATACCTTCTTTGCATCAGTTTTTACAACAGAAGACCTCAGTGATATCCCTACACCATCGCCGATTCAGATTGATAATTCAGATGTTCTAAGCAATATCACCGTTACAGAGAGAGAAGTATTGAATTGTTTAGATAAACTCAAGGTAAATAAAACGCCTGGACCTGATACAATCTCGCCTAGAGTTCTAAAGGAAGCAAAGAATGAGCTCTCCAAACCACTGACATTACTATTCAATAAATCCTTGCAGTCTGGAACTATGCCTGATCAGTGGAAGCTAGCCAACGTAACACCGATATTCAAAAAAGGCAGCAAATCCCTACCCAGTAACTATCGTCCAATTAGCTTAACCTCAGTTGTATGTAAAATGCTAGAAACGGTCATACGAGACAGACTCGTAAATCACTTAGAGGAAAATAACATACTTAAAGATACTCAACACGGCTTTCGTAAAAAACGTTCCTGTTTAACAAACCTCTTAGACTTCTTCCACGATATCCTCAACCTCTACGATGAGAGTAAAGCTGGAGATATTATATCCCTTGATTTTCAAAAGGCCTTTGACAAAGTTCCCCACAAACGTTTACTGCTAAAACTAAAAGCGCATGGAATACAAGACGGTGTGTTGAAATGGATAGAAAATTGGCTCAGCAACAGAAAGCAAAGGGTAGTCATAAACGGTAAGGCATCTAAATGGACCAATGTAAGTAGCGGGGTACCCCAGGGATCGGTACTAGGACCAATTCTCTTTCTAATTTACATCAACGACATAGATGAGGGTCTCACCTGCACAATCTCAAAATTTGCTGACGATACAAAAATTGCAAATAGCGTACTCTCAAAAGAACAAGTTGACGATATGCAACACAATCTAGATAAATTGTCATGTTGGGCCCAAATTTGGCCAATGAGTTTCAATGCGGATAAATGTAAAGTACTACATGTCGGATACCTAAATGAGAAAGCAAACTATTCGATGAATGGCACTCAGCTTAAGAATATAAACAGAGAAACTGATCTGGGAGTAACAATATCGAGTAACCTAAAACCGAGTCAACAATGTTCAGAAGTTGTTAAGAAGGCAAACAAAATAATTGGCTTTATAGGCAGCTCATTTGAGCATAAATCCAAAGAAGTTATCCTAACCCTTTACAATTCCTTAGTCCGCCCTCTTCTGGAATACTGCGTTCAATCCTGGTGCCCTTATTACCAAAAAGATATAAACAAGCTAGAACGAGTTCAACGTAGAGTTACCAAAATGATACCTAGCCTAAAGAACAAACCATACGAAGAGCGTCTTAGAGAATTAAATCTATTTCCTTTAACCCAGCGCAGATTAAGAGGCGACTTAATTCAAGTGTTCAAAATCATCAAAGGCATCGACAATATGAACTGTAGTAAGTACTTCACTATCGACCAATCTAATTACACGCGGGGAAACGGTTGCAAAATTATTGGTAAATCTTTTAACTCGCACGAATCTAAGAATTTCTTCTTCAATCGAGTTGTCAACTTGTGGAATGGGCTTCCCCGAGACGTTATAGACTGCAGCACCGTTGATTCATTTAAATTCCGCCTAGACAAATATCTCGCATCAAACCCGCGACTGACTGCGTTTGTAAATGAATAACTTTATCCTCCCCTCAGTTACTAACCCATATGTCCCCTACTAACTTCCTAGTCCTGCCACGTTAGTGGCAGGGCAGTAGTTCCCTTTCCAATGTTCCCTTACCCACTCTAAACCACTGTTTGGACACTTGATCCTCAGTGTTTTGGAGGACAAGCAACCTAGAAGGGTCACTAGACCTGTTGTTGCTTGATTTCCTTTGTACTCCTTTGTACTCCTTTGTACCCCTACCCAGGCCTCACCCCACTGGCAACATCTCCGACCACCAGAGCCTACAACTTTATATCCCATGGTCGCGATTTGTTTACGACGAAGGTGGTGAAATAACGGCCTCAAACAATACCAACACATCTTTACACCAGTTAACCCCACCAGTAAGAACTCTTCTGTCACCCACCTCCTTCAAAGAAAACGAAGAGCCTTCCCCTGGTCGTTAACCCTTGTTTAACGGGGCCCGACTTTAGTCTGCCTAGAGAACCAAGGACTATGTGGCGGGGCCCGACTTAAGTCTGTGTGTAATTTTTGAGCAATAATGGCTCTGAGAAAGAGCCGAGCGATGGGAGGAGCATAGGTTGGCTCATGACCGGTCGGCACGGGTCCCGTGCGACTACTGACATATACTCCACACACATCCACCCGCCCTCCCTCGCTACACAGGGAATTATGTAAGGATATTACCATATTTTAGGGATTTTGCACTCGTCTTGCACGATCGTTGCAAGAGAACGCGTGGTCGTAGAAGGATGGTTCTGGTGTCATTGGAAAGCTCAATTTACGCCCATTCTGGGATACATAATTGTATTATGCTCTGGCTCTTGTTTATGCATGAAAAAGAGCACGGAAACAAGGTCGTTTAGGGTAAAACCACCCACTTGGCAGGTAGTAAACATTTCTGACGGGCCCGCTCGTAAGGCGTTAAGGACCCTTCCTCTAATCCTTCAGGATCCTCCCTCTGGACCCTCAGGACCTCCCCCTGGTCCTCACTATCAAAAAGGACATTTCTCCATCACCTCCACCAAGATTTAGATTACTCAGAGAATATGTTTATGGAATCTACTCACCAGCACCCAGAATATTACAGGGGCAAATGGACCTGAACAGTGCCTTACAAACCTCTGTTTACGAT
The DNA here is from genome assembly GCA_032716605.1 of Paralithodes platypus. Classification (NCBI taxonomy): domain Eukaryota; kingdom Metazoa; phylum Arthropoda; class Malacostraca; order Decapoda; family Lithodidae; genus Paralithodes; species Paralithodes platypus. The sequence continues at coordinate 7,727,196 of CM064480.1, forward strand.
GATACAGGCACAATCATCTATATATAATTATGTACTAAGATAATTAGAAGACCTGCAACACAGTTGCTGCATTATAGGTCTTAAGTGTTTTATATTTATCACAGCAACCCACAACCTTGCAGTTGCTCAAGCCAATATTTCAATGATACCTTGGAACCAGGCCCATGTTATAATACCTGAATTCCAAGGCTAGAATGTATATGTACCTCACAACAATCACCTTTCCTCTTTTCTCAATACCCCTATAACCCCGAGTTCATTGACTCAAGAGTCACAAATAATTTTGCATAGGATCTCAGGAAAACCTGAGGAAAGTATGCAAACCACACCTCCCTAAAGTCTTTCACCCTCGGGTCCGGACTTCCATGGCAAAGTGTTTCGATCTGCCTCAACCTCCCCCCCTTCGAGAGCTGCCTGACCCCCTGGACCTGGGACCACCTGTCTACCTGACGCCCTGGACCTAGGACCTCTGCCTGAGTGACGTCAACAGCCCTGCAGTGCTGTCCACTACCCTCTACGTCGGCCAGACCAGACTCTCGTCCCCTGCCCTCCCAAATACTTAAGTGTTTCTGTGTCTCTCTTTGTTGGTTATTGTTGTGAGGTATTGATTATGTAAATATGTGAAATAATTTAATTGTGATCTGTGCCCTAGATCACATACGTGCGTAAGAGATTCATCCTTCTGAACTTATATTATTCTGTGTTCATTTTGTCTTTAAGCTTAGATCCGTGTTCAAGACTGCTTGCTAATTTATGACTTACGCATACGTTACATACCAGTGTTACTAAAATATATTCAGGCCACACCCTCGCAGATTTACTGACTACGTGTATATTGATATATTATTTGTGAATTGAAGTCTTAGTGTATTCCGTAATCAATCAATTAACATATTCACCATTTACTTAGAACCTACGCCCAATTTTCCAATGACTGCATAGTGTATTTCCTTTAACCTTTCGCTAATTAATCGCATATGAAATATATTTTATAAACGTGCTTTTATGTACTTGTGAATCTTGATGTTGTGATATTTAGGAACTCTTTCCCTCAGTGTTTCGTCTCACTTTCATCCACCATACACTAACTATACTTGTGTTTTTTAATCACATCACTCTGTTAACTAGTACAGAACCGATACTGATACTACCTGTTTCAAGTATCAATGAGTAGGACTTCGTCGCTTACGCCCCATGTACTAACTATACTTGTACATTTTATTCCCATCGCTCTGTTAACCAGTTCAGAACCGATACTGATATTGCTTTAAATATCAATGAGCTAAACTTCGTCATTAGCGCCAATTTAATTGCTAAACTTGCGATCTATTGATGGATATCTGTTAATCTGTTCAGATCTAATTATTAACTCACTGAACCCCAGCGACGACAACGTGTCGTCGGCAATGTATGTAACGCTAAACCCCAGCGACGACAACGTGTCGTCAATGTTAATTACTCCGGTCCTACGGCACCTAGAGGGCTCAGGTTTGTATGGGAACTGTGTATGTATCCCACGCAACCTTGTCGATGGTTGAAAACTCTCAAAGTCCAACCGCATGCGCGTGAGCATGCAAAAACATGGTTTTTGGGTGTTTTTGCCTTCAATTTTTTACTCTTGTAAGACCCATTTTCGGGGGCTCCGTAGGTCCAATTTTTGACCTTTGTGATCGTTTTTTTGTGGGTTTCCTTCATTCCTAACCCATTCGCTATTGTTTCTGGAAAAATTTTGTTTTTCAAAACCTGCCGGTACCTGGTGGTACATTTATTTATAACTAGCTGGGGCTCAGTGGGTTAAGATTAATTTAAATAGTGTTCATTCAAGTCTGAGTCTAGTGGAACTCAGTTATTTTTGTTTATCTTACGGTGTTGTCTTAATTACGAATATTGAAGATTACATTTTGACATAATTAATACAAAGTACAAAGGAGTACAACGGAAATCAAGCAACAACAGATCTAGTGACCCTTCTAGGTTGCTTGTCCTCCAAAACACTGAGGATCAAGTGTCCAAACAGTGGTTTAGAGTGGGTAAGGGAACATTGGAAAGGGAATTACTGCCCTGGAACTAATGTCCGTGGCAGGATTAGGAAGTTAGTAGAGGACAGATGGGTTAGTAACTGAAGGGGGATAAAATAAAGTTATTCATTTACAAACGCAGTCAGTCGCGGGTTTGATGAGAGATATTTGTCTAAGCGGAGTTTAAATGAATCAACGGTGATGCAGTCTATAACGTTTCGGGGAAGCCCATTCCACAAGTTGACAACTCGATTGAAGAAGAAATTCTTAGATTCGTGCGAGTTAAAAGATTTACCAATAATTTTGCAACCGTTTCCCCGCATGTAATTAGATTGGTCGATGGTGAAGTACTTACCACAGTTCATATTGTCGATGCCTTTGATGATTTTGAACACTTGAATTAAGTCACCTCTTAATCTGCGCTGGGTTAAAGGAAATAGATTTAATTCTATAAGACGCTCTTCGTATGGTTTGTTCTTTAGGCTAGGTATCATTTTGGTAGCTCTACGTTGAACTCGTTCTAGCTTGTTTATATCTTTTTGGTAATAAGGGCACCAGGATGGAACGCAGTATTCCAGAAGAGGGCGGACTAAGGAATTGTTAAGGGTTAGGATAACTTCTTTGGATTTATGCTCAAATGAGCTGCCTATAAAGCCAATTATTTTGTTTGCCTTCTTAACAACTTCTGAACATTGTTGACTCGGTTTTAGGTTACTCGATATTGTTACTCCCAGATCGGTTTCTCTGTTTACATTCTTAAGCTGAGTGCCATTCATCGAATAGTTTGCTTTCTCATTTAGGTATCCGATATGTAGTACTTTACATTTATCCGCATTGAAACTCATTTGCCAAATTTGGACCCAACATAACAATTGATCTAGATTGTGTTGCATATCGTCAACTTTTTCTTTTGAGAGTACGCTATTTGCAATTTTTGTATCGTCAGCAAATTTTGAGATTGTACACGTGAGACCCTCATCTATGTCGTTGATGTAAATTAGAAAGAGAATTGGTCCTAGTACCGATCCCTGGGGTACCCCGCTACTTACATTGGTCCATTTAGATGCCTTACCGTTTTTGACTACTCTTTGCTTTCTGTTGCTGAGCCAATTTTCTATCCATTACAACACACCGTCTTGTATTCCATGCACTTTTAGTTTTAGCAGTAAACGTTTGTGGGGAACTTTGTCAAAGGCCTTTTGAAAATCAAGGTATATAATATCCGCATTGAAAGCTTTACTCTCATCGTAGAGGTTGAGGATATCGTGGAAGAAGTCTAAGAGGTTTGTTAAACAGGAACGTATTTTACGAAAGCTGTGTTGAGTATCTTTAAGTATGTTATTTTCCTCTAAGTGATTTACGAGTCTGTCTCGTATGACCGTTTCTAGCATTTTACATACAACTGAGGTTAGGCTAATTGGACGATAGTTACTGGGTAGGGATTTGCTGCCTTTTTTTAATATCGGTGTTACGTTGGCTAGCTTCCAATGATCAGGCATAGTTCCAGACTGCAAGGATTTATTGAATAGTAATGTCAGTGGTTTGGAGAGCTCATCCTTAGCTTCCTTTAGAACTCTAGGCGAGATTGTATCAGGTCCAGGCGTTTTATTTACCTTGAGTTTATCTAAACAATTCAATACTTCTCTCTCTGTAACGGTGATATTGCTTAGAACATCTGAATTATCAATCTGAATCGGCGATGGTGTAGGGATATCACTGGGGTCTTCTGTTGTAAAAACTGATGCAAAGAAGGTATTGAGGGCATTACTCTTTTGTACTTCGTCTTTGGTGTATTCTCCATTTTCATCGACTAACGGTCCAACAGTTGAGGTAACTACTTATTTTCTTTCTGATATAACTATAGAATTCTTTCGGGTTTGTTTTACTTTGATTCGCAATATTTAACTCTAAGGTCTTTTTACTTTGCTTAATTAACTTTTTGGCTTTGCGTCGTAGCTCTACAAATTTCACCCGTTCTTCGTCATTTTGTGAGGATTTTAATCTATCATTAGCAAATTTTTTAGCAAGCAGGCAGTTTGAAATATCTTTAATCCACCATTTGGGCTTATTAATAAGGCCTGGATGCCGTATTTTCGATGGTATGCAGTCTTGCACTGCTTTTTGGTAAGTGGTTTCGAATAACTTCCAAGATGTATTTATGTCATTATTGTTAATTAAAAAGCTCCAGTCAGTTTCTTTAAACATAGCTCTAAGTTTATGGAAGTTTGCTTTCTTGAAATTAGGGACTTTTTCGATGCTACTATTTGGCTCGTTACTAGTAAACTTTAAAGTGAAAGTTATCGTACGATGGTCGCTGTTACTGAATTCATCACCAACATTCAAATTCTCTATCAATTCTTCTTTTGTTGCAAGTACAATGTCAAGAACGTTATTACCACGGGTCGGCGTTCGAACAAATTGATAAAGCGAACATATTTGCAAGTTCGTATACAAGTCATGTCCGGAGTGTGAAGTAAGAGTATCGCCCCACTTGGTCACAAGTAAATTAAAGTCGCCAAAAATTACGGTATCTTGTGAGTTACTTACATCTGCAATTTGTTCGTAAATTTCTCGGTCAGTTTGCACTAATTGAGCTGGAGGTCTGTATATTAACGCAAGTATTATTTTTGTACCTTTATTATTCTTTATTAGCACAAAAGATGTGTCGACGTTCACAGTTTGAGGTTTTGACAAGAGGGTAGGGTTAAGACTTTCTTTGATATAAAGTAAAATGCCACCTCCATTTCGATTTATTCGGCTTTTCTCAAACATTACATAACCGGGAAGTGAATACTCTGCTAAAAATTCTCTATCTTCTGTATTGAGCCAAGATTCTGTTATGCCAATCATATCATAATTTTCTGTAAACACTAGCTCCTCTAAATCTGAAAATTTATTGCGTATGCTACGAGCGTTTGCATAGAAAACCTTTAAATTTGTTATTTTAGAACTCACGGAACGCTCATTAATAATATTTTTGGTTCTTGTCGGATCTACATTTATGTTCATGGCTGTCCTCGGTCCTCGCTGTCTTCGGTCCTTATCGCTGGTGGTCCTCGGTTGCCTCTGTTTTTTGCTTGGCGTTGGATGATTTATGTCACTGCTGCTTCTTCTCGGATGGCGTTTTTTGATCCATGGCTGCGGACTGCTTCGTGTAGGAGACGACCCATGCGTGCTGAACCCACAGGATTTAGGTGAGTGCCATCCTTGCGGAACAGAGTAGGCTGGTTGTAGAAGTTGTCCCAGAGGTTGATGAATTCAACTTCTTCCCTCAGACACAAATATTTTAGTTCGGCTATTTGTGCTGAAGGCCTTGTCGTAGAATTTGTCAGGTGCGTCGATCTTGGGGAGAATGCCTGAGATGATGATATTCCTTGACTTGTTTTTGTAGTGCTGGATCATCTTGCGATATTTCTCCATCAACTCTTCGGATCTGGTGCGCATGACGTCATTTGAACCAGCATGGATGACAAAAAGGGTAGTTTCATCAAGGGTATACCATCAAGTAGAAGTAATAAACTCTATTTTCACTCTTGTCAAATTAACGTTACCACCTTACATTACCTAAGAAAAATATAGAAAAACAAATTCCTAACTTTAGGTCGTTATCATAGCATATGTTCAAGTAATATAATTCTGTGATAAAATATAAATTCATCTTTGGAGTTATTTTATACTTCTCGTTTATTACAATAATCAATCTCCTTCCCATTGCCGTAATATAAAATTAACATCGCATTTCTACTAAGAATATAGTTGCACTAACTAGAAAAGTATTATCATTATCACAGTCCAAACTAGTGACCTTCCCAGTGACCTGACCTAAAGGCAAGTTCACGCGGTCATTATTTTAAAACTCGGCCTGATCTTTACGTGTGACTCCCCCAAACCTTGAGTACAAAATATTTATAAACATCTAACTCTCTCAGCTCGTAACTCTAGGATAATTATCTAGAGCATTGAAGGTCTTCCTTGTGATTACGGAAGCTACTTGATTCTCATTTATTATTGTATTGAGGGGTGAACTATTTATTGTACGTGTAGTTCTACCTTTATGCGTACTTTTCCTATTTTACATGATTAAATACTAGACTCTCTCACTCTTGAGTTTACTCTAGTACCAGTTCACGTTTTTCTGAAACAAGCAATGTAATATATATATTTTGTTACTGTTGTTCGATCTCCCATTATGATCCCTTATTCATGCTCATATCATGTTTATTAAAGTTAAAAACCTTCATCTATGTTCCTACTTGTTGTTTTTCTTGAGTGCTATATTGACCTATTTGAAATTACCAATATAATAGCGCTATAGAGCCTAATCGGTACGTTTCCTGTCAAGATATATTCTAGTCACATCCAAACCAGTATTGGATGTTTTACGGACTTGTATCAAGGGAATAACAGTTATTTAAAGCCCAGCATAACATAGTGATATGGGTTAGGTATATGTAAAATCCATCTCGAACGATAATACATTGTCTGTCACATACAATACTTATAAATAGATACAAAAAATATGAACCCTGAAGCAATGTAACTGTTGACGTTAACATGGAAGCCTCTTAGGCATGTGATAAGAATTTTGCTGGGACTCCTGTTTCATTTGTCTGGCTTTCCCTCACTGTTTCTATTTGTGTCTCAACTATACAGAGAATAATTCGGCTAGCTCTAACACACAGCTTCCTCCTCTTATTCTTATCCATTGAACTACACTACAGCAAGCACACCACATTTTGTTCCAATAGTGTTATACCAACAAAAAACCAACATAATCATGAATAATTATAATATAAAAAAAAATATGAACGGTGTTTTTTATTTTGTTATCTCATATCCTTCAACTTTGGGGAAAACACAATAATAGAGTCAGTTTTGCCTTTTTGTCTCCTTCATACACAATAGCACAAATAATTGTATTGCCGGATTGCCGATCATTATTTAGTATTATGGATCTAATACTTTTGCCAGGTTTCAAGGGAATAATTTCAATACATTTATTATATAATTTGACTTTTTAGTAGGTACTATAAAGATTTAATTATAATAATGTATGTGTATGCCTATTCTTTTGTAATCTAATATATAGCATGCTACCCATCGATCATCCTTAGACAGGCAACTTGTTGCATTATAGGCGATATAATGGCAGCTTTATGCCACACTTATTAATAAATGTTTACTTTAGGAACATTAAATAAAGTGTATTATATATCAACTCTCTACTTAATCTCTGCAACTTTAAAATATGTACACCCACAACACACAGGTTCCAGAGCGCGGCTTATACGTATCTGTATTGGGAGCGCTAGCTCTTGGTGTCGGGGGTTCAATCCCACGCGCCGGCAGGGGAAGTTCTTTCGGTCAAAAAGGCTTTCCCTGGCGCGTGAATGGCAAGGTCTGGACGACTCCGTCGGGGGCCCACGGACTGCCTCGGGGGGACCCACAAAGTAAGTATCCTGCCCACGTCCTACTCCTTACGGGAGATATGTAGGCGCTCCCTCGTTAGCAGCCAGGATCAGTCTATTGATCCCTTAGGATAAATCTAGGTTAAGTTTTGTGTAATTTTCAGCCCCATTGCCGCTGGGCTGAAATAAACCGATTATTATTATTATTATTATTTACCATACACACGCTATGTAAGGGGAGGTGTGGGCGTGAGTGGTCTTGCCACTGGACTGGGTAATCCAATGGACCCGTGTTCGAATCCCAATATGTCAATGGGAAGATGGTATTGGAATGGAAATTTGTGCTGTACCTAGTTTCAGTGCATTACCACAGCACACACCAAAATGTCTATCTATCTATTCTCTATTGCGCTGACGCAGATGTCCCGAACGAACGAACGAACGAACCGCCCCCAAATGTAAAAAAAAAAGTACCCTCATTGTTCCCTGATTAAATAGCATTGGATGAATATTCCCATATTCAACAATATGCTAAAGGGGGCAATGCCTCAGTGAGTTAATTTACTCAAAAGGTGGCGTCGGCGGCAGGGTCTGAGTCTGGCTGATGAGACGGTGAAGCGCAGGGGCGAAGCGGCTTCAGAGATGGAGTTGGCTTCGACCGTGAATGGGTGCTTCGCATGTCTCACTC
>CM064480.1:7735409-7805409 GCA_032716605.1 Paralithodes platypus
CTCTCTCTCTCTCACTGCCTAAACTAATATTAACGAAAGAACCCGAAACCCAATTCTAGACCAGACGTTCCATAGACACTTCCCGGCAAAACGTCGGGGGTTGAGTTTTGTACTTGAGGTTCCTCGGAGGGGCGTGTCCTTTAATTTTCACGTGAGAATGGTCGGAGCAATGTACAGGTGGAGCCAATGGTTTGGACATACTGGGGGCAGGGGGGAGAATCAGTGGGTAGTGCTTCTTTTTTGGTCTGTGGATTCATTTATATCTAATGTTTTAAGTTTTCGTTGCTCCAGACCTCCACCCCCCTACGCACCGCTTTCAAGATAAAGTTTCACATTTTTTCTGTAGAAAAATGTACCCGGCCGTTGGCCGATTCCTTTTAAAATTACAGTATTCTATCGCTCGCCATAAAAAACTAAACCCCTAAATTACCCATTCATAATATTGACAAAGAAATGGGGCCAAACGTATCAAAATTTCCAAGCTAATGAAACGAACGTCTTCTCATCTCAAAACAAATGTGGCTTAAACACGAGGGAGAAAGGGTTCCCAAAAAGCGACTACCTCCCCCTTAAGTGTACCAGTCGTGGTCATGAGCACTTGGCATTAACCCCTTCACCACCATGAACCACTTTGAACCTTTGATGCTGGCTACAGTTTAGAGGAGTGGTATGCAGTTGGACGGTTTTACTGAGGGGGTTTATTGAGCTCGTGTTTGCCGATTTGAGTCATAGACATCATGTAAAGTTATAAACTAAAGAAAATCGGGCTAATGGTAACTATAATATGATGACAATTACGTAATGATTGTGAAGGGTTTGAACATTTGAGTGTCGTGATTATCCACATAAATTGGCTCTAGATATATTCCTATTTCCATGATTAGTACAACACATTTTCAGAATGTACAAAATAATCTTTAAAGCAAACATTCATACACAATATTATGCTTTAAAAGCACACAGTCATACCCAATATTATGTCCATGTTCTTCCAAACCCTTAACAAATAAAGTTTCTAATCAAACATATCTCTCCATATATTTTGCCAACAACCAGACATACCATATTTGCCAACACCCAGACATATATTTTGCCAACATCCATTACCTATATTTTTTCCAACATCCAGACATTATATTTTTGCACAACATCCAGAACATATATTTTGCCAACATCCCACCTATATGTTTGCCAACAATCCAGACATATATTTTGCCAACATCCAGACATATAGTTTACAGTAAATTATTCTTACAAACATTTAGACACATACTTGACTAACCACTTCGCAGTGCTGTCAATACAAGATTGCAAAGCAACATTTTATGTAATTTTTGTATATTCATATTTAATAAGTGAACATAACTTGAATATAAAGACGATAATAGGGTTGGGTGGCGGCTTATAACTACTACCGTGTTGTCTGTAGGAGCAATAATGGTTTGGTAGTTTTTCTCAACAGGTACACCATGGTAGCTTTGTCCGTTTTCCCCTAGTCGTTCAGGTGTGACTTTAACCTCATGACACGGGGGCCAGTGGCTTAATTATCTACGTTTGGTAATGCTTAATATTAAACAAAAAATAGGGCACGGTGTGGAACCAAGCTGTTTGCAAAATATCTTACTGATACCACTGTTGTGTTTCAAAGTTAACCCCGAAAAACGATGTAACACGGCCTCTGAAACCCATAGTGAGTTCAAAAAATATGTAATTACTGGGAAATGGTTTTATCAGCATTACCATGCTTGCAATATTAAACCTCGAACCGGATCTGTAACACGGCACATAACATTTCGCATACCTGGATCACACGCTTTGCCATATTTATGTTCACTATAGCTAAAACGTAGCTAATTAGATGAAAATAAAAGTGGACATCTAAATTCATACTACTGTGCAATGTTGTATTAGTTTGTGTTTCTTTTGATAGTGTGTGTAAACTGTAAATGATTTGACTGTGCTATATATAACACAATAAGCTGTAATAATACCGGTACATACACAATGCTTAATTGCAAAACTCATTTCAGTATCCAGCCACACATATGCCATCCATGATTGAAGAAACACTCAAATTGCAAAACAAATTATACTAAATACACACGAACTGTTTCATTATTGTACAGTTGTTGCCGCACACATTTTATTAGATTACTGGTTCGTGATTAGGCCTCGCTGCACGCACATCCCCAAGCCCCCTCCCCCTCGCTCCACCACTCCTAACCTTCTCACTATTGGGTAGTGAGGTGGAATGAAGGGAGGGGGTTGGGCGAACGGGGTGCTTTGCTGGCAAGTTAGCGATTTGCTGGGATGGTTGAGAAATGGAATATGGGCTGCGAACTGTACAAATAAACTTAAAGCCATGCCCTTTACCTCAACATCTTGATGCTGACTCGCCCATGTCGCGTCCTCTCATCTCACAATGTTTGACAACAAATACTCTCACTCTCACCATCTATTGAGTTTCACATAATTAATATAGGTACTAGCACCACTGCATAATATTTTTGTTATGTCAATAGTCCATTGTATGTATGTATGTATTATACGCAGGGCACATAGCCACATAGCTGGGGCTTGCCAACTCGAGACAGAGCCCAAACAAAAACAGCATTTGAAGTTCCAATTCTTAGGATCCGGGACCACTTTTACGTTCCCTCTCCCCTTTCTCTGTTCTCGTTTAATGGGTGAAGAAAAGGGGAGCAGGATTCCCTAGCTTACCGCCCCCGAAGTCGGAAATGTAGTACAAAAAAAAAGACCGGGGGGGGGGGGGGGGGCAGAAAATGCTAAGGTTGGATAGAGCATTCCAACCCTCCCTCTGGACAGGACCAGCCCTCATCCATAGTCATACAATGCTAATTCATTGTAAAAAGCAAGGGTATATTTATGGCATGTCATTGAAGCTCTCCCATCGGTAATCCATTGCAAAATATGTGTTATCAACGACAAACGTACCACACAAACGCCATCCCTATAACATCTTCCCTTCAAACAATGAGAATTTGAACTCGAGACTTCAATAAAGACTATCAGCAGCACCTGGACCCCACATGGAAGAATTGAAAAACTGGAGGGTCATAATCCGAAAAGGAAACTTTTATGGTAGAACTCGGGAAGTGATTGGGATTGGTAGAGTGTAGACTCTTATGGTTGATAGGATGTGCGGCACTTGATACTGTACTGTATATTAGGAACACCACAATCAAGTTGATAAGGCAGTTTTTTTTAGAGGGAGCAATTGTTTTGGTTAAGAGATACTAGTTTGGATGTTTCTGATATATAACCCAACTTTTTTTTAACTTTTTCTCCACTCCTCGATGATAATTTAAAACTTCTTCGGTTCAGTTTGGTTGAAATAAACAACAATTAGTCCCATCTGTCATCGAAAATATCAACACAAAGGGACAATCCTGGTTAATTGATCGGTATGGATTAGGGGGGGGGGGGGGGGGGGGGGGTGTTCAGCAATTTATAAATGTGAATCTTATTGTGCCAGTGTAAATCATATTGTAAATGTGTATTGTGTATTAACCAGTGCTAGCATTATTGTGCAGTGTAAATCATATTGTATGTGTATTTTGTAGTTACAGTGCTATCATTATTGTTCAAGTGTAAATCATATTGTCGTGAATTGTGTAGTAACGTGTCTATCATTATTGGTCAGTGTAAATCATATTGTATTTGTATTGTGTAGTACAGTGCTATCATTTATTGTGCATTTGTAAATGATATTGTATGTGTATTGTGTATTACAGTGCTATCATTATTGTGCAGTGTAAATGATATTTGTATGTGTATTGGTGGGTATTACAGTGCTATCATTAGTGTGCATTGGTAAATCATATTGGTAAGTGTATTGTGGAGTACAGTGCTATCATTATTGTTCAGTGTAATATCATATTGTGTATGTTGTATTGGTGTAGTACAGTGCTATCATTAATGTGCAGTGTAAATCATATTGTATGTGGTATTGTGTAGTACAGTGCTATCATTGTGAATGTGAATCTCTATTGTGCAGTGTAAATCCTATTGTATGTTGTATTGTGTAGGACAGTGCACCTAATCATTTATGAATGTGAATCTTATTGTGTGCAGTGTTAATCATATTGTATGTGTATTGTGGAGTACAGTGCTATCTTTTATGAATGTGAATCTTATTGTGCTTGTAAACCATATTGGATGTGTATTGTGTAGTACAGTGCTCTCATTGTGTGAGCAATGCAAAGTTTATAAACTGTAACAACCTGCTACACGTTTCTAGTATTATTCTTATCTTAGTTAAGGGGGTAGGTGTTATCTATTTGCATATTTCTTTAATCTTATTTTATAAACTGTGCAAACTAGCATGGGGGAGAAGGTGGGTGCAACATTGATAACTGGAAGACCTGCAATAATAGCCTCCCCCTATCTAAGGGTAAAGGGGAAACAGGAGTGTGGTTAACCACCGACGAAATATGTCTTCCAAGCGTAGTAGGGAATGTGTACATTATGGTAGGGATTGAGAGAGTGGAGAGTGATAACGGAGAAATGGATAGGTGACGATCAGGGAGGTTTTTAGGGATGTTAATAATGATGTGTAATTCAGATTTTTTACCCTGAAATATGTTGTGGGGAAATATATCTGGAGAAGCAACAAAAGGTGTATGTTTGCCATTTATGGACTTGGCGAACGCCTATGACATGAGTAGATAGAGAATGTACTATGGAACTACCTTAGAATATACAAAGACATTTTTGGGTAAGTTGCTTAAATCCATGAAGAGCATAATGAGGAGTGTCAAGGCGGCAGTACGTGTGGAGAATGAGCAGAGCGAGTTTCTTTGACCTGCATGTTGGGTTGAAACAGGGTGTGTGTGATGTCCCCTAGTGGTTGTTTACTGTTATATGGATGGAGTCATGACAGAAACCCAAGGAAGAGCAGTGGATGTTGGTGTCTCGCTTATAAGAGGAGGGAAATGATTGGAAGCTGCCTAACCTGCTGTTTGCTGCCTGATACAGTTCTGATGAGGCGCTAATGACTGGGAGTTTGCAGGGGTCAAGTAACTTTTTTTTTTGGAACAGTTGTCGAAACACGGAATCTGAAGGTAAATTGCGGGGAAGAGCACGGTTATGGTCCTTCGCAAGGGGTGAGCCCACAGAGTGTGATGTGAAGTTGAACGGTCAGCTTATGGAAGATTGTCAGCTCATTTAAGTATCTGGGCAGTGTGTTGAGTAAAGATGGGACTATGGATGAAGAAGTGCGGGAGAGGGTGCAACAGGGGAAGAGGGATGTAGGAATACTGAAAGCAGTAACAAGACTTAGGGTGGTCCCAGTATGGAGGGAATGAATAACTTCCTTGCATGACAGTGTGTAAATCCATGACACGGACTTACGGAAGCGAAGCATGGACTTTTGGAAGAGACTCAGACCAAGAGTGAGAAGGGTGGAAATGAGATACTTGAGAAGTGCTTGCGGATTTACATGGACGGATAGACAGACTAATGAGGAAGTAAGAAGGTGTGGTGATGTGGTGGTAGATGTGCTGGAAAGTGGTTAATAAGGAACACCTTGAGATGGTTCGGCCAGATGGCACGTATGGGAATCGTGAGAAATGACGAAGGTGTATAGAGCGAGGTGGAAGGACAGAGAGGGAAAGGTAGACCGAAAGTCGAGGTGGAAAGGATGGAGTGAGGAAGTATATGGATGAAATGCGGTGCTGGTTGGGAGGAGGGGCATCGACTGACTAGGGACAACAGGTGCATGGTGGTGGTTCGGTCAACGGCCACCCCTTCGGGGATCACGGCGTGAGACAATAGATAGATAGATAGATAGATAGATCGTTTCCCTCCCTAGGCTATCCATCAAGCTTAAAACCAATCTTCGAAGATCCCCCTTTGGCTGATTCTTCCAAGATTACAGGCTCGTTATCGCCCGCCGTGATAAAAACCGACACCTAAATGACACGAAAGATCTTAAAATTGACAAAGGAATGTGGCAAACGGTCTTGAAATTGGGGGGGGGGGGGGGGGACAAAGGAATGGGGCAAAAGGTTTTCAAATAGACCAACTAATGGTTGGAACTGTCTTATCATCTCTAAGCGAAAGGGGCTAAAAACACGAGGGAGGGGGGGGGGCACAAGATTTGATTCTTATTGTACAAAACATGAGTGAAGGGGGTGGGGGTTGGGGTGTTCTACATGCAACTACTACACTGTACTGAATCAAATTTTCATTAAAATATTGTTTCATTAAACTTAGCTCGTATTAATTTTAAGCGAATACTATAACCTATTAAAAAGTTACCTACTGTGTTCCATGATCAATCTGATAACAGTAAAAACCAATGTTTGAGCATACTGTAGGAGAATACACAATTTTCAACATTACATAACGCTTGTTGAAATAAAATGCATGCCAAGTGAGAATGAAGCGAAATGGCTTAGTGTATGAGCCATAAAAAAAACGTGGAGAATTACACACAACAACATCCTAATAAAATGTACAGTCATTCCAGAAAACGGTTTAATCTTACCGGTATATACTACGAATCTCTTTCTCTCAAGCTCTCACTTGGAAAGGCCATATTTTCCACTCTTGCTAACACAGCTTCCCAGAAGCTGGGTGCGCTCGAAACCGCCTCCGGGGGGTTCCTTACCCCTTCACAGCTTCTTGCTCCGTAAACAGTGTCACAGTGAGTATTGTTCGCATGTGTTGGGAGGATTCTCTCACACCAGCACTTCTTGACAAATTGGAAAAGAAAGCCTCACGTCCCCTCACTGACTCTTTTGCAATCTCTTGCTCTTTTTGCCTCTCTCTCGCTATTCCTAAAGCTGATTACAATAATCAATGTTGCCTCAGAGCTCTCCTCAGTTTAAACCCTTCTCTATCGAGGCCCGACTTAAGTCGGTCTAGAGAAGAAACGACTATGTGGCGGGGACCGACTTAAGGCTGTGTGCAATTCTGAGCAATATTTGGCTCTGAGAGAGATACGACTTCGGTGTGAGCAGCGTAGGTCGGCTCTGACCGTTCTTTCACGGCTCCCGCGCCAGCAGCTGGGCCCTACTTCACACAAGAAACACCCACACTCACTGCCTCGCTACACAGGGAATTATGTAAGGAAATTACCGTATTTTAGCGATTTTGCCCTTCGCTTGCATCGATCGTTGCAAGAGAACACGCAACTGGTCGTAGAAGGCTGGTTCTGGGTGTCATTGGAAAGCTCAATTCTCGCCCTCTTCAGGGATAACATAATTGTATTACGCGCTGGCTCTTGTTTTATGCATGAAAAATAGCATGTAAACAAGGTCGTTTAGAAGGGTAAAACCGGACACCCACTTGGCGGTTAGTAGAATTTACTGACGGGCCCAGCTCGTAAGGTGGTTAAACCCCCTCTTCGATGTAGGGTACGTAGCACCCGTCTTGCCAATACAATCCCATCCCTACTCCTGTTAACTCTCCAGTCCAAGAGTGCAAACGATATTCTGAAACCTTCTTCTATTCAACAAGCGGAGCTCTGGAACTCTCTCACTGAATCCATCTCCCCGTCATCCTATGCCTTTAAATGCTTCAAACTCTTTGTTTCCCAATCATTTTGGCTGCGAACGTTCCTTGATTTTGGCCCTGTCCGGACTCTTTCAACAGGGGGAAGCACTCGTTACAGGCAGTTCTGCCTTTTTATCTCCCTACACCACATCGGGAAAAAACAGAAAATAGTTAAGGATAAAGTATCGGCACAGTTTAAAAACAAAAATATAAATTCAATTTAACATGTCCATTATACTCAGGCTAACAAACTAGTATAACTTATTTTTAAAGCTAACACTCGTTCAGATATGTATTCTACTAACGATAGACATAAATCCATGTTCGCATATGAAGGACATCCAGGTATAACAATCTAGATTAACTACTTAATCTCAAAGGCCATTCCTAAGCAATCCCAGAAAGCGGATACACACACAAATGGGTCTTTAGATGGACCGTGTTAAGAGTAAAGACATTTCCTAAAACCCTTTTGTACCGGGCGACGGGCTCTTTGTAATGTTATTTTGTGCAACATTTAGACGATTTTGTGCAATTTTTATGAAGGCTCTATGGTAGGTAACCGGGTTAATCCAATCAGTGAAAATACTTCGCAGCCTGTTAATTTAAGCTTGAGAAAATCATCTAATATAGTAGCCAGAATAAAGGTTAAAACAACGGCAACCGGTATTGAAATTGTTACAACAAAAATAATAAAGTAAATAGTCAAATAATCAAATCAACACAGACACGCATATTTTGGAGAAGAAAATTATTATACCAGATTTTACTGCATAACTACGGCGCTGACTGTAGGTGAGGGGAAGATAAAGGGAGGCAGACTGCCAGGACTAATCACCAAACGCAACACCTGAACCCCTTGAGGAATATGAACGCATTTTGACAGTTTTTATTCGGGCTATCATTAGAGCACGATTTATTTAAATTTAGGACAGATCTGGGGGCATCAAAGGGATAAATAATATCTCAATTATCCCTCTCCCTTCATAATCTGAATAACATTGTTTAATAAAATAGCCAGAATAAACTGTCAGAACGCATCATCAATCCTCAAGGGGTTTATATTAAATAGGGTAAGATCATAGACTACAGTAGATCTGGACTGGACACGAAAAATTGGAACTTAGCAGTAAGGGACCAACCAAAATCAAAGGAGAACAAACCCCCAAGTTCGAACCCTCGAAGCGCGAAAATATCACATATTTCGCGTTTTCGAGGTTCGAACTTGAGGGTTCGTTATCCTCCGATTTTGGGTCCCTTACTCCAAAGTTCCATTAAAATTCGTGTCCACGTCCCAGAATCTACCTGCAGTCTATGATCCTAGGCCTGAAAGCGGGAAACATAACATTAATATATTTCCGCATGAGGAAGAAAGAATGTACCAACAACAAGTATCATCTAAGTCCCCTTACATTACAATTAACTCCAACAACCCAATGGTCACCCAAGAGTTATGAGACTTCTTACACGTGTAAGTGACCAAACACTGACCTAAAACCTTTCCTATACATTGGTTAGAATCCCAATTCATACGTTACCCTGACGACTCCGTCAGCTGGCAAAGAGTGAATCAGCACCAGACACTTTAATTTGAAAGATAGGCTTATTTGAGTCCTACGGGTACCGCCGAGGGCCGGCGGAACAGGCTCCCTTCATTCCGCCGGGAACACGTTTGGTTCGAGTTTATTGGATACTGACTACGCCAGTGCCCGCCGGAATGTCGCTTTGAATTCTGACGCGTAAAAAAAAACGAACCAACGAGTGTTGCCCGCCGCACTGAGAAAGATCAGCTTTTCCAATCCAATTAAACACAAAATCCTGCTTATCAAGTCACAGACATAATGATACGTATTGGTCTATTGCCACCCATACTCTAGGTGACCACACAAGACCCTAACAGTACTAAATGTACTGTGGGCTCCAGTAGAATCCATAGAGGCACCCGGAACGCATGCCCCCAGCTGATCACTCTTTCGCCTGACGGTTACGAAACCCAAGCAAGTGACACGGCATGCAAAAATTATGGCACAATTATATAATCAATATAATAATAAAAACAAATCACTAGCCATAAATACACCTACAATAGGTTAATGAACTAACCTCCCTTCTACACACTATATATCGGTGCGGACTTTTTACATTTGTAGTTGACTATTAGAATTATCGCATGTTTTAAATTTGGTGTGGTCCATACAATAATCGTTGTTCCCACCTCTAACAAATCGCAATATAGAGAAACGATCATTGCAGGATTGTGGGCAGGATAAGCACCTAAATGAGACGCACCCTGCAACCCGTCTAGAGCGCAGTCCGCTTCTCCTGTTAGTTAATCCTCGCGCCCAACAATTACCTGCCTTTGGTGTTTTTACAAATAAAAACTGTGAAGTAATTTTATAATATTTTATTATATCCTTTTGGGGGGTTTATATATTGGTTGTTTGGGTATGTTAGTCACACCTATATCCTCTCCACTTTCTTAAACTTTAGGATTTATTTTGTGTATTTTGTAGATGTTTAGGTGAACAATCACCACGGTCGATCTGGGGATCCGGCCGCTGATGAAGCTCGTCCTGGAATCTTTACGACTCCTGAATCCTTAACGGATTCTGTACAGGACTGAACATGCCACCATTTTTGTATGATCGCAATTAGCTCAGAGAAGAGTGTTGAGAGGTGAAGAAGGGTGTGTTGGAGAGGAGAGGAAAGGTGTTGGAGTGGCTTTGTTATGTGGGTGTTATTGTACTGTATATGTCCGTCATGGCTGTCCCCTGACTGGGTGGCAAGCATGTAAAACATGCTAGGACGAAATACCAATATTCGCACCCACCTAAATGTCCGCCGTGGCAGGGATTCGAATCCCGTCCTTTCAAATTCACAACGCGAGCGGTGGCGAACCACATTGACCACCCACGGCCTATAATTGACCAAAAAATTAATGGGAGTACTGGTACTGGTTATGCTTAGTAAATTCGTCGTATAGCTAGGTCCGTGCTTCGTACGTAATGTCAAATCGGAAAATACAATGGAATTTTTCATGTTTTAAAATGCTTTTATTTGGGTACCCTAGTTTTTTTACAATGTGTATCGACAATCTAGCCTTTCCTACGAAAAAGATTGCTTGTAAATTTTTCAAGCGACATCTTTTCACAGGGGAGGTGTGGTGACTAGGGAGTCTTGTCCACTGGCCTGGTAATCCAAAGGTCCCGGGTTCAAATCCCATGTACCAATGGGAAGATATTCTTGGGATGGAAGTTGTGCTGTACCTGGTTATCATTTGCATTACCGAACAACCACCCCCGAAACGTCAATAACTATACCCTCATGTGTTCCCTGATTAAATCAGCACTGTACTGAATATTCCCATATTCAAAATATGCGTATAGGGGTGCAATGCCTGGTGGAGTAATCTGCCTCAACAGGTTGGCCAATTGTGTGTGTGTAAGTGTGAGAGGTCCAACGAGTTGTAGTGGTGAGACAGTGAAGCACGGGAACCGAGATGGCATTCAGAGATGGGGTCGTTTACGGTGCCATGAGTGAGCAGCCCGTGCCTCATGGAAGGCCCAAAAGATGGCAGTTGCTCGTTGTAACTCTACAGTAGGCTTCACATGTCTCACTCCCTAGACTGGAACAAGACCTCACGGGGCCATTCAACTGTTCTATTGTAAAGCAAGGGTTTAACAATGGTAATGTTCAAGGCTGCTCAGCCTATGCCACAAGAAGGAAGTAAGGTGTGAATATAGAACAAAAAGCAAAAAAAAAAAAAAAAAAAACACCACAACACTTTAATACCTACTCCACAAAAAAGGTTCACCACCAACTCAAATTCCACCAACTCACGTTGGACAGCAGAAGATCGCCTAAAGATGTATGTGTTAAAATCATGACAGGGACCCGTACAGCGGCGACTGCCGCAGCAGCCCGCCAGGTAGTCTTTCTCTAGGAGAGAGAGAGAGAGAGAGAGAGAGAGAATGAGAGACAGACAGACCCAGTGTGTGTGTGAGATAGAGAGAGAGAGAGAGAATACTCTCTCTCTCACGGGGGAGGTAAATTTTCCTGTGAGACACCCTCGAACATTTCCTCAGCCGTCATCGAGAAATTATGGGGAGTCACTCTTCGAATAAATTAGCTTTCTCGACAAAAGATTGTTGCAATTTTTTCCAACAAAAATTTTTCACACACACAAATTTAGACCCTCCCGAAGAAAAAAGGTTCACCGCCAACTCAAGTCTATAGCAGAATTTATTTTTGGTGAATCGTCTGACTGGGGTGATCGGAGCTCTCGGATTGAAGTATTTCCGATCGCTCCCAATTCCACCAACTCACGTTGGACAGCAGAAGATCGCCTAAAGATTTGTGTGTTAAATTCACGACAGGGACCCACAAAAATGTTAGCACTGGTACAAAATGTCTAAATTTTTTCGCTTTAAGAGAGAGAGAGAAAGAGAGTGAATAATATCCTCTAGTCACAAACTGCTAGGTAGATAATTATATCTCCGTAAATATTTGGTTTATCGTAATTCTGAAGTAACCGTTGGAATCCTCATAAAATTCCGCTTCCATATATGTATGCAAATACAAATATTTGTGGTCAACATTTTTAGCTAGCGCGAGTTGGACATAAGGTATTTCGATTGTTATGTTATAATACTTGTTATGGAGTGCACCAATGTGTTTGTTTTGTAATTATTCTATGTTTTTATTTGCTTTGCGGCGTCGCCGCTGTACGGGCCCCTGTCGTGATTTTAACACAAATCTTTAGGCGATCTGCTGCTGTCCAACGTGAGTTGGTGGAATTTGAGTTGGTGGTGAACCTTTTTTCAGGAGGGTCTAAATTTTTGTGGGTGAAAGATGTTGTGGAAAAATTACAAGCAATATTTTTTTCGAGAAAGCTACTTAAAATAATATGAGGGCGGTGTACAAATAAAAACTGTTTATAATTTATATTTTATTATATCCTTTTTTGGGGGTTATATATTGGTTGTTTGCTATGTAGTCACCTATATCCTCCACTTTCTTAACTTTAGGATCGAGTGACCTAAATCTTACTAAAAAATTCAGGTTAGTAAGGCACGTAAGGCACTATATGAATAGCCTATTCTCTTACTAAGAAATTCAGGTTAGTAAGGCACTATATGGATTGCCTATTCTCTTACTAAGAACGAAGTGGTTACGGGACACCTCCGCCCTTCTGCCTCGTGTGTCCTGCCCAGATACGAGTCACAGCCATCGCCGCGCTATACGACTACGGGACACCACAGTGAGGCTGGGCTACGGGACACCACTGGTCATAGGAGCACCCTGCACCGTCTAGAGCTCCGCTTCTCCTGTGTGCTCCGCCCTTCTGCCTCGTGTGTCCTGCCCAGATACGAGTCACAGCCATCGCCGCCCTATATGACGCATTATACGAAACATGACAGAGAGAGAGAGAGTGTGTAACTCTCTCTCTCTCTCTCACACACACACACACACACACTGTGTCTCTCTCTCTCTCTCTCGGAGTCAAAGATTTTTTAGCTAACGTCTTGCCCATAATCAGCAGCAATGAGCGCGCTCACGCTGTCCTGTTAAAGAAATCGAGTTGTCAATTATGTTTCCACGACATCTTTTACCCACAAAAATTTAGGATAAGCGAACTACCTACCCAGGCTGCTCCACCCAGAGAGAGACTACCTGGTCGGGCTGCTCACCCAGAGAGAGACTACCTGGCCGGGTTGCTCTACCCATAGAGAGACTACCTGGCCGGGCTGATCCACCTAGAGAGAGACTACCTGGCCGGGCTGCTGCGGCGTCACCGCTGTACGGGTCCCTGTCGTGATTTTAACACAATTTTTTTTAGGCGATCTTCTGCTGTCCAACGTGAGTTGGTGGACTTTGAGTTGGTGGTGAACCTTTTTTCAGGAGGGTCTAAATTTGTGTGGGTGAAAGATGTCGTGGAAAAATTACAAGCAATCTTTTTTTGAGAAAGCTACTTAAAATAATATGAGGGCGGTGTACAAATAAAAACTGTTTATCATTTATATTTTATTATATCCTTTTTGGAGGTTATATATTGGTTGTTTGCTATGTAGTCACCTATATCCTCCACTTTCTTAACTTTAGGATCGAGTGACCTAAATCTTACTAAATAATTCAGGTTAGTAAGGCACGTAAGGCACTATATGAATAACCTATTCTCTTACTAAGAAATTCAGGTTAGTAAGGCACTATATGGATAGCCTATTCTCTTACTAAGAACGAAGTGGCTACGGGACACCTCCGCCCTTCTGCCTCGTGTGTCCTGCCCAGATACGAGTCACAGCCATTGCCGCGCTATACGACGCATCATACGAAGCATAACCTAGGCTATACGACGCATTATACGAAGCATGACAGAGAGAGAGAGTGTAACTCTCTCTCTCTCACACACACACACTGTGTCTGTCTGTCTCTCTCTCTCTCTCTCTCTCTCTCTCTCAGTCAAAGATTTGTTAGCTAACGTCTTGCCCATAATCAGCAGCAATGAGCGCGCTCACGCTGTCCTGTTAAAGAAATTGAGTGGTCAATTATTTTTCCACGACATCTTTCACCCACAAAAATTTAGGAGAGAAGAACTACCTGGCCGGGCTGCTCCTCCCAGAGAGAAACTACCTGGTCGGGCTGCTCCACCCAGAGAGAGCGACTACCTGGCCGGGTTGCTCTACCCAGAGAGAGACTACCTGGTCCGGCTGCTCCACCTAGAGAGAGCGACTACCTGGCCGGGCTGCTCCACCTAGAGAGAGCGACTACCTGGTCGGGCTGCTCCACCCAGAGAGAGCGACAACCTGGCCGGGTTGCTCTACCCCGAGAGAGACTACCTGGTCGGGCTGCTCCACCTAGAGAGAGCGACTACCTGGTCGGGCTGCTCCACCTAGAGAGAGCGACTACCTGGTCGGGCTGCTCAACCCAGAGAGAGCCACTACCTGGCCGGGTTGCTCTGCCCACAGAGAGACTACCTGGTCGGGCTGCTCCACCCAGAGAGAGCGACTACCTGGCCGGGTTGCTCTACCCAGAGAGAGACTACCTGGCCGGGTTGCTCCACCTAGAGAGAGCGACTACCTGGTCGGGCTGCTCCACCCAGAGAGAGCGACTACCTGGCCGGGTTGTTCTACCCAGAGAGAGACTACCTGGTCGGGCTGCGCCACCTAGAGAGAGCGACTACCTGGTCGGGCTGCTCCCCCTAGAGAGAGTGACTACCTGGTCGGGCTGCTCCACCCAGAGAGAGCCACTACCTGGCCGGGTTGCTCTACCCGCAGAGAGACTACCTGGTCGGGCTGCTCCACCCAGAGAGAGCGACTACCTGGCCGGGTTGCTCTACCAAGAGAGAGACTACCTGGCCGGGTTGCTCCACCTAGAGAGAGCGACTACCTGGTCGGGCTGCTCCACCCAGAGAGAGCGACTACCTGGCCGGGTTGTTCTACCCAGAGAGAGACTACCTGGTCGGGCTGCGCCACCTAGAGAGAGCGACTACCTGGTCGGGCTGCTCCACCTAGAGAGAGTGACTACCTGGTCGGGCTGCTCCACCCAGAGAGAGCAACTACCTGGCCGGGTTGCTCTACCCCGAGAGAGACTACCTGGTCGGGCTGCTCCACCTAGAGAGAGCGACTACCTGGCCGGGCTGCTCCACCTAGAGAGAGCGACTACCTGGTCGGGCTGCTCCACCCAGAGAGAGCGACAACCTGGCCGGGTTGCTCTACCCAGAGAGGGACTACCTGGTCGGGCTGCTCCACCTAGAGAGAGCGGCTATCTAGTCGGGCTGCTCCACCTAGAGAGAGCGACTACCTGGTCGGGCTGCTCCACCCCGAGAGAGCGACTACCTGGCCGGGTTGCTCTACCCAGAGAGAGACTACCTGGTCGGGCTGCTCCACCCAGAGAGAGTGACTACCTGGCCAGGTTGCTCTACCCAGAGAGAGCCTACCAGGCCGGGCTGCTCCACCTAGAGAGAGACTACCTGGCCGGGTTGCTGCGACGTCGCCGCTGTACGGGTCCCTGTCGTGATTTTCACACACAAATCTTTAGGCGATCTTCTGCTGTCCAACGTGAGTTGGTGGAATTTGAGTTGGTGGTGAACCTTTTTTCAGGAGGGTCTAAATTTTTGTGGGTGAAAGATGTCGTGGAAAAATTACAAGCAATCTTATTTCGAGAAAACTACTTAAAATAATATGAGGGCGGTGTACAAATAAAAACTGTTTAGAATTTATATTTTATTATATCCTTTTTGGGGGTTATATATTGGTTGTTTGCTATGTAGTCACCTATATGCTCCACTTTCTTAACTTTAGGATCGAGTGACCTAAATCTTACTAAAATATCCAGGTTAGTAAGGCATACAAGGCACTATATGAATAGCCTATTCTCTAACTAAGAAATTCAGGTTAGTAAGGCACTATATGGATAGCCTATTCTCTTACTAAGAACGAAGTGGCTACGGGACTACGAAGCATGACAGAGAGAGAGAGAGAGTGTGTAACTCTCTCTCTCTCTCTCTCACACACACACACACACACACACTGTGTCTGTCTCTCTCTCTCTCTTTGAGTCAAATTTTTTTTAGCTAACGTCTTGCCTATAATCAGCAGCAATGAGTGCGCTCACGCTGTCCTGTTAAAGAAATTAAGTTGTCAATTTTTTTTCCACGACATCTTTCACCCACAAAAATTTAGGAGAGAAGAACTACCTTATTTCGAGAAAACTACTTAAAATAATATGAGGGCGGTGTACAAATAAAAACTGTTTAGAATTTATATTTTATTATATCTTTTTTGGGGTTATATATTGGTTTCCTCCACTTTCTTAACTTTAGGATCGAGTGACCTAAATTTTACTAAAAAATTCAGGTTAGTAAGGCACGTAAGGCACTATATGAATAGCCTATTCTCTTACTAAGAAATTCAGGTTAGTAAGGCACTTTATGGATAGCCTATTCTCTTACTAAGAACGAAGTGGCTACGGGATACCTCCGCCCTTCTGCCTTGTGTGTCCTGCCCAGATACGAGTCACAGCCATCGCCGCACTATACGACGCATTATACGAAGAATGACCTAGGCTATATGACGCATTATACGAAGCATGACAGAGAGAGAGAGTTTGTAACTCTCCCTCTCTCTCTCACACACACACACACACACTGTGTCTGATTCTCTCTCTCTCTCTCTCTCTCTCTGAGTCAAAGATTTTTTAGCTAACGTCTTGCCCATAATCAGCAGCAATGAGCGCGCTCACGGTGTCCCGTTAAAGAAATCGAGTTGTCAATTATTTTTCCACGACATCTTTCACCCACAAAAATAATAATAATCAATATATAACCCCCACAAAGGATATAAATTATAATAAAATGTAAATTCTAAACAGATTGTATTTGTACAAACACAAGGTAGAAGGGCGGAGCACACAGACGAAGCGGAGCTTTAGACGGTGCAGGGTGCTGCCTGGCCGGGCTGCTCCACCCAGAGAGAGACTACCTGGCCGGATGCTCCACCCAGAGAGAGACTACCTGGCCGGGCTGCTCCACCCAGAGAGAGACTACCTGGCCGGGTTGCTCTACCCAGAGAGAGACTACCGGGCCGGGCTGCTCCACCTAGAGAGAGACTACCTGGCCGGACTGCTGCGGCGTCGCCGCTGTACGGGTCCCTGTCGTGAATTTAACACACAAATCTTTAGGCGATCTTCTGCTGTCCAATGTGAGTTGGTGGAATTTGAGTTGGTGGTGAACCTTTTTTAAGGAGGGTCTAAATTTTTGTGGGTGAAAGATGTCGTGGAAAAATAACAATCAATCTTTTTTCGAGAAAGCTAAATTTGTCGATACAATTTTAAAAACTAGGACAATTAAAAGAAAAACATGAAAAATTCAAATTTATTTTCCGATTTACATTATACGAAGCATGACCTAGCTATACAACGAATTATAAGTACGAAGCACCACAGTACCAGTTACTCCCATTAATTTTAGGTCACTTGATCCTAAAGTTAAGAAAGTGGAGGATATACTGTAGGTGACTACATAGCAAATAATCAATATATAACCCCCACAAAGGATATATAATAAAATATAAATTCTAAACAAGTTGTATTTGTACAAACACAAGGCAGAAGGGCGGAGCACACAGACGAAGCGGAGCAGGGTGGTACCTGGCCGGGCTGCTCCACCCAGAAAGAGACTACCTGGCCGGGCTGCTCCCCCCCCCCCCCCCCCCAGGCAGACGAATCACCAACAATAAATTCTGCTATTCAACTTGAGTTGGTGGTGAACCTTTTTTCGACTTTATCATCCCTGTCAGAGACGCATTGAGGCAACTAATTGTTCCCATGGAGGAGGCAGTGAAGTGGGGATATGTCTCTGAGGATGGGGAAAGCTGGCATTGAAGTGACCCTCTGGATGGGGCAGCCGGGTAAGGATCTGGTTCAACTGTGTAAAAATAAAAACTTTTTAGAATTTATATTTTATTATATCCTTTTTTGGGCCATGGTCGATAACGATGATCTGATGGGAGGGGATTGAGAAGTGCTTAGTCGGCTGTTTTCAAAGATAGAGTGAGGCTAATACAAAACAAACTCACACTATCTAGTTGAAGTCTGTATTCACAACTATTATGGACAAGCCAGTTGCAAGATGATATTTCCTAAGGAATTATCCTATTCATAAAACAGGCAGAAATAGAGCAAGCTTTACCAAAATTATAGTTTAATTATATAATAAGCATGCAAAGTTTTGGTTATGCTAGCCCTATTTCTGCCTTATTTGCCTTGAGAGCCAACATCAAATTTTATTCCTAAAAGGTTATTTTAATGTATCTGGGACACAAATACACCATTTGGTAGCTTTAGTGTCAATCTGGAAAAACCTGGCCTGCTTTAGGTCTATAGGGAACATTTCTTGACTCAGGTCAGTCCGTACCTGGCATTCGGACAGGAAAGTTTCCTAGGGAACATTATCTTGCAACTTGCCTGTCCGAAATACTAATATTAGGGAACATTGTGAATAGAGACTTCTTAGGGAACGTTATCTTGCAACAGGCCTGTCCGAGATACTAATATTAGGGAACATTGTGATGACTAGTACATATTTCAGTTATCTGAAGAAATAGCAGCTTGAGATTGTAAGTAGTTTCTACAAAGAGCATTTTGCAATGGTTAACCTAAAAATATGTTTGGAATAATCATTAGAAAGTGGAGTTCTTGGTGGGGTGAGGTTAGGTTAGGTTCAAACACGTCACATGAAGATAATTTCTGTTTGGCTGTGTCACTGTGTCAGTGTTCACCAACATAATTATACTTAGGTTAACTAAATTGAAAAGGTTACTCTTAAATGATATCACACAAATATTCTCACAAAAGTATTGGCCAAAAATAAAAACTAGCCAAACATTTTAGTTCAGTATGAGAAAATACCCTTGTATACCCAAAATAGTTATATTTAACAGAAAAATACAGTTGTGAAGGGTCAAAACATGATTTCCCAAGTAAACCTATCCTGTCCGACATTTGGTCATTGTTCCCTAACAACCTGCCAAAGGCGTCCAATTTGAGCTTCCGAACAGGCCAGTTCCCTAAGAATTTTAAAATATTCCATTAGATGTCCATTTCCAGACATAGTGCTTTTACGACTATGCAGTTGAAAAGAACTCTGAAAGTAGCTTATACCATGTTATTTTCGTTAATCTAAGAGTATAAACACTACCGGAATAAAGCCAGCAAAAAATCACCCATGACAAATGTGCTGTCCCGGTTCTGGAGTGGATAGGTTTATTATAACTGGATACAAGCTACGCACAGAACCCCGCTCATTGTTGACTATGGCGGTCTGAAAAAAGTGAGCGGGCATGATTGCATGGAAGCTTTTGATACATTATGGAATTTTATTACAGAAATTAATTTTGCAGCTCATTTTACCCATTGTACCAGATGTGTAGGTTCGAACACTATCAGAAAATTGAGTTATATGGGATTGTTCATTTTCTTCCCTATGCAGTGGTGACTTTCAGTGGCCGCTCAGTTTGTGTTGAATCACTATTTTTACCAAAAAAACAAATTTATAATGAAACTGCCTCAAGGACACTTGGGGGAAATGTAGTATATGGGTCGACACACAACATATCCTATAATCAAGTTAAAAAGACCAATTTGAAGATGTTTTATGACCTCCCCAATATTTGGTGACTTGAGGCAAAATCTGGGGAGGCAGACGGTCTTGTTGACCTAGTATACCCTTCACACATCCCGAGCTCCCCGGGTCCCTGTTTACGCTAGAGATGATTGCTAGCGCAGCTGATAGAGCCAGGGTGTCCACATATTCACCCCTGTTTTTGGTGTCCCACGACATCGGGAAGTGGGTTAAAAAATGGACGCAAGTTGGGATCAGTAAGCAATCTGGCACTACCATCTTCCCTAAAAAATTTCAGACCCCCATATAACCCCCTAGGAGGTTTCTAAACAGGGAATGGAGTTGTTCGGACCACCTGAATATGCAAAGATCTATACCCATGCAAAAGCTGAACAAGCCAGTTCAATTATTTGCCTAAGATGAATTGGCAGGTCTTGTAGAAGGGTGACCGCCCTCAACCCTCCAACTCTCGTCCAATTGCTCTCATAACAGACTCATATCCTGTATCTCTGAACTTTTAGAATGTATTCATAATGTTTTAGTTCTGGAGCATTCCTTTTCACATAACGTATTTTCTGATCGCCAGCATGGTTTCTTTAACATTCCACGAGCGGCTAGGTTAATAACTTCTACTACCTGCCCAGCGGGCATATTTTCCCTAAACGAGCTTCATTCCATGCTCTTTTTCATGTATAAAGAAGAGCCAGAACGTAATATAATTATGTATCAGTGAAAGGGCGTTAACACCTTATTGGCGGGTAGTAGGGTATATTACACCGTACCGCACAGCATTTTTTTTTAACCCTAAATAGGGTTATTTCCGTGCTGATTTTCATGCATAAACAAGACGCAGACCGTAAAACAAGTATTTATCCCTGAAAGGGCGTAAACAGAGATTTTCAATGACACCCGAACCATCCTTGTATGACCACTGGTTCTCTTGCAACGATCGTGCAAAACGAGTGCAAAAACCCTAAAATAAGGTAATTTCCGTACATAATTCCCTGTGTAGAGAGTGAAAAAGGGGGGAGGAAGGTGGTATACAGTTCAGTACGTCCACGGTGGTCGTGGGGAGCAGTCATAAGGTTACTACGCTCGTCCCACCGCTCAGCTCTCTCTCTCTCAGCAACATTACGTGCTGAAAATGGCGCTCGACAGCTGTCGTGCACCGCCACTTAGTCCAAATTTATTTCACTCGACATATGTTGCGCGCCGCCGGTTAAGGGTTAATTGAGCTTTCTAATGACACCTGAACCATCCTTCTACGATCACGGGTTGTCTTGCAACGATCGTGCAACACGAAGGAAAAATCCCTAAAATACTGTAATTTCCTGACATATTTCCCTGTCTAGGGAGGCAGTGGGTGTGGATGTGTGTGGAGGTGGGGCCAGTCGTGGCACGGGAGCCGTGCCGAACGGTCAGAGCCAACCTACGCTCCTCCCACCGCTCGGACTCTCTCTCAGAGCCAATTATGTGCTCAACATCGCATACGACTTAAGGCGGGCCCCGCTCTTTAGGTAGGTGTTCTCTAGACTGCCTTAAGTCAGGCCCCGCCAAAGAGGGGTTAACCCTTGTTTAGCGGGGGTTTTGGGGCTTATTTGGGCATATTCAGGCCCTCCTGAATGATAAATCAAGTATCTGCATGACAAAATATATATTTAGCAAAAAACTAGGTGCTAAAAGCTTCAAAATGAGACCAGAACAAGCTACGTAGCACTCGTGGTTCTCATACAGTGATACCAATAACATGGGAGTTTAGCGTATAGCGGCATATTTTTCCCAGCTATGCTCACTACTGGCTACACTGCCGGCCTCTTGAGAACACAAGGAACATGAGTTAATGGGCGGCGGTAAGCCCTGGGAGTCGGCTGTCTGGCTCGCTGCGCTCCCGGCCATTTGCACTCGATTTTAACCCTTTAACCCCTAACTAGCGGCGCGCAACATAAGTCGAGTATAATAAATTTGGACTATCTGGCGGCGCGCGACATAGGTTGTGTGGCAATTTCAGCACGTAATGTTGCTGAGAGAGAGAGACAAGTGGTCGCAGGAGAGTAGCGAGCGTATGACTGCTCCAGACCACCGCGGCGAACCTACTGACATGAATCCCACCTCCTCCCTCCCTCTCTCACTCGCTTCATACTGAATTGTATGGGGAAAGTACCGAATTACATGCTTTTTGCACTCGTGTTGCGCGGTTGTTGCAAGAAAACTAGCGGTCATAAAAGGATAGTTGTGGTGTCATTGGAAAGCTCTGTTTATGCCCTTTCAGGGATAGATACTTGTTTTACGCTCTGGGTCTTATTTAGGCATGAAAATGATCACGTAAACAGCCATATTTTGGCTAAAAACACCCCGCTGGGCGGTACATATAAATAGACTGCCTAGCCTGCCAATAAGGTGTTAAAAGCCTTAATAATGCTCCTAACTTGCTGCAAATTGGAGCCGGACTTAAGTCCGGCCCCAATCTTTAAGGGTTAAGGGCCACTCTACTGGTGATCTCATTTCATATCTGGCTAACTATTGGTCTGCATCCTCCTTGCAGGACTTCGGTGATAGCCTTTCTATTTCGCTAGACAGATCCAAAACCTTTGATAGAGTCTGGCACAAATCCGTTGTTTGCAAACTTCCATCATTCGGAGTCTATCCTTCAATCTGTGCCTTTATCTCCAATTTCCTTTCTGATCGTTTCGACATCGCTCACTTCATTAACCTATCAACTTCCTTATATTTATATATGATCTTTTCAACTGTACACTATTCAACTAGCATTCCACAACAACCTACAATGCAGTCACTTCAAAACTAACAGAATGAGGATAACCCACGTATCTTTTGGATATCAACTATTATTGGTTGGGGCAGAGAAAACCTTGTCGTTTTCAATATTTCCAGAACCAAATTTCTCCATTTATCTACCGGTCACAATCTTCCTCAATACTATCCCTTACTCGTCAACAACACACCTATTCACCTTTGTTTTCTCTCGATATTCAGGGTGTCTCTTTTTCTTCTGACTTTTACGACTGTTACTAAAACAGCTTTTTGGAAGGTAAGTGTGCTCAACTGTCTCCATGAATTATTCAGCCTCGCACAGCGTATTGCTTTGTACAGGGGTACTGTGCGTACATGTATCGAGTACTGCTCGTAATATGAGAAGATTCCACGCATACTGCTCTTTTCAAAAAGGTAGAGTCAAAAGCATTTTGTCTCATCAACTCATACAAATGACCTACAATCTCTCTCTATACAGTAGTGTTCTTCAGAGCGTTCTCAGTGTAAACCTCCTTCTTTGTACTCCTTTATGGGGAGTGGTTGGTACCCACCTTTCAACACATTCCCATCTCTATCCTATCCAACTTGCTAACCCATGAGTGAACCGGTTTTCCAAGTTTTTCTTCCACTCAACAAGTACACTCTGGATCTCTCTCCTTCAGTCTATAACTCAAACTGCTTCGAACTCCGTATGTCTTGACAATTTTACTCTAACATACAGTTGTACACATATGAAGCAACTACATATAGTGCTCTTGAGAATGTATATATCATTGGAAGATGAAAGTAAGTTACATTTGAGTTGCTAGAAGTGGGTAAAGCAATTAATAAACGATTATACTAAAGAATAAGCCATGGTGATGACGAAATTAAGCTAGGTCTCTCGGTCACATGAGTCTGCTTCATTGGTTTACATCTTGAACTTATATTCTGCTCTCTATTTTAATATGGGGGGGGGGGGGGCTCTTGTTTTGGCAGTATTGTCTTCATACACACAGACATAAACAACATTCACAAAACAATAGTTTTTAAAATAGGGATAGTTTGATATGCCAAAAGTATCACTTTCACAAATTGTAACCCATTCAGTACCAGTGACGTTCTTTCCATTATATTCTAGCAACTATTACATGATTGTATTTGGCTTAGGAATGGTACCTACCCATTGACAAACTACAGACTATCTCTAGTAATCCTTTTAGCTACCATTATAGACTACAGTAGATCTGGACTTGACACGAAAATGGAACTTTGCAGTAAGGGACCCAAAATCGCGGTTTCCAGATTCGAACTTGGTGGTTCATTCTCCGATTTGGGGTCCTTTACTGCAAAGTTAATTTTCGTGTCAAGTCCATATATACTGTAGTCTATGGTGCCATATATTCTTTTTCGTGTCAAGTCCACATTTACTGTAGTCTATGGTGCCATATATTCTTTTTAAACTGCACAAAATCGTCTAAATATAGCTAGAATACAAATTAAAAGACGTCGCTGGTACAGAAAGGTCTAAGAATAAAGCTATTTGAATTACAAGTAAGATTAACCAGATGAATAGCATCTTGAGATCAGTGTAATAACATTTCCTTATAACATTACGTCATGTTATGATAAATATTTGTTTGTATTCGCATTATGGGGTCAACAATATTATGAATATCGTGGTAGTGTTGCTCAATGTTTACTCTTAGCTGGTCAATTATGTAGACAGTACCACCCGGGCAACAGCCAGGGGGAAACCTTCACCACGGTGTGTCCCAACTTACCGGGTCTCCTGGCACCTTGATGGTTTTGTGTGGGAACGTATGATCTACCATTTCCTTCCCTCTTTACTGCTTTATATTGCTTCAGCATTCCTTGAATACAACACCCACACACACACACACACACACACACACATATATATATATATATTTATATATATATATATATATATATATATTCTGACATACGGAGCCCTGTATGTTTATTTTAGAGTTAGAATTAAGAGTTGAAGGAGTGCCAAACTACCCAGGCGGCGAAGCAGACCAGCGAGCGAACCAGCGAGTGGGAAACCAGCTCGTCCGCATACCAGCAAACAAGCCTTCACACCTGCGTGCGTCATAGGGGACCCTGCAAACTACTTTGATGACCCGACGCCTTGACGTATGATCGACGCCAGGAGACTCCATTGGACCACGCACCTGCTACGCAACTCGAGGAGCTGTGATTGGGGCGCGCACCATCTCCCGCCACCTGATTCGTTCCTACACCATCATTGTTTAGTATATAAGACTCGAGTAGTGGGCATTAAAATCAGTCTCATTTGGATTTGGGGAAGGTGAACTTGCAGCTGGAGGAAGACGGGGTGAAGTATTTTAATGGGTTTGTGACTGTCAGTCAGATTATATAAGTGTGTGTTAAGTGTGTTCCGTGTAAACACTTACGTTATGTTGGTTAGTGAGATATGTGATTGGGAATTAACGTTAACGCTACTATTAGGTACTTAACTATTTGATTGGGAATTAACGTTAACGCTACTATTATGTACTTAACTATTTGATTGGGAATTAACGTTAACACTACCAATTATGTACTTAACTATTTGATTGGGAATTAACGTTAACGCTACTATTATGTACTTAACTATTTGATTGGGAATTAACGTTAACGCTACTATTATGTACTTAACTATTTGATTGGGAATTAACGTTAACGCTACTATTATGTACTTAACTATTTGATTGGGAATTAACGTTAACGCTACTATTATGTACTTAACTATTTGATTGGGAATTAACGTTAACGCTACTATTATGTACTTAACTATTTGACTGGGAATTAACGTTAACGCTACTATTATGTGCTTAACTATTTTAGTTGACTAACTTGTGGACTAAAGCAACTCTTCAAGTAATTGGGTTATGATAAAAGTAATACTATTGTTTTATATTAAGACTTACGAGTTCTTTCATTTTCTTTTAATTAAGCTTACATTGCTTAACGGTACTTAGTACGGTGATACTATTGTTTCATATTAGTAATATCGCCTTAGACTAACATGGCTGTTTTAATGTTACTTCTAGTGATTTCCTAAGCTGAAGACAATTCTTTTAGCTTCAAAATATTATTTATGCTTTTCATATTATTTGAGTGAGACTTGAATCGAATCTATGAAGCGACCCTGTAACTTAATGTACTCATAATCAAACCTCAATGTTACGTGGTTAAGAAATACATGGTAACTAATTATTAAATATATATCTAACTTTGTATGTGACTTTGATATTAATCCTGATGATAATAATAATATAACACTATTAACGTAAGACAAGAACCAAGAATAATAACTACATTAAATATAAATAAAAGGACATATAAGAAAACTAGCTATTCATTTAAAAAAGGGTAAGAGACAGAAATATTCTTACCTTAATATTTATCTTTCAAGACTTGATATAGAATAAATAGTCCTTCTTTAGATATAACTTATTCGGTTCATAACCATAGCCTACTAAGCTTCGGTTAAATAATAATTCTTTATAAATACTACATGACTTTAATTAGTTTCAGTATTTTTCCATAATTAAAGAGTATCAGTCAATAAAGTAAAACCAAATCCTAAGATCCAAAAGGAAAGGAAGCAACAACAGGAAATGATTTTATTAGATTTTACTTTTGTTTTGCCTTCAGCTGACTGATACCTTAATATATATCTCTGTGCTATCTAGATTCATCAAGTTAACCACTTGAGGATCAAGATACGTAACAATATATATATATATATATATACCGGGTATATACAGTATATATATATATATATATATATATATATATATATATATATATATATGTATATATATATATATTTATATACTTTATATACTGTATATTATACCAAGTTTTTACTGGGGTTAATTGGATTCATTAGGTAGGTTCTTGCTTGACTGGAGAAGTTGAATCCACATAAGTACATGCACAAAGGTAATAGAGGGTTAATATAACACATCGTACATACATAATTTGTATTATTTAGGCACACAGATATTTATTTATTAAAGGTAATAGGTAAATATAAATATAATTCATAGACGCACAAACGAGGATCCACAATTACTCTCGTACGATTATGACACAGCCTGTTCAATGTTCATATTACCTAAGTACTCCCTTTAATAATGTACGTCACTAGTACTTCTTTGAGGTTACACTACGTATATATATATATATTAAGATATTCACTTAAGTACTTCCCTTGAATGAAGTACGTCACTAGTACTTCTTTGAGGTTAGACTGTGTATTGATAATATGAAGATATTGCACTGTTCATATTACCTAAGTACTCCCTTTAATCAGGTACGTCACTCATATTTCTTTGAGGTTACACTACGTATATATATATTAAGATATTCACTTAAGTACTTCCCTTTAATAAGGTACGTCACTAGTACTTCTTTAAGGTTATATGGCGTATTTATATGTTGAGATATTACACTTAAATACTTCCTCTAATAAGGTGTGTCACTAGTACTTCTTTGAGGTTACACTGTGTATTTATATTTATATATCACTTAAGTACTTCCTTTAATAAGGTACGTCACTAGTACTTCTTTAAGGTCAGCCTGGGTATTATATAACGAGGCACTACTGTATTCTTCTGATGAGGGTCTCGGCCGTGGATGTGGTCCTGACGTGGATGTTGGATAGTGGATGGAACTCGATGAAGAACTCTTGGGTGTTGGGTCTTAAATCAAGGGAACGTAGAGAGAAGCTATACCGAAGTTATACAGTGTCTCTAACTATTCTGACCATTATAAGAGTTTTGATGCAGAACCTTCCAGCACTCTTGGGTGTTGGGTATTATATGTTATGCTACACTATATCAGTGCATCTATAACATATCATAGGACTAACAAAAGAGGGTTGATTTGACACAACGTCTCTTAACTATCCTGACCGTTATAAGAGTCTTTCAGGGACTGGTGGATGAGGTGATTTTGGGCCTTTTACAGTATACGTATCCCAGAACCAGTGCCTGTGATTCCGTACCGCAAGGTGTCTAGACGCAAAGTGCCGTTATGCAAAAGCTACGGTATCTCGCAGAGCCCTATCCTTCAAAAGCCCAAGCCAGTATGTGAACTTTGAAAGGTTTCAGAGGTCGGTTTACTACCAATAAAGCGCTTGTCAAAACAGCATTCTTTATTGACAGTAAACCCTGGTTAATCGAGGCAGAAGAAATTATATTAGGTTGTTTCCAGTGGGATCTAATAACGAATTCCTTTGATGAGCCAAGATCTAAAGAATCCTAAATAGATCTTTATAACCAGTGTTCTATAGTATAAACCCAAATCTTCCAGCTGTTACTTATTCTTCAGTGAGGATAATTAATAGCTTTCCAACTGTATAGATCTTAACTTTGCCTGTCAAAGTCTTACCTTTTTTGGCGTTTCTCCTGGTGTCCCTTCTCCAGGTAAGAAGGACCGTTGTGCGGGGAGGAAGCCCATGAGTGGTTGGGGTAGCCCCTCCTGACTTCCCTGTCATGGTGGTGATGCGGCTTGGAGGAAGAAGGGCGCATGGAGGTATGGTGTCTATGCACACGTTTGTTGTTCTTCCTTTCCTTTGCACTTTTTCTTTTCCTCATGGCATCACGGTTGTGGATGGTTACTTGGATATCCTTGCTGGATGTTGGAGGGGGTGCGGGAGTTATCAAGGCGTATCTTGGTGGTGTGGTGGTTATGGCTTTCTTCTTCGGGGGTGATGTGGTATGCGCGGGAAAACTGTTTGGTGGTAGTGGCGTGGTGTATATATATATATATCTATATATATATATATATATATATATATATATATATATATATACAGTATATAATATATACTGTATATATATATATATATATATATATATATATATATATGAGTGTGTGTGTGTGTTTGTGTGTTGAATGGTTAAAGGCCACAGTTGCTTGTGTGTTTGGGGTTAGTCATACTGAAATATCAGGGTTGAGCAGCCCCCCCCCCCTGAGGAGAAGACAACAACAGGAGAAAATAAGAAAACACAAGACCCGACTAGCTTCCCAGGCTTCAACTCCTGCCGGGATAAGCCAGTCTACCCATTTTCCCGGATCTGCCCATGCCCTAAATTCCTGGGAAATAGGTCAGTCTGCCCGAGAAAGGAGCTCGAGCCCTGGCCACTCACAGGGGCCCCAGCTCCTCCAATGGCAGAGGCCGGAACCTCTGCCCGAGGCATATCATCGGTTCCAGTCTGACTTTCATTACAGTGAAGAAATATTTATGCAAGTTGAGCACCAAGAACCTTCCCAATATCGGTACAAGTGCGAATCTCAGTAACCCCCGGGAAGACTGGAAATAATGCAGAAGAAGCGACCAGGAAGATACCTATGGCCTTCAGAGTAAGAAAAGCCAGATACCACGATAGACCGGAAATCATCTATTACGTCACCATAATCTATCTATTTATCTATTGCCTGACGCTGTGATCCCCGAAGGGGTGGACACGAACGAACCGCCCCCATGCACCTCTGTCCTCAGTCAGTCGACGCCCCTCCCCCCAACCAGCACCGCCTTTGTTCATATACTTCCTCACTCCATCCTTCCACCTATCATTCGGTCTACTTCTCCCTCTCTGTCCCTCCACCTCGCTCTCGTACACCCTCTTAGTCATTCTCTCGCTTTCCATACGTTCCATATGGCCGAACCATCTCAAGTTGTTCCTTTTCACACTTTCCAGCACATCTACGTCTACACCACACCTCCTTCTTACTTCCTCATTTGTCTGTCTATCCCTCCATGTAACTCCGCATGTACTTCTTAGGTATTTCATTTCCACTGCTCTCACTCTTGGTCTGAGTCTCTCAACCAACGTCCATGCTTCGCTTCCGTAAGTCAGTGTTGGGATTACCACACTGTCATGCAAGGACTTCTTCACTTCCATACTGACCACCCTGTTTCTTGTTACTGCTTTCAGCGTTCCTACAACCCTCTTCCCCTGTTGTACCCTCTCCCGCACTTCTTCATCCATTGTCCCATCTTTACACAACACACTGCCCAGATACTTAAAAGAGTTGACGATCTCCATAGCCTGACCGTTCAGCTTCACCTCACACTCTGTGATTTCACCCTTTTCGAAGACCATAACCTTGCTCTTCCTCGCATTTACCTTCAAATTCCGTTTTTCGCACACTGTTCCAAACTCATTTACCAGACCCTGCAACTCCCATTCATTATCACTCATCAGAATGGTATCGTATGCAAACAGCAGTATAGGTAGCTTCCACTCAATTCCTTCCCTTTTCAGCGATACACCAACATCCACTGCTCTTGATAGTATTTCCTTCATGACTCCATCCATATATACAGTAAACAACCACGGGGACATCACACACCCGTTTCAAACCAACATTCAGGTCAAAGAACTCGCTCTGCTCACTCTCCACACGTACTGCCGCCTTTGCACCCTCATACATACTCTTCACTGCTTTCAGCAACTTGCCATCTACTCTGCATATTCTAAGTACTTTCCACAAACCTTCTCTGTCCACTCTGTCATAGGCCTTCTCCAAGTCCATAAAGGTAACATACACCTTTTGTTTCTTCTCCAGATACTTCTCCACAACACAATTCAGGGTAAAACTCTGATTTACACATCCTCTTCCCTTCCTAAAACCTCCCTGCTCGTCGCCTATCCATATCTCCATTCTCACTCTCACTCTCTCAATCACTACCCTACTGTATACCTTCCCTACTACGCTTAGAAGACATATTCCTCGGTGGTTACCACACACACCTCTTTCCCCTTTGCCCTTATATAGGGGGACTATTATGCCAGTCTTCCAGTCATCGGGTGCACTCCCCTTCTCCCTTGCTAGTTTGCACATTTTTCATACCCATTCGATCACTATCTCACCACCATACCTCAACATTTCCCCACACACTCCATCTGTTCCTGGTGCTTTCCCCAACTTCACTCTTTTCATGGCTTCCCACACTTCTGACCTCCTGATCCCCACCTCCTCCTCCACTACTACTCTTCTTCTCCCTCCCATACCATATCCAGCTATGTTTGCTGGCTCTTCATTCCTTACATTTAGCAACTCATTGAAGTACTCCCTCCATCTTTCGACTCTCTCTTGCTTCTCGGCTAGCATTCTCCCATTCTTATCTTTCACACCCTTACTGTTTCCCTTGCTACCTTCCCTAACTTTCATGACTTCTTTCCAGAACAGTTTCTTACTCTCCCTCCATTTTACACTCAGATTCCTCCCAAATTCCTCATCTACTCTTCTCTTATTTTCCTTCACTACTCTCTTCACCACCCTCTTATGCCCCTTTCCCACTGGTGAGAAAAGTCACGATTTTCGTCGCCGATGCCTTCGTTTTGTCAAATTCGCAAGAATACGTGCGACCTTCACGATTTCGACCGTTACAAACAGATGACAAATTATACTGGGCGAAGATGTCGCTGATGTCGGCGACGCAATCGCCTACATCGGCGACGTTATCGGGGAAGTGAGCGATGGACATCGATGAACCTCTGCGAGGCATGTCACATTTTCAAAAATCTCTTGCGAGATCATGCTTGGATGAAAGAATACTCGCCGTATGTTCTGCGACGTCTTCGGCGATCCAAGCGATGGTTCGGCGTTTACTTCGGCGAGGTGATAAGAGTATTTTTTTAAGGCACAAATTCTTGCGATGAATGAACGATTCATCGTCGATCATCCGGCGTTGGCATCGCACATACGTCGGCGAGATCGGCGAGATCGGCGAGGTGTGCGCAGCTGAGCGAATGTAACGTGAATGTGCTAATTGCAGAGTGGAATTAGCATATCACGCCAAACTAATGGGCCGAACGTCATAAAATATGAAAACTAATGGGGTTAACCATGAGGAAGAAAGGAGACCAGAAAAACGACCCATCTCCCCTTAATTCGGAGGTTGGCAATGCTTCGCCGAAGACAGTTTTCTATCAAATAATGTACACATTTAGCTTGCTCTCAAAACAAAAAATATATATGTTGGCTCGCTACCGCTCACCATGAAAATATTGAAACCTGGATGGGGGTAAACGTATTAAAACAGTAGGCTGAACGGGGCCGAACGGATACAAGGCAAAGAGAAAGGGAAAGAAATAGAAAAAAAAAAAAAAGAGGAGAGAGAGAGAGAAAGAGTAAACTAAAAAAAGCGAGGTGGGCTCAATTGTTAAGCCGTAACCAAACATTGAGACCACCTGCTGTTTGTTGTTTTCTCTTTCTCTCCCTCTCTCCTCGTTTTTGTATTTTTTGTTATTTCTCTCACTCTCTCTTTGCCTTGTATCCATTCGGCCCAGTTCAGCCTACTGTTTTAAGACGTTTATCCCCATCCAGGTGTCGATTTCTTCCTGGCGAGCGATAGGGAGCCAGCATTGTATGGAGAAATCCGGCTTCGCCGGAGACATTTTTCTATCGAAAAATGTACAAATTTAGCTTACTCTCAAAACAAAAATATATATGTATGTCCGCTGAACATGATGGCGGTGTTTAGATTATTCTATCATCATTATTGGATTTTATAGAAATAAATCTATAACGATAGTTTTTCGCTCTTATAGAATCCATTCCGCAGCAAAATATTAACTCTGTCTGTTTTCACCAATAATAATTGTTTTTTATATTTTTTTGTTTTCATGAACGGCAAGAGGAAAGGTTATTCTATAAGATTTCATCAACAACAACAACAACAAAAATAACAATATGTGGAATTTCACCGTAGGTGAAGGCATATCATCAGTCCGCCGCCCGCCCGTATTTGCCCTAACTCTCAGTCGGTTTTCACCCATAATAATTGTTTTTTATATTGTTTTGTTTTCATGAACGGCAAGAGGAAAGGTTATTCTATAAGATTTCATCAACAACAACAACAAATATAACAATATGTGAAATTTCACCGTAAATGAAAGATATCTCACTATAGGCCTAATAATTTGTTTTTACCCACCTCTCCGAAGTTGCTCTTTGGCCTCGGCAGGTGTGTCTTGAGCATTCCGCGACGTCGCAAGGCCCTTCGCATGCCTGCCTCGTGCGGAGCATACCCCTGGTGGGTATACTTTAATAATAATAATAATAATAATCGGTTTATTTCAAGCCGGCAGCCAATGGGGCTGAAAATACACAGACTTAACCTATATCTTAACCTAAGTGATCAACAGACTGATCCTGGCTGCTAACGAGAGTGCCTACATACCCCCGAGGGAGTAGGAAGTGGGCAGGAGACTTTGTGGGACCCCCGAGACGGTCCTTCCATACCTTGCCTTCACGGCCAGGGAATTTTTTTTTCGGCGAGTATTCGTGCGCACGTCGACGACTAATCGACGAGGAAATCGCCGATGATCGTCGATGTTCTCGGAACATCCGAGAGCATCGGCGATCAGTCGTGCGACGTTTTGGAACATTTCAACGATTTTCTTCGTGCGACAAACTCCGCGATGTCTGACCGATGTCGCAGATGATCGCAGAAACCCTTCGGCGATGCTCGACGATACTTGCGAGGGTAACCAATCATCGTGAGTCCTCGTCCAAAATTTTGAACTGCGCGAACATTATGCGATGTTACTGGAACTTGTATTCATTATATCTCACGTTAGACACTTGACCCGAATAGTTTGTTGTTGTCAATGTGGGTGGTTAGTATACATGTTCCATAATTGGGTATTTCCTCTCTTCCGTTATTATGTAAGTGACAAACTATATTTCACCAGGGAGTACAACTTATTCAACTCTCTTCAGTCACATTATATACTAACTTGCTATTTTATATAATAGTGGAGTTAATACCCCATAACTTGTACTAAATGTCCATTTAATAAATATAAGTGTAATCTATACTGTGTGTTTATTGTGTTGTTGGTTGTCCAATTGAGTAAATATTTAC
Organism: Paralithodes platypus; assembly: GCA_032716605.1. NCBI lineage: Eukaryota > Metazoa > Arthropoda > Malacostraca > Decapoda > Lithodidae > Paralithodes > Paralithodes platypus. The sequence goes on from CM064480.1 coordinate 7,768,724, forward strand.
CATATTCATGAAGTTAGATGTATTCCTGTCGAGCACATTCCAAGTCTAAGTATCCGAAGCCCGGATTGATAAAGATGCAATACTGAAACGAGTTAGATTACAACCTGACATAACACATACGTAGTATGGAAATTATGTATTCTCCATAACAAATAACTAATTTAACATTTTCCTAAAGAATAACAGGCTTTTCACAACACGTAGATGAAGGAAAGAGGTGCTGGTGGGAAGGTTTGGATGTTATTAACCAGGGACTTGAAGGTCTGTCTGTTGCCACCATCAGAGATGCCATGGAATAACTGACTGACAATACATTTAAATAGTTTGTTTAAATTTTTGAATATTGTGTATTTGTCATTAAATAACGCACATCTAAATAACAGCACCTAATAAAGAATTGGCATAATGATCGCCAATTAATTTTACTGGAAATTAAAAGATCGCAGATAAACCAACTGAGATCATACATTTGCGAACAGTAAGCTAATATTATAGATACATCCCTGTACAATAACATAACAAGAAACTGAAAATAATAAGGGTTTTCAAAGTTATACAATTATGTCCTAAGCTGTATCACCCATCACTGCATACTAGCGTTTTATTACCTTAGTAGTTCCCTTTCAAATTGTCCTAGTGTAAGGTGGTGTTTGATGTTACTACCCATCCCACCTGAGGTAAACAATGGAGCTCCTCAGAGAGTACCACTTACACCTTAAGGGTTATACCCTCTCATCTCAGCCCCGACCCTCCAACACGTACAGTCAACACCAGAATTAATCAGTTGTTCTTGGCTGCTACTGTCACCCGGAAACCTTCAGTGTATTAGTAATGCTAGTAACTGGTAATTCGATTTTGGAAGTGCAGGCAGTAAGAATCAGCAGTAAATATATAATTATATCCTTACATCTTTAGAAGATGTTAAGATATTAGGCATTAGTAAGAGAGAGAGGGGGTTGTAGATAGAAGAATAACTCTGGAATCATCCAAAGTAGAATTTTTTGCTAAAGTTTGAATGAATAGTTTAGCTTTGTTTGGGCAAATATAAGTGGTGCCGCTTAAGTAGGAAAGTGGAGATAAGGAGGTAATGCGAGGAAGTAAAATTGTTGGAGAGGTTTTGGCTAGATACCAGAATGCCTGGGAGGAACTAAAGTTAGAGAGTTCAATGCATGTATTGTTGATGATGGTGTTTTTGACAAGTTGAGAAACGGATTTGGCTTGATTCCCGGCAGAAACATAAAGAGTGTGAGATTCTTGAGTTTTAAGGTGAAACTTGTTGTTGTTGTTGTTGTTGTTCCCCAGACTGCCTGGCCGAACAGCCCCAAGGCCCCGAGCAAGGCCAAGGCCATAACCGAGCGCCCCCACAGAAACCTCCCTGCCTACCACAATAAAGCCTGGGTGACCGAAGCCAGGGAGTTGAGGAGGGTGCGGAAACGCCCGTGAAACCAAAGCCCCACCCAGGGCCCTGTGCCCCTCAGCAATTATGAAGAGAAAGTTGAGGGGCAAAGGAAAAATGTGACGCTTTGGCTTCCAATCTTGGTAGATTGGGAGGTCAATCCATGGAAGATACGCCGTCACTTGAGATCTAGAAAATATATAAGTAAAAGGAACAGTCAGAGTAAGCTATGGGTATGGCAGAGATCGCTCAGTTCTCACTCTGATAGACTAGCCCATCACCACATGACTAGAACCCAATCCTCTCAGCATCAGCTAGGAAAGGCCCTAGAAAGCCGCCTTTGGCGAGGGGATAGCTCCCCTATTTCAATCCCTCTCGGGGTTGGGCAACCGCGTGAGTTCTTTGTGAATGTTTCCTCCTTCTTGCGGACAGCAGTAGAACATTAGTGAGTAAACCAATATTTGTATGAATTTCATTGAGAGAAATAAAATGTAATGCATGCCTCCATGCCCAAGGTGATTAGCTCCGTAAAGTGTTTGGCATACTTCAAGGGTTCCCGGCGATGCAGCAAAAATAATTCCATGGGAAATTAAAGCAGTACTACCTAAGAGCCTCTCAGTCGGCTCCGCTAATTTGAAACTATCCCCGCCAGCTGGGAAGACAGGATGGCCATACTGGAGAGATAGGACAGGTAACAGAGGTAAGGTTATGATCTCAGGAGCCGAGCGGAGAGAGTAGAGTTATAGTATAACAGAAGGATTAGAGGTTAGAAGTAAGCTAAGAATGTTGGGCTCATCTCCAAGGCAATCAATAGCACAAGGAGGATGCTGAAATAACTGCTCTTTGATAGAGTTAAAATGTAGGCGTGTATCAACAGGTTAGTCAGTGAAAAAGAGAGATCGAGAGCCATAGGTGGTGGTGAACATTGAAATCCCAAAAGATGGTAATTTTTGAGAAAGGAGAAGTTGATAGAATGTGTTACACTTTAGAATAAAGATAGTCGAAGAATTAGGATAAGTCAGTAGATATAGTGGAGAGATAAATACAGCACATACATATTTAATTTAAGAGTGGCAGGAAAGAGTTAATAATTCAGAGGAGTTAAGGTCGGGAACACAAAAGCAAGTGAGGTTTGTTGTGCACACCAACACAACATTCACCTTTAGCTTGGAAAGTAGGAGAGATGCAGTAGGAGACAGAAAAGGGAATGTTGTTGGTTGCTTTAGACACCTGCGGCTCAGTGAGGAAGATAAGATCAGTTTGTTTGGAGAAGTGGTGTTCAACAAAGGGGAAGTTAGATGAAAAGCCGAGATTATTGCAAACATCTGTGGCCAAGGGCATTTTAGGGGTTCGATGTATGTCTGGCATTTACGGGCCACCACCGCCATTACCAACACTAATACCATTTCCAAAACCACACCACCACTACCAACACCACCACCAACATCACTGACACCAGAACCACTATTCATCACCATCACACAGACTCAATCAATATTCAGATCCAAGAGATAACCCGGTAAATATTTAGGTGCTGATTGATGATGGGAGGATCTGGAGAAGCCACATTAACCCACAGAACCCCAGCGACAGCAGTGTTTGCATCCAAAATGTATGTAACGCTAAACCCCAGAGACGCATAAGGTGCGTCCTGGTTAATTACTCCCGTCCTATGGCACCTAGAGGGCTCAGATTTGTATGGGAACTGTGTAAAAATCCCACGCAACAATGCCGATGGTTGAAAACTCTCAAAGTCCAACCGCGTGCGTATGAGCGCGCAAAAACCTGTTTTTGCCTAACCATTTCCCCATGTTAATTCCGACTTTCGGGCACCCCTTAATGACCTAGGGGATCGTTTTTTTGGGGGTTTTCCCACATTTCTAACATATTCCAGGTGTTTTCTGGAAAACACATTTTTTATACAACCTGCTGGTCCTGGGGTGTACTTTTATTTTTAATTAGCTGGTGTTAAATGGGTTAAATTACATTTACTTGGTTAGGATATTATATATATTTTGCTATAATATCCTATATAATTTATACCTAAACCAGATATTTGAGATTTTTGAAAGAATATTTGCATTAAATTTGTGAAAGGTGAAATACCAAGCTATAAAAAGTGTTAGGACTTGCGTGTCACGATATATATATATATATATATATATATATATATACAGTATATATATATACGTATATACCGGTATATATACACATATATATATATATATATATATATATATATATATATATATATACATATATGAAATAAATGCCAATGAACACGACATTATTTCTATATCATTATATTCTACAAACGTCCTTAACCCGGGAACGGCCAGAACACTCTTAAGAGGTTTTGGTGGGCAAAGGCAAAAACACTCTTAACCCGCTGAGTACCAGCTAAATATTAATAAATGTACCACCCAGGACCGGCTGATTCTGATTTTGTTTTTATTCCAGAAACAATAGCGAATGGGTTAGGAATGAAGGGAAAAAAAATTGGTCAAAAAGTGCAAAAAATGGTCCTAAAGAGCCCCAAAAACGGATTTTACAAGAGTAAAAAATTTAAGGCAATTTCCCCCAAAAAAACATGTTTTTGCGCGCTCACACGCACGCGGTTGGACTTTGAGTGTTTTCAACCATCGGCATGGGTGCGTGGGATACTTACACAGTTCCCATACAAATCTGAGCCCTCGGGGTGCCATAGGACCGGAGTAATTAGGATCGGATCGGCCAGGACGCAAACCATGCGTCGCTGGGGTTTAGCGTTACTTACATTGTGGACGCAAACCCTGCATCGCTGGGGCTCAATGGGTTAAGAGGTAAGGCCTAAAAAAAACTTTTAAAAGGCTTCAGTAGCACTTATAACAAATGAAATGGTGATTAAGTGAGATAATTCCCCTCCGGGCTTTCTATCACTCCTCCTCATGTGTCAAAATCCCCTGCTTCCCTCCTTAACCCCCCCCCTCCCCCCCTTCAATTATCACCTATTTTTCCTCTTATTCCAATATTTATTGGTGTATTTACCGTGCCAATATCTCCAAACCGATCCTAGGGTGTGGTCTTGTGCGTGTCTATGTGTGGGAAAGAGAGATATAGAGAGAGAGACAGGCCTCAGTCACTCTACTTAACATTTAATCACTTACACAAAGTACAATGTAGGGTTAATAAATGATGAATGATTGCAACTGCCGATTATCGACCCCCAAAACAGGACGACAGTGCTCTACCACTGTACTACCAAGAAGGTTAAAGGTTTAGCACACACCCTTCGTACATATCCCTTATCAATAAATAGGAACTTGCACTGAGTTAACACTAAATACTATCTCACTATGCTAGTCATTTTGAAGTACTGAAACACATACAGTATTATGTAAAAAAATGCCAATGAACACAAAATTATTTTTATATCTTTATATTCTACAAACGTCCGTAACATCTAACCACTTACACAAAGTACAGTGAAGGGTTAATTTATGATGAATGATCGCAACTGCCGAGAATCAAGCTCGAGACCAACAAACAGAAAATACCAATGAACACAACAATAATTTGTATATCAGTTGCAATCGGAAAGGGACTTACTGCCCATATCACCCAAGAAAAGCTGGGGCGCAAACTCAGAAGCATCAGACAGGCAAGGGTACGAGCCAAGGACTGTGATTGGCCCTTATTGCTGCCCTACATCACTGTCCAGTTCTCTCCCAACTCTAGGCAAAACAACACTCAAGCTTGCTAATCCATTGTGGTCAAGCGTTGGGATGGGGTCAAGGCCTGTGATTGACACAGACTTTGTCTCAAGAAAATTCACCCTGCAGCCAATCACAACGCGACTTACCAATCCGCCCCTGGGCCATATAAGGCCCGGATCTGGGCCAGGATAGAACACCACCTGGTTCTCTCCTTGAAAACAGGCCACTACTTTGGAATCACCTGCAGGCCAACCACATCTCTGTCGAAACACAGCAGAAGCAACGGCAGCCACAAGACTTACACAGTACACTGATAATTATATGGGCTCCTGTTGGTGGAAACAGCAAAGTGGATGGTTCTGTCAATTATTGAGGCAAAAAGAAAAGTGTAGACAAATGGACTGAAAACCCTTCTTCTGAAAAAGATAATTTGATGCCAGCTACAGCCATCTATTGATTCACCTGCAGTGTCCGATTGTCCAGAAGTCAAAGAGTAACAGAAGTTCGTACATGGATGCCTCAGCAGCGGTCTAGACGAACAATTTGAGCAATTAAGTCTGCACTGGCAAAACGATCTACCAAGGGGCCTGGCCTAGTGGAGCCGAGATATGCCGCCTAAGAAGCCCATCCGATACCTGAATAAATAGCTTACGCAGGTACACCCCGAAGCTAAGATCAGAGAAAGCAGCCAACATGAGACGTTTACAAAGTAGCTGATGGAGAGATGCTGAGGTCTATGCTACCAGTTCTTAGGCAGATATAAACCACGAGGCACCAGCACAATAAATTGAAGACACCTGCCCGGCACACTGTATTGTAAATAGAACGTTATTAGGTCCGTGCAAAGCGACCTCTTGTCGCCACTCATGTCGTTGTTGTTGTTGTTAGGATGGGGTTTATTAAAAAATTATATTTATCGGTTATTACTGAACCAAATTTAAATATTGTTCACATGCATATACGCTGATCTATCCTTTAGGCCGTAACAGAGCCTTTTTTTTTTATCTCGGCCTGGGCGCCTCTCAAATCGCCACCTTTTGCAGTAGTCCAACATTTATTAAAAATTGCTTTTTCTCGGTTATTACCAAGACAAATTTATTGACTTTACACATGCATACAAATTATCTATCCTCTAGGTGTAACAGAGCCCTTTGTTTCAATTCCGCCCTGGGCGACCCCCAAATAACCACTTTCTGCAGTAGTGCGACGCTTAACAAATCATTGATATCTCTCGGTTATTACTGAACCAAATTTAATTAACTTAAACATACATGTACTTCAATATATGCTCTAGGCCGTAACAGGGCCCTTTTCTTTAATTTCGTTCTGGGTGTCCCACTTCATTTTTTTTTTTTTTTTTTTTTTTTCTTTTTTTTTTTTCTATATTCCAACTTACTTCCTCTCGGGCATAGGCTGAGAGCCTTAACATTCACCGCTTTACAATGAACAGTGAAGCCTGTGAGGTCTTGTTCCAGTCTAGGGAGTGAGACATGTGAAGCACATAGAGTACAACGAGCACCTGCCATCTTGCCTTCACATGAGGCACGGTGCTCACTCATGGCCCGAAACGACCCCATCTCTGAAGCCACCTCGTTCCCGTGTTTCACTGTCTCACCCCTTACACTCGGACTCTCACACTTACACACACACAACGCCACCTGTTGAGCAGATAACTCACCAGGCCTCTCTTACTGATTTTTGTTGTGCCTCACTTACACTGAGAGTAATCCAGCTAGCTCTAAAAAACATTATCTCTTTCTCTGTAACACTACACCACACAAGCACACTAACTTCTTTCCAATACACCAACATTTAAAACAAAAATGATAACACAAAAAGGCTCAGCCTCGGAGTCCCCAGAGCAGGGGACCATAAATGACCGCACAACACAGGCTGGAAACTCACCCAATGACCCATCAAACTGTCTTGGATCGCGGTCTGACAGTTTCCTCTAACTTCCAATCTATTGAACACCACCTCTCCTATGCCAACCCTGATCTTATCTTTCTCACCGAAACTCAGTTGTCTGGGACTACTGACAGCAAACTCTTATCTTTGCCCTCCTACTATTTCTATCTTAGTTTCAAAATCAAAGGCAGATGTTGTGTATACTCACTTGCTCTCATGTTCCCTACTTCAACTCCTCTGAATTATCAACTTTTTGGCTCAAACTATCCTGTTACTCTCATACTAAATATTTCAGTGCTGTCTATCTTTACCCCCACTCTACTGACTTCCCCCAATTCTTTGACTATTAAACTCTAAAGTGGAACACATCCTATCCATCTCTCCTTTCTAAGAAATCTCCATTTTAGGAGACTTCAACTTTCACCACCGCTAATGGTTCAACTCTCATTCCACTGACAAACCTGATGATCAAGCCGTAGAGCAGTTCATTCAGAAACCCACCCGTATCCCGGACCACTTTGGAGATTGTCCCAACATTCTCGACTTGTTTCTAACTTCTAACCCTTTCGCTTATATTGTTTATCTTTCCTCTCCTTTGGGCTCCTCCAACCATAAACTTATCTCTGTAACCTGTTCTATCTCTCCAGTATGGCCACCCTATTTCCCAGCCGGTGGCATTTGTGGCACTCTGGTGAGTGACTGAGAGGCTCTTCAGCAGTACTTCTTTGACTTCCCATGGAATGATTTTTGACTTCATGACCGCGTTGACCGGGGACCCTCGGAGAGTGCTGAACGCATTACCGAGGTAACCCTGTCGGGCATGGAGGCATACATTCCATTTTCTTTGTAATGCAAACCAATCTTGGTTCACTCACGCTTGCTTTGTCCGCAATAAGGAGTAAGCACTCAAACGCTACCGACGCCATCAAACTCACGAATCATATTCCTCCTATGTTTCTACCCAGAATCAAGCCAACTCTGTTTTTCGACTCGCCAAACACTCTTTCATCAATAACAAATGCACTGAACTATCCAACTCTAGCTGTTCCAAAGTTTTCTGACATCTAACCAAAAACCTCTTCAACTATTTGTTATCCTCGTCTTTCCCTCCTCTTTTCCACTCTGATGGCACTACCATAATTTCTTCCTCTGACAAAGCTGAACTCTTCACGCAAACTTTTGCTAGAAACTCCACCTTGGATGATTCTAGCTCTATTCCTCCCTCTCCATCCCTCTCTCTCCTACTTATGCCCAATATCCTGATATCTTCTAAAGATCTACTTTCTACCCTCTCTGGGCTTAATACTAAGAAGGCGTATGTTTCAAATGGTATTCCTCCTGTTGTACTCAAAAACTGTGCTTCCGTGCTAACTCCCTGCCTAGGCAATCTCTTCTGTCTCTGTTTCTCTTCTAACATATTCCCTTCTTGCTGGATGATTGCTCTCATTCAACCTGTCCCAAAAAAGGGTGACCACTCTCAACCCTCCATCTATCGTCCAATTGCTTTCATATCTTGTATCTCTAATGATTCTTAAACTATTCTTAATTCAACATTTCTTAAGCATTTCTCTTCTCATAATCTCCTCTCAGGTTGCCAGTATGGCTTCCTTAGGGGTCACGCTACTGGTGATCTTCTTGCATATCTTACTAACTCCTGGTCATATCTCTTTTCTATTGCAATAGACACATCGAAGTCCTTCAATAGAGTATGGAACAAATCTCAAATTTCTAAACTACCCTCCTTCGGTTTCTATCCCTCTATCAGTGTTTTTATCTCTATTTTCCTGTTTGGCCATTCCAAAGCTGGCAGTTGTGGACGGCCTTCGTTCACTTCCTCAACCTATCAACTCCGGTGTTCCTCAGGGTTATGTCCTATCTCCAATTATCTTTCTAATATTCATAAATGATATTCTCAACTGTACCACCAGTCTTATCCATTCATATGCTGACTACTCTACCTTACACTATTCAACTAGTTTTTCAGAACGCCCCAGCAAGCAATCACTCAAAAACTCATGTGATGAAGCCATTGAACACTTATCTTCTGACACAACAACCATTTCCGATTGAGGCAGAGAATATGCTTCCAAAACCCAATTTCTCCATGTATCTACCAATCAAGAACTCCAAGAGGACTATATCTTATATATCAACTATACAAAAATCAACCCTTCATCTTCTCTCAGTATTCCTGGTGTTTATTTTTCTTCTGATCTCTCTTGGAAAGTGCATATTACTACTCTTGCTAAAAAGGCTTCCCAGAAGCTGAGTGTGCTCAACTGCCTCAAGGGGTTCTTTACCCCTGCACAGCTTCTTGCTCTGTACAGGGGCACAGTGCGTCCATGTATTGAGTATTGGTCGCATGTGTGGGGAAGTTCCTTTCGCACAGCACTTCTAGACAAAGTAGAAAAGAAAGCCTTTCGTCTCGTCCATTCACCGATTCTATGCAATCTCTCTTCTCCGCAATGTTGCATCTCTCTCGCTATTACAATAATCAGGGTTTCTCAGAACTCTCTCAGTGTATACCACCTCCTCTACGTAGGGTATGTAGTACCCGTCTTGCAACACAATCCCAACCCTACTCTGTGCAACTCTCCAACCCAAGAGTGAAACGATATTCACAATTTGTCTTCCATTCAACAGCTGAGCTCTGGAGCTCTCTCCTCTTTCCCTCATCCCATGACTTAAATTACTCCAAACTCAGTGTGTCCAAACATTTTGACTCGAACATTCCTAGAGTTTGGCCATGTCACTCTTTCAACTCTGGGGGAGGCACTCGTCAATGCAGTTCTGCCTTTTATCTCCCTCATGCAAATAACAAATAATGCAAATTGATGTGACCATCTGTACTTGTACCTCATTTTAAGCTATTTATCACACAACTAACACACTTTCCGCAACTGTGAGAAAGCCAAATAAGAGTTATGGAGATAATGAAGAATAAGGATGTGGATAATGTTTGGTAATCCAGAATTTATAAGAATCAAGTGGCGACTGGTAGCTAGGAGTAACAAACAAATCGCTAAGTAAAAAATATAGTATTGTATACTGTAATTAATGCACGTTTATCTTGTATATAATTATGTTGGTGTGTAGGTAAATTTATCATGTATTCATTTGCCTTCTAAATATAACTGGTCAAGTTTAGTGTCGTATTTGACATTTATATTTATAATCACGTCTATTCCGTCTATGAGCTTTGCTTTTGTAGAGCTACACATTGTTTACTATTGCTTGGCGAACAATTAATTAGAACAATTTACCGAACTCAAAACAATATTTTGATCACATTTCAAGAACTTCTGAAGGGAAATCTGAAGTTAGTGAAATTGGCATAGGCGAAACCAAAGAAAATATCATTGGCTGTGAGACTTTGAACAATATTGGTGTAACAGACCAAAGAGCAGCATAGGAACGAGCGTAGTGGAGGCTGATGGAACATTTAATTGGTTCAGAGTGGACAGTCCTTAGAACACAAAAATAGCACAACTTTCATCAGGGTGCCATTTGGGGGACTCTAATAATATGATATGGTTCATACTAGTAGCATTCCATTAGGTAGCATTTCATACTATAGTTGACCATTTGAGTAGTTAGAAAACATATAATTGACATAATGTTGTTATATAACAAAAGGACACACCTTGTTGGAAGTTAACAGGACTTTCTTCCAGAGTGAATCTGTGAAGGTCTGACAGAAACCATCAGTACCAGAGTAACACCAACAGAGTGAGGCAGTGTGAAGGTCTGACAGTAACCATCAGTACCAGAGTAGCACCAACAGAGTGAGGCAGTGTGAAGGTCTGACAGTAACCACCAGCACTAGAGTAACACCAACAGAGTGAAGCAGCGTGAAGGTCTGACAGTAACCATCAGTACCAGAGTAACACCAACAGAGTAAGGCAGTGTGAAGATCTGACAGTAACCATCAGTACCAGAGTAACACCAACAGTGAGGCAGTGTGAAGGTCTGACAGTAACCATCAGTACCAGAGTAACACCAACAGAGTGAGGCAGTGTGAAGGTCTGACAGCAACCATCAGTACCAGATGAACACCAACAGAGTGAGGCAGTGTGAAGGTCTGACAGTAACCATCAGTACCAGAGTAACACCATCAGAGTGAGGCAGTGTGAAGGTCTGACAGTAACCATCAGTACCAGAGTAACACCAACAGAGTGAAGCAATGTGAAGGTCTGACAGTAACCATCAGTACCAGATTAACACCAACAGAGTGAGGCAGTGTGAAGGTCTGACAGTAACCATCAGTACCAGAGTAACACCAACAGAGTGAGGCAGTGTGAAGGTCTGACGAATTAACCATCAGTACCAGAGTAACACCAACAGAGTGAGGCAGTGTGAAGGTCTGACAGTAACCATCAGTACCAGATGAACACCAACAGAGTGAGGCAGTGTGAAGGTCTGACAGTAACCATCAGTACCAGAGTAACACCAACAGAGTGAGGCAGTGTGAAGGTCTGACAGTAACTATCAGTACTAGAGTAACTCCAACAGAGTGAGGCAGCGTGAAGGTCTGACAGTAACCATCAGTACCAGAGTAACATCAACAGAGTGCGGCAGTGTAAAGGTCTGACAGTAACCATCAGTCTGATATCAAAATAGTTAACTGTATTTATATCTGGCCTTATAATTCATTTTTCGTTATACGTTGTAGCATATTTGTATTTCCACCTGTGTTTGTAATTCATGTATATACTGTATATATTACTAAAGCATGGGAAGATAGCAGGCACAAATCGAGCAGGGCAGTACCGAGGGGAGGCCCTATAGGCATGCGATAAGGAGTTGCTGGAACTGTTGTTGTTGTTGTTGTTGTTTCCCAGGCTGTCTGGCCAAACAGCCCCAAGGTCTTGAGCAAGGCCAAGGCCATAAATGAGCGCCCCCACAAAATCCTCCCTGCTTACCACTAACAAAGCCCGGGTGACCGAAGCCATTCCAAGGCAGGGAGCTAAGGAGGGTGCGGAAACGCCCGGGAAACCAAAGCCCCAGCCAAGGCCCTGTGCCCCTCAGCAATTATGAAGGGAAAGTTGAGGGGTAAGGGAAAAATGTGACGCTTTGGCTCCGAATCTGCCAACTTCTAGGTTGGCAGTAGGGAGGTCAATCCACGGAAAAGACGCCGCCACTTGAGATCTAGAAGATATATAAGTAAAAGGAACAGTCAGAGTAAGCTATGGGTATGGCAGAGATCGCTCAGTTCTCACTCGGATAGACCAGCCCATCACCGCATGACTAGAACCCAATCCTCTCAGCATCAGCTAGGAAAGGCCCTAGAAAGCCGCCTTTGGCGGGGGGATAGCTCCCCTATTTCAACTCCTTTCGGGGTTGGGCACCCGCCTGGAACTGTTATTTCATTTGGCTTGCTTCCACCACTGCCTTTATTTGTGCCACTCCTACACACATACTAATCCAGCTAACTCTCACAAACGCCACCTCCTACTCTTAATTTCACTACACTTGATTAACAAGCATACCACACTTCTTCCTAACACACCTAAATTACCTCTAACATACCTTGATTTTGGCTCTTTCACTCTTTCAACCTTGAGAGGAGCACTTGTTACAGGCAGCTTCGCATTTTGTCTCCTTCATGCACATATAAACACAAAAATACTGCTCATCTTAACTACCATAAAATGCAGAGACAGTCATATACTGTATGTATTTTCATTTGATAATTCAGGAATGTCTTCTCGATGAGTTTCTTTTCTGTTTTTAGTGTTCGACTGAATAAATTAGTTTTCATTCAAATTTTTCCCCATTCTCTTGATAGAAAGTACTTAGCAATCCTCGCCCGGCTGAACTCTATAGCTCCATATCGAGTGTGCCCCATACCGCCCGGCTGGCGGAATTAGTTCCATAGCATTATTTTATGCCTTAAAACCACTTAAAACCGCACTAGAAAAAGTGTTGCTGTCTTAGCGGGATGGTCCGTATAACTAACAACTACAAAAAAACATAGCCAGACAGTCAGGTTACTCTTACTTGCATGCAGACCTAACAAAAGCTTGTATTGATTTTCCTGAGTCTCAAACGATGAGCAGTCGACAGTGACTGAGGAATTGCTACAATGATGAAATAGATCAGTAATCAATAACCAATACAATCAATATTAATACATAATACTTAAGCAATTATCAATAAATTGTTGAACGAATGTAAATACTGTAGACCGTCGCCGTGGCCGCCAATACCGTGTCGCTGCATTCAAACAGTTCTCCGTAGCATCACAAAACACTCAGTTTTAATTCCCACCTCACACAATAAACACTTCATGTACAGTGTTCTAGTCTTCACCCATCGCAAGATAACACCTAGTACTGCTTCTGGTATGTAATAACCTAGGCTAGGCCATATTTTTGTGTATTTATAAGCGAGCCAAAATTCCGATAATTCAACAATCCACCCGGATCCAGCATTGGCGGGAAGGTATAAAGGGTCGTTCGGCAAGGGTTTACCAAATTTTGCGTTCACCGAATGTGTGACAGCTGCCGTTGGTTATGTAATAACCTTCTTTCCTTCATTTGCACCTTCCATGCCACCGACTGGGCTTCATTTTGGTTTGTTCTCAGGAAAGTGCATCAGAGAGAATCGCATGAATTGCTTTGATGAATATAAACAAATAGAGAATATTCACTTTCCACTTAAATCATATTATCATTGGACGCAGTAGTTGTATTCTAGCGCATATACACATTGTATAACCGTGTATTGTAATTACGTTAACTGATGTACATTGGTTTGATGACCAGTGTACATTAGTTCACACAATGACTTTCAAAACCTTCATATGTGAAATATCCAAGGCAACTGTCCAACATTCTCGACTTATTTCTAACTTCTAATCCTTACATGTGCTGTATACCATTTCTCTCCGTTGGGCTCAACCGATCACAACCTTGTCTCTGTTAGCTGTGCTATCTCTTCAGTATGACCATTCGATCTTTCCAGCCGGCGGCACTTATGGCACTTTTGCGCTGCCAACTGGGAGGCTCTTCGGCAGTACTTCTTTGATTTCCCATGGTAATCCTCTCAGGCATGGAGGCATACATTCTATTTTCTTTCTCTCAGTCTAAAAACACAATGTTGGTTTACTTACGCTTGATCTACTGCTGTCCGCAATAAGGAGGAAGCATTCAAGCAATACAGTCTACTTCAAACTCAAGAATCCAGTGTTTTTTATATTTCTGCCGGAATCAAGCCAAATCTGTTTCATCGACTACCCAAACAATTTTCATCAATGACAAATGTTCTGAACTCTCCTAATCTAGCTCTTACCAAGAATTCTGGCATCTAGCAAAAAACCTCTCCAACAATTTGACTTTCTCATCTTTCCCTCCCCTTTTTCACTCTGACGGCACCATTGTCACGTCTTCCTCTGACAAAGCAGAACTCTTTGCTAAAACATTCACTAGAAACACCACCTTGGATGATTCCGGTGCTATTCCTCCCTCTCCACTCCTCTCTTATGCCTAATATCATACTCTCTTTTAAGGATGTACTTTCTGCCCTCTCTGAGCATATTACTAAGAAGGCGTATAGACCAGATGGTGTTTCTCTTGTTGTATTTAAAAACTGTTCTTCCATGCCTAGGCAAACTCTTTCTTCTAACGTCTCTCCTTTTTGCTGGAAGCTTGTTCCCATTCAACCTGTCCTGAAGAAGGGTAACCGCTCGCAACCTTCCAACTATCTTCCAATTGCTCTAATCTCCTAGAACTCTAAAGTTTGCTTAACTATTCTGAACTCAAAAGTTCTTAAGCATTTATCTTACAACAATTTACTTTCAGATCACCATTATGGTTTCCTTAACTCTCAAAGAGCGTTATATGACCGTCATATGACGGTCGCCGCGAATTGAGGGATAAGGGACGGTCTACTGGTGATCTCCTTGCTTATTTTACTAACTCATGGTCATCCTCCCTTTGTGACTTCGGTGAGACTCTTTCTATTGCGCTAGACATATTGAAATCCTTCGATAGAGTCTGGATCAAATCTTTAATATCCAAACTACCCTTCTTCTGTTTCTATCCTTCTATCTATGCTTTTGTCTCTAATTTCCAATTCCCTTTCTGACCGTTCCATAGCTGCAGTTGTGGATGGCCATCGCTCACTTCCTCTACCTATCAACTCCGGTATTCCTCAGAGTTCTGTCTTGTCTCCAGTTCTCTCTCTATTATTCATTAATGATCTTGTTAACTGTACCTCTAGTCCCATCCACTCATATGCTGAGGACTATTTTATTCAATTTGTTTTTCACAACAACCAAGCATGAAATAACTCCAAAAGTCAAGTGACAAGGCCATAGAACGCCTATCTTCTGATCAGCCAATTATTTCTGAATGGGCCAGTGATAATCTTGTTACTTTTAATGCCTCCAAGACCCAATTTCTGTCTCTTTCTACCCCCCGCAATCCTTCACAAGACTATCAATTACACTTCAACAATACACAAATCAAACGTTGATCTTCTCTCAATATTCTTGGTGTATTTTTGTCATTCAACCTTTCTTGGAAATATCATATTACCACTCTTGCTAAAACAGCTTTCCAGAAGTTATATGGGCTCAACCGTCTCTGTGGGTTCCTCACCACCACACAGCTTCTTGCTCTCTATAGGGGCACAGCTCACCCATGTATCGAGTTTTGTTTGCATGTGTGGGGAGGTTCCACCCATACCGCACATCTCGAATGAGTAGAATCAAAAGCATTTCGCCTTATCAGCTCACTTCCTCTTATTAGTTCCCTACAATTTACCTGTACACGCTGCAATGTTGCATCTCTTTCACTCTTCTATCGCTATTACAACAGTCAGTGTTCTTCAGAGCTCTCTCAGTGCATACCACCTCCCTTGAGGCAGAGAACTCTTCCTCAAGCAATCTGCCTTTCATCCTATGATTAACTATGATGTAAATATGGCTCTCTGTCACTCTTTTGGATCTGGGGGAGACACTCGTTACATGCAGCCTGCCTTTCTTTTCTCCTTGATCACATAGGCAAAAAAAATCTACAATGTTTTGATGAGCAAAATACAATTGTATGATACCAAATAGTGACACTGTATATAGGGTGGAGGAAGACAATAGTACCAAGGACGGTGAGCTATAACACTTATTGTACTAACACCTTTCAGTTTTATAATTGAGCTACAATTATGTGATACAACAATGAAACGTTCATTGATATCAATATATAAAACGCCTCTGTAAGGTATGCGCATATCATCGGTATATTGCTGCCATTTAAGCTACACTGGTTGGGACAAACAGTACTTGAATAATTATCTTGGATATGCAAGTATACTTCTTAAACAGAAAGTCTGAGGAATTAGTGTTTGTAGATAGGGTTGTGCAGCCAGAAGAAAACACAAAGACCATTAACAGTTCCCTAATGTTGACAGTGGGGGGAATAAAGGATGGCTGTTTGTTCATTGTGTGTGTGTGTGTACTCACCTAATTGTATTATACAGGATTTGAGTTTTTAGGCTCGTATTGTCCCGCCTCCAAAGATTCTGTTATCTAGTTTGGCTTTTAAAATTTGGATATTACCCCGCACCCACCACTTCATCATCCAACTGATTCCACATATTAATACTTCTATATGGAAAGCTGAATTTCCTCACATCTCCTTTACATCTGCCTTTCTTTAACCCTTAACTGGCGGCGCGCAACATATGTCGAGTGAAATAAATTTGGACTAAGTGGCGGTGCACGACAGCTGTCGAGCGCCATTTTCAGCACGTAATGTTGCTGCGAGAGAGAGCTGAGGACGAGCGTAGTAACCATATGACCGCTCCCCCCGACCACCGTGGACCTACGGAACTGTATCCCACCCTTCTCCCCCCTTTCTCACTCGCTACACAGGGAATTATGTACGGAAATTACCTTATTATAGGGTTTTTGCACTCGTGTTGCACGATCGTTGCAAGAGAACCAGTGGTCGTACAAGGATGGTTCGGGTGTCATTGGAAAGCTCTGTTTACGCCCTTTCAGAGATAGATACTTGTTTTACGCTCTGGGTATTATTTAGGCATGAAAATGATCACGTAAACAACCCTATTTAGGGTAAAAAAAAAAACGCTGTGCGGTACGGTCAAATAGACCGCCTAGCCCGCCAATAAGGTGTTAACTTGCATCTATGTCCTCTAGTCCTCCCTTTATCTCCCTCGATAAAGTCCTCCTTGTCTATCCATTTTCCAATCCCTTAACACATTTATACATCATAATCATATCCCCTCTTTCTCTTCTCTCACTTAGAGTTGGCAAATTCAATCTCTCTAATCTCTCTTCATATGTCAGTTCTCTTAGTTCTGGAATCATCTTCGTTGCAGCTCTCTGTACTTTCTCCAACTTAATTATGTGTTTTTTATGATGCCGCATATTCCAATTTAGGTCTCACCATTGATTTTATTATATTTACTAGCATCTCTTCATTCAAATAGTTGAATGCTACTTTTTCTTTATTCAACAGGCCATAAGCTTCTCCCACAATTTTGTTAATATGGCTATCGGGTGAAAGATCTCTCTGTAATATAATGCCCAAGTCCTTTTCTTTCTCTGAGGGGTTAATCGTGCATTCTCCTAGTTTATATTCCCAATGAGGTCTTCTTTTACTCACACCCCCTTCCATCACATGACATTTATCTTTGTTAAAATCTAATTTCCATATCTTGCTCCATCGGTCTATCTCTCTACAACTGTTTTCGTCCACTATATGTTTTATATTTTTTGCATCGTCAGCAAACATATTCATGTATGCATTTATTTCCTCTGGCATGTCATTTATATAGACCAGAAACATAATTGGGGCCAACACTGATCCCTGTGGAACTCCGCTTGTAACATCCCTCCATGTTGATAAGCTGTCTCTTATCATGGTTCTCATCTGTCTTCCCGAGAGATAGTCCTCCATCCACTTCAACAAATTACCCTGACCCCCTCCAAACTTCTTCAACTTCCATGTAAGTCTACTATGAGGAACTCTGTCAAAGGCCTTCTTTATATCAAGATACACACAGTCCGCCCATCCTTCTCTCTCTTGTAGTATATCTATCATCTTATCATAAAAGCTCAGCAGATTAGTAACACATGATTTTCCCTCTCTGAATCCAAATTGTCTTACAGTAAGTAAATTATTTTCTTCCAATTACTTTATCCATCTTTTCTTAATAATCTTCTCACACATTTTACAAACAACACTTGTCAGTGACACTGGTCTATAGTTTAGCGGATGCTCCCTACTCACACCTTTGTAGATTGGTACTACATTAGCCCTTTTCCAGTCTAGTGGTAATTTTCCAACTTCAATAGAGTACTTAATTATTGCATATATAGGTTTTACCAATTCCTCAGCACATTCTTTTAGAATCCATCCTGCTATATTGTCTGAGCCCATAGATTTTCTCACATCTAGTCCCTTCATAAGTTCTAGTAGTTCCTCTGGTTGAAAGATAATATCCCCCAATTTTTCATCATTTTGGTATATAATCTATCTATCTATCTATCTATTGCCTGACGCCGTGATCCCCGAAGGGGTGGCCACGAACGAACCGCCCCCATGCACCTCTGTCCCCAGTCAGTCGACGCCCCTCCCCCCAACCAGCACCGCCTTCGTTCATGTAGTTCCTCACTCCATCCTTCCACCTCATATTCGGTCTACCTCTCCCCCTCTGTCCTTCCACCTCGCTCTCGTACACCCTCTTAGTCATTCTCTCGCTTTCCATACGTTCCATATGGCCGAACCATCTCAAGTTGTTCCTTTTCACACTTTCCAGCACATCTACCTCCACACCACACCTCCTTCTTACTTCCTCATTAGTCTGTCTATCCCTCCATGTAACTCCGCACGCACTCCTGGTTCTAAAAATTGTTCAAATTGCATGAACTGCATGTAATGTATTATTCATAACCTCACATATCTTCTCATCACCCTCATCAATATTGTCTCCTTCCCTCAGCTTCATTATTTTGTCCTTAACCTTCATTTTGCTATTTACATACCTGTAGAACAATTTGGGATCACTTACACATTTTTCCACAATGTTTTTTTCATAATTTCTTGCTTCCTGTTTCCTAATTCTGACAAACTCGTTCCTTAGCTTCCTATATGTATTCCAGGTCTGTTCATTTCTCCTTCTTCTGGCTATGTGCCAAGCCTTATTTCTCTTATCACTAGCTATTCTAAATTTGTCATTAAACCATTTTTTTTTATCTTTTCAGTCTTATTTCCTTGTCTTGGCACATACCTGTTTACAATATCATCATAAATGTTTTTAAACACACATTATTTATCATTAACATTGTTTTTCTGTTCAATTTTACTCCAGTCTTCATCCCGGAAGCAACTTTTTAATAGCTTAAAATCTGCTTTCCCATAGTTCAATCTCCTTTCTTTATGTTCTTCTCTCTCTAGCATTGTTGGATAACCCATCAGGATTTCAATTTCAATTACCACATGATCACTATTTCCCAGCGGAGGTAGGTATTTAGTATTTGTAATCATATCTGGATCTCTTATAAACACCAAGTCTAATCTAGACGATTCATCTTTACCCCTTCTTCTTGTGTTTTCCTTAATATTCTGAATTATCAGGTTTTCTGTAACCAAGTCTAGTAGTACATTCCCCCAAGAACTCATATTACTACCTGCGTCTCTCTCCTCCCAATTAACCTCTCTACAATTAAAATCCCCCTCCTAACTCTCTCTCCCCCCCGCCCCCCTCTCTCCCCCCTTTCCCCTTCCTCCCTCTCGTCCCCCCCCCCCCTCTCTTGTCTCCCCCCCCCTCATCCTTCTCCTTCTCGTGTAAAAGGAAAAAATAATACTCTGTTCCCACAAAAGCTGATGACGAATAACCTTGTAGTGCTCGAGAGTACGCTAGCTACAGTAAGTGTGAAGATGACGGGAAAAAAGAACAATTATTCATGGACTGGTTAGCGTTGCACCGACAAATGGATAAAATCATGACAACAATAGAAGGTATGTCGGAATCAATAACGGATACACCGAGTAACAATGGATCAAAATGAACTTAGAGTAATTTCATGGAATGTTAATGGACTACGTAATAGATTTGATGACTTGTATTATTATGTAAATAAATATGATATAGATGTTATACTCCTCCAAGAGACTCGGGAAGGGAATGTTAACTTGTTAAAGCTAAATAGATATAAAAAATATACGCTCCCGGCGAGCGAAGGCATTAGGGGCGTATCAACCTACGTGATAAATACCATTCCCTCGGAGCTTGTACAAAACCCTCATAGAATCAGTTTCTATTAAATTATTTATGAAAGAGGGGTCAATAAGTGTTGTTAACCTTTACGTATCTAAGAATTGTTTTTCCATTAACTCTCTACCTAATAGTGTATTTAATGAGGTAACTCTTATTGCCGGGGACCTAAACGCTCGTCACAGGGAATTAGAGGGCGGGGAAACTACCAACACTAACGGGAGGAGATTCAATCAATTATTGAAAGACTATCCAGATATCAAATTGCTAGGGACACAGGCAGCAACACACATACAGGGAGGGAGGCTAGACTATGCAGTGATTATTAATGGCCAAGGTTTGGATGGGATGTGTGATGTTACACCGGAATTACTCAGCGACCATTTCTCTTTAGATATAAATATTCCTTTGGGTAAAGTGGACATAAAGTATAAAAGAAAAGGGATAATATTACCTCTAGACAAGATAACTAATTTTAGCAATAGTATTCGGGATTGGTATAAAGACTATGAACCAATTTGTACAAATCAGTTTTATGAAGATATGGCCAAAATTATAGAAGAGTTATTAAGTGTTAAAGGAGAAAGAAAAATAAGGGAATATTCGTCAAACCGGAATAAATACTATAATGACCAAACATTAAAGGATTGGTCAAAAATGCTTAAGCAAAGCCATAAAAAGTGGGTGGAGGCGGGAAGGGATGACTCTACTAAATCCGATCTACTTGAGGAGTCCCGGATTTGCGGGCAGGCCCGTAAAGAAGTGAGAGGAGACTATTGGAAGAAATTTGCAAATAAGATTGGGAATACCAAAAATATCAGTGAAATCTGGAGAGAAGTTAATAAGGTACGGGGTAAAAGGAAAAGTAATGTCGCACACCGACATCCACAACAAAAGGCAAACGAATTAATGGAGAAGTGGGCAACTGCCGCTAGTACCGATTCACTGCCGCAGGACGTCAGGGAGGGATTAGAGGGTTGGGAAAATGAGAGGAGAGAAACTATTGTTAACGCATTAAATATAGCACACATCACAGATGTAGATATAACAAGAGATGAACTACTTAGACCAATTATATTAAACTGCCTAGCCAGTATAGAAGATAGCCCCCTCCTTCGATTATTCAACATGAATCTTAAAGAGGGTAAACTGCCTAAAGCGTGGAAAAGAGCTATAATCATTCCCATCCCTAAACCAAATGGGGAGAGTAGACCCGTTTCCCTCACATCGTGTATGTCCAAAATGATGGAGAGAATCGTGTTGGAGAGGCTATTATATATAATAGACGATACATTGTGCAACAATCTGTTCGGTTTTAGAAAAGGTAGGGGTACATCTGATGCAGTCATAAAGTGTCTGGCCAACGATAATGATTACTGCAGGGTATACGTGGATCTCAAGGGCGCCTTTGATAAAACAAATGGAGAGGTAATTTTGTTTGAATTAGCTAACATGGGTGTAAAAGGAAAATTATTACATTGGATAGGAGATTATTTATTTGGAAGGAAGGCGCAGGTGTGGTATCAAGGGGCTCTTTCTGAGGAAAGGAAACTTGACCTGGGTACACCACAAGGCGGGGTATTAAGTCCATTCCTCTTTAATGTCCTAATGAATAGGATAGCTCAAGATATGCTAGGTCCAGGTGTTAAAATAACAATATACGCAGACGATATAATGCTGCTAAGCAGTAGCGTCGAGAATATGCAATTGCCCCTCAACAAATTTGGGCAATTAAACCAGAAGCTAGGGCTAGTAATTAATGAAGAAAAAACTAAATTTCAGTGTCGTGCTATGGGCGATCAACAATTAGCTGTGAATGAACAAAATATTGATAGGGTTAGGAGCCATAAGTATCTAGGCATCTATATAGGATATACATCAGACAGTAAAGATGCCGAGTTACATCATATACAAACACAATGTAAGGCACGTATGGCACCCTTGAAATCCCTAGCTTGGAGTGGTACAGGTGTTGGTGTACAGGTACTGCGGATGATGTACCTCACCACTATTAGGTCAGTGGTGGAATATGCCAGCCCCGTTCTCTCTTGCCTTGGTGAAGGAAGGTTGGATAAAATAGAAACTATCCAAAATGAGGCTATGCAGGTTATATTAAACTGCCCCAAAAATGCGATGGTAGCTGCTATGAGATTAGAATTAAATTTAACAACCTTGCGACACAGAATAGAGGAAGTAAACCTAGTATCGGCAATGAGACATATACGGTCAGGTAGTGGTGAAAAATTGGCACAAGACGTCAACGATGGCATACGTAAAATTCGAACCTTCAGGAGGCAAGGCAAGAGGGGATACCTAAAAGAACTAATACATAAAGTAGATAAATTTTACCTAATACATTTCTTTCTGGTCGAAGAGAGGGCACAAAAACCTCCACCCTGGGAAGATAAAGGCGTGGATATAAATATTATCAAGCTGGGGGAAAAGAAAAGTATGTACGAGACTGGGGAACTTAAAATCATTGTTGAAGAAAAGATAAATTAATTAAAAGATGATAATGTTGCGCAAGTATACTGCGATGGCTCTGTCACAGAAAATGGGAGAGCAGGATGTGGGATACTGGTGAGTGACGATGTAGGTAACGATAACATATACAGTGAATATTATTATAGAATAAGTAACAACGTGTCTTCTACGCAGGCAGAAATATGTGCTATGTTATACGGGTTAAATAAAATAAGAGAGGGATGTGTGCTTTTTCGTAAACAGTCGAAGTGCTTTGGAATCTACGAACAGCAAAAAACCCGTGTATGAAAAGCTGGTATCTCAGTGCAAGGTTATTATAGATGAACTACGCAATAATGGGAGAATGGTAAAATTTACGTGGATACCTTCACATGTTGGGATAATAAATAATGAAAGAGCGGACGAACTTGCTAAATTAGGAACGGAGAAAGACACAATAGATTACGAGTGCATTCAATCTTTAAGACAAATTAAATCAACAATTAGAAAAAAACAAAAGGATGCGGAACTTTTTATGATGCAAGAAAAACACGCGAATAGTGCAACATTCTATCACTATAATAACGTTGCACGGCGAACTAGCTTCATATACGGAAACTTAAGAAATGCTTGGAAGGACTCCTTGTGCACACGACTTAGGTTAGGATATTGTTATATGTGGGAACTTGGTGTTCCTAAAGGAGAACACGAAATATGTTGTCAACTATGTAAAAAAAACAAGAAGTCATACCTTAAATCATTATATACTGCACTGCCAACACCTAGCGAAATATAGAAACAATGTCATAGATAAGGTCGATGAACAAATGATATGGATGTTCAATCATAATATGATTACTCAAATAATAGCCAAATGCAAAAAAATACAATACATTGTAAGGTAAATATACATAAAACAAAGTTTAGTATTTAGTGTTATGATTATTATAAGAACATAAGAAAATGGGAGCCTGCAAAAAGTCGATCGGCCCATACAAGGCAGATCCCTGTCACACCCAACCCCAATTACTAGGCCCAATTATAGGCCCAACTCACTAATACCTTGAGTACTGACCCCACCAAAACGGTCAGAGATTAACACAAGATTACGAGGGTCTGCTGAGCGCCGATTGGCCCACACCTGGTAGATCCCCCTCACACCCAACCCATCTCATCCATATGCCTATCTAATTTTATCTTAAAGCTCCCTATCGTTCTTGATCCCACTATATCACTCGGTAGCCTATTCCACCCATCTACAACTCTGTTACCAAACCAATATTTGCCTATATCTTTTCTGAAACGAAATTTATCTAATTTGAAACCAGTTGTTCGAGTTCTTTCGCTATCACTGAGCTTCAGTACAGTTTTCATGTCTCCTATATTTGTCCCACTAACCCACTTGAACACTTCTATCATATCCCCTCTAACTCTGCGTCTTTCTAACGAATGTAAGCCTAATTTGTTCAACCTTTCTTCATATGGTAGATTTCTAATATTATGAATCATTTTTGTCATTCTTCGCTAAACTCTCTCCAACGAAACTATGTCCATTTTGTAATAAGGACACCACAATTGGATAGCATAATCCATATGAGGTCTCACTAATGACAAGTAAAGTTTCAAGATAACATCGGCAGTTCTGTTACTCACACTCCTTGAGATAAACCCTAGAATCCTGTTTGCCTTGTTACGTACGCTTATACACTGTTCTCTAGGTTTCAAATCGTTGCTAACAAACACACCCAAATCTTTCTCGCAGTCTGAGTTTTCTAATTCAGCATTAGCTAGTTGATATTTTGCATTAGTATTCGTCTTCCCTATCTTTAATACCTTGCATGTGTCAATGTTAAAATTCATCTGCCATTTTACTGACCATTCGTGTAAGGTATCTAGATCCATTTGGAGGCACTCTATGTCGCTATCTGAATCTATTGGTCTCCCTATTTTGGTATCGTCTGCGAATTTACTTATCCTACTAGTTATACCTAAATCAAGGTCATTTATGTATATAATAAATAACAGAGGACCCAATACAGATCCCTGGGGGACACCACTCTTGACTGATCCGCACTCTGACTTAGTACCATTTATGCTGACTCTCTGCTTCCTACCAATTAGCCATGACCTAATCCATCCCAACAACGACCCACCTATTCAATGTGCCTCAACTTTTCTCATTAATCTCTCATGAGGGACTCTGTCGAAAGCTTTACTGAAATCTAAATATATTATATCATATGACTTGTCATTATCTACTGCTTCATACACCTCTGAGAAAAAACTAAGCAAATTTGTAATGCAAGAACGTCCCTGAGTCAATCCATGCTGAGAAGAATTTATTAAATTAAATGTTTCTAAGTGGTTTCTAATTTGACTAGCAATAATTGACTCTATTAGCTTTCCTATGATTGATGTGAGACTAATGGGACGGTAATTCGATGCTATTAATTTATCACCTTTTTTGAAGATCGGATTATGTAATTGATAGCTTCATTATATCATTATTGTTATTATAATAATAACTGTGTATGTATATACTGTATATTGTGAAATTTGTGTGTTATTGTATGAATGAATGTGTGTATAGGTATGTATGTAGGTATATGTACATGCATGTGTGTGTGTGTGTATGTATATGTATGTATATGTGTATATATGTATGTATATACTGCATATGTATATATGTGTGTATGGGTGTATGTATGTGTGTGTATATGTAGGCATGTTTTTATGTATTAAACTGGAGTGGGAGGGGCATTCTATGACATTAAGGAAAGTAGAAGGATTATAACAAACCCGCGCTAAGTCTAAGCCAAGCTTAGCTAAGGGTCCTTCTTAAACAGTTAGGGACAACTGGTGTGCTAACAAGTATAGAGATAAAAACTTACTGAATGTTGTTTTCATGTTTGTGTTTATATGGTACATGTATAATATGAGTAGGGTAAAAGACTGTTTTACCACCTTTGCCCCTTTGAGACGTGTAATTATGTATTCCCATGTATTTATGCTTTCTCAATAAAGAATCAAATCAAATAAAATCTCGTCCTCCTCCTCCTCCTCCTCCTTCGTTCCCCTCCTCTTCATGTATCATTTTTTCACTTTCCCGTCGATATCTCGGTAGAAAAAATAATATTTTATCTACCTCTGACCTATTATCGTTCTTTTCTCTCACTTCCTTTGTTATTTCTCTCATATTATCACGCTCTTCTGCATTCAAGTCTTTCCTTAACCCGTGGAGCCCCGGCTGGTTTTGTATTGTTTGTTCACCAGAACCCGGCCGGTTTTCAAAAAATTGTTTTATTCCAGAAACAATAGCGAATGGGTTAGGAATGAAGGAAAAACCACGAAAAACCGCTCAAAAAGCTTAAAGAATGGTCCTACAGAGCCCCCGAAAACGTATTTTACAAGACTAAAAAATTTAAGGCAATTACCCCAAAAAAACCAGGTTATTGCGCGCTCACGCGCACACACGTGGACTTTGAGAGTTTTCAACCATCGGCACGGTTGCGTGGGATACGTACACAGTTCCCATACAAATCTGAGCCCTCTCGAGTGGCTATACCTGATGTTACGGTCGGAGCAATTAGGGTGACTCGTCAGACGCGTCGCTGGGGCTGTGCGTTACATACATCGCCGACGTGCCAGACGCGTCGCTGGGGCTGGACGGGTTAATTTAACCTTGGTGTATTTCCCTTCCTGACTCAGTTTCCAGCTGTTCCTCAATACCTCTTCTGCTGCTTTCGTAGACTTAAATCTAATTTTAATAGGACTCCTCTCCCCCTTCTTATACTTTCCCAACCTCCAACTATCTTCCACCTTCTTCTTCCAACCTTCCTTTCCTACTCTGTCCAACACCTCTAACATGTCATCAACCTTCTTCATTTCTGCAACTTTCCTGTCATTTCTGTCCATTATTTCCTCCTCCACTTCTCCAAACATTATCACACATCTCTTCTTTTCCACTATATCAGTTACCAGTCTCTCATTTTGCCTTATGGCCTTCACTACTTTCTTTCTTAGATTAGTACCCTGCCACTCCTTTTGTTCATCCATAATAGTTTTAAGACTAACCTCTGTTTCCTCTACTTTATTACCCCAAGCATTTTTCATTTCATTCATTTCTACTTCCACTTTTCTGTCCTATCGTGATTCCTTTCCAATCCTTGCCTTAGTCTTTCATTCTCCTCTTTAACCCTTAACCATCGGCACTCGACATATGTCGAGTTAAAGTGTCCATATGCGGACCTCAACATATGTCGAGTGCAATTTTGAGCACGTAATTTGCTCTGAGAGAGAGCTGAGTGGCGCGAGGAGCATAGATTGCTTCCTGACCGCTCGCCACCACCGCCGTGGGTCGACTGAAATTTATTACACCCTCCTCCACCCTCTCTCACTCGCTACACAGGGAATTATGTAAGGAAATTACCTTATTTTAGGGTTTTTGCACTCGTGTTGCACGATCGTTGCAAGAGAACCAGTGGTCGTACAAGGATAGTTCGGGTGTCATTGGAAAGATCTGTTTACGCCCTTTCAGGGATAGACACTTGTATTACACTCTGGGTCTTGTTTATGCATGAAAAAGAGCACAGAAAGAACCCCATTTAGGGTAAAACCACCCGCTTGGCGGGTAGTTGAAGTTACCGACCCACCCGCTCTTTGTGTGTTAAGTTGTTCTATCTCCCTTTCCGCCTTTTCTCTATATTCTTTATTTTCTCTTTCCAGTCTTTCTATTAAAGCCTCTCTTTCTTCTCCCTTTCTATCCCTAATCACCACATTCTCCATTTTCTCCTCCAAAGCCTTCAGTCTCATAATAACCTTTCCTAACATTCCACCTACCTCTCCTCCTTGGGATCCTTCACATTCTTCACTCTCTTCCCCATCTATATCCTTCCTACTTTTCATTTTCCTTCCTTCTGTCGCGGCCATATTGCCGGCCTTTGTTTACCCTCAGCTACCACCTTTACGCGGGAATATCCAACGCCAATGAAGAACAATGCTTCATTTCTTTGTTTTAACTATTCTTACTATTACCATATTTACTATATTTATTTTAAATAATCCGGGACAATACTGCCGCAAAATACACTATGTAATACTTAATTTAGGTGAGAAATGTAGATATTCTTCTATGCGAAGCACCGAATCAATTCTCGAATCCTCAATTCACAATTCACACATCGAGAGCTCCCAAAAACACTTCCGCCCTCGTCCACACTCTGCACAAGACTGTGTGTGTGTGTGTGTGTGTGAGTATGTGTGTGTGAGTATGTGTGTAGGTGTTATTGAGGGGGTCCAAGAATGGGGGTCTTAGTTTTCATCCAATGACAACCAATGTTTATTAGGAACCTTTTGGGTAATAAATATAGGGACTAATTATGTGTAATCGAAAGATAATATGTGATCAAACATATAGACACACATACAAACAGACACATTTAAAGTATCGAATATATACGTTAATGTAGCATGTACAATAACCCAAGGAATATTTGCACTAAATATTGTGTTATTCTGTATAACCCCCCTCAACACCACCCTCTCTCCATTGGGGGAAGATAATTAATAATTTTAGTATAATGAATGTCGAGTAAAACAATATTCATATATTCGGGGGGGGGGGGGGTATCAAGGGGGAAGTAGAGGGTGAAGAGGCAAGTATATGAACTGGACAGAACAGTAAAACAGTAAAACATAGAGAGGCTTACTCAAAGTAACTCATATCCCGTAACCCCTTCTGTACCGGCGACGTCTTTTTAATTTTATTCAAGGTATATTTAGACGATTTTGTGCAGCTTAAGAAGGATCTGTGGTAGTAAAAATGGTTAAGTGAGATAGTTTGAACCCTGTTAGTTCCTGATCGCCCTTTTTAAACTGAATGCAATCGTCTCATAGTAGCCAGAATAAAGTTAGAAGGACGGCATCGGTACAGCACGGGTTAATAAATATATTAAATAGTATCAAATCGTGACGAGCAGGGTGGTCATGGCAGCGCAAACGAATCACAATCCCATCAAAGACCTGCTCCGGGGCTTAACTTTTAGAATAGTCTTCTGATTGAAGCCTGCAACATATTGACCCTCGCGGATGATGACCAATTACCTCCATTATCTGGGGAGTTGTGGCGGCTGGTGGCCGTCTCTGAGGTGAGGCGGCCTGGCAACGGTGAGATCAGTTGTGATGGTTGCACATACAACTGGTCTGGCTGTGGCAATGGTGCTTGATAAAGGGTGGTGGCTGTTTCTCTCTCTCCCGCCCTGGTTCCCACAGTAGTGAGGGTTACACCTGTTGACGAGCGTCTACTGTTGGTGAGGATGAAACACTTGATGGACTTAATTGCTATTGTTGCAGCATATGCTCCTACTGAGATGATTAATTTAGAAGAAAAATTATAGTTCCACACCAAGCTCGACTCTATTGTTGAGCAGTGCCAGAACACGGTCATGGAAAGATGAACAATTTAAATTGAATGTCGGGAAAAGTGTTACTTTTGACGGTGGCGAATGATGATTTTCCTTAAAAAGGCAAGAGCAAATGTTCTATTAAAAACGTACACAGGTGTAAGAAAACATAATATTTATTACACACTAAACACCTTCGTATATACGCATCGATATACACACACATTATATTTATTAATTGCATTATTTTGAGTAAAAGTCATGGGTAGATTTGTGCCCCATAAATTGTTCTTTCTTTTCACTTGAACATTACACTGTTAAGTGTGCAGTTGGATCTGAGTGTATGCTTAGATTGATATCCAGTATTCGATAAATGGATATAATATCGTAGTCATGTACTTAACCTTTAAAGGTCTTGGTGGTGTGGTGGTTTGAGTATTTAGGATTTGTATGTTGTATTCCAGGTTTGAATTCCGGGAGGATCACATGCCTTCATTTATTTCATTGGGAGGTGTTTGGTTTTGGGAGTGATTAATGTGATTGATTAATTAGAGTGATTAATTAGAGTAAACATACAATGACAAAAGGACACTACGATGACAACATGAGAACCTAAGAATAGACAGAGAACAAAACACACAATAAGGTTTTCGAACTTGTAAGGGAAGTGATGAAACATATTGACATAATTATAGCAGGCTTGAGATAAAAGGTTTATGAGATACAATTGTTAGTACAGTTGTGTGTGGCTGGTGTGAGTGACTTTTGTGTGCGTGTGTGACTTATGTGAGTGCCTGCTGTGTATGTTTCTGACTGGTGTGTGTGTGTGTGTGTGTGACTGGCGTGTGTGTGTGTGTGACCGAAGGCAAACAAAAATATTTATATTTCCCTGACCCAGGAACACCGTCGTCACCCAAATTGTATGACCTCCATTTATTCTTCACTTCCATTTAATTTCCATACTTCGCCACAAGTTTCCGACTGAACCCAACTTAACCCTTACAGTACCGGCGAAGTCTTCTTGCTTTTGTTTCAGCTGCATTTACAGTAGACGACTTCATGAAACTAAGGAAAGATATATGGTAGCTAAATACAAATATTTAGATAGTCTGTTACCTTTTAACAGGTTGACATCCTTCCGAAGCTGAAGAAATCCGCTTTACCCTTTATGTACAATCGACGTCTGTTACATTATATTCTAGCTATATTTAGAAGATTATATGCAGCTTAGTAAGGATCTGTAAAAGTTTAAAGGGTTGAGTGAGATAGTTCGAAGCCATTTAATTGCTAGAGATTCTTCCTGATTCGAGTAAATCTGTTTTTCGACTACCCAAAAAATCTTTCATAAATAACAAATGTTGTGAACTATCCAAATCTAGCTCTTACCAAGATTTCCGGCATCTATCCAAAAACCTCTCCAACAATTATTGTATTCCCTCATGTTTCTTCCACAATTTCAATCTGACGGCACTCTTCCTCTGACAAAGCAGAACTCTTCGCTCAAACTTTCGCTAAAAACTCCACTTTGGATGATTCCGGTGCTATCCATCCCTCTCTATATGTTCTATATACTATTCTATATACTCAGGCCCAATCCCCGCTTTTCCCTTTTTTTTCCCTCTTTTCCTTTTTGTTTTCGTTTTTTTTTTTTTTGGAGGGGGGGCAACTCAAGACAGAGCCAGAATAGGGACAACACAACATAAAACAATGAACACATAAAAACAAAATACAAATTCACACACCTCTAGTTCATCCAGGAGAAGACCAAGAGATCAGGGTCACCAAAGCCCCTCCAGCACTTCCCCGGCCCCCGACCACCCGGAGAGGTTCCGATCTCGGCAGGCAGACATGCAGCAGAGCGAAACCACAAGCCCGCCCACCACACTTCCAGGTGCACTCTTCATATAAACCATCTCCCCGGGCCAGGCGCCTGATGGAATATTATCTAGTCCAACTTGCGCCCAACGCCTTCCCCCAAATGACCACGTGCCCACTCATCTATTCACAAGCATTCTCCATTCATTCCTGTTTATTACCACTTCCCTTTCCTGATCTATAGTCATTCCTCTATCATCCAAAGTTTGTCTTAAACAGTCTCTCCATCTCAATGGGGGTCTTCCTGCCCTTCTATCTCCCCTTGTATCTGACTCACATATTCTCTTTGTAAGCGTTTCATCTTCCATTCGTTCAACATGATCATACCAGCTCAGCACCCTTCTGTCCACTCTGGTCGACAAATGTTCCTGCTGCCCCACTCTCCTACGTATTTCTTCATTCCTCAATCTGTCTCTATGAATAACTCCACACATACTCCTCAAGCAGCTCATCTCCATCACATCCAGCTTTCTTCTCTCCTTTTCCTTCAGAGCCCATGTCTCAGCCCTATACATCACTGTTGGCACAACAATTTTATTCCGAGATACACATTCTTTGTTTTACCTCCATTTCCATACCTCCACTCCTGCTTATCGTTCCTCCTAGATATCTAAAAGACTCTGCTTGTTCTAATATTTCCCCATCTAGCCTCACTTCTAGATTCACCCTACGATCACCCCTATTACGCACCATTACTTTATTTTTATTGACGTTCACCTTCATTTTCCTCCTCCCACAAACCACACCAAACTCTTTGACTACCCGCTGCAGTTTCTCCTCAGAATCCGCCACCAATGCTGTGTCATCAGCGAACAGCAACTGATTCCACTCCCAATCTCTACCATTCTTTCCTACTAAACCCAATATTCTTCCCATAGTTCTAATTTTCACCTCCCTCACCTCACCATCCCTAAACATATTAAACAGTCATGGTGACATTACACAACCCTGTCGCAAACCTACATTTACCTCAAACCATTCACTCAAGTCACCATTTCCTACGCTAACACACGCTCTGCTCCCTTCATAAAAACTCTTAACTGCTTTTTACAAATTTCCTCCAATTTCATAAATCCTTAACACCTTCCACAATGCTTCACGATCCACATGATCATATACTTTTTCCAAATCCATAAAAGCCCAAAATATCTCCCTATGCTTCTCTAAATATTTCTCACATAACTGTCTTACTGCAAACATCTGATCAACGCACCCTCTTCCCCACCTGAAACTGCACTGTTCTTCTCCTATTGCAACTTCCGTACACTTTATTATCCTCTCTATCAACACCCTGCCATACAGCTTTCCAACCACTGACAATAAACTAATACCTCTATAACTTGGACACTCCTGCCGATCTCCCTTCCCCTTGTACAACGGCACAACATATGCACTCTTCCAGTCTATTGGTACCATTGACACAACAGAGCACACATTGAAAAATCTCACCAACCAATCTATTTTCACATCTCCACCCTTCTTTATACACTCCACAGCAATACCATCCAAACCTTCTGCTTTTCCCGCTCTCATTTGTTTCACTGCTTCTTTCACCTCATTGTCTTCAATCCTTTCATTCATTCATTGCCACCTGGGTAACCTCTCTCTATCAACCACTGCTTCAATCACTGCTTCTCTTCCATCTCTTGTATTTAGCAAAGATTCATAATACTCGGCAATCTTTTCCTCACTTGAACTCCTTCTACTAGTAATTTTCCATTTGTATCTTTCACTGACTCTTCCCTCTTTTGTCCTCCTTTCCTTACTCTATTTACCTCCTTCCAGAACATCTTCTTTCGTTCTTCAAAATTCTCACTCAACCTTTGACCTCACCTTTCATTTGCATCTTTTTTCGCTTCTCTAATTTTTTGTTTTGCCTCTCTCCTTTTCTCCTTGTACCTATCCCATACCTCAACACTACCATCCTGTAAAACCCTCTCAAATCACTGTCTCTTCACCTCAACTGCCTTTCTCACCGTATCATTCCACCACTCGCTTCTCTTCCTGATACCTCTGCCTCCTACTTTCCTTTTACCTCATACTACCTCTGCACTTGCTTTCATTCCTTCCTTAAACTGTTGCCATTCAACCTCTACTTCTCTCTCTTCCATCTCTCTCACTTCCATCCACTTTTCATTTGGTCTTTCCTTGTACTCCCTCTCTTTTGCACTCTTCTCTAACTCACTAACTTTTATTACCTCTCTTACTTCACTCTTGTCTCTCATTCTCCTGTAACTCATAACTCTTAGCTTTCCCTCCACCAGGTAATGATCCGACATACCCTCCGCCTCAACTCTCATCACATTCACATCCAGCAGTCTACACAATCTTTCCCTTGTCACCAGCATATAATCCACCAAAGCCCTCTCTACAATCTCTCCCCTCACAAGTCTATGCCATGTGTACTTGTGTATACGCCTTTTTTTTTAAAGAACGTATTTCCTACACTCAATCTGCACTCTCCACATACATTTTTCAGTCTTTCTCCACTCTCATTTACACCATCCACACCAAAACTACCGATGACTCCCTCAACAGGCTCATTTCCTACCCTAGCATTTAGGTCCCCTATAACTATAACATTTTCATTTTCATCAAACCCTTGTAAACAATCTCTCAAATCCTCCCAAAAACCTTCCACCTCGTCTAACTTCCTCTCACTTCCTGGCCCATAAGCACCTACAAAAACCCACCTTTCACCTTTAAACCGCATTCGCACCAACATTAGCCTTGATGAAACCTCTTTCCACTCTTTTATAAACTCGCTCAACTCCTCCTTCAAAATAATAGCTACTCCCTCTTTCCCCCGGACTCCTTCATCTACTCCAGACTTTCTACCTATCATGTTTCCAAAATCAACTTCTCCCTCTCCTTTCATCTTTGTTTCATTCAGTGCAAGCACATCATACTTCCTCGTTTCAAATAACCTTCCAATATCCTCTCGCTTCTCATTCATACTACATCCTTGCACATTTAAAGCTCCTATTCTTAGGGTCCGGGACCACGAACGTGTTCCCTCGTCCCTATCTCTGTCTCTTTTTTTTGGTAGATTTATTTAAGGAGTCCTACTAGTTTGTTAAAAGCATGTAAGTTTGCTTTCCGCAATTTCTTGTTATTGTATGTGGCCTATTTTATCCTTATGCACTCTCTATTAGGATGACATGCTTTAATTTATATAAGGTGGGGGTTATTATTGCTAAGAAAGATATTTCTTATGATCACAGTTTTACATTATGTTTTCTGTGTACCCTCCAGTACCAGGCAATGTGGCCAAAATGGCTTCAGAGTCAAGAGAGAACACCCTCCTACCTCACTATGCTGTGAAATGAGTCTGAGCTTCGATAAATATTTTTTTGTCTGGTTTTATCCGTCAACACTTTATAAACCTAAACTAACATTGCATTAATTGTCACGAAATAGTATGTCCTAACTGCTTAAAATTACTTATAAGTACTGATGATTTTATTTTTTTCCTTGTAGGCCTAACTGCATTAGTTTAATGGCAATTATAATCATAATTGCTCCTCTGCATTCAGTTATATCATCGCTCACCCATTCGATTAGATAATGCAATCCGTTTTACTACTTTCTTTCTATAGTAATTTAACTCTTGTCATTAATTCTCGAATTAATTCTTCAACAATTCCCTGAATAGTTTTTGTTTGTGCTTGATTCGTTTAACCACCGGATCTGTAGGAGCTGCGGTTGGTAATGTAATTGTTAATGCATGTCTACCTTCTTTCCTTCCTTCCTTCCCTCCTTCCTGCCGGCTAGAAAACAGGACTCCATTATTTTGAGGGAAAACACTACACAGATAATTATATGAATCACCTTGATGACTATGAACTGTTACAACTTGTTCCAAATATTTCTTAACACACCGTGTATTATATATTTATGTTTATATGTCCATGTTAATGTATTTATTATCGGGTAATTCTGTAAGTCTTATGTAAATTAGTTTACACTAGAATAAATTATATATTAGCAGTACAGAGAGATGGTTTTCTAGTATGTTTGACCATCAAATGTTCATTGTGTTGTGTTAAAGAGCAGTTTAGTTATTAAAGCCTGTGAAAGTACAGTTTAAGCTAATTCTCAGAATAAATGTGGAAAGTAATTTAGTTTTTGGCTGAAGAAAGATATGTGTCATTAAATGTTGGCAGCTACACAGTAACTAATACAGGGTGGAGGTAGACAATAGCAACAAGGACTGGACTATAATACTAATATTAGTGTAGTGACAGGAAAGGTTACGAGTTCATTGTCATACTAACTTCTTCAGACTCATATGACGCTACCGCGTCATATGGACATTTTATATTGCCAGAAAATAAGTTTATGATGCTATTGAGCCGGTCTTTTGGCTGGTAAGTCCCATAAGTTAGATCTTCATGTGGAAGTATCTAACAACCCCCTGGCGTCCCTGTGAGTGCCCCGCGTGGGTAGAAACGCTCAGTCTCTTCTCAGCAGCCAGCCTACTAGGTGGGTGTGTGCGGCCCTTTAAACCAAGGGGCCTCCATTTTTCCCAGCCTGGCTGGTATTACCGCCCTAATATAACCCAAACGAAGTGCTATATCGTTGGGTTATCGATGGATTATTGTTTTAGTCTTGTTTAGGGTATAATAACCATGTTAGTGATGTGTTATGCTAGTCTCTGGTGTACGTGAGCAAGGTGGTGGGCTCCACGATGGGCCATGGTTTTTGCTCATACGTTTCGCTTGTTTGTGGATCACTTTCATATAATATTGAGTGAATTATATTGCCATTTATCAGTTCAAATAGTGTATCTTACTTGTATTAGTGTTTGTTAGTGAAAAAACGTTCATAACTGGTGGAGCATTCTCTGGTGAACGTGAGGAAGGTGGTGGGCTCCACGAGGGGCCATGGTTTTTGCCTATACATTTCGCTTGTTTGTGCATTACTCTCATATAATACCGAGTGAATTATTTTGCTATTTATCAGTTCAAGTAGTGTATCTTACTTGTATTAGAGTTTGTTAGTGAAAAAACGTTCATAACTGGTGGAGCATATGTCGCCATGCTCCCTCCCCCCTGTGCATTTTTGCTCGATAATTTACTGGTGGAAAGTACTTGGGAGGTAAGTTTTTTATTGGGAAAACACTCTACATATACGGCTTGGTGGCCACGAGGGAATCTCAGCAGTGTCAGAGTAAGTACAGTCAACATTTTATGTCGCCACGAGTAGGTGGAGGTGGAGGAGGTGGAGGTGGAGGTGGTGGTGGTGGTGGTGATGGTCGTGGAGGTGGAGGTGGTGGTGGTGGTGGTGATGGTCGTGGAGGTGGTGGTGGTGGTGGTGGTGGTCGTGGTGGTGGTGGTCATGGTACAAAGGAGTACAAAGGAAATCAAGCAACAACAGATCTAGTGACCCTTCTAGGTTGCTTGTCCTCCAAAACACTGAGGATCAAGTGTCCAAACAGTGGTTTAGAGGGGGTAAGGGAACATTGGAAAGGGAATTACTGCCCTGGAACTAATGTCCGTGGCAGGATTAGGAAGTTAGTAGAGGACAGATGGGTTAGTAACTGAGGGGGGGATAAAATAAAGTTATTCATTTACAAACGTAGTCAGTCACGGGTTTGATGAGAGATATTTGTCTAGGCGGAGTTTAAATGAATCAACGGTGATGCAGTCTATAACGTTTCGGGGAAGCCCATTCCACAAGTTGACAACTCGATTGAAGAAGAAA
>CM064480.1:7807909-7858621 GCA_032716605.1 Paralithodes platypus
GACATTGTACTGTAGTTTTGACTGATAAACGTTTGTTTTTCAACATTCTATTTGTCAAGTTAGTAGAGACGCCGCCGATACCAGCGCCACCTGTGTACGCATAAACAAACCTTCTTCTTGTATTTTATATATCAAAGTCTAGCCAATACTGTACTTGGTTGAACTTTTTATCTTGGTTATCTATATAAATCGCACACACTAACATTTGTCAAGATAGTTTTAATATTGGGTTAGAATAATTTAGTTACTGTAATACTTTTTGATAGTCTATTTATTAATCGCATTTCAGATACTTGTCACCATATTAATAGGCCTCTCACACTCTTGCCAGGGATATTACTAACTTAATTATTATTAATATTGTGTCGACCACTGTATAAACTAATATACAGGCTTTAGCCTAACTGTGTCGGACTGCTAACATCATTTCATTTTTATTTTCAGGCACAAAATTGTGTTCTATTGCTAACATATTATTTTTGTGATTAACATTATTTTTGTGATTTACAGGCATTAATTGTACCATATTGCTAACCAATATTTTTTGTTACTGTACTGTATACTGCTTTCCAGTTTTCTCACTAGGCTAAATTAACCCTCTCCCACTTTTTTCCAGTAAATTTTGTAACAAATTATTAGTCCATTTGCAATTTTCAGGCTTTAACTGTGTCATACTGCTAACATAAATGTTTGTTTTATTTTCAGGCATAAATTGTGTTCTATTGCTAACATATTTGTTGTGATTTACAGGCATAATATTCGTTTTGTGATTAACATATTCTTGTTGTGATTTACAGGCATACAAATATTTGTTGTTACTGTACTGTATACTGTTTTCCAGTTTTCTCACTAGGCTACATTAACCCTCTCCCACATTTTTTTTCCAGTAAATTTTGTAACAAATTTCAAGTCCATTTGTGATTTTCAGGCTTTAACTGTGTCATTCTGCTAACATAAATTTTTGTTTTATTTTCAGGCATAAATTGTGTTCTATTGTTAACATATTTTTGTGATTTACAGGCATATTAATTTGATCATATTGCTAACAAAATTTTGATTGATTTTCAGGAATTAATTGTATCACATTGCTAACATAATTTTTTTGTTATTTTCAGGCTTTAATTGTGCCATTTTGCTAAAATAAATTTGTGTGATTTTCAGGCATATTGTGATTATATCGTCATGGCGCCGCAACGAACCTGCACGAGTTGTTCCGGTAAATTTGGCCCTACCATGTTTGTTGATACTGATGTCCAAATTTGTAGATTTTGCCAGCTCCGAGAGAAGATTGCGGATGAATTAAATGCAGCTCACCGCAAGATCGATGCCCTGACTACGAAGCTTGAATCCCTTCAAGAATTTGCCACACTCAACGTAGGAGTGCCCTCGGCCCAAGAAACCACTATGATGTCAACCGCCATTCCAGTGCATACAGTACCGGTACCGGTACCCACACCAGCAGCTACCTTAGATGTTGCAGAAAATAATAATGACTCTACTCTCACTCCCCCCCAGGACAACTTTCAGTTAGTGAGAAACAATGTGCATCCCAGTACCAGTACCAGGAAGGTCATCCCGACAACATGCCAAAACCGCTTCAAAATTCTTGCTATTGACGAGGAAGAGGAAACGGAAGAAGTTTGGCTTGTGGGCGACTCCATGGTCCGTGGCCAATTAACCAAGCTCTGCGCCAGGGCACCCAGGACCAGAAAGCGATTCTGTATCCCAGGTGGCGGTGTGGACGACATTGATGCGGCTGTGGAAGAGGTTTCCAGGCTCGCCCCCGCAAGCACTACGTACGTCATCCACGTTGGATCTAACGATGTCCAACGGACGCGGTCAGAGGAACTTCTTTGCAAGTACCGGCGGCTGATCAGGTCCTTCAAGGAAAAATCTAATAGAATCTTAATTTCAGGAATTGTTCCCCGGATTGATGTAGAAAACCGATTCTACAACATAGCTACAAGTACATATCGCCGACTAGCCAAACTCTGCAGGGAGGAGGACATCGGCTTTGTCGACATGTGGGATAATTTTTACTATGATAAATCTTTGTTTTCAGGAGATGGTGTACATCTCAATGAAGTAGGAGCTGCACGTCTTGGTAGTCTGCTGAACGATGCAGTCAAGGATTTCTGTTCAAAAAACGGGGTCAACCGGGGGTATCCAGACAGGGTAGTGTAAGTCAAAATTACGAACTGAAAATTCAGACAATGCACAATCAGTAACATCCAACTCTAATACTCTTAAGGTGTTTTATGTAAATGCTCATAGCATAGGCAATAAATTTTCAGATCTAGAGGAAATCGTGTTTACAGAACATTATGATATAATCGGCATTACAGAATCTTGGTTAAATACGGAAGACAGAGACTTTTTCGCCGAATATACGCTTCCTGGTTATACAATGTTTGAGAAAAGTCGGATCAATAGAAATGGAGGAGGAGTTCTGTTTTTTAT
The DNA here is from genome assembly GCA_032716605.1 of Paralithodes platypus. NCBI lineage: Eukaryota > Metazoa > Arthropoda > Malacostraca > Decapoda > Lithodidae > Paralithodes > Paralithodes platypus. The sequence continues at coordinate 7,810,370 of CM064480.1, forward strand.
AAAGGAAAGTCTTAATTCCGTCTTAATGTCAAAACCTCAAATTGCGAATATAGACATATCTTACGTAATATTAAATAATAATCGAGGAACTAAAATAACACTAGCTTTATTATACAGACCCCCAGCTCAATCAGTGCAAACTGACAGTGAAATTTATGAACAAATTGCAGAAATAACTAACATACAAGATACCGTAATTCTTGGCGATTTCAACTTACCCATGACTAAATGGGGCGATATTCTTACTCACACTCTGGACACGACCTCTATGCTAACTTGCAAGAGAGTTCACTTTTTCAATTTGTACAATCTCCGACCCGTGGTAATAATGTGCTTGACCTTGTACTCGCAACAAAAGAAGAATTAATAGAGAATTTGAATGTTGGTGATGAATTCAGTAACAGCGACCATCGTACGATAACTTTCACTTTAAAGTTTACTAGTAACAAATCAAATAGCAGCATTGAGAAAGTTCCTAATTTCAAAAAAGCAAATTTTCATAAACTTAAATCAAAGCTTAAAGAAACTGACTGGAGCTTTCTGACTAACAATAACGACATAAATACATCTTGGGAGTGTTTCACAACCACTTACCTTAAGGCAGTGCAAGACTGCATACCATCGAAAATACGGCATCCAGGCCATAATGATAAACCCAAATGGTGGAATAAAGATATTTCAGACTGTCTGCTTGCTAACAAATTTGCTAATGATAGATTAAAATCCTCACAAAATGACGAAGAACGGGTGAAATTTGGAGAGCTACGATGCAAAGCCAAAAAGTTAATTAAGCAAAGTAAAAAGACCTTGGAGTTACATGTTGCGAATCAAAGTAAAACAAACCCGAAAGAATTCTATAGTTATATCAGAAAGAAAAAAGTAGTTACTTCAACTGTTGGACCGTTAGTCGATGAAAATGGAGAATACACCAAAGACGAAGTACAAATGAGTAATGCCCTCAATACCTTCTTTGCATCAGTTTTTACAACCGAAGACCTCAGTGATATCCCTACACCATCGCCGATTCAGATTGATAATTCAGATGTTCTAAGCAATATCACCATTACAGAGAGAGAAGTATTGAATTGTTTAGATAAACTCAAGGTAAATAAAACGCCTGGACCTGATACAATCTCGCCTAGAGTTCTAAAGGAAGCTAACGATGAGCTCTCCAAACCACTGACATTGCTATTCGATGAATCCTTGCAGTCTGGGACTATGCCTGATCAGTGGAACCTAGCCAACGTAACACCGATATTAAAAAAAGGCAGCAAATCCCTACCCAGTAACTATCGTCCAATTAGCTTAACCTCAATTGTATGTAAAATGCTAGAAACGGTCATAAGAGACAGACTCGTAAATCACTTAGAGGCAAATAACTTACTTAAAGATACTCAACACGGCTTTCGTAAAAAACGTTCCTGTTTAACAAACCTCTTAGACTTCTTCCACGATATCCTCAACCTCTACGATGAGAGTAAAGCTGTAGATATTATATACCTTGATTTTCAAAAGGCCTTTGACAAAGTTCCCCACAAACGTTTACTGCTAAAACGAAAAGCACATGGAATACAAGACGGTGTGTTGAAATGGATAGAAAATTGGCTCAGCGACAGAAAGCAAAGAGTAGTCATAAACGGTAAGGCATCTAAATGGACCAATGTAAGTAGCGGGGTACCCCAGGGATCAGTACTAGGACCAATTCTCTTTCTAATTTACATCAACGACATAGATGAGGGTCTCACCTGAACAATCTCAAAATTTGCTGACGATACAAAAATTGCAAATAGCGTACTCTCAAAAGAACAAGTTGACGATATGCAACACAATCTAGATAAATTGTCATGTTGGGCCCAAATTTGGCAAATGAGTTTCAATGCGGATACATGTAAAGTACTACATATCGGATACCTAAATGAGAAAGCAAACTATTTGATGAATGGCACTCAGCTTAAGAATGTAAACAGAGAAACCGATCTGGGAGTAACAATATCGAGTAACCTAAAACCGAGTCAACAATGTTCAGAAGTTGTTAAGAAGGCAAACAAAATAATTGGCTTTACAGGCAGGTCATTTGAGCATAAATCCAAAGAAGTTATCCTAACCCTTTACAATTCCATAGTCCGCCCTCTTCTGGAATACTGCGTACAATCCTGGTGCCCTTATTTCCAAAAAGATATAAACAAGCTAGAACGAGTTCAACGTAGAGTTACCAAAATGATAGCTAGCCTAAAGAACAAACCATACGAAGAGCGTCTTAAAGAATTAAATCTATTTCCTTTTACCCAGCGCAGATTAAGAGGTGACTTAATTCAAGTGTTCAAAATCATCAAGGCATCGACAATATGAACTGTAGTAAGTACTTCACTATCGACCAATCTAATTACACGCGGGGAAACGGTTGCAAAATTATTGGTAAATCTTTTAACTCACACGAATCTAAGAATTTCTTCTTCAATCGAGTTGTCAACTTGTGGAATGGGCTTCCCCGAGACGTTATAGACTGCAGCACCGTTGATTCATTTAAACTCCGCCTAGACAAATATCTCGCATCAAACCCGCGACTGACTGCGTTTGTAAATGAATAACCTTATTTTATCCCCCCCTCAGTTACTAACCCATCTGTCCCCTACTAACTTCCTAATCCTGCCACGGACATTAGTTCCAGGGCAGTAGTTTCCTCTCCAATGTTCCCTTACCCACTCTAAACCACTGTTTGGACATTTGATCCTCAGTGTTTTGGAGGACAAGCAGCCTAGGAGGGTCACTAGACCTGTTGTTGCTTGATTTCCTTTGTACTCCCCCTCCCCCTGCCCCTCTTCCCCCTGCCCCCCATATATATATTATTATTACTAGGCTAGTATCTATTTATTATATATTATTATTATACTCCCCCCCTCCCCCTCCCCCTCCCCCTCTTACCCCTGCCCCTCCCCCCTCCTCCTCCCCCTGCCCCCCTCCCCCCATATAGTATATATATATTTTTGGGGAGGGGGGGATTTATTTTTTGTATTTTATATTTGTTTAAATTGTAGTTTGATATAAATATATATATATATATATATATATATATATATATATATATATATATATATATATATATGGGGGGGAAGGGGAGGGGGAGTACAACAGTACAACAATAATAATAATAATGGATACTGTTAATAATAATATATATATATATATATATATATATTATTTGTTTATTTTGTTGTTCTGTTTTGTATTTTTTTTATACACCCCCCCCCCCCCCCCCCTTACAGATCAGTTACACATCTGAGTAGTCTAGAGCAGCCATGAGTAAGAATCGACCCATCCCGGAGGACCAGCTGGCGACCAGCTGGCCTCCGTCCTCGCCACAATCCAGGACATGACAAGTAGCGAGAGTGAAAGCGAGGACGACATGGGGGGGAGTGATGAAGAGGAGTGGACGGATGAGGATTTTAGCCCTTCTCCACCCCCCAGGGGGAACAGGAGGAGGACTCTCATCGACGACGACCCTTCAGCACCTCCACCTCCACCTTCACAAACTCCACCCGTCCCCCTACCTTGCCGCTCATCAACACCGGTCCCACTACCTCGCCGCTCATCAACACCCGTCGCCCTACCTCGCTCATTAACACCCGTCGCCCTACCTCGCTCATCAACACCCATCGCCCTACGTCACTCATCAACATCCGTCGTCCTACCCCGTACAACCCCACCCATCCCCCTACCCCATACATCACTACGCATCGCCCCACCTCATCCATCCCCACTCGTCCTACCCACACCCCTCCTACCATCAACATCCACTCGTCTCTTCACACCACAACCATCAACATCCACTCATCTCTTCACACCACAACCATCAACATCCACTCATCTCTTCACACCACAACCATCAACATTCTGACATACGGAGCCCTGTATGTTAATTTAAGAGTTAGAATTAGAGTTCAAGGAGCCAAACTACCCAAGTGGTGAAGCAGACTAGCGAGCGAACGAGCGAGTGGGCAAACCATCTCGCCCCATACCAGCTCGCCCCATACCTCGATGACCGATGCTATGACGTATGATCGACGCCAGGAGCTGTGAGTGGACGACACACCTGTTATGTGATTTGAGGAGCTATGATTGGAGCGCGCACCATCACTCGCCTCCTGATTCGTTCCTACACCATCATTGTTTGGTATATAAGACCCGAGTTGTGGGCATTCAAATCTGTCTCATTTGGAGTTGGGGAAGGTGAACTTGCAGCTGGAGGAAGACGGGGTGAAGTATTATAATGGGATTGTGACTGTCAGTCAGATTATATAAATGTGTGTTAAGTGTGTTCGGTGTAAACACTTACGTTATGTTGGTTAGTGAGATATGTGATTGGGAATTAACGTGATGTGTTTAATGTGTGTAATGTGTTTAAATATTTAATTGGGAATTAACGTGAACACTACTATTATGTGTTTAACGATTTAATTGGGAATTAACGTGAACGCTACTATTATGTGTTTAACTATTTGATTGCGAATTAACGTTAACGCTACTATTTATGTACTTAACTATTTGATTGGGAATTAACGTTAACGCTATTATTATGTACTTAACTATTTTAGTTGACTAACTTGTGGACTAAAGCAACTCTTTAAGTAATTGGGTTATGATGAAAGTAATACTATTGTTTTATATTAATACTTACGAGTTCTTTCATTTTCTTTTAATTAAGCTTACATTGCTTAATGGTGCTTAGTACGGTGATGCTATTGTCTCGTATTAGTAATATCGCCTTAGACTAACCTGGCTGTGTTAATATTACTTCTAGTGATTTCCTAAGCTGAAGAAAATTCTTTTGCTTCAAAATATTATATTTTGCTTTTCATATTATTTGAGTGAGACCTGAATCGAATCTATGAAACGATCCTGTAACTTTATTTACTCATAATCAAACCTCAATGTTACGTGGTTAAGAAATAAATTTAACTAATTATTAAATATATATCTAACTTTTTATGTGACTTTGATATTACTCCTGATGATAATAATAATATAATACTATTAACGTAAGACAAGAACCAAGAATAATTACATTAAATATAAATAAAAGGACATAGAAGAAAACTATCTATTCATTTCAAAGAGGGTAAGAGACAGAAATATTCTTACTTTAATATTTATCTTTCAAGACTTTTTATAAAATTAATAGTCCTTCTTTAGCTATAACTTCTTCGGTTCATAACCATAGCCTACTAAGCTTCGGTTAAATAATAATTCTTTATAAATACTACATGACTTTAATTAGTTTCAGTATTTTTCATAAGTAAAGAGTATCAGTCAATAAAGGATACCAAGTCCTAAGATCCAAAAGGAAAGGAAGCAACAACAGGAAATTATTTTATTAGATTTTACTTTTGTTTTGCCTTCAGCTGACTGATACCTTAATATATATCTCTGTGCTATCTAGATTCATCAAGTTAACCACCTGAGGATCAAGATACGTAACAGAAGAGTGGCGACCTTGCCAGGATTCGTTTCATACAGTTTCACTCAGTTTCATTAACGTTTCACTACTTAAAAATCAAATATTAATCATGCCTCAACTAATTAATAACGAAGATGCTCGAGTTTTCATAGAATCAGAACCCACATCCCCTGATATTGACTGTCTGTCAAAATCCGAACTGAAAGTGCTTGCCTCACATCTCCAATTAACTGTCTCAAACATGTCCAAAGTAGAGGTGGCTCAGACCATAAAAACCCACCTGTTCCCTGTAGAAGGCGGGGAGGGAGACGGAGCAGTTGGTGGGATCCCGAGTAAACCTAGCCAACTTGATATACAATTGCCACCTGGTTTGACCGGTGATCAAATATTCGAACTAGAACAAGCCAAATTAAAAATAGAACTAGCCAGAATAAATACCGAACAAGCCAGAATAAAAGCAAATACCGAACAAGCAAACGCAAGTATAGAACTAGCCAGAATAAAGACCGAACATTATCAATATCAATATCAAACGGCTCAACTAAATGTCAATACAAATGCTCCTGTAATTGCTCCCCCTCTGGGATTGACTATGACTAGTGTCATTCCACCTTTCACTGAGGATAATGTGCAGGATTTCTTTGTTTTGTTTGAGGAAGTTGCTGGAGGTATGAAGTGGACAAGAGATCAATGGCCTTTTATGTTACAAACTGTTTTGACAGGGCAGGCTCGAGCCACGTATTTGTCAGAAGTAGCCGAAGTTAGGCAGGATTATGACAATCTCAAAGAAGCTATCCTAAAAACCTATCAATTGCAGCCTGAGGCTTACAGGCAATCTTTCCGTAAAAACCAGAAGAAAGTAGAAGAAACCCATAAGGTATTTGCCAGGACCATGACTAAAACTTTCAATCATTGGGTCAAGAGTAAGAAAGTCACAAGCTACAACGATCTGAAGGAGTTGGTCCTGTTAGAAAATTTCCTATGGAAAATTGATTCTTCTGTATCCTATCACTAAAAGGGGAAAAAGGTAGATTGTCTTGCAGACGCCGCTGACATGGCTGACACATACGTGCTCAACAACAAATTTCGTGGAAAGAAGCCCTACGATAATTCTAGTTCTAATTTTAAGTATCCCAATCACAAATCTGACCGACCCAGTCACAAGCCTATAACGTCTTCCCCAGCTAGCCAAAATAGAATTGTTCCCCCAACTAAAAATGCGACTCAGGGCAATGGTAACAGAGGTGGGCCCCAAACTAATAGTAATGCTCAAAGAGGGAACTTTCCCGTATCCCCTAAAGTATGTACTTTTTGTGGCATGAGAGGCCACCTAGCTTATCAGTGCTGGGCCAAGGAAAAAACCGAGAGATCGGGGCAGACAGTTGCCGCCGTATCTCAAATTCCATGTGTGCCTTTAATGCAGGGCTCCCGACAGAAGGAGTACCTAGCACCAAATGTTCCTTTAATGCAGGACTCCCGACAGAAGGAGTACCTAGCACCAAAAGTTCCTTTAATGCAGGACTCGCGACAGAAGGAGTACCTAGCAGCTAACGTAAATCATCTAGACAGGGGTGTAGTAGCATGTGTGGTGCAACCCACAAGGGTTAAACCAATAATAATTTCACCATCAGTGCAGGACAGTTACCGTCCCTTTATTTCATCTGGCAACGTGAGACTAAATGGTTGCTTGCATGAGGTAAAAATTCTGAGAGACACAGGTTCTACTAGCACCCTCATGGTGAATCCTTACACTGAGTGCCCACCTGGCGAACCAGTTGTAATGAGAGGTGCTGGAGGCCAGTTTTATGCATACTTGGTAAAAGGCGAAATTGAATGTGAGTTACTACAGGGTGAGGCCACCATAGCTTTGTGTAGGTCCCAAGATATCCCTGTGCCTGGGGTAACTCCTTTTGGGGAATGATGTAGCAGGTGAGAAGGTCCGACCAGACCCCATTTTGTCACTTTCCCCTGTTAACGAGCCACTAACCGGTGAGCTCGAAAAGGAGATGCCAACTGTTTTCCCTGTGTGTGCTGTCACACGTTCAATGTCTCAAGTAGCAGTTCCCTCAGACAGAAATGTACCGAATGTAAGAGTTGATGAAAGGGATGATGAGAGTGTAAATGATGCTCCAACTGTGCCTGATGATGTGACTGAGGTGGATTTATCTGACACCTTTATGGCTCATCTTGACCCTAACGATGACCATGAAACCCCTCCAAATTGTTCTAGTGGCCTGGTAGAGCTACAGAGAGATGATTATGAATGCAAGGAGTTAGCTGCCAGGTCCGTGAGTGAAGAGGAATGTGAGAAGGAGGGTGGTGAATGTTTCTACCTCAAAGGAGGAGTATTGTGGCGAAGATGGAGACCGCCACACAGACCAATCGATGACGGGGCTTGGGACGTCCATCAAGTAGTAGTCCCTAAACCTTGTCGTAAAGATATCATGGAAATGGCACATTGTATACCATTGGCAGGACACCTAGGTGTGAGAAAAACTCTAGACAGAATCAGATCCCACTTTTACTGGCCAGGAATGCATGCAGATGTAGTGGAGTGTTGTAGAGTGTGTCACACTTGCCAGATGACAGGAAAACCCAATCAGAAGGTGCCTGTACATCCTCTGGTGCCCTTGCCCGTTTTCGAGAATCCTTTTACTCGGGTGGTAGTGGACATTGTAGGCCCATTGCCTAAGACTTCCCAAGGTAACATTTATTTATTAACTATCATGGACATGGCAACTCGCTACCCAGAGGCTATACCCTTAAGGACTACCTCTGCTCCAACTGTTATCAAGGAACTGCTCAAATTCTTCACCAGAATGGGTTTCCCCCATGAGGTGCAAAGTGATCAAGGAACTAATTTTACCTCTAACATTTTCCAGCAGTCCCTGAAGGAGTTGGGTATCGAGCATGTAAAGTCTAGCACCTACCACCCAGAGAGTCAAGGGGTTCTCGAACGATATCATCAGACATTAAAGGGAATGTTACGTAAGTATTGTACAGAGACCGGAGTTGAGTGGGATAAGGGGGTACCTTTTCTTTTATTTGCTACTCGTGAGGTTCCAACTGAATCCCTGGGTTTTTCCCCTAATGAGCTAGTTTTCGGTCACCAGGTAAGAGGTCCTTTGCAACTATTGCAGGATAGCCTAGTTGGCCAGGAGGGGAACCAAAACCTCCTCAAGTATGTTTCAGATTTCAAAACCCGGCTGAGATCCTCATGTGAGTTTGCCGCTCAAAACTTGACAGTGGCTAAAAGCTCCATGAAGAAATGGTATGACAGAAAAGCCTGTGAGAGGGAGTTTAAGCCCGGTGATGAGGTTTTGGTCCTGCTCCCCCTTTTTGGCCAACCATTATCTGCCAAGTTCAGGGGCCCATATAAGATCATTCGGAGGGTGAGCATTACCGATTATCTAGTAACCACCCCAGACAGGAGAAAGCCCACGCAAGTATTCCATATAAATATGTTGAAGCCCTACCATAGGTCCCCTGATTCCTCTCCTCCAGATTCTCCCACTGTGGCAGTGAATGTCAGGACCTGTGGGCAGCCTGGTGCGGACAAAGTCTTCAGTTCTCTTACTGATCCGCAACAGACTGTTCCAGAGCCTGAAGGTATCCATGCAGACTTTGACTTGTCATGTAGCCTATCCAACTTTCAGTATAATTCAGTGGCTTTGAGGGAATTACCATCTAAACTATGTCCTCTTCCCTCTGATCAAGCGAACCAACTAATCTCTGTTTTATCTCAGACTCCCATGTGTTCCGTGATACTCCAGGGCTCACTTCTTTGGCCGTGCACGACATCGACGTAGGGGATGCAACTCCCATTAAACTATCCCCCTACCGTGTCTCACCACAACGCAGGAGTATACTGCAGGTCGAGCTTGACTTAATTTTTTCAAACCAGCTGATCACAAGGGCCTTCAGCCAGTGGAGTAGTCCGGTCATACTTGTGCCGAAGCCAGACGGGAGCCATTGGTTTTGTAGGGGCTATAGGCAAGTCAATGCTGTCACAAAGAACGATACCTACCCACTGCCACGGATCAAAGATTGCATTTACCAGGTTGGCCTCATACAGCAGTAAGTTTAATTTAATGAGAGGATTTTGGCAATTAGCTCTCCTTTGTAGCGAGGTAAATATCATGCTTTTGTAGTGCGCTTTTAAGTCTTCAGCTGTGAGATGGCTTGCAGTTCGAATAACGCTCCAGCTACGTTCCGGCTATGTTCTGATGTGGTACCTGGAGACGTTGCCTACTTTGGGTGATATCCTTATTATATCCTCATTATAATCTTGCTGTTGCCAATCTGGTGGTGAATCTATTTATGTATTATGTTTAATATTATGTACTATACTCCTTAAACTCTTTTCTAGGGGGGAGGTCTGACATACGGAGCCCTGTATGTTAATTTAAGAGTTAGAATTAGAGTTCAAGGAGCCAAACTACCCAAGTGGTGAAGCAGACTAGCGAGCGAACGAGCGAGTGGGCAAACCATCTCGCCCCATACCAGCTCGCCCCATACCTCGATGACCGATGCTATGACGTATGATCGACGCCAGGAGCTGTGAGTGGACGACACACCTGTTATGTGATTCGAGGAGCTATGATTGGAGCGCGCACCATCACTCGCCTCCTGATTCGTTCCTACACCATCATTGTTTGGTATATAAGACCCGAGTTGTGGGCATTCAAATCAGTCTCATTTGGAGTTGGGGAAGGTGAACTTGCTGCTGGAGGAAGACGGGGTGAAGTATTATAATGGGATTGTGACTGTCAGTCAGATTATATAAATGTGTGTTAAGTGTGTTCGGTGTAAACACTTACGTTATGTTGGTTAGTGAGATATGTGATTGGGAATTAACGTGATGTGTTTAATGTGTGTAATGTGTTTAACTATTTAATTGGGAATTAACGTGAACACTACTATTATGTGTTTAACGATTTAATTGGGAATTAACGTGAACGCTACTATTATGTGTTTAACTATTTGATTGCGAATTAACGTTAACGCTACTATTTATGTACTTAACTATTTGATTGGGAATTAACGTTAACGCTATTATTATGTACTTAACTATTTTAGTTGACTAACTTGTGGACTAAAGCAACTCTTTAAGTAATTGGGTTATGATGAAAGTAATACTATTGTTTTATATTAATACTTACGAGTTCTTTCATTTTCTTTTAATTAAGCTTACATTGCTTAATGGTGCTTAGTACGGTGATGCTATTGTCTCGTATTAGTAATATCGCCTTAGACTAACCTGGCTGTGTTAAAATTACTTCTAGTGATTTCCTAAGCTGAAGAAAATTCTTTTGCTTCAAAATATTATATTTTGCTTTTCATATTATTTGAGTGAGACCTGAATCGAATCTATGAAACGATCCTGTAACTTTATTTACTCATAATCAAACCTCAATGTTACGTGGTTAAGAAATAAATTTAACTAATTATTAAATATATATCTAACTTTTTATGTGACTTTGATATTACTCCTGATGATAATAATAATATAATACTATTAACGTAAGACAAGAACCAAGAATAATTACATTAAATATAAATAAAAGGACATAGAAGAAAACTATCTATTCATTTCAAAGAGGGTAAGAGACAGAAATATTCTTACTTTAATATTTATCTTTCAAGACTTTTTATAAAATTAATAGTCCTTCTTTAGCTATAACTTCTTCGGTTCATAACCATAGCCTACTAAGCTTCGGTTAAATAATAATTCTTTATAAATACTACATGACTTTAATTAGTTTCAGTATTTTTCATAAGTAAAGAGTATCAGTCAATAAAGGATACCAAGTCCTAAGATCCAAAAGGAAAGGAAGCAACAACAGGAAATTATTTTATTAGATTTTACTTTTGTTTTGCCTTCAGCTGACTGATACCTTAATATATATCTCTGTGCTATCTAGATTCATCAAGTTAACCACCTGAGGATCAAGATACGTAACAACATCCACTCAATGCTTCACACCACTACCATTCCCGGACCTCAACACATCATCATTCTATTCTTCTCCTGCTTCACGCACCCTGCATGGCGGTCCCTTGTTACCTCAGGTAGAATCACCGGCCAGCAACATCTCAGACAGCCCCCGCATCCTGGCTTCACTCCTGCTGGTGGGTAGTCTAAACACCCCGCCATCACAAGTCCTGTTTGCTCATCTAGCCTCCCCCTTGCTGATCTCCTTGGGTAGCAGCGGGGGCAGCGAGGCGCGCTACATGGCGTTTGTTCCGCCTGAACATGCACAACGAGATTGCTGCGGCAATCGATGAGGAGCTTCCACAAAGGCTTCCTCCTGCCCCACTTCATCCACCCACAGCAACTTCTCCATCACCCTCATCACATCCACCATCATCCCCACGGCCTGACTCCACCACAGTACCTCCTCCATCACCCTCATCACATCCACCATCACCCCCACCCCCTTCGTCTTCCGCAGAAGACGACCCCCACCCCCTCCCCCTCCCCGCCGAAAATCTGGGCCCATGAAGGGCCGAGGTACAAAAGAGTACAAAGGAAATCAAGCAACAACAGATCTAGTGACCCTTCTAGGCTGCATGTCCTCCAAAACACTGAGGATCAAGTGTCCAAACAGTGGTTTAGAGTGGGTAAGGGAACATTGGAAAGGGTATTACTGCCCTGGAACTAATGTCCGTGGCAGGATTAGGAAGTTAGTAGGGGACAGATGGGTTAGTAACTGAGGGGGGGATAAAATAAAGTTATTCATTTACAAACGCAGTCAGTCGCGGGTTTGATGCGAGATATTTGTCTAGGCGGAGTTTAAATGAATCAACGGTGATGCAGTCTATAACGTCTCGGGAAAGCCCATTCAACAAGTTGACAACTCGATTGAAGAAGAAATTCTTAGATTCGTGTGAGTTAAAAGATTTACCAATAATTTTGCAACCGTTTCCCCGCGTGTAATTAGATTGGTCGATAGTGAAGTACTTACTACAGTTCATATTGTCGATGCCTTTGATGATTTTGAACACTTGAATTAAGTCACCTCTTAATCTGCGGTGGGTTAAAGGAAATAGATTTAATTCTCTAAGACGCTCTTCGTATGGTTTGTTCTTTAGGCTAGGTATCATTTTGGTAACTCTACGTTGAACTCGTTCTAGCTTGTTTATATCTTTTTGGTAATAAGGGCACCAGGATTGAACGCAGTATTCCAGAAGAGGGCGGACTAAGGAATTGTAAAGGATTAGGATAACCTCTTTGGATTTATGCTCAAATGACCTGCCTATAAAGCCAATTATGTTGTTTGCCTTCTTAATAACTTCTGAACATTGTTGACTCGGTTTTATGTTACTCAAAATTGTTACTCCCAGATCGGGGTCTCTGTTTACATTCTTAAGCTGAGTGCCATTCATCGAATAGTTTGCTTTCTCATTTAGGTATCCGATATGTAGTACTTTACATTTATCCGCATTGAAACTCCTTTGCCAAATTTGGGCCCAACATGACAATTTATCTAGATTGTGTTGCATATCGTCAACTTGTTCTTTTGAGAGTACGCTATTTGCAATTTTTGTGTCGTCAGCAAATTTTGAGATTGTACAGGTGAAACCCTCATCTATGTCGTTGATGTAAATTAGAAAGAGAATTGGTCCCAGTACGGATCCCTGGGGTACCCCGCTACTTACATTGGTCCATTTAGATGCCTTACCGTTTATGACTACTCTTTGCTTTCTGTCGCTGAGCCAATTTTCTATCCATTTCAACACACCGTCTTGTATTCCATGCGCTTTTAGTTTTAGCAGTAAACGTTTGTGGGGAACTTTGTCAAAGGCCTTTTGAAAATCAAGGTATATAATATCTACAGCTTTACTCTCATCGTAGAGGTTGAGGATATCGTGGAAGAAGTCTAAGAGGTTTGTTAAACAGGAACGTTTTTTACGAAAGCCGTGTTGATTATCTTTAAGTATGTGGGAACGTTGTGTCGGCATAGTAAAGTCAGGACTAAGAGCGGTTGTAGGACGTGCTCTATTAAAGAAGAGTGAGTTGACGACAGTCCTCACAGAGATAGAGGCAGTCGTGAATGATCGCCCGCTTACATATGTGTACACCGACCTGCAAGAACCACTACCATTAACGCCAGCTCACTTGCTATATGGAAAACCATTGACTGCGTTTCCATCTGATTTTCAGTCCATAGTAGAGTTAGAGGATCCCTCGTTGTACTCTGCGGTAGCGGTGTCTAAGAGATACCAGTATATATCCAGGATAATCGAGGATTTTAGGAAACGGTGGATTAGTGAATATCTGCTAGCATTGAGGGAAAGGAGTGTTACTCCCTCTGGTAGACCAACGGCCCCTACAGTTGGTGACGTTGTTTTAATTAAAGAAGATAGTCCTCGTTTATACTGGAAATTAGGCCGCATATTGGAGGTATACAAGGGGGCAGACTCTGTAGAGCGGGTGGCGCTATTAACACCTTACGAGCGGCCTATGCGGTTTATTTATATGTACCGCACAGCGGGGTGTTTTTAGCCAAAATAGGGCTGTTTACGTGATCATTTTCATGCCTAAATAAGACCCAGAACGTAAAACAAGTACCTATCCCTGAAAGGGCATAAACAGAGCTTTCGAATGACACCATAACGATCCTTGTATGATGGATAGTTTTCTTGCAATAACCGTGCAACGCGAGTGCAAAAAGCAGGTAATTCGGTAGTTTCGGTACATAATTGAGTATGTAGCGAGTGAGAGAGGGAGGAGGGAGCTGAGATTTGTGTCAGTAGGTTCGCCGCGGTGGTCTGGAGCAGTCATACGCTCGCTAGTCTCCTGCCACCACTTGTCTCTCTCTCTCAGCCACATTACGTGCTGAAATTGCCACTCGACCTATGTCGAGCGCCGCCACATAGTCCAGCTTTATTTAACTCGACTTATGTTGCTCGCCGCTAATTAAGGGTTAAAGACAGCCACTGGAACTACTGTTCGTCCTATCGCACGTTTGTACGCTTTGAAGCTAGATTCCGCATTGCAATCTGAGGCTCCACCTGTTATTGCTGGGTCCGAGGATTCTCGAAGGAACGACTCACCTCATACTGATGGTGATCATTCTCGGACCGGGACGCGTCCCAGATGCGCTGCTGCTGGCGCTGTCGACTTGTGGCGTCAGAAGATAGCCTCTGGGCAACTTTAGGTTTAAGGTGGGGTTCAGGTCTTTTTTGTGGGGGGAGTGTAGCATATAAATACGATAGACTATGACTCTTTTGTGATCTTGTATGTCTCTGTGACGTCACGATCTCTCCTACAGCACGATGTAGGACGAGTAGATCGTATACTATAAGATTGTAAATAAGTTAAGTTATAAAAGGCCTAATATGCTATTAACCCGGGAGCTGCGGGGAGACTCTTAAGAGTTCCCCCGGCGCACTGCGGGAAGACTCTTAAGAGTCAGAGAAAATAAAAATCAACTTTTGACATCGAAAAAAAAAAAAATTTTTATATTTTTTTTTTTTTATTTTTTATTTTTTTTTTGGCCCCTGGGCCATGCAAAATCTCAGTCCTCTACCTCCCCTCCTTCCCCACTTTCCTCCTCTCCTTCAGTTATCACCTATTTTCCTGTTATTCCCTTATTCTGAGTATATTTTCGTGCTAACATTAGAAATCCGATTGGAGGGTGTGGTCATCACTGATAAGCGAGTGCAAGAGAGAGAGAGAGTATCGATCGACTGTGTCTCAGTGGCCTTGGGGAAATTGGCGGAAAGCAGATTGCCTCACCCATACATTATACAACTCGCGGGCTATATCTCCGATTTTGACCATCCAAACGCTGTTTTCACTCGTTTTATTGTTGTTTCAGGTTAATACCTTTATAATCAACCCATAATAGGCGCATATGGATAAATATTAATGCTATTAATGGCACAATGAATATTTTAGTGACGGAAACACCTCAAATACGTCAGCACAGGGGGACGTTTCCAATTACCCCCATGCGCACTTCAGAGGTTAAGCAATATTGCCATGGTCTTATGTAGTATATATGAATTTATCGTATATATTAATATAATTTATCGTATAGAGCAACCTAAATGCGGTACGATAATTTGGGCTCCTGGCGGTTTGCCAAGGCAGCAAGGTGTGCTTTTGAGGTACGTCAGAGCCTTCACGAACACCAACCAGTTAACATCTAATTTTCCGCCCTCAGTTGATCGTGCTTTTGTGCCTCTAATCACAATACACATACAGCAATACACACAGCTACACCATCACGACGCTCTCATCGACATCATGACTGACTGATAGATAAGCATAATATTCATGTCCATTCCCATGTAATCATTTATTCTTTCTTTAACTTGACTCGTGTCTCGGGACCGAAGTCTCGTTCCCCATTGTCCACCACCATATTGGGTAAGACGTTCTCCCTTGCCTCATTGCCACGTGGAACTATTGGTGAGTTAATTCCTGGCTAATATTAACCCTTATAACCTTACCCTATAATTATATACATTTATTATGTGAGACCTTTGGATATAAATTAGCTTGTTTCAGATTGAATTAAATTTAGATATAGAGTATTCATTTAGATTGATTTTATTTGATTCATTATAGCTTAGTAATATTTAACTTCCATTGATAGTTTACCACATTGACTCCCGGTACCCCGAGGTACTCCCGGTACCTCACAGGGGGCACCATTCCACCAAACCAAGGTGCCTTAACTGGAATGAACCTCCATTCGCACTTCTTCTCTCCCAAAAAAGTGATGATAGTAGGATCACTACTCATATCCTTTAGATATTTTGATGCTTGGACATAAGTGGGAGCATTGTCGCTAAGAATGAGTTGAGGGAATGAACGACGGGCACAAAACCGTCTGAACGCCAGCATAAATTCTTCGCTAGACATATTATCACATAGTTCTAGGTGTACCGCTCGAGACGTCGCACAGGTAAACATTAATATATAAACCTTCTCATGCTCCCTCGTCTTCAATGCCCCTGTGTAATCTAATCCTACCGCTTGGAAAGGTTCTACGTGCTTTACACGGCATTCAGGTAGAGGTGAAGCTGGTCCAGTTGCATATGGTTTACCCTTTAGTCTCTGGCATATTACACACTTTCTCACTACGCGTCGAGCTACTTGTCGAACTCTGGGTATCCACCATATGAGACGTAAATTTGATATAATATGACATACCCCGTAGTGTTTTACTTCCCTATGTGCACGTATGATCAATAGATCAGTAACGTGATGTCTTGTTGGCATAAGTATAGGTCGGTTTGTGCCGTCTGGTACACCCGACCACTTCAGGCGACCCTCACACCTGATGAGGCCATTGTCTAGGTGCAACCTTAGTTGACGCACTATATTAGGCATTAATGTCTTATTCGAGCCTTTCAAGGATTCTAATTCATTGGAAAAGGTTTCTACTTGAACCCATTTGATCAAAGTTACTCCAGCTGCTTTAAATTCACGAGCATCAATGTTGTGACCCCTGTTGCAGAGTTGGCCCGTTACTTTAAGCTTAAGATTGGATACATATCGCAACACCCAAGCTACAACTCTGACTAGTTTATTATAGTCACCGAATCTTGCCCACTTTATGATAGGACCCGGTGGCTCATTTGGTTGGGCTGTAACTGCCACTGTTTCCAGTGGCAGAAGTCCCTCACCAACAGCATGCCATATCGTCCATTCACTTTCATGGAGCAGCCACTTTGGACCATGCCACCACAATTCGGACTTCATTAACTGGCTAGCCGTTATACCCCTAGTTATGAGATCACTAGGGTTTTCCTTTGTATTTACATAATGATAAGCAACGTCTGGCAAAAGGGCTCTAATCTCATCTACCCTATTCCGCACATAAACTGGCAGAGACTTCTTGCTATGTATCCAGTTGAGTGCGACCTGACTATCGCACCATACGTGAACGATTTCAATATTTAATTCGCTCTCGTATGCTGCGCGTACATGTTGCACCAGACGTGCTAATAGCAGCATGGCAGTCAATTCCATTTTAGGGATAGTTACCTTCTTAACCGGGGCTACTTTGGCCCGGGCTGTAACTAAATGTGCCCCAAATGAAGTAACAACATATATGGCTACCCCGTATGCCGTGGCGCTAGCATCGCAAAACGTGTGTAACGTAACGTCACCGAACGCCGCCACTTTACGAGGTATAGGTTTAGTACATAGGATGGCATATTCATTCAACAACAATGTCCCTTGGTCATTCAGGTCCTCGGGCAAACTGTCATCCCATCCTATTTTACGTCTCCAAACTTCCTGCATTAGAATCCTAGCTCTTATGGTAACAGGTAATGCTAGACCCAAAGGATCAAAAAATTGCGCAACTTTGCTCAACAGACTTCTTTTTGTGTGCGCTCCTGTCTGCTGAGCAAAAGACCTTGTTTGAAAAGTTAGTATGTCATGTTTAGGTTGCCAGATCATCCCCAAATTTCTGGACTTTTCCTGGTTAAGAGATGCCGTACCATCCACCTGTATTAAACTCTGAAGATCTTCACTATTAGTAACCAACTCGCGGAGAAATAGATGTGCATCCGCAAACAATCTGCGTGCTTGCCAGTATGCATACAACAAATCATCTTGACTATCGCTAGTACCCTGCAAATTGTCAATGTATAATCCGCGAGATAGTTTACTTGTGTCCTCATGAGTGTCAGCTAGATGTTTTCTGATTGTGGCATTTAACAAAAACTGCGAGCAAGTGGCCCCAAAGAGTACAACCCGAAAACGGTATATTATGATGGGACTTTCAGAGTCGCTAATGTCGCTGAACCAAAGAAAGCGGGTAACATCTCTATCTTCCTCCTTTAGCTTGACCATCAAGAATGCTTTCTCGATGTCACTGGTATAGGCGTACTTTCCCAGCCTAAACCGCAATAGATGTTGGGACAGGCCCGACACCATGGACGGACCTGTCAACAGGCAGTCATTCAGACTGGGTTGTTGACCTTGGTGGGCAGAACAGTCATACACCACCCGTATTGGTGTGGTGACGCTGTCTTTCTTTACCCCATGATGGGCCAGATAGTGAACCCTACCCTTCTTACACGGTTCCTTGACATCGACTCTCTCAATAAAACCCCTATCCTCATAACTCCGAAATACATCGTCATACGCCTGGCGCGTGCTCGGTTCGTTAGACAATTTCCGCTGCAATGCGCGCAAGCGACCTAATGCCAAACCATAGTTGGTAGGTAGGCTTATCTCACTGTTCTTCCAAGGTAAACTAACTTTATATTGCTTGTCTGAGGCACAGTAGCACACAGACTCGTCAAACCTTTGTAGCGCAACTTCCGAGTCATAATCAGTCTCCATAGGATTAATGCCTATGTGATCCAATCTCCACAGTCGTTCCAGGTCGAACTCGGCAGCCATCTTAGGGTCACTAGGTTGGGAATCCTCCCTTCCCAACTCCTCTGCCGTGGTTACATTGACTCTATATCGAGACCGTGTCGACCAGGACCTTTGACTGTGTAGTATGCACCTTTCCGCTCATGCAGTATCCAAATTTTGTGGGGATTAAAATTACACCACACATCTTTTTAAATCCAGGGTATACTACTTCATAATAATGATCCACACCAAGTAGAACATGCACCTCACTCTGATTTCCCATGGGATCTGACAAGTTAACCCCTTTGCTACGTAATGCGTGTTCCACCATCTTCACACCCACAGATACATATTCTGGTAGGGTGTCTACTACGATACAAGTCATAAAGTACCGGTTTTTACGATAGAAATATGAAATCTCCGCTATCTCGTAGTCTTGTTTATCAGTAACCCCTGTGAAGCCCTGTAATCGAAGAGTCTCAGCCCCTATGATTCGGTGCTTCAGTCCCACTAGTACGGACCTCTTTATAAAGGAACGTTGAGACCCTTGATCTAGAAGTACCTGACAAACTTTGTTACTGTCATTACCTTCCATGGGAATCTGTATTGTGGGCAATATAGTGGTGTCTTGCGTGCTACCTAGTGCCACAGTTGTAGTACCCTCATTTTTGACGTCTTTGACTTTATCTGCTGTAGGACACAACTTATCAAAGTGATGTCCTTTGCAGTGGCGACAGGGCCTTAAGTATGTAGCAGTACATTGTCCCTGCTTACCATGTTCTTTACTTAGACAACCTACACATAGCTTCAATCTTTTCGCCTGTGCTAGTTTTGTCTCATTTGTTGGGTATTTTACACAGAAACTCCATTTATGTTTGTTGTTACATAGCTTACATAGAATCTGAGCAGGTTTCTTATACACACCCTCTTTCTTTACTTTAGTCCCCACTGTCATGCTTACTGTTCCCCTCTTCTCCACATTCTCACTCCCTCCCGACTCATACATTCTCCCTTTGTTCAACTGTAGATTATTGATCTCCTTACTGAACTGAGTTTTGAATTCCCCCAGCTCAAATGATCTTACCTTATCAAGTATTGCCATAGGAAGCTTCTGACGCAAGATAATGACTATCATTTCCTGCGTGGTAAGCCCTAGGGTATCTAGCGATCGAGTATGGCACTCCATATTTGCCCTGAAGTTTGTCAACTCATCAACCTTATACTGTGGTTCTGCGAGCCCCAACAAGGCAACGACATGGGCCATCTTCAACTGCTCTCTATCCCCGTATGTGGACTCTAATAAGTGTACCGCTTCAAGATAACTACCACCTACTACTGCAAAACCCTCTATTAAATGTAAGGCCTCTCCTTCCATTTGTCCCTTCAGATAGTGAAACTTGCGGACATTATCCAAAGAGGATTCATGAACCGTAGATCGAAATACGTCCCAAAAAGCTAACCACTCGGTTAACTTGCCCCCAATTGTAGGAAGATTGAGCTTTGGGAGGTGTACAGTATGTTTTGGGTCAGCCCTTCTATGGGCCTCATTATCGCCTCCCTTCTTACTTGCGACAGCACGCTGTAATAGGCGCTTCGCTCTAAAGACAGGTTCGTCATAGAGGGCGCGATTATCACACTCTGTAACTATCTCTTCCTCCTCTATCATGTCAGCCACAATCACCTCACTCAGAGCCGTAATACGACCGTGGGTAGCCTGGACGTTATCTAATCTAGCCTCCAATTCCTCTAGATCAGCAGTAGTGATGAAAGTGTTTAAGTCCACAATTAGCCTATTTAACACACCCCGAAGTCCCGCCCTTTGATTTTTAGGGGCTTTGCTTAGCACCCCACTAGACGGTGTCTCTTTATGGTCTTTATCCATTTTGCATGTGAGCCTATAGGCTATGTATCTAAATATCACGTTACAAAAACAACGGCCAAATAATAGGCTACTTAAGAGACGCCAACCGGCGGACTTCTATGTTATGGAGAAAAAATAGTACACTATATAGCAATACCTACTAATGGATCATATTGAACAAGAAAAAATGTTAGGTCAGGTCATATGTCACAGGAAGTCTGAAACTGAAAAGAACATTACTGGGGAAAGACGATGGGTGGGAAGCAGGACTTAGGCAGGCGCAATGACACAACCCCGGCGTCCCTCTCTAGCCAACGCTTCGTTAGCCCTACAATTTTGTTATATAGGACTTGATTGGTGTCTAAGTCGAGGTGGACACCATCCTGGTCGAGGTCTCGGATGCTGAGTGTGATGGAAACAAAGCGGTGCTTCGTTTCTATTAACCGACACCTCAGGGCGCGGTTAACAGAATTTTTTATAGCCTGAAATTCCGCAGCTGAGAACCCTCGGACTTTCGTCCGGCTCTCAATTGCCACGATCTTGCAGCTTCCTCCGGACTCACGCTCCAGATCCAGCGCCACCTCTTTAATTGCGTCAGCTAACTCGCGGGGCACTGTACCGGGGCGTATATCATTGCCGCCTATAAACAAAAAGATCATATGTGGCCTAAACCGTACCACTTGCCCCCACTGGGGGGAGGCTTTCAGGGTGTCAACGGTTGCTCCCGGTACCCCGAAGTAGGTCAGCCGGAAAGTTCTTTCCCCCTCTGACGCCCGATACGACTCAGTACCTCCGTCAGCTGCCCTTAGCCTAGTGGCATAAGAATGTCCCATTATGGCTATTCGCTGAGGTACCGGCGCCTGAGGTACAGGAAGATAGCCAAGCCCCACCCCTCCGGGGTCCTTGCTCCTGCATCCCTGGGCTAATCCCTTGCTCATTGCCTAAGATCCCTTACTGGTAGCTAGTTCCCGGGTCTGGGCACCAATGTGGTAAACTATCAATGGAAGTTAAATATTACTAAGCTATAATGAATCAAATAAAATCAATCTAAATGAATACTCTATATCTAAATTTAATTCAATCTGAAACAAGCTAATTTATATCCAAAGGTCTCACATAATAAATGTATATAATTATAGGGTAAGGTTATAAGGGTTAATATTAGCCAGGAATTAACTCACCAATAGTTCCACGTGGCAATGAGGCAAGGGAGAACGTTTTACCCAATATGGTGGTGGACAATGGGGAACGAGACTTCGGTCCCGAGACACGAGTCAAGTTAAAGAAAGAATAAATGATTACATGGGAATGGACATGAATATTATGCTTATCTATCAGTCAGTCATGATGTCGATGAGAGCGTCGTGATGGTGTAGCTGTGTGTATTGCTGTATGTGTATTGTGATTAGAGGCACAAAAGCACGATCAACTGAGGGCGGAAAATTAGATGTTAACTGGTTGGTGTTCGTGAAGGCTCTGACGTACCTCAAAAGCACACCTTGCTGCCTTGGCAAACCGCCAGGAGCCCAAATTATCGTACCGCATTTAGGTTGCTCTATACGATAAATTATATTAATATATACGATAAATTCATATATACTACATAAGACCATGGCAATATTGCTTAATAGCATATTAGGCCTTTTATAACTTAACTTATTTACAATCTTATAATATACGATCTACTCGTCCTACATCGTGCTGTAGGAGAGATCGTGACGTCACAGAGACATACAAGATCACAAAAGAGTCATAGTCTATCGTATTTATACGAGAAGTATGTTATTTTCCTCTAAGTGATTTACGAGTCTGTCTCTTATGACCGTTTCTAGCATTTTACATACAACTGAGGTTAAGCTAATTGGACGATAGTTACTGGGTAGGGATTTGCTGCCTTTTTTAATATCGGTGTTACGTTGGCCTAGCTTCCACTCATCAGGCATAGTTCCAGACTGCAAGGATTTATTGACTAGTAATGTCAGTGGTTTGGAGAGCTCATCCTTAGCTTCCTTTAGAACTCTAGGCGAGATTGTATCAGGTCCAGGCGTTTTATTTACCTTGAGTTTATCTAAACAATTCAATACTTCTCTCTCTGTAACGGTGATATTGCTTAGAACATCTGAATTATCAATCTGAATCGGCGATGGTGTAGGGATATCACTGAGGTCTTCTGTTGTAAAAACTGATGCAACGAAGGTATTGAGGGCATACTCATTTGTACTTCGTCTTTGGTGTATTCTCCATTTTCATCGACTAACGGTCCAACAGTTGAAGTAACTACTTTTTTCTTTCTGATAATATAACTATAGAATTCTTTCGGGTTTGTTTTACTTTGATTCGCAATATGTAACTCCAAGGTCTTTTTACTTTGCCTAATTCACTTTTTGGCTTTGCGTCGTAGCTCTACAAATTTCACCCGTTCTTCGTCATTTTGTGAGGATTTTAATCTATCATTAGCAAATTTTTTAGCAAGCAGGCAGTTTGAAATATCTTTATTCCACCATTTGGGCTTATTATTATGGCCTGGACGCCGTATTTTCGATGGTATGCAGTCTTGCACTGCTTTTAGGTAAGTGGTTTCGAATAACTTCCAAGATGTATTTATGTCGTTATTGTTAATTAAAAAGCTCCAGTCAGTTTCTTTAAACATACCTCTAAGTTTATGGAAGTTTGCTTTCTTGAAATTAGGGATTTTTGCGATGCTACTATTTGGTTCATTACTAGTAAACTTTAAAGTGAAAGTTATCGTACGATGGTCGCTGTTACTGAATTCATCACCAACATTCAAATTCTCTATTAATTCTTCTTTTGTTGCAAGTACAATGTCAAGAACATTATTACCACGGGTCGGCGTTCGAACAAATTGATAAAGCGAACTCTCTTGCAAGTTCGTATACAAGTCATATCCGGAGTGTGAAGTAAGAGTATCGCCCCACTTGGTCACAGGTAAATTAAAGTCGCCAAAAATTACGGTATCTTGTGAGTTACTTACATCTGCAATTTGTTCGTAAATTTCTCGGTCAGTTTATATTAACGCAAGTATTATTTTTGTACCTTTATTATTCTTTATTAGCACAAAAGATGTGTCGACGTTCACAATTTGAGATTTTGACAAGAGGGTAGGGTTAAGAGTTTCTTTGATATATAAAACACCACCTCCATTTCTATTTATTTGGCTTTTCTCAAACATTACATAACCGGGAAGTGAATACTCTGCTAAGAAGTCTCTATCTTCGGTATTGAGCCAAGATTCTGTTATGCCAATCACATCATAATTTTCTGTAAACACTAGCTCCTTTAAATCTGAATTTTTTTGCGTATGCTACGAGCGTTTGCATAGAAAACCTTTAAATTTGTTATTTTAGATCTCCCGGAAAGCTCTTTAATAATATTTTTGGTTCTTGTCGGATCTACGTTTATGTTGATGGCTGTCCTCGGTCCTCCCTGTCTTCGGTCCTTATCGCTGGTGGTCCTCGGTTGCCTATGTTTTTTGCTTGGCGTTGGATGATTTATGTCACTGCTGCTTCTTCTCGGATGGCGTTTTTTGATCCATGGCTGCGGACTGCTTCGTGTAGGAGACAACCAATGCGTGCTGAACCCACAGGGTTTAGATGAGTGCCATCCTTGCGGAACAGAGTAGGGTGGTTGTAGAAGTTGTCCCTGAGGTTGATGAATTCAACTTCTTCCTTCAGACACAAATATTTTAGTCGGCTATTTTTGCTGAAGGCCTTGTCGTAGAATTTGTCAGGTGCGTCGATCTTGGGGAGAATGCCTGAGATTATGATATTCCTTGACTTGTTTTTGTAGTGCTGGATCATCTTGCGATATTTCTCCATCAACTCTTCGGATCTGGTGCGCATGACGTCATTTGAACCAGCGCGGATGACAAAAAGGGTATTTTCATTTGCATCCTTTGTGGTATCTTCTACAATGTCGTCCAGTCCAGCTCCTGGGATGCAAAATCTTTTTCGTCGATTTGGGACTCTGTCGCAGAACTCTTCGACCTGTCCTCGTAGGATGGAATCCCCAACGAGCCTGGTCTCTTCTGGTTCGTCTTCCATCTCTACCAAGATCTCAAATCTGTTTGACATTGTGACTGGTAGATGAGACATTTTCTGCGTTGGCTGTGCACCGTTCCTCACTGGTGTAAATCCGGAAACCTGTGGTGGCGGGACTATGCGTACAGGTCGGGGAGAGGAGTGGTTAGAACGGGGGCGAGGGGTTGGTACTGTTCGTGCTAGCCGGCTTCTTGCACGAGGAGTGGGGGAGAGACTAAGGTGAACAGGGCGGCTGTCCTGGTTTGATGTCGGCTCAGGTTCGTCAGAAGCATCTGCTGCAGTGGCTACTGCAGGTGTTGGATTGCTGACAGATGACGTTGGGGCGGTGGTGGATGCTGGAGTTGAAACAATTGGAGTTAGTGATACTCCAACATTGAGTGTTACAAACTCTTGGAGTGATTCCAGCTTCCTGGTGAGGGCGTTGATCTTGTTGTGGGCTTCATCCAATTTTGCTGTAAAATCCTCTCGTTGCTGGCAGTGTCGGCAGACTTGTGGATCGGCAGGAGCAACCATGGAAGCACCAAACCTACCCGCGCAGTTCGTACAGGCACGAGGCATGGTGACGAGGTGGTAGGCCCGGGGGCAGCAGAGGTCACATACATCGTCCAGGCGGACGACGTGGTGCTCTCCCAGCACGTGCACCTCAATGCCCCCCCCACCGTGTATGCTGAGGATCACGATTGGACTTCAGACCCGTTCACACCCAACGTTGATCCTTTCACTGGAACCCCTGGCTTGCGGGTTCCAGCACCAGTGACACCACTGCAGTACTTCCAGCTCTTCTTTACAAGAGAACTGCTCAGGTTCCTGGTGAGTGAGACCAATGCCTATGCCTTATTCGTTGGTTCTCTCTGGACAACATTCAGTGAGGAGGACATGGCCAAATTCCTTGGCCTGTACTTCCTCATGGGTGATAATATACTCCCCACTGTGCGACCCTACTGGGCAAATGATGGAGTCCATGATTACCCAACGTTTCGCAAGACCATGCAGGTCTCCAAGTTCCAAGCCTTGTTGAGCAATTTCCACACATTGAACAGCAAGGCAGTCATCAAGCAGACCAAAGACAGGCTAGTGAAGATCCGCACGGTGATGCGCTACCTGCTTTCTGGCTTCAAGCTTGCCTACGTCCCGGAGAGGAAGGTGTCCATCGACGAAGGCTGCCTTGGGTGGAAGGGTCGCTTTTCATTCAGGTGCTACAACCCGATGAAGTCTCAGAAGTACGCCATCAAGCTGTACATCCTGGCAGAGTCCACGACTGGTTTCGTGTATGACTTTCAAGTCTACACTGGTATTGGTCAAACTCTCCAGAAAACGGTTGAGGGTTTAACGGAGTCCCTGCAAGGCCTGGGTTACATGTTGTTCATGGACAACTTTTACAACTCAGTTGACCTGTGCCAGGACATGCTCACACACCACCAGATCTATGTGTGTGGCACCCTGAGGCTTGCACGAGGGGCTCCGAAGCGTTTGCGCGACATTGCCCATGCAGCGACACTGGAAGACGATGCAATAGAGGCAATGAACAACGGCACAACCCTAGTCATGCTTTGGAAAGACAAACGGATTGTCAACATGGTGTCCACCTTCCACGACCAGAGCACCATACCAAAGCAGTCCTTTGTCAAGAAGAAGGTACAAGGCAGGTGGCAGCGGAGTCGGAAGAATATCATGAAACCCGTTTGTGTTGACGACTACAACCGCCACAGGGGTGGAGTGGATCATTTCGATCAGATGATCCAGTACTACCCCATCCAGCGAAGGACGGTCAAATGGACGAAGATCGTATTCTACTTCATCCAAATGGCCCTCTTCAATGCCTTCGTACTCTTCAAGAAGTGCAACCCCCGCAGGAAGATGACTATGCTGGCGTTCCAGGAAAGCGTAGTCCGTTCCTTGTTGTTCTTCAACCCTGCAGAGTGGCCTTTGTCGGGGAGACGCATCCGGCGTGCAGAGGATTTGCCGGTAGGTCGGTATGAGCCATGCACCCGTCTCAGGCGAGGCAGGCGGTGTCGGCAATCCTCCGGAAGCTCAGCTGGGTCGCCCCCACCGGACGACAATCCAGACTCCCCAGCCGCTCCTGCTGATGATCCTGGCACTCCTCCTGGTGCTCCTGCTGCTGGTGGAGTCGTTGGGGGAGCACTCCTTCATGACCCCCCCCCCCCTCACCCGGTCCAGATGCTGTTGCTGCTGCTGTTGCCGTCGGGGGAGCACTCGCTGAGAATGCACCACAGGCGGCACCAGTATCGGACGATGCTGCTGATGCTGAGGAGCAAGTGGATGTCCTACCACTTGACCCCCCCTCACCAGTAGTACCGGGTGCAGCTCCTGCTGCTGGTGGCGCTCGGGAAGCACCCGTCATGGATGCCAACTGGGGTCCACTAGTAATGGACGTCCAAGCTAGGGCTCAGGCACCAAGAGGACGTCGGAGAGGTCCTCTTCGAGGAAAGGGTTCCAAGCCACGTCCTGTTGTACTGGACCATGACCGGTACAGCAGCAACTTGGAACACGTTCTCGAGAAGATCCCTGGCGGCAAGCGACGGCGGTGCCATCTGTGTTACACGAACGGCCAAAGTCGCAAGGACACAAGCTTTCGATGCAAGTCTTGTCTCGTTTGCCTCTGCATCGATGTCAACGATTGCTTCAATCAGTTCCATCGACTCGATGCAGATGTCCTATAGCCAGGATCTTTGCACGATTCATTCATTCATTTATGCATTCTCCTATTCACCTTCATTATTCCTTTCCAATCACTATCACCCATTCATTCTTCCATTCACCTTCATCACCCTTTCATTCACCTTCATCACCGTTTCATTCATTCATTCATTCAATCATTCAATAATTCATTCATTCATTCATTCAATCATCACTTCAGAGGTTCGGGGCCCACCTTCATTCACCACCTTCATTTACCCATCATCATAATAAAAAAATGAAAAATAATAATAAAATATATATAAAAAAAAAAAAAAAAACGTCAATTTCTTGCACTACAGTGGATATAGGCCTCTTGGGGAAACCACTCTAAAAAAATAACGAGTCAAGTGCAGTACCTCTTTGGGTGGCTTGGAAATGTGCACATATTTCTCTGGTTTGACACCTTGTATATATATATGTTTATATATATATATATATATATATATATATATATATATATATATATATATATATGTATATATATATATAGGCTATATATAAATACACTCATTCACACATTGTTTTACCATTATTTTTGTTGACACCTTGTATATATATGTGTATACCTGTATATATATATATATATATATATATATATATATATATATATATATATATATATATATGCATTACTTTATTTTATTTACGTGTACAATAGAATTATTTCTGAATGTATTACCTAAGATAACCTGGCTTTCTTTTTCTTTTTTTTTCAGTGTCAACCCAGGAGCCATTGCCCTTCTCGTTTGAAAGGGTTGTGGCCCTACCAGGTAAGTAAAATTGACAACCTTCATGACTGACATGTTTTCTATGAACATTATACAATTATTGGCAAGGAAAATTATATAAAAGTGTTGTATATTGTGGCAAAGATATACAACTGTATAAACATTCTCATATATTTTCATAACAATAACAATGCATGGAAACAATTGCGCATAGCTCACGAACCAATTACGCTATATTATTTTGGTTTTTACCATTAGACAGAGCACAATTTTCCGATTCCGGTGATATATACAGTTATATACGTATCCGAGCAAATAACGCAACGACGAGGTGGGGAACAGCTCGGAACCCGGCTAGCGTCGGCAGAACAGAGACGGGTGAAGCGTAAATATTCGCATTTTGGCTCTTCATTTCAAATATTCATAGCGCAAAAAGTATTTGTCATAGAAACTTCTAGTTTGGTTTATACTCATCAGCATTATTTGCCGTATTCATGCAGCCTAAATTTAAAACCATACACTTCGTAGCAACAAAATAAATCGAAAATGTTATAAACCATATCAATATTTTTTTTTTCGGTCACTGCTTGAGAACTATTGAAGATAAACAATTTCTGTTTTCAGATTTGAAAAGAGCAGAAAAAATACTATTATTTGAGCCAACAAAAATATATAGTCATCACTCACAATTTAGAGATAAGACGGTGTGAAAACAATTGCGTGGGAAATAATTGTATTCCGGACTCATTTACACTTTCATATTTCGATTTATTTACATTTTTTTTTTTTTTTATCATGTACTATAAATATTCCTCTTTCCATTGACATATGATACATCACAATAAACAGCATTCTGGTGGATGGAAATAGAGAAATATGTAAGGCTTCGACAACACTCATGAGCTAAATTCAAGATTCAAAAGCTATGTCAACCGCCTCCTCGGACTTATTGGAACATAATATGTCTGAAGGAGTTTAAGTGACAATTATGTGATGCAGCACAGTAACCTATTCAATAATACAGTATGATGTTAACCCCATCAGCGTGACATGTTCATGTTATGGAGGTAAAACTGAGAGTGTGTGAAGGAAGGAAGGTTTTCAGAGCAATGGTAAGTATGTGGAAGACGAGAAATCTTGGAATGCAAATAAAAAGTGCAATGTATCAAGGAATTGTTGTGCCAACAGTGATGTATGGGGCTGAGACATGGGCTCTGAAGGAAAATGCGAGAAGAAAACTGGATGTGATGGAGATGAGCTGCTTGAGAAGTATGTATGGAGTTACTCATAGAGACAGATTGAGGAATGAAGAGATACATAGTAGCGTGGGGCAGCAGGAACATTTGCCACCCAGAGTGGAGAGAAGGGTGCTGAGCTGGTATGGTCATGTTGAACGAATGGAATATGAAAGGTTTACAAAGAGAATATGTGAGTCAGATACAAGGGGAGATAGAAGGGCAGGAACACCCCCATTGAGATGGAGAGACTGTGTAAGGCAAGCTTTGGATGATAGAGGAATGACTATAGATCAGGCAAGAGAAGTGGTAATAAAAAGGAATGAATGGAGAATGCTTGTGAATAGATGAGTGAACACGTGGTCATTTGGGGGAAGGGGTCGGGTGCAAGTTGGACTAGATAATAGTCCATCAGGTGCCTGGCCTGGGGAGACGATTAACCCTTCCTGCCCTGGCAGCATTTTAAAATGCCGCAAATTGAGAAAGCCAGGAGCCCGGGCGGCATTTTTAAAATCAGTATGCATGAAAGCATCCTAATCGTGCTTTGAAAGCCACGCGACGAAATGTTTGTAAACAAGGTCGATCGTAGCGCCACCAAGCCTCAACTACATCACTTATCAGTCCGACCTTTTCCGCCATTGCCAGTTATATCGAAAATTAGTCTTCCAAAGTGTCCGCTATGGCTAAATACGCAGCAAAACTCTCTCCTAGGAAATCATCATCACACCTGAACCAGTTGACCTAGAGAGCTCTACTTAATGCTAGTGTAAGGTGGAGAGAATAGGGTTACTTTTGGTATCAATTCCCCTTTATAAATACTGCCACCATCACAGGCTTACCCTGGGATTAATTAGATAACTCAAAATAATATTAGGATCAAGTAAGTGAAACTTGAGAATAATTCATAATAGTTTAATGAAAGATATCTAAGACTTATTCAGAAGTACACTAGTATATTGATTGTATAAGAATTCGTAATAGTAAGATTAATTCAAGTAGGGTTATATAGTCTGGTTATCACACACAGACCTGATCTCTGACCTCTCGATGAACGAGCTGGGGTTCCCGTCTTTTCTGCCTTCCAGCTCTAGAAATCCTCCTTATATAATCTCGGGTTACGCCCCTCTTTATGACGTAAAACCACTCATTACCATTCTACGTGTACATCACAGCCAATCCCAGTACCTGTCCATAATGACGTATTAGGGTGGGTCTCCCAATGTGACCCGATCTAGGTAAAACTTTCCACTCACAGTCTCCATGCCAATATTACAGGCGTCGTGACAGTGATGTTGTGTGACTTGGTTTACTGACATCAGCCCTGACATATGTGGATTCCATGACCTGCGGGGTTAACTGTATACATCCTGTTGCCCCTCGGACTGCATCCATTGTATTTGATACAAGGAAAATACAATGTTAATAATATAAGGTGTTATAATAGAGTTATTAGATTATTAGCTTCCCATATGTGTACCCCTGTACATATATAAGTCATAAAATAATAATTGGATAAATTGGAGTACATAACACGCCCCCCTTAAAAATATGAGATATCATTTCTTCCACTGAAATTACTCCCAAACAAATATAATAGAAAATTATTATAGTATTAAGAACACATTTTCTAGTTTTGTGATTTTTGTGTAAGATTTTCGAAGTTTGTAAACCCAATATGTAAAAGGAATGTTAAAATTAAGAAGAATCTGGAAGAAAAATGTACATAAGAAAAATATAAAGAGATTATATATATATATAAGTGTACACATAACCCAAACAACAAAGACATAAGAGCAAATCGAACATAATTGAAGCAATGTAGAGAACGTTCATCATCCTTTCGATAGGATCCACCAATTACCACATCACTTAATCAATGTCTTTGATCGAAATGTTATCCAGTCATTAGTTGTTCTGAAATATGAATACAATAAATTGTAGGTTATAGTCCAAGTTAATATTTAAATTAAATTTGATAACTCGTGTTTCAAGAGTTATAATATTAGATTTCAACATTGATTACACTGTGACAAATTTGTAGATGTAGAGTGCAACTAATGTTCAATATAGATAAACACTACGTTGGAGCTTATACTAAGGAAAAGAAAGAGATAGGTAATACCTTTGAAATCTGGTTTTCAACATGGAATAACAAGGAAAGAAAATTAAACCAATCAGATAATATGCAATATGCGATAACAAATTAAATGTGCAAAATAGTTATATATACAATAAAAATTACATAGAATATATTCAAAACATTGCTGAAAATAGAAAACCTGAAAAAGAACAATTCCAATATACAAATAAAATTTATGCAAAGTAAGTTAAACACGGAATCGTACCAACAAAAATGCCACAGGTCTGTTTACAGGCCTCTACTGCCTTACACATAATGAAAACAATTTATGGTTTAACATTTTGAATAATCTCAATCCTTGTCAACCTACCCTCAATAATTTGGAAATTACAAGGAAAATGATAATGCAAATAAGCACGACAAGACCAGTGAACAGTGGCATAGGGTAGATGTACTCAGGGCGAACGAAATGCATGCATGACAACGTATCCATGTCTGTGTTAATCAGCTCCAAAGTTTCAATCTCACGCGAAATTATCTTGGGAAATGAAAAGTTGTTTGTAATGTTTACTTCAGACGGAATGCTAGCAAACAGAATATCCTGTTCTGTGAATGAAAGCATGTGAGTGAATGATGGGTAAAGAGTAAGATGAAATGAAACCAACAGACACAGTCCCTTACATAAACTTGGCCAATACATGACTTATGAAAGGGTGCACGGTCCGGGCAAGTAACCAGTAGTTCTGAAGCATTCACAAAATAAAGAAAATTAGTAATAATTACGTGAACATGAAAAAATGGGTGAAATTGAACCGGGGTGAAATTACAGTTATCCAGGATATCAGTATTGCCAATAATAGCTTGAACGCATTTGTTAGACCTCATTGGCAGTAAAGGAACGGCAGACGCTGGGAAAATAGAAAACAAGCCGAGAGCCGTGTGACACAACGCATGAACAGTGGAAGAACTCAGTAGCGAATAGTAATTATCAGTATACTTCCCTTTCGAAACTAGCAAATTCTCAGCAGGAAAATTAATAGTGAGCAAGGAATTACGAAATTTTACCGGAAAAGGTATAATTTCAGACCAAGACAGAATCATGTCAGAAGCAAAAGGGATCAAAATAAGAAATTTACCGAGACTCACATACAGCTCGAAAAGGGTAATAAGCCTCTAATTCTGAGTGACCCACCAAGGTACCAAATCAAATTCCCTATTTGCCAATTTCAGCAACTTATATAAGTCAGGCAAGGAAAGTAAATCAGATGTCACTAGCCCGTTCTCCGCGTGAACTATAGCGTTCAAAATCCTTCCCCAAAATAGTAGATAAAATATAGAAAGTGTCAATACGAGTGGATATCATGACGAGCTCCTCAAAGAACGTTACGTTACTCTCCAAAGCATTTAGTGAACCTTGTACATCATTAAGAAATATACTCATATCAGTAATGGTTGTCACCATACTTTGTAAATTCATGTTGTTCGTAGACATAATCCGGTTCTGTTTCTCCAAATATATAGAAAGATCCTCAATTTTACTCTTAACAGACTGAAGGTCTTCCTCAGTAACGAGGCCAAACAAACCCCCAAGTAGCTTACCACCTACATTAATCAACCCCCGTTTACGGCGAGAGTGAGAGTCAGGTTCAGCATTACGAAGAACATGGTCTACCTCCGACTGCACAACAGACAATTTCCAGCGCATCAAATGAAATAAATCCGCAGTCTGAGTATTAGAGTGCTTAGTCAAATCTTGAAGCTCGTCCAACTTATCCCTCGTTCTAGTTACATCCTCCGAAACACTACCACATCCCTGTTTAATCTTAGTTAAATATGCCATATCCACGTAAGATCCTACCACATCGGACACTATTACAACTTTTCCCTTAGGTCTCATAATCATCCCCGACCTAGTGAGATTGGTAGGATTGCCTGCGCTAGCGGCGACAGTGCGTAGCTGTCCAGCCAACCATCCCAGTATCCAGAATACCAAGACGCCCACAATCCTTCCTACGACACCCATCTGAGGAACCAAACAAAACAAAAATATGGTGACTACAAATTTACATGTAAAATTAATCCAAATTCATTCCCAAACTGTCAACCCACCATTGAGCAACAAAATTACCTCCCTCTTTAACAAAAGCAACATTACTCGATCTTAAATTATATTTATGAGCACCCTTTGTCTTTTTAGGCGCTTACGTCCCTTAACATTCCTCGGACTCATCGGTTTGTGGTCAACAGAAATATCTTCATAATCAGGTAAATTGCGTATAACATGTTTCAAATGATTCACATGAGCCCTTTTTTCAACGCCCTTTTCTAAGTGTTTTATAACAGTACTATTCTTGTCGACTGAAATTACGCGGTAAGGACCCTCGAAAACAGGTTGTAATTTATCTTTGGCATAAAATTCCCTCAAATAAACAAGATCCCCTACAACAATATTAACCTCCGTCTTACGTTTATTCGCTACGTCCATCATGTCTTCCTTTGATTTCAAAAGAGAACTGCGTAAAGTCTTATAAATAGACCGAAAATTATTCAAGTGATACAACACGTAATCATCGCAATTATAAACAGGAGAATTAGACTGAACTAACGAATTATGAGGAAGTCTCATATCTCTACCAAAAACAATAAAATAAGGCGAATCCGCAATTGAGGAATTTATCGAATAATTCAGTTTTGATTCTACAAAATGTAAAACTGAATCCCAAGTACTCGTGTTACGACTGGGGTTCAAATATATCAGGGCTCTTATTCATTGGAGTAGTAATGGCATAAATGCTACAACGGAAAGCGCTAGATCCAACCTCTGATGTATATTCCCAGTGAACAAAGAACACAAATACTCTACAGAGTTCTATATGCAATAATAGGCTATCAAACTCTCAATAAATGTGCATCTACTCTAGGCTTAATGTTATGTGAAAACAGCCTATTACTACCTATAACCGAAGGTGCTTGGTTATGGTATGCAAAGTAAGGTGGTAAGAGAAGTTACAGCTTACGTTACTTTAATCAATAAATGTCAGGCACTCCTGCATGAAAGAAAGTGCACTAAAGTCCTTCAACACTAACAAGGAATCTTCTTTAAATGTTAGATGCTATAAAGATGCTCGTATCGGAAATGGAACCCAAAAAGGCAGGCAGCGGAACAATGCTCGTGCAGGCTATGCACACAAAAAGGCAGAATATATAATGCCGTCGGAGCCAAGAATATCCTAAACACTACAACAATAATAATCGCCACGACAATGCAGTATTCCTATCAACAAAAAGAGCCTAAGTCGTTTGTGTCTCCATACATCAAACTAGGCTGCGAAATGCTTGTGTAATCATAAATGGGTATGCATAAAAAGAGTAATTAGGTTAATATACTTAACCCTTAATTAGCGGCGAGCAACATAAGTCGAGTTAAATAAAGCTGGACTATGGCGGCGCTCGACATAGGTCGAGTGGCAATTTCAGCACGTAATGTGGCTGAGAGAGAGAGACAAGTGGTGGCAGAGGACTAGCGAGCGTATGACTGCTCCAGACCACCGCGGCGAACCTACTGACACAAATCTCAGCTCCCTCCTCCCTCTCTCACTCGCTACATACTCAATTATGTACCGAAAGTACCGAATTACCTGCTTTTTGCACTCGCGTTGCACGGTTATTGCAAGAAAACTATCCATCATACAAGGATCGTTATGGTGTCATTCGAAAGCTCTGTTTATGCCCTTTCAGGGATAGGTACTTGTTTTACGTTCTGGGTCTTATTTAGGCATGAAAATGATCACGTAAACAGCCCTATTTTGGCTAAAAACACCCCGCTGTGCGGAACATATAAATAAACCGCATAGGCCGCTAAAGAAGCGTTAATGTCTACTGTGACTGATAAAGTCTAGCTAGAGTCAATGATACGAGATACTGGTGCGCATGGAATGCCGCATAGCCTAGTGCAAATCTCAAGTCTGTGCATCAAATATTACGTTATAATGAAGGGTAGCTCTCTTGAGAAACCTTAATACCGAAGTATTAAGCGTTCTCCTGGCGTACCTCAAAGACAAACAACGAGCTTAGAACAGTGCAGAATGGTATAGGCAAAAAGCCCTCATTCGTGCATGCTCTACTCTCAATGGCACACAGACTAGAATTTACTCAATCAACTCCAGTTCTCAGGTATGTCGTGCAGCTTTTAACTAAAGCCAGCACTCATAGGAACAATACCTTATAATATCCGACCCCTAGTCTAGCATTATCTAATCCAGCAGAACACTAATAATTAAAGGAAGCGGTACTATGAAAGCCAACCAATGCTTCGTGATCCACTTATCTTAACAACTAACATACTTTATATCAGACCTTAACGCACAATACAACTGGCCAGCATGAAGCTGATTTTGCAGAGTTAACCAGAGGGGGTATAATATTAATAAAAGGTGGTGAAAGATATGGAAAATGAGAGATAGGCAGAGGAAAAGATTCTCAGGTGCAGTGCAGGAGACAGGTAGCAAGGGAAAAAGAAGGATGCGTTCTAGAAACCAGATCTGTTTACCCTAGTGATACGACCTACGCAAAGGCCGATTTTACACTCCAGGTACCCAGTTTAACGTATGGGTGGGACGAGGCGAACACGAGAGAAGGCCTGCCCAATGGCCACTGAGCAATCCTGGTGGCTAACCAAGTTCTCAGTCTCGGGTGTGATGGTTGTAGGAAGCCACCAATCACCACCCTGAATTCATTTTAGCCACCATGAATCCAGGTACTCATTTCGTCTGAGTGAGACGGAACTGACAGGGAATGGAGTTTGTTCAACCTCCTGGGCTACTTAAACCCTGGTGGCAAGCCAGGGAAATTTCACCCACCCCTAGGGCAACATCTGGTCAATGTCGGTACCGGGTGCAATCACCCAACAGGTGCGGTCACCCATCCAACTACTGACCAGACCCTACGTTGCTTAACCTTCTGATCTATTATCAGGGTTGCAAGCGTTAGGCAGGGTTGCCCCTTCCCATCACCCAGCGGCAGTAAAATATCTGGCACAGTTCTTCAACAAAACATTTTTCAAAATTATAACCCTCCCCAACACCATAGGTTAAATTATATGTAGTTATGCTCCTCAAGAGCGAGCTTCTCTAGCCCAGCATTCTGAGAGGAGTGCAACTCAGAATTACTGCTATAACATACTAACAAAATTCAACTATCAAAGAAAGAGTTTTTATTTGATTTTTTTTATGTTTATAATTTGTTTATTTCGGCTGCACTATAGGGGCAAGCCTAGTTTTTTCTTCTATACCAAACGCTCAACTCCTGCTTTACGACCCAATACGCTGGGCTACAACCGCGAGCCAACAAGCACCAAGCGCAAAATACTATACAAACTAAAGCAGGAGGCTACCCGTGTGTCAATCTACCCAGGATCATATACCCTTGAACGACCATCTGCAACCACGTTGTCACAACCGGCAATATGGCGTATGTCCAGGTTATATACCAATAACCTTAGTGACCACCTGGTCAGCCTCATATTCCGATTGTGAAACTGGTCCAAGAACTTGAGAGGGTGATGATCTGGGTAAACTACAACGACCGGACCATAGGCTGGAACACAGACCTCGAAATGCCTCAGAGCAAGTACAACCGCCAGCAGCTCCTCCTCGACAACAGAGCAGCTCCCCTGGGCCGAATTGTACTTCTCCGAGCAGAAACTAACAGGATGCTCCAGCCCATCATCGTCCTTTTCCACAAAGACGGCACCAGCCCCCACACCACTAGCCTCCGTTGCTAGTTGGGAAGGTAGGCTAAAGTCAGGGGCCCTGAGGATCGGGTGAGTGCACAACAGGTGTTTTACTTCCCTAAACAACTCACACTCAGGCGCCCATTTGAACTTCTTATCCTTCCAGTTATCCTCCACCTGAGCTTGACTGTCCCGTTCTCCTTCTCCACCTTGACTGCTAAACGTCATCACAGGCACAGTGAGAGGCTCAGGGGGGTGCCTCCCATACTCCTTCATGGGAATAACATGACATAACTGATTGCGCTTCCGTCTGTCTGGAGTGGCTACCAAGTAATCCAGGTCTGATAGCTCCTCCACCACCCTATAAGGACCAGCGTACTTCGCGGATAAGGGGTGACCTACAAGGGGCAGTAGAATCAACACCTCCTGACCCACGTGAAACTCCCTGAGTTCAACCTTGAGGTCGTACCTCTCCTTCCTGAGGGCCTGAGAGCTAGTCAAATTACGGCCAGCCAACTCCAGACTGCGCAACATCCGTTCTCGACTGTTGAGGACAAACTTGAGCATAGAACAAGGTTTTTCTGCACCCTCCCATACTTCTTCAACCATATGGAGAGGCCCTCTGACACGGTGTCCAAAGACGAGCTCATTAGGGCTGAATCCCAAACTCTCCCCAGGTACCTCCCGTACAGCAAACAAAACACATTGCAGGCCAAGATCCCAATCCTTCCCACTCTCAAAGCAACAACAACGAAGCACAGATTTCAAGGCTGAGTGCCATCGCTCTAACACACCCTGGCTCTCCGGATGATACGCAGATGACACAACCCCAACAATCCCATGCTGCGGCATTGCTTGAACAAAGAGGCTAGAAGCGAAGTTGGGTCCCTGGACTGACTGAATCCCCTGCGGGCAACCATACCGGGAAAAATACACTAGCAAGCTTCGGACCACCGTCTTCGCCGACCCATTTCTCATAGGGTACGCGTCAGGGTACCTTGTTGCCACACCTCCCGACTGTGCATCACTGTCCTCCTTCAACTCTTTCGTCTTTTTAAGCCCATCCTCTGCCTTTTCCACAACAGTTACTGGGTCTTCTTCAGACTCGATATTTGGTCCTAATACTGAGTCCCCGAGAAGGGCCGTTGATACTAAACTCTCAACCGCATCAACTTCCAACCCCTTCTCGGTACCCTTCCTCCGCTGATCTAAAGATTGTTGACCAGAATGTGCCTCCCTGGATGCAGGATCTCCCGTGACAACACACGCCATAGGCTGCACAGGACACTTCTCAACCTACTCCTGCTCCTCCCTACTCACGTCGGCCGGCTTCTCGGCAACGACCAAGGGTGGAGCCTCAGAAGTAGGTCCCGCAAAGTCGTTGCCGAGAAGGAGGTCGACGCCCCCAACAGGTAACTTCTCCACAATTCCTACATCCAGGTCCCGAGTCACACCATCAACTTCCACCTTCATTCTTACAAGCGGGTATGACCTTGTCGCATTAACTCCCTGAACCACAACCACCCGCGCCGTATTGACAGGTTTACCAGAGAAATTTCTCAACAGTGTTTGCGATGCCCCAGTGTCACGCAAAATTCTCACCTCATGTCTTCTACCCCCTCACTCCACACAACCGAGTCCCCTGTGGTCACTAAAGGCATCACGGACAGGGAATAAGCCTTCCGGATCCTTCTGCACTGGCAGTGTATTTACCTCGGAAGAAATGCCTCTAACAAACTCCGATGTCCTCTTGAACACTCCAATGCCGTGAGCAAAAGACACGGCTGCCGGAGGAGGTCGACTAGGGCACTCATTTGCCTTATGACCCTCCTGGTGGCAACTAAAACACATAAATTTCGGTTTCGGCTTATACTGTGATGTAAAAGGCCCCTGACTTTTCACATACGGTGTGGTGTAAGGTTTGGATTCAGTTTTAGTTTCATGGCTCTTCTGTTTAAATGTGTCATTGTTACGGGGAGGGGGAGGATAACGGTCCTTAGCACTTACATCGTACTTCTGTGAGGACCCACAACCCCGAATCAACGACAGCCGTCGATCA
Organism: Paralithodes platypus; assembly: GCA_032716605.1. NCBI lineage: Eukaryota > Metazoa > Arthropoda > Malacostraca > Decapoda > Lithodidae > Paralithodes > Paralithodes platypus. The sequence goes on from CM064480.1 coordinate 7,849,613, forward strand.
GCCATTTCTGCTGCTTCGACTAGAGTTCTTGGGTTTTTCTCCTTCAAGTTCAAAGTTAGATCACCGCCCGTGCTCTTAAAGAACTGCTCCAACATCATTAACTGCTTAATTTCATCAAATGTTGTGACCTTCTCAGATCGGAGCCAGTTCCCCATAGCATCGGACAAGTCCCGGGCGTGTTCCAAAAAGGTGCTATCTCTTCCATTAGTTACACCCCGGAACTTCAAACGGTACGTTTCTGGTTGCAGTTCGTAAGCCCTCAGGACAGCCTCCTTGAGATCCTCGTACACAATACATAACTCCAAAGGTAACGCATCGTAGGCTTTAAGACCCTTGCCTATTAATCTAGAGGATACAAGTGCTGCCCATTTATTCTCTGGCCACTGGTGTTCCTGGCACTTCTTTTCAAAGCGTGCGAAAAATTCTGTTACACCACCTTCATCAAACACCGGAACCAGTTTCAATAAGTGCGAGAGAAACTGCTCATGAACACGGTTGCCAGCCCCAAGTCGCTGTCCCGTTGTCCCTACTCGCGACTTCTCTACATCCATGTCGGCACAGTACCTAGTCGACTCTAAATCAGCTTGGATTTTTGCTAGCTCTGTTTGCTGCTGAAGCTCACATACCCTGATAGCCTTTCTCTCTTCGATCTTAGCTAATTCGAGCTGAAGCAATAATTCTGGAGTTAACCCTTGAGGAGGTGAAGGTGCTACACTGTTTGAAATTACCGGTGGTCCCCCCAGGGGCAACCCACTCTGCCAGTCACCACCCAACTGCGGAAGCGTACCCGGGGTCGGCAAACTACTGGGATGGCTGGGAGTCGAGTGTAGGGGAAGCATGGCCGAAGGGCTCTGAGCACTCAACCCATCTCGTTCACCAGTCACCCTGCCCAGTACACACGTTATCAAGTTATCCTTGGTCATGCTGCTAGTAACCGCATGACCGATAGCTGTGGCCAGGCATTGAAGACCGTACCGATCCATACCCTCCAACCGCTCGGCAGTAACAGGCCATTGCAAAAATATCCTAGCATCCTCCTCACAGTTCACCCGATTAACCCTTTCATCATGCTGCTGTTCCTCAGTTTCGACATTACGTACTGTGTCTCCATTCTCCTCTGATCCGGTATAAGACATGATGCTCTCAAAAATTTCTCACCACAATATTCAGAAAAGAAGCACCCCAAACTCTTATACCTCAATATACACACAAAAATTATCGGAAATACTCAAGGGCTATACTATGTTGCAAACAAAAATTATTCTTGCTGATCCCCGCAAAATATTCCCCAAAACAACAAATGTTCCCTGCTTAATAAATGTAGGTTCACCAAATGCTAGGTAAGGTCGCCATTTGTTACGACTGGGGTTCAAATATATCAGGGCTCTTATTCATTGGACTAGTAATGGCATAAATGCTACAACGGAAAGCGCTAGATCCAACCTCTGATGTATAATCCCAGTGAACAAAGAACACAAATACTCTACAGAGTTCTATATGCAATAATAGGCTATCAAACTCTCAATAAATGTTCGTCTACTCTAGGCTTAATGTTATGTGAAAACAGCCTATTACTACCTATAACCGAAGGTGCTTGGTTATGGTATGCAAAGTAAGGTGGTAAGAGAAGTTACAGCTTACGTTACTTTAATCAATAAATGTCAGGCACTCCTGCATGAAAGAAAGTGCACTAAAGTCCTTCAACACTAACAAGGAATCTTCTTTAAATGTTAGATGCTATAAAGATGCTCGTATCGGAAATGGAACCCAAAAAGGCAGGCAGCGGAACAATGCTCGTGCAGGCTATGCACACAAAAAGGCAGAATATATAATGCCGTCGGAGCCAAGAATATCCTAAACACTACAACAATAATAATCGCCACGACAATGCAGTATTCCTATCAACAAAAAGAGCCTAAGTCGTTTGTGTCTCCATACATCATACTAGGCTGCGAAATGCTTGTGTAATAATAAATGGGTATGCATAAAAAGAGTAATTAGGTTAATATACTTAATGTCTACTGTGACTGATAAAGTCTAGCTAGAGTCAATGATACAAGATACTGGTGCGCATGGAATGCCGCATAGCCTAGTGCAAATCTCAAGTCTGTGCATCAAATATTACGTTATAATGAAGGGTAGCTCTCTTGAGAAACCTTAATACCGAAGTATTAAGCGTTCTCCTGGCGTACCTCAAAGACAAACAACGAGCTTAGAACAGTGCAGAATGGTATAGGCAAAAAGCCCTCATTCGTGCATGCTCTACTCTCAATGGCACACAGACTAGAATTTACTCAATCAACTCCAGTTCTCAGGTATGTCGTGCAGCTTTTAACTAAAGCCAGCACTCATAGGAAACAATACCTTATAATATCCGACCCCTAGTCTAGCATTATCTAATCCAGCAGAACACTAATAATTAAAGGAAGCGGTACTATGAAAGCCAACCAATGCTTCGTGATCCACTTATCTTAACAACTAACATACATAGGTTATATCAGACCTTAACGCACAATACAACTGGCCAGCATGAAGCTGATTTTGCAGAGTTAACCAGAGGGGGTATAATATTAATAAAAGGTGGTGAAAGATATGGAAAATGAGAGAGATAGGCAGAGGAAAAGATTCTCAGGTGCAGAGCAAGGGAAAAAGAAGGGTGCGTTCTAGAAACCAGATCTGAGGGAGAGAGTGCCGAGGAACTGTATATATACTCGCACTAGCTCGAGGCGCGTGGGAAAAAAGCGGTTACAAGTCCTCTAGCCACTAGCAAGAGAGCTTGCAGCATGGTAAGGACCTCTCTCCACCAACCCCCGCGAGGCAGCCAGCCGTGACGTCATCAAGCGGGACAAAAACACTGGGCGCCCCCCTCTCACTCTGTTCTACTCTCTCTCTCTCTCCCAGATCCCATCATTACTAGTTAATGATAAAACATATACTTTACAATTAAATATATAAAGCCTTGACATGGGTGAAAACAAAGAGCCTTTCTGGACTGCCCATGATACGAGCTTTCATATGAAATAAAGCACACTCTAATACATAAACTGTAGCCCCATCCACTGCCCAGGCGATCCTAGTGAGTCACTGTAGGACAAGCCATGCGGTTCTAACGGAGTGGTTAACGTCACACTCGTATCACGATCTAATAATAAGCCGCGAAGCGCACAGATAAGAGATTGATTAGCGCGTTCCGCCAAGCCATTAGACTGGGGTGAATGAGGACAAACAGTAACATGATCTATATTATATTCATCGCATAGTTTCGTCATATTAGAATTACAAAATTCTGTACCATTATCAGTTATAATTGTATTAGGACAACCAAATTTACACACGACGTCCGCTAAAAATGTATTAGCGACCGATTTCGCCTCTTTATCCTGCAACACTGATTACACGACATACCGTGAAAAGTGACAAATGGTGAGCATAATGTATTAATTTCCGGCGTCAATCAGTGGAAGTTTCAATAAATCTATAGCAACCACATCCAAAGGATACGCCGGAATCGGATATTCCCCGATGTTCACTTCCGGGCTCAACTTAGGCTTAATAGTGGTACATGTAGAACAACAGTCAATATATCTATCTATATCCTTTTTCATCGTTCGCCAATAATAATTTCTCTGGCCTTGTGTCAAACACCGAGGTTTCTCCGGATGCCCAATTGTATCATGTCCATGTAAAATAGGTAATAAAGTACAAATTTACCAAACTGGAATGACGAGTTGCAAAATTACCCTGTCATTTAAATCCCTCTTTCTGTACAAACACCCTTCATGCATTACAAAATTAGAATAATCAAAACCTGCTAAGTCGGGGTGACCAAGAACATTGTAGCTGAAATCACCCGATTCTAAAGCAAGAATTACTTTACCCCCAAAATTATCTTTACGCTGATCTACCGTAATACTTTTACTTCTCAACAAAGCGTTAACCGACACTAGACCAACAGGATTCCTTGATAACGCATCGGCAACTGTATTGAGCTTGCCTTCAACGTACAATAATGTAGGATTGTATGATGCTAATGTAAACTTCCACCTGCCACGTCTACCCGTGAGAAGTTTATGATCAAACAATTTAATTAGAGGCTTATGGTCTGTCCAAACAGTTACATCATAACGATATATTACCTCACAACAAATATGTAACGCCCAAATTAGCGCTGCACCTTCTAAATTGGTAACACAATAATTCTGTTCTGCAGGTTTTAAAGAACGGCTAGCAAATCCTAACGGCCGTAAGAGATTCCTATCGTCATACTGCATAAGAACAGCACCGAACCCAGTATATGATGCATGAGAATTAATATAGAAAGGTTTCTTAAAATCAGGGAAAGCAAGGGTCGCTCGAGATGTTAAGCTCGCCTTTAATTCATTAAAAGAACCCTCTTGTTCAACTCCCCACAAAAATTCCACGTCCTTCTTGAGTAAAATATAGAGAGGCTTTGCGATACTATCGTAGTTTCTTATAAATGCCCTATAATAGCCTGAGAGGCCCAACAATTGCCTTAACTGTTTTACGTTAGTGGGCGTAGGAAATTTAGTGATAGAATTTGTTAATTGAGCACTGGTATTTACCTCGTCCGGAGTTAATTCATGCCCCCAAAATGACAGTTTCTTTTAAAGAATTCACATTTACTGATTTTAATTTTTAAGCCTGCCTCATTTAACTTAGAAAGTATATTTCTCAGTGCGATAAGATGTTCCTCTACCGTTCCAGAAAAAATTATCATATCGTCTATATATACATAAACATTGTGACCGATCAATCCTGCCAATACATTATTCATTAATCTCTCAAAAAATGCTGGTGAATTTGTAAGCCCCATGGGTAGACATTTGTACTCGAAAGTACCAGAGGGAGAATTAAATGCTGTATATTGTCTTGATTCCGGTGATAACCCAATTTGATGAAACCCACTCGAAAGATCGAGGGTTGAGAATACTTTGTTATCTGTTCCCAAACAAGCAAGAATTTCCGGTATCGCCGGCATATGAAAATGATCGGTCTCCGTAATGGTATTAAGTTTTCTAACGTCTACCACGACTCTAAACTCCCCCTTCGCCTTCTTCGGGACTAAGAAAAGAGGTGATCGCCAAAGTGACGTTGATGGTTGAATTACGTCCTGAGCAAGTAAATCTGAAACATGTTTATCAGTCAATTCCCGTTGACTGTGCGATAAGCGATACATAGGCAGGTAAACGGGCTTCTGATCCTTGTCACTCAACACAATTTTATGGTCTATAATGTCAGTAAACCCCATAGCGTCCCATTTTAAATGTACGGACTCATTAAATTCTCTCAATAACGCATTAAGCGGACCCTGAGCCTCAGGAAAGTCGGTACCTTGTAAATCCTCGTAAATCTTACGCATTCTATCATCCATACCTGGAGAGTTCCCTGTGCGCACTGATGCCACGGGAAGAGAATTAATTTCTTCAAATTTACAAGGTACACAGGAGCATGACATAACTTTGTATCCGCATATAATTTCATTAAGCCATTTGTGGCATTTAAAATGAGAGTTTGGAAAACATTGGTGTCATTCACCTCATGTAACGCTTGAGCGAACGTAATACCCTTGATCGCGGAGGAATCGGGTAATAATACAATAGAATTTACTGTACTCTTAAGATTGTTCGCATAAACATTAACAACCTTCGCAGAATGCAGTCCAATAATAGTATTACAGTGAATGAGAATATCAGAATCCCCCATAGAATGTTGTAAATAATCCTGCAGTTTAAGCTCGACGGCCGGAAGAGCGGGGTTGGTACCGTGGCAGTGCCTGCATCTACCTCTCCCGCTATTCCAGCCAGATGTACGACGTTTCCCCTGAAGAGATTTACTGCTCTCCACAACGCCCTTACGTACACCCCTTGATACAAATTGTAAATTTTCTGGGAAGCTAGATGATGCCTCAATGAAAGTACCATCAATAGATACACCATTCATCTCTAGACTCAAAATAAATTTACGTACCCTCATAGTTTTAAAACCCAACAGAAGGTCCGAAGAGATGTTTAAACCCTGAACAACGTACACTGTCTCCGTCATTAAATCCCAGTCCTCATGCAATGCTAACGGTAAGTATGTAACCCCCATTATTAAAATATTATCCCCTGAAACACTCTGAAGATTAACATCGGGGAATTCGAGTTTAAATGAATCATCATGATTCAATTTGTTAAATACAGAGCTTAACATTAGGTTCACAGGAGAATCCGTATCAATTAAAACACTTATATCTGTATTATTTACACTTGACTTCAAAATTAATGAGTCAGGTGAATGCATAAGGGCACTTATCAATACCGTAGGAAATTCCGGAGTTTGTGTACATTGATGTTTTACGTTACGTTTTCTTGGGAGCGATCGTAGACTTCCCCCGACCTAGGGTGACTGGCTTTCCAATCGTCCAAATCTACCTTCACTTCCAGGCAAGTTCCGGTCAGATGATCATTACACTTGCATCTACGACAGAAAGGTTGCTTACCTGCCGTATATTCATATAGCTCCTTGGCCTTGATGTTACAACGAGGAACAATGTGACCCCGTACATCACAATAAAAACACATTACATCTCTGTGTTGGCCATTCGCGGCACCAGCCAAGATAGCGGGTCTGTCCGTAGTCTGCGGACCACGCCCTTGGGCCTGATAGCGAGGGTACTGATAATTCCATGTCTTGGAGCTATAACTCTGGTTATTCTGACCAACCTGTGTGGGTTTATGGAATTTGGGAAAAAAACTGTTAGAGGAGAACTGCTGGTGATTTCTATGTGGTTGGGGATTCTTATTAGTTTGATGCTGTTTAGGGAGATTCTGTTTAGGCCCAGGTTGAGCTGGGGAAACAGGTAGGGAATTCCTAACGGCAGCACATGAGAACTGAATTTGCTCGGTGGGTATACCGCTAGTATCACAAGACTTCCTAAGTTCCTTTGAGAATTTATTGAGAGACATCGTGGGAGGGAACTCGATACGTCCTGCGATCGGTTTCACGGTGACTGGTAAGGCACTAACCAACATAACATACCCCAGTAACTTGCTCAGCTGTTCTATTGTTATCTTACTGTCCTCAAACCAGGAGTGACGAACTAGATCATACGACATACAATTTGCGAACTGTGAACACTGCACCAATAATGTATCTACTGACATATTTTTCTTTTGCTTTAATAGCTGATCGGCGAAAACATGGAATTTCGCAAATTCCCCCTTAGCTAAAGACCCAAACCTCTCTAGGAATTCTAGCCTGAACTCATCGTAAGTCTTAGCATGCATGAGGTCATGTCTTAGCATTCATGAGGTCATCGCAAGCCAAAAGGTACCCAGCTGGAGTATTCCCCTTGTCAAGTTTTCGAGCGAAAAATTTCAATTTTGGCCTTCTCCTGTGTAATACCTTTAGCAGCAATTTCCGTCTCTACATCATCCAAAACTGAACAAAATATTTCTGTGTTCTTCCAACCCAGTGAAATTCTTTACGGCTTGACCATGGGTCACACTTAAATTAAAAGCCTGGGGTTCGTTACCCGACATAATGACGTTATCTTCGGGAGGTGTGGGAATTACTATACTAGGCAAAGGGGTGATGTAGGAAGGAGTTGTATCACGGAAAGTCCCGCTTCTTAACAGACTCTGATTAACATTCTGGTACAAAGGTACATTTTGGTACAAAGGTGGAAGTCCCGAAGAAGCCGGATTTGCTTGAGACTCAATCTCCGAATAATGATTATCAAATTCACTCCAATAATCGTCCGAAAAATCGCTATCCTCTGTAATATTAGGTAATTCGGGTCCAACTTTGTCAGCCGGAACCTTAGGATTTTTCTGAAGCAGACGTCTAAATGACATGTGGAAATTTCACTTGATAAACATATAATATATAAAATCCTCCCATATATATAGTAAATAATTCCTGTAAAAATACCGCACAAGAATTCCTGAGTCTAAATACACCCTATTTTGTACAAATTAATTAATTAATTAAAAGACAGTGATAAAAAAAATGAATTACACAATTGAATGGATGAATTGAATTAAGATTGGTATAATTTTATGGATAGAAAGATGCACTTAAAGCCTCCCGTAACACGTTACCTCTTCAATGTCACGCCCACAGCAATCATCCGGGCTCAAACACTAGCAAGGTGCCTTGCAGTGCCTCTGTGGTAGGGTAGGCTGGAGAGAATTGTTGTGACTTAGTGGTGGTGGGTCTGGGCTCTTTTCACTGCCGGCGACGTCCAGCTTTCGGCCTCAAACCACGGTCACTCAAACTTGATTCTCCTATGTATGACCAATCACTCCACACGTCGGTACCATGTCCATGAAGACTTCTCCGTCAGACAAAGTGGAGGATTCCCTGCGTCCGCCGCCAGAATATTATGACGAATTTGCGACCAGCTCCGAAGTTGTGTAGGAGCGTTGCGGGCACTGAGGTAAACTTGCCAGATGTACAAGTGTTTCAGCTCGCCGTGTATGTGAATTATATATTTTGACAGACTCCAGTGACTTGAATTAAATACTTTTAGTAGCTTAAGCGGTCAATTAATCGACACGTGAGTGTAGCCTCTGTTGTAAAAAGGACCACTCGCTTGCACACCATGGAGGATGGAGAGAATAGGGTTACTTTTGGTATCAATTCCCCTTTATAAATACTGCCACCATCACAGGCTTACCCTGGGATTAATTAGATAACTCAAAATAAAATTAGGATCAAGTAAGTGAAACTTGAGAATAATTCATAATAGTTTAATGAAAGATATCTAAGACTTATTCAGAAGTACACTATATTGATTGTATAAAAATTCGTAGTAGTAAGATTAATTCAAGTATGTTATATAGTCTGGTTATCACACACAGACCTGATCTCTGACCTCTCGATGAACGAGCTGGGGTTCCCGTCTTTTCTGCCTTCCAGCTCTAGAAATCCTCCTTATATAATCTCGGGTTACGCCCCTCTTTATGACGTAAAACCACTCATTACCATTCTACATGTACATCA